>JARBWK010000017.1:14743349-14908465 GCA_030556195.1 Anolis apletophallus | reverse complement strand
TGCTGTTCCTGACTAGGCCTCAGCTCATGGGACATTGTGTATGGCCTGAATTGACAGTAACCTACCTTGGCACACAGAGCCCCTATGACCCATGCTACATTCTACTGCAGTTTGGAGGAGGGTGGACCATGGATGATGGGACTTGATGTACCTCCATGGATAATGGGATTTGTAGTACTTTCAAGCCCTTCATTCTCCACAGAGCACTGCGGCCCAGAACCAAGACAGATAAAGACCAAACTTGCCACACAATGCCCCCATGACCCACACTCCATCCGACTACAGTTTAGAGCAGGGCGGACCATGCATGATGGGATTTCAAGTACCTCCACTCACTTCCCGAGCCCGCTGCGACCCTCATCCAGTGATTGAGGAAGACCACACTTCACACACAAAGCCCCCATGCCCCACTTTACATCCTGGTGCAGTTTGGAGGAGGGGGGGGGGACCACGGATGATGGGACTTGAGGTACCTTCACTCATTTCCCGAGACTGCAGCAACCCTCATCCAATGACTGATCAAGACCAAACTTGGCACACACAGCCCCCATGCCCACTTTACATCCTGGTGCTGTTTGGAGGAGGATGGACCATGGATTTTGGGACTTGAAGTACCTTCACTCACTTCCCGAGACCACTGCAAGCCACATAACCAACTGATAAGAACCAACCTTGGCACACAATGCCTTTCTCAAATAACCTGGGCACCGCCGGGTCCCCAAGCTAATAATCTTAGCGACACAATGCAAATAATAATAATAATAATCTTATTGACACAATGCAAATAATAATCAATAATAATCTTAGCGACACAATGCAAATAATAATAATAATAATCTTATTGACACAATGCAAATAATAATCAATAATAATCTTATCGACACAATGCAAATAATAATAATCTTATTGACACAATGCAAATAATAATCAATAATAATCTTATCGACACAATGCAAATAATAATAATAATCTTATTGACACAATGCAAATAATAATCAATAATAATCTTATTGACACAATGCAAATAATAATAATCTTATTGACACAATGCAAATAATAATCAATAATAATCTTATCAACACAATGCAAATAATAATCAATAATAATCTTATCGATAATAATGCAAATAATAATAATAATATTATCGACACAATGCAAATAATAATAATAATCTTATTGACACAATGCAAATAATAATCAATAATAATCTTATCGACACAATGCAAATAATAATAATAATCTTATTGACACAATGCAAATAATAATCAATAATAATCTTATTGACACAATGCAAATAATAATCAATAATAATCTTATCGACACAATGCAAATAATAATCAATAATAATCTTATTGACACAATGCAAATAATAATAATAATCTTATCAACACAATGCAAATAATAATAATAATCTTATCGACACAATGCAAATGCAAATAATAATCTTATCGACACAATGCAAATAATAATAATAATCTTATTGACACAATGCAAATAATAATAATAATCTTATCAACACAATGCAAATAATAATAATAATCTTATTGACACTATGCAAATAATAATAATAATCTTATCGACACAATGCAAATAATAATAATAATAATCTTATCGACACAATGCAAATGCAAATAATAATCTTATCGACACAATGCAAATAATAATAATAATCTTATCGACACAATGCAAATGCAAATAATAATCTTATCGACACAATGCAAATAATAATCAATAATAATCTTATTGACACAATGCAAATAATAATTTTATTGGCATGATACAAATAACAATCATATTGATACAATGCAAATAATAGTCAATAATATTATTATTGATTATTATCCTTTCCTCACCCGGCCTCTCCCATAGTGGAGAGCATTTAGAATACGCTTCCCAAGAATATATAATATAATAAATAGAATATAATAATAATAATATATTTCTCTAATCAGACTGGCATACATATCAACGGTCGAATAGCAGCAAAGGGAAAGACCACGATGGCCGTAGCCAAGCTTTGAGGTTCTCTTTGGGGTTCTCTTTGACGTGCAGACATCTTGGCAAATCCCTGAATTTCTCGAAGGACGGGAAAGGGTTCGGGGTGCAAAGAGGAGGAGGATGAAGGAGGAGAAGAAGGAGGAGAAGACACACCATTTGAGTCTATGGGAAATAGATGATGATGATGATGATGCCCTTCTGCTTCTCCTCCTATAGGCCCACGGCCAGGGACTTGCTGCCCGCCTGCAGCCAGGAGGCCTTGCGCCGCCCCCGGGCCCCCCTCGGGATGACCAGGGCCTCCTCTTCCTCCTCCTCTTCCTCTTGGAAGCAGTGGTTGACCCGCCCGGACTCCAAGGAGCAGAAGAGGCCGCCCTGGGTGCCGGCGTAGTGCTCCAGAAGGGCCTCCATGCTGGGGAAGGCCGCGTTCAGGTGCTGCGGAAGGAGGAGAGGAAGCCTGGGTGCCCAGCGCAAGGGACGGGCCCCAGGGAGGTCACAACAGGGGGCCCAGGGGTCATCCAGCCCAACCCCCTCATCCTGTAGGAGCACACCACCAAAGCCCCCCTCCCCATAGATAGATAGATAGATAGATAGATAGATAGATAGGAAGGAAGGGTGGATGGATGCATAGATAGGATGGACAGACTGGATGGATGGAGAGATTAGATGGATAGATAGAAGAGATGGACGGACAGACAGACTGGATGGATAGAAAGAATGGATGGATGAAAAAATAATGATTAGATGATAAATGGATAGATAGATAGATAGATAGAAAGATAGATAGATAGATAGAAGAGATGGACGAACAGACCGACTGGATGGATGGATAGATAGATTAATTAGGTGATGGATGGATAGATAGGATGGACAGACGGACTGACTGGAAGGATGGATAGATGGATTAGATGATGGATGGATGGATGGATAGGATGGACAGATTGACTGACTGAATGACTGGATGGATGGTTAGATAGATAGATTAGATGATGGTTGGATAGATAGATAGATAGGATGGACAGATGGACTGACTGACTGGAAGGATGGATAGATAGATTAGATGATGGATGGATGGATAGATAGGATGGACAGAATGACTGACTGACTGGATGGATGTATAGTTAGATAGATAGATTAGATGATGGATGGATAGATAGGTAGGTAGGTAGGATGGACAGACGGACTGACTGGATGGATGAATAGATGGATGGACGGATGGATGGATAGATAGATAGGTAGGTAGGATGGACAGACGGACTGACTGGATGGATGAATAGATGGATGGATGGATGGATGGATGGATAGATAGGTAGGTAGGATGGACAGACGGACTGACTGACTGGAAGGATGGATAGATAGATTAGATGATGGATGGATGAATAGATAGGATGGACAGAAGGACTGACTGACTGGATGGATGTATAGTTAGATAGATAGATAGATAGAGGATGGATGGATGGATGGATAGATAGATAGATAGATAGGATGAACAGAATGACTGATTGACTGGATGGATGGATGGATAGATAGATAGGACAGACGGACAGACTGGAAGGATGGATAGATGGATAGATAGATTAGATGGATGGATAGGATGGACAGGTGGACTGACTGACTGGATGGGTGGATGGATAGGACAGACGGACAGACTGACTGACTGGAAGGATGGATAGATAGATTAGATCAGGGCTGTCCAACTGGCGGCCCCGGGGCCGGATCCGGCCCCGTAGCCTGTTGGACACGGCCCCACCTATGCCAGCCGCCATTTTTAAATTTTAAAAAAAAAGCCGATTTTTTAAAAAAATGGCGGGAGGGGAGGCGGGGCAGGGAGGAGGAAGAGAGCTAGCCTCCTTTTCGGCACCCTCCCTACCTAGGGCGGGGGGGAGCCGAAAAAGGGCAGAAGGTGGCGCCAAGAGCAGCACGTCACAGGCCTGGCGTGACGCGCTGCCCCTGGGCACCGCCTACTCCTCCTTTTCGGCGGCTCCCCCAGCCTAGAAAGGGAGGGGGGGCGCCGAAAAGGAGGAGTAGGCGGTGCCAAGGGGCAGCGTGTCACGCCAGGCCTGTGACGCGCTGCCGCTGGCGCCGCCTTCTGCCCTTTTCGGTGGCCTCCGGCCTAGGAAGGAGGGGGCGCCGAAAGGAGGAGTAGGCGGTGCCAAGAGCAGCGCGCCACGCCAGGCCTGTGACGCGCTGCTCTTGGCGCCGCCTACTCCCTCCTTTGGGTGGCTTTAGGAGGGGCGGGGCCTGGGCTGGGGGTGGGGCCTGGGGGCGGGGCCGAGTGGCCCCGCAGGTCATCAGTGACCTCTTATCCGGCCCTGGACCCGCCAGAAGTTGGACAGCACTGGATTAGATGATGGATGGATGGATAGGTAGGATGGACAGAATGACTGACTGACTGGATGGATGGTTAGATAGATAGATAGATAGATAGATAGATTAGATGATGGATGGATAGATAGGTAGGTAGGTAGGATGGACAGACGGACTGACTGGATGGATGAATAGATGGATGGATGGATGGATGGATAGGTAGGTAGGTAGGATGGACAGACGGACTGACTGGATGGATGAATAGATGGATGGATGGATGGATGGATAGATAGGTAGGATGGACAGACGGACTGACTGGATGGATGAATAGATGGATAGATAGGACAGACGGACAGACTGGAAGGATGGAAAAATGGATAGATAGATTAGATGATGGATGGATGGATAGATAGATGGACAGAATGACTGACTGGATGGATAGATTAGATGATAGATGGATAGATAGATAAACAGATAGATGGATAGGATGGACAGATGGACTGACTGACTGGATGGATGAATAGATAGATTAGATGATAGGTGGGTGGATGGGTAGATAGATAAATAGATAGGATGGACAGATGGACTGACTGGATGGATGAATAGATGGTTGGATACATAGATAGATAGATAGATAGATAGATAGATAGATAGATAGATAGGACAGACAGACTGACTGACTGACTGACTGGAAGGATGGATGGATGGATGGATTAGATGACAGGTGGATAGATGGTTAGATGGATAGAGAGGACAGACGGACAGACAGGCTGGCTAGATAGATACATCCATAGATATAACAGAAAGAGGTGATGGATATATCATTCAATCCTATGGCTGGAAGGGACCCCAAGGGCCATCCAGTCCAACCCCTTCTGCCACCATCAGAGCCCTCCCGGCAGATGTCCCCCCCGCCCTAGAGTGACGTGTGCCTCACCTCCACCGAGAAGGACCCGACTTGGCTCCGGTACATCTGGTAAGGGATGACCCCGCAGCGCGTGCGCACCGAGAGGCGCCACTGGTCGGAGGAGCCCGGCTCGGCCCAGAGGAGGAAGGCGCCCAGGACGTCCCTCCGGAGCAGCGCCATCCCGGCCTCCCTGTAGGGGGACAAGCGGGTGGGTCCGAGAAGGGACGCCCAGGGGGGAAGGAAGGACTGTAGGGCGGCTCACCTGTCGACGCCGGCGAAGGACCAAACGTCCTCCATCAGGGAGCTCTCATCTTCCGGCAAGCCAAGCGCAGCGGCCCTGCCGCCCCCTATGTTGTCACGACCGATGGGGTGAGCTGCAGCGAATGCGGGGAGAGTGAGCTTCCCAGGAAGGGAAGGGGCGCCCCACACCCAGGCCCGGATCATTAAATTTTGCTGCCCTAGACCACAGTTCAGAATTACGCCACGCCCCCAATTGGCAGCCAATCGGGGGCGCCTGAGGCGGTGCTTAGTACCGCCCCGGGCAACCCCCATTGGCTGCCGCTGCTGCGCTAGCTTATCCTGCTTCTGCTATGCTTAGCAGAAGCAGGAAAAGGTAGCGTGGCAGTGGCAGCCAATCGGGGGCTGCTAAGCGCCGCCCCGGGCAACCCCCATTGGCTGCCGCCGCCGCGCTAGCTTTTCCTGCTTCTGCTATGTTTAGGAGAATCAGGAAAAGTTAGCGCCGCCGCGGCAGCCAATCGGGGGCGCCCGAGGCACTTCGGGTCCAATCGGAGGCGCCCTAGGCGGTGCTTAGCTGCTAAACGTCGCCCCGGGCAACCCCCATTGGCTGCCGCTGCCACACTAGCTTTTCCTGCTTCTGCGTCACGGCGGCAGCCAATCAGGGGCGCCTGAGAGGCAAAAGCCCGAAAGTCGCCATTTTGAAAAAAAATTAATATTTTAAAAAATAAAATATTTTTTTAAATTGGGGGGTCCAAATTTGCCGCCCCACAATGGCTGCCGCCCTAGGCCATGGCCTAGGATGGCCTTATGGATGATCCGGGCCTGCGCACACCACTCCCCGTCCCGCCTTTGGATACGCACGGGTCTCCTGGGTGTAGGGCTGGAAGGGGACGTCGAAGGTGCAGCCGCGGTAGGCGCCGGAGCGCAGGATCTTGCTGCGGATGGCCTTCTTGCGCACCAGGATCGGGGAGCAGTAGGGGTTCCCGGGGCCCGGGGCCCCCACACGCCCACGGCCCTGGCCCTCCAGGTCCAGCCGCTCGCTCTGAAAGGAGATACACACACGGACAAAGTGGGAGGAAACACGAAAACAAGACCACGGGAGGGCAACGGAGGGTCGCGAAGGGGTCAGGGGTCAACCTCCCTCTTTCTCGCCTCCGGGGTCGGACTGGACGGCTCTCGGGGGCCTCGGGGTCCACTCACCACGCTGATGGAGGAGGCGAGGCCGGCGGGGCTGAGGAGCAGCCTCTGGAAGGAGACCAGGGCGTTGACGTTCTGCGAGACCTCCTCCGGGTCGAGGGTCTCCCACAGCACCGGGGACCCCAGCAGACCCCCTCCTGGCCCCTCGGGTGCCACGGCGGCGGTGTCGGCGGCCTCTTGGGCATTGGGGGGCCCGGCCTGGGCCTCCGGGTGCCGCCGCAGGAAGTACAGCTGGAAGCAGCGGCAGAGCAGCAAGTGCAGCGCCTGGACCTGGCGGCAGAGGCGGAGAGAGAGGGTAGCGCCCCAAGGCGTGCAAGCAGGGCTGAGGGCCGCTGACCACGACACACACACCCCGCCTGCCCACCTCGCAGGGCTGGCTGCCCACAAACACGTGGCAGAAGAGCTGGGAGCTGCGCGGGTTCCGGGAGACAAAGGCGAAGTGGTCATCGGCCGGGCGGCAGGTGCTGAAGAAGATGCGCCTCAAGGCGTGCGCCATGAGCAGGACCTGCGCAGACAGAGAGAGAGAGAGAGAGAGAGAGAGAGAGAGAGGGCCCAGCACAGGCCCTCCCTGCCTTAGAGAAACAACAACAACAACAACAACATGTTTCCCTGACCTCTCAGCACAGACCCAAGATGCCTTGCAGAAATAACAACGACAACAACAACAACATTCCCTGACCTCTCAGCACAGGCCCACGTTGACTTGCAGAAATAACGACAACAACGACAACAACAACATGTTTCCCTGACCTCTCAGCACAGGCCCAAGTTGCCTTGCAGAACTGATGACAAGGACAACAACAACAACAACAACAATTTATTTTCTTGACCTGTAAGCACAGGCCCACGTTGCCTTGCAGTAATAACAACAACAGCAGCAACATGTTTCTCTGACCTCTCAGCACAGGCCCACGTTGACTTGCAGAAATAACGACAACAACGACAACAACATGTTTCCCTGACCTCTCAGCACAGGCCCATATTGTCTTGCAGAAATAACAACAACAACAATGTATTTTCATGAACTCTCAGCACAAGCCCAAGTTGCCTTGTATAAATAACGACAACAACAACTACTACAACAACTACTACTACAACAATGACAACATATTTCCCTGACCTCTCAGCACAGGCCCATATTGTCTTGCAGAAATAACAACAACAACAACAATGTATTTTCATGAACTCTCAGCACAGGCCCAAGTTGCCTTGTATAAATAACGACAACAACAACTACTACAACAACTACTACTACAACAATGACAACATATTTCCCTGACCTCTCAGCACAGGCCCAAGTTGCCTTGCAGAAATAACAACAACAACAATGCATTTCCCTGACCTGTAAGCACAGGCCCATATTGCCTTGCAGAAGCAACAGCAACAACATATTTCCCTGACCTCTCAACACATGCCCACGTTGCCTTGCAGAAACAACAACAACAACATGTTTCCCTGACATCTCAGCACAGGCCCATATTGCCTTGTATAAATAACAACAGCAACAACAACAACATATTTCCCTGACCTCTCAGCACAGGCCCACATTGCCTTGTATAAATAACAACAGCAACAACATGTTTCCCTGAACTCTCAGCACAGGCCCACGTTGCCTTGCAGAAACAACAACAACTACAATGCATTTCCCTGACCTGTAAGCACAGGCCCATATTGCCTTGCAGAAATAACAATAACAACGACAACAACATATTTCCCTGACCTCTCAGCATAGGCCCACGTTGCCTTGTATAAATAACGACAACGACAACATCAACGACAACAACAACAATGTATTTCCCTGACCTCTCAGCACAGGCCCAAGTTGCCTTGCAGAAACAACAACAACAACAACGTTTCCCTGACCTCTCAGCACAGGCCCACGTTGCCCTGAAGAAACAACGACAACAACAACATATTTCCCTGACCTCTCAGCACAGGCCCAAGTTGCCTTGCAGAAATAACGACAACGACAACAACAACATGTTTCCCTGACCTCTCAGCACAGGCCCAAGTTGCCTTGCAGAAATAACAATAACAACGACAACAACATATTTCCCTGACCTCTCAGCATAGGCCCACGTTGCCTTGTATAAATAACGACAACGACAACATCAACGACAACAACAACAACAATGTATTTCCCTGACCTCTCAGCACAGGCCCACGTTGCCTTGCAGAAACAACAACAACAACATGTTTCCCTGACCTCTCAGCACAGGCCCACGTTGCCTTGCAGAAACAACAACCACAACAACAACAACAAGGTAGGCTCAGCACGAGGAACGTTTGAGCAACGAGGCGTCCCGTCCGCACCTCCTTGTCGGCGCTGTACATCTTGAGTCCCTGCAGGCTGAACGTGAGGGCCACCAGCCTCCTCCGGGGACAGTCCTTGGTCCAGAGAAAGGAAGGAAGCAAAGGTCGAGGGCATTGAGGACGAGGGAAGGGACCCCCGAGGGATCCCACCGCCCTCTGAGCGCGGGCAGAGCTCACCTTGAGCTTGTGGAGCTGCTCATGGACGGCTTGGGCCTTCTGCTGAAGTTCGGCCTCGTCCACCACGAAGGATCCCACGTACTTCCGAGGAAGGAAAGAAAAGGGAGAGACGTCAAGGTCGCTGACCTCGAACCTTGTTTACCCACATCCTGCTAAGGCCATGACCTCTGCTGTGACCTCTGCCCTCTTGTGGCCACTCTACCTGGGCCTCCTTGGTGATGACCCTTCCTCCGCCGCCGCCTCGAGGGGCCTCCATGAGGGTGGCCTGCTTCTTCATGGCGTGGCTGGGAAAGGAGACGTGTCCCTCGGCTCTTCTTACATCTACGGACGGAGAGAAAGATACAGGGATTGGCCAGACACAAGTGTCCATCCATCCAAAGGCACTCTGCACGTTCTCGGAGGGCAACGACAACCACAGGCTCCATCACTTCCTCACCTGTAGCCAAACTCTATTCACATCTCCTCCTCCGGCGCCTGACCTTTTCTCCTTTCGCTGGCCCGGATTCCCGGAAAGGGCCTCCATCGCAGCAGGAGGAAGCGGGGGAGGGCAGAAAAGCCCCCGCAGCATCAGCATCAGGTCCTTTGCCAGCCTGTATCCCAGCCGTCCAATCAGAAGCCGGGGAAGTGAAGCCACGCCCCCCCCCCTGCATGCCAAGCTAGAGGGAGGGCTTTGTTCTGGACCGCAAGAGCATCCTCACCGGGAAAAGAAGCATCATCCATCGAGGGGGTGCCTGCGCGACCTTGAGGTGGTCCCCTGGCGGAGGGATGCCCCTTGGAAGCCTATGTATCTTCTATCTATGGATATATGTATCTCCATCTATCTATCTATATCAGTGCTTCTCAACCTGGGGGTCGGGACCCCTGGGGGTCATGAAGGGGTGTCAGAGGGGTCACCAAAGACCATCAGAAAACACAGTATTTTCTGTTGGTCGCTGCGGTTCTGTGTGGGAAGTTTGGCCCAATTCTCTCGTTTTTGGGGTTCAGAATGCTCTTTGATTGTAGGTGAACTAGAAATCCCAGCAACTGCAACTCTCAGATATCAAGGTCTATTTTCCCCAAACTCCACCAGTGTTCACACTTGGGCATATTGCGTATTCATGCCAAGTTTGGCCCAGGTCCATCATTGTTTGAGTCTACAGTGCTCTCTGGATGTAGGCGAACTACAACTCCCAAACTCAAGGTCAATGCCCACCAAACCCATCTGGTGTTTTCTGTTGGCCACGGGAGTCCTGTATCCCAAGTTTGGTTCAATTCCATTGTTGGTGGAGTTCAGAATGCTCTTTGATTGTAGGTGAACTATAAATCCCAGCAACTGCAACTCTCAGATATCAAGGTCTATTTTCCCCAAACTCCACCAGTGTTCACACTTGGGCATATTGCGTATCCATGCCAAGTTTGGCCCAGGTCCATCATTGTTTGAGTCTACAGTGCTCTCTGGATGTAGGCGAACTACAACTCCCAAACTCAAGGTCAATGCCCACCAAACCCATCTGATGTTTTCTGTTGGCCACGGGAGTCCTGTATCCCAAGTTTGGTTCAATTCCATCGTTGGTGGAGTTCAGAATGCTCTTTGATTGTAGGTGAACTATAAATCCCAGCAACTACAACTCCCAAATGACAAATTCATTCCACCCCCCAACCCCACCAGCATTCAAATTTGGGCGTATCGGGTATTTGTGCCAAATTTGGTCCAGTGAATGAAAATACATCCTGCAGATCAGATATTTACATTACGATTCATAACAGGAGCAAAATTAGAGTTATGAAAAGTTATGTATTTTGTGTGTGTTGTGGTGACATAGTTGTCTCAGTCTGGCTGTGTGCTGGCTGTGATGTGGAGGGGGTGTGGCTTTTGCCAGTGGTGTTTGTTGTGAATTTTGGTTGGGTCGGGTTTTTGTGTTGCAGGATTGTTAGTTTGTTTTTGTGGGTTTTGGAAGTTTGTGTTATTCCGGTGGTATGTGTTGGTCAGTGGTGCCTGTGTCCCTGGTGCCCTATTTGTGTTAGTGTTATGTCCTCCTGGTGGTTGTTATGCCCTCCTGGGTTAGTTGGTTGTACTGTGGAGGTTTCTGTTTAGCAGTGGTATGTATGTGTTGTGTGTGTTGTGAGTTGTGTTGTGGGTCTGTAGAGGAAGGCATCGTGAGTTGTGTGGCTGTCATGTTGGGGGGGTGTTTGTAAAGTGGAGGATTGGTGGGGTGTGTTTGGGATTGTGCTTGGAGAAGAGTGTGTGGTGTTGAGTGTGTAGTTTGTTGTGAGTGTGCAGTGGTAGTGTGTTGTGGATGTACGGTGTGTATGTGGGGTGTGTTAGTTGGTTGTACTGTGGAGGTTTCTGTTTAGCAGTGGTATGTATGCGTTGTGTGTGTTGTGTGTTGTGGGTCTGTAGAGGAAGGCATCACGAGTTGTGTGGCTGTCATGTTGGGGGGGTGCTTGTAAAGTGGAGGATTGGTGGGGTGTGCTTGGGATTGTGCTTGGAGAAGAGTGTGTGGTGTTGAGTGTGTAGTTTGTTGTTGTGAGTGTGCAGTGGTAGTGTGTTGTGGATGTACGGTGTGTATGTGGGGTGTGTTAGTTGGTTGTACTGTGCTGGTTTCTTTTTAGCAGTGGTATGTATGCGTTATGTGTGTTGTGTGTCTGTTGTGTAGTGGGTCTGTAGAGGAAGGCATCGTGAGTTGTGTGGCTGTCATGTTGTGGGGGTTTGTAAAGTGGAGGCTTGGGGTGGTGTTTGCAGTGTAGTGTGTTGTGGATGTACGTAAAGTGGGTGTGTTCGTAAAGTGGGTGTCTGTCTTTTGTTGTGGGTCTCTTTTGTCCTGTGAGTGGTATGTATGTGCTCTGACTGAACTCAAATCACTCAGCATTCTATCCTAGCCTTGGCTGGCTGTGTCCAGCGTTACTATGGTTACTCAGCCTCCCTGCATTTTGTGTGGGCCGATGTTGGCCAATGGGTTTTGCTGGCTGCCGCAGAGGATGCTGGGAAATGTAGTTTTTTTTGTATCGTTGTTTTGGGGGCCTTCTAGGTTTTGGGGGGGGAAGTTTTTTTGCTATAAACCTTCCTTGTTTGAGGCCTATTTTTGTTGCCAAGTTTGGTGTCTCTGCCTTGGATGGTTTCTCTGTCTCGGTCAGTCGTTCGACGACGGGACCTCCTTTATATAATAGATTAAGCCTTATATTTCATCAGGAAATGCCTGCTCAAACAGCCAGGTCTTGACTTTCTTGCGAAACGTCAGGAGGGAGGGGGCCGATCTGATGTCACTAGGGAAGGCGCTCCAAAGCCGAGGAGCCACCACTGAAAAGGCCCTGTCTCTCGTCCCCGCCAGTCGCGCCTGCGAAGAAGGCGGGACCGAGAGCAGGGCCTCTCCGGATGATCTTAAACATCTCGATGGTTCATAGGGAGAGATGCGTTCGGACAGGGAAGTTGGACCCGAACCGTTGAGTCAGACTTCCCATGGTACGGGCGCAGCTGGCGCACAAGTTTTAACTGTGCAAATGCTCCCCTGGTCACCGCCGAAACCTGGGGTTCCAGGCTCAGCGATGAGTCCAGGATCACACCCAAACTGCGAGCCTGCGTCTTCAGGGGGAGTGTGACCCCGTTTAACATCTATCTATCTCTTCTCTATATCTCTTTATCTAATAAAGGGGAATGTTTGTTTGTATGTGGGTATGACGGTATGTATGTGCCAGCGTTTTGATTGGCTGCCACTTCCACAGGCCACAGCGACCAGCGCGGGTGATGGACCTGCACCAAACTTGGCACACATAAACCCCCTGACCCTCTTTATGTCCTGGCGCGGTTTGGGGGACATAGACCACAGATTATGGGATTTGTAGTACATTCAAACACTTTGGTTCCCACAGACCACTGTGGCCACCTCAAAGGACCAATACAGACCACACTTGGCACACACAACCCCCATGACCCACTCTACGTCCTGGTGCACTTTGGAGGTGGGCAGACCTTGGATTATGGGACTTGAAGTACCTCTACTCACTTCCCAAGTTCGCTGCGACCCTCATCCAATTACTGATCGAGACCAAACTTGGCACACAGAGCCCCCATGACCCACTTTACATCCTGGTGCAGTTTGGAGGAGGGCAGACCATGCATGATGGGACTTATAGTACCTTCACTCACATTCCAAGACTGCTGTAAACCCAATCCAATGACTGATCAAGACCAAACCTGACACACAGAGCCCTCATGACCCACTCTACATCCTGGTGCAGTTTTGTGTGGGACAGACCACGGATGATGGGACTTGAAGTACCTTCACTCACTTCCCAAGACTGCTGCGACCCTCATCCAATAACCGATCAAGACCAAATTTGCCCCCCCCCCAATGACCCACTCTACACCCTGGTGCTATTTGGAGGAGGATGGACCATGGATTATGGGACTTGCAGTACCTTCCCGCACTTTCCGAGACCACTGCAACCCTCATCCAAAGACTTATCAAGACCACACTTGCACACAGGGCCCCTATGGCCCACTCTAAATACTGGTGCTGTTTGGAGGAGGATGGACCATGGATGATGGGACTTGAAGTACCTCCACTCACTTCCTGAGACCGCTGCAACCCTCATCCAATGACTGATCGAGACCAAACTTGGCACACAGTACTCCCATGACCCACTCTACATCCTGGTGCAATTTGGAGGAGGATGGAGGCATTTCCGCTCCCACGGACCACTGCCACCCCCAATGACGGATCAGAGCCAAAGCTGGCACACAGAGCCTCCCCCCATGACCAACTTTACATCTTGAAGTTTGGGGGATGGACCAGGGATGATGGGACTTGCAGTACCGTAACTAACTTCCTGAGGACAGTGACCCCCATGGATGACAAACCTGGGACAAACTTGACACTCGCCCCCGTCACATGACCCACTAAAATCTGGTTTGGGGGAAGATGGAGGGATTTGAAGTACCCTCACCCAATTCGGATCCTACAGTTCGCTGCAACTCCCACAAATGATGGACTGGGACCAAACTTTGCACACAAATTCCCCATGACCAACGGAACGTGCTGGAACAGTTTCAGGAATACTGATATTGATTTATGGGAGTTATAGTTTACCTGCTATGACAGACCTCGAAGAAGACAGCACATATATATGTTATCGTACTGATGGTAGGTTGTTCAACTTAAGCCGCCTGAGGGCTCGCACTAAGACTCTAAACTATCCAGTCCGTGAGCTGCTTTTTGCTGACGATGCTGCCCTTGTCGCCCATTCAGAAGCAGCCCTGCAGCGCCTCACATCCTGCTTTGCAACAGCTGCAGAGCTGTTTGGGCTGGAAGTCAGCCTGAAGGAAACGGAAGTCCTCTACCAGCCCGCACCACAGGAAGAACACCATCATCCCCATCTGTGCTTAAGTCCGTTCAGCAGTTCACCTCCCTGGGAAGCATCATCTCTTCAGACGCCAAGATTGACAAAGAGATAGATCACGGATTAGCAAAGGCATAGAATGCATTCGGAAAGCTTCACGAAAGAGTCTGGAGCAACAAGCACCTGAGGCAAAGCACCAAAATAAGTGTGTAGAGCTATCGTACTGTCTATTCTCCTCTATGGGTCTGAAACATGGGTCACCAATCGCCAATACCTAAGACTCCTCGAACGCTTTCATCAGCGCTGTCTTCGCACAATCCCAAATATACACTGGACCGACTATGTGACGAATGTTGCTGTTCTTGAGCAAGTGGGGATCACCAGCGTTGAGGCCATGCTATTGAGAACACAACTGCGCTGGGCAGGGCACGTCTCTAGGATGGAGGACCACCGCCTCCCAAAGGTATTACTCTATGGTGAACTCGCAAGAGAGGCGCCCCCAAAAAGAGATATTAGGACTCCCTGAAACAACATCTCAGGCTCGGCCAGATTGATCACCAACCATGGTCCACCCTGGCCTCACATCGGGAGGCGTGGAGACGCACTCTCCACAATGCTGCGGCCTCTTTCGAGAAGACACGCCGAACGGGTCTCGAAGAGAAACGACAACGCATAAACATCACCCAAGGAGACTTTCTGCTGTGCTTTCTGCAACCGGATTTGCCTATCTCAGATTGGCCTTTTCAGTCATCAAAGCGCTTGTAAAAAGCGTGGGATGAGTCCTTCCTAAGAATCAATCAATCAAAACTTTATTACGGTCACAGACCAGCACAATTCCTAAGAATCTTGGTTCGCGAAGTAATGCCGAGAGAGAGTTCACCTGCATCCAGAGAAAGTGACCCCCAGTGACAATGGATCGAGAAGCCCCGTGACCAACTGAACATACCCGCAGGGGTTTGGAGGATTGGACCTTGGGTCTGGGAGTCGTAGTTCACTTGCACCCAGAAAGTACTGAACCCGGCCGACATCAGGTCTGGACCAAACCCGGCACGCAGACCCAACATGGTCAACTGTGAATACTGTCAGGGTTTTTTTTTTTGGGGGGGGATTGCCGTGGGAACCTGGGAGTTGCAGTTCTCCCTCGTCAAGAACCCAGTCAACGACAGCAAACGTGAGCATTCCCTCCAGGAGTTTTGGACTCCCAACGCCCACCGCTTGCCCCTGCCTGGGTTCACCCAGTGCTGGAAACATGCGAGAAATACGTAAACACCTCTCCACAACCATATTTTTTAATAGCCAAAATTTCCAAGATGCACCCTGTACAGATTGCTCGGTTTTGTCGTTTTTTTTGCTTCTCAAAGAACAGTCCAACGTTACTGGTTTGACGGGAAGAGGGTCGGAGGGAGGAAGAGGAGGAAGGGAAGAGAAAAAGACGGGATAGAGAAGGAGGGAGGGAGGTGAGGAAGGGGCCGGGCAGGAGGCCGAAGCGCCAGAGCCGACTGTGCGGCGTTGTTGTCGTCGCGTGGCGCTTGTACGGAGGCCTACTTCCTGGCGCGCAGGGACTTCCGCATGGAGGGCTTCGCCTTCTTGCCCTTGGCGGGCTTCAGGTCTTTCTTGGGGCTGACCACCGGCGGGGGCTTCTTCTTGGCGGAGGAGCCCTTCCCCGAGAGGCTCTTGGGGGCTGGGCGGGGAGGAGGCGGTGGGGGCGGAGGCGGGGCCCCGGGCTTTTTGGCCTTCTTGGCGGGGGGCGCCTTGGCCGCAACCTTGGCCGCGACCTTGGCCGCGACCTTGGTCACAACCTTGGCCGCGACCTTGGCCTTGGGGGCTTGAACTGGCTTGGCCGCAGCCTTGGGTTTGGCCTTGGGCTTGGCCGGCGGGCTCTTGCGGGGCATGGGCTTGCGGGCGGGAGGCCGGCTCCGGGCCTTGGGAGGGGGCCGCTTCTTCTGCATCCTGCTCGGGGGAAAGAACACCAAGAGTGTCAATCAAGAGGACCGGGACCGCAAAGACCCACCTCGGTACGCCTTGGCACTCCCTCCAATACCTTTTCTTTGGTGGCGGCGGCGCCTCCTCCTCCTCGGACTCTTCCTCCTCTTCCTCGGAGGCCTCAGACTCCTCCTCTTCCTCCTCGGATTCCTCCGAATCTTGGGCCGCTTTCTGTTTCTCCGGGAAGAGAACCCCGGGGCTGTGCGAGAAAAGGAAGAGATAACGTTAGTCTGTGTGTTTTTGGTCTTTGTATCACTTTGCTGCTGGCAAATAAGTTACTCTGGTGTATAAGCTACTCTGCCCCCCCCCCTCCAATTCCAGAAGGTTCCCCCGTCAACCCCGGTTGCCCCCGACCTGGGGTAGTAGGGGAAGCACAGCTGGTAGGTGCCGCTGAAGCCCTTCCCGGAGATCTGCTCCATCCAGCCGAACTTCTCGCACTTCTGGAGGGTCCTCTTCAGGAGGTGGACTGCCGGGGAAGCAACGGAAGAGAAAGACGGCGTCAGGGAAAGTGCTCGCTCTGTTTGGGTCTTCTCTCTCAATTTGTGTCACGCTGCTAATAAGTTACTCTACTGTGCACTTATGATCTCACAATCACTAATAACACCACTGGCAGGGTCTGAAAATTCAGAGACAAAATCACCTGCACCCATTCTGGGGTTGTGTATTGTATTCAATGCACCTGTGGGCTTCATTACATTGGCCAGACCTCCAGACAACTCCGTGTTAGAATTTGTAAAGAAATCCAAAATTTGCTGCCAATGCTCTTTATAATCATTTTTTAGAGGAATCACTCCCCAGACAGCTTCGCAGTCTACGGACTGGAAAGGGTTAACACACCTCCACGCGGAGATTCACAACACCTTTTAAGGGCAGAACGGAAATGGATCCTCCTACTGACCAGCGAAACCCCCGGTGGGTTGAATGATGATCTCTCTATTCAGAGACTATTGCTATAATCACTGTCATTACCATCACCCACGTGCGGTACTATATAATGAGCATTTTCACCCTTGCCTCTTGCCGATTCCAGCCATTTGGATCTGTATTACTGATGCTATTGTTACTCATCATATGGTACGTATTTTCACTGCTTTCCCTGTGGCTTACTTCATGTTGTGTGGTTTCGAATTGTAGTTTTAAATTGCTTGTAAATCAGGCTACAGCAGGGGTGGGGAACCCACGGCCCGGACCCGGCCCTCCTGCCGGTTCTATCCGGCCCGCCAAAGGGCCCCGCCAGGTAGGCCGGCGGGCAAGGGAGGAGGAGAAGACGAGACAGCGAAGAGCAAGCGGTGCCGCAGAACATGGCATCACTGTCCTCCACCTCTTCCCTTTCTCCACTCTGAAGAGCTGGCGAGGGTGAGGGTTTTGCCCCTGCGCGCTCACGCCAGGCGCACTCAACCCTCGTCGGCAGGACTTTTGCTAGGCACGCTGAGAGATATAGTGGTATCGTCCTCTCTCAGTGTGCCTAGGAACAGTCCTACCGAGGAGGGGTGGGCGCGCCTGGCGTGAGCGCGCATGGGCGAAACCCTCACCCTCGCCAGCTCTTTGGGCAGGCTCCTCCTCGCCCCCTCCTTTCCCCTTCCCCCCCCTCCCTCAGTGGTCGCTGCCACCCCAGTGCATGGTAGACGCACTCCCACAATGCACTGGGGCGGAAAGGAACACAGGAAGAGTGCTTGTGTTGCCCCCCCTCCCCCTTCCCTCCGCGTATTCGCATCAGAGCGGCCGACCGAGGGGAAGGGAGGGAGGGGGGAGAAGAGGAGGAGGAGGCCAGGGAGGGAGGAAGCAAGCGCCGCCGCTGAGCATCCTTAATGCAAGCGAACTATACATCCCAGCAACGCCAACTCCCAAATGTCTATTTTCCCCAAATTTCCCGTGTGTTCACATTTGGGCATATTGAGGATTCGTGCCAAGTTTGGTCCTGATCCAACATGGTTTGAGTCCACAGTGCTCTCTGGGTGTAGGTGAACTACAACTCCAAAACCCAAGGTCAATGCCCACCAAACTCTTATAGCATTTTCTCTTGGTTATGGGAGTTCTGTGTGGGAAGTTTGTGTCTTTCTGTCATTCCTGCCAGGATATCTATGTTGTGTTCATCGAAACAGGCCCAGGTTTCACACTGAGTGTATAAATACATTGAAAAACATATCAACTATATGTATTACTGTGTTAGAGTGTCATTTTGAGTGTCTTTCTGCCATTCCTGCCAGGATATCTATGTTGTGTTCATCGAAACAGGCCCAGGTTTCACACTGAGTGTATAAATACATTTAAAAACATATTAACTATATGTATTACTGTGTTAGAGTGTCATTTTGAGTGTCTTTCTGCCATTCCTGCCAGGATATCTATGTTGTGTTCATCGAAACAGGCCCAGGTTTCACACTGAGTGTATAAATACATTGAAAAACATATCAACTATATGTATTACTGTGTTCGAGTGTCGTTTTGTGTCATTTTTGTTGGTGGTGTGCAAGTGCAAAAAGTGTGCCACGGCTCAAAATCGTTTGGGAAACACTGCTCTCATGTGCACTTATGAGGAGGGTCTTTGGTTAATACACATGGAAGGAAGGGCTCGCTTACCCTGGAAGCTGGCGTTGGTCCCCGGGTGCTTCTCCAGGACGTACTTCTTGATGGCGGTGGTGGAGCAGGTCTTGGGCTCGTTCATGGCCGTGATGGCCGACAGGATGGCGTCCTCCATCAGGCTCCCGCCCAGCAGAGGCTTCTCCCCGGACCTCTTCAGCTGCGAGGGAAAATAAGGCCGACGACAGAACAGGTGAAAAGGGTCCCCGACGGCCGGAAGGGCCCGCGCGAGACCAGGGCGGGCTCCTGTCTCACCTGGAAAGTGCCGGAAGCTCCTTTGCCGGTGATCTGCTCCAGCTGGCCCTTCTCGACAGCCCTCTGTAAGGCATTCTTCAGCAACTGAGGTCTGGAGGAAGGCAGGAAGGGAAGGGGTTAAAGTCACTTTCCCGGGGTGCGTGGGCAGAGGAAGCAGAGAGCGCGCCTTCCTCTTCCTGCCTTCCAGAAGCCGAGCCCTGGAGGCCTCGACCGCCCCAAGGTCTCTATGGAAACACCCCCTCTGACAGCAAAGCACGCACTTCTCTCCTCCCCCCATATATTCTATATTACATGTAACATTACTAAGAATATTACAATATAATTATATTATTAGTAGTAGTATCATACTGTATTGCATTCTAATATCAATATTATATGTATATACAATATATTAAAAAAATGTATATATACATTACTAATAATATTACAGTATAATTATATTATTATTAGTAGTATTATATTGTATTATAAAATTATCAATATTATATGTATATACAATGTTGTATATATATATATATAACGTATATAATATATATTATATATATGCACAGTGCATACACACTCGGTACAAAAACACAAATGAAAAGGTCATGGTTTCATCCGTTTAATTTGTGTTTTTGTACCAAGTGTGTATACACTGTGCATATAATATAATATCTATCTATCTATCTATGTATATAATAAGTCAGTGTTTGCGGGCGGTGGTACAGAGGGAGGAATATGTGCCAGCGTTTCGATTGGTTGCCAGTGTAATAGTATTTGCATGAAGGACACTGATTGGCCAGCCTCAGAACTCCAACATTCCACGGCCCCAGACAGAGGGGATTGGTTGCCAGTGAAATGGTATTTGCATAAAGGGCTCCGATTGGCCATCCACATTCCAACATTCTAAGGCTACTTAGAGGGAAAAGGAAATGCCTTAGGCAGTCAGACACTGTGGCCCACAGCAATGACGGATCAGGACCAAACTTGGCAAACAGGGGCCCAATGGCCCACTTCACAAGCTGGTGTGGTTTAGGGCAGGATGGCCCACAAATGATGGGATTTGCAGTACCTTCACATCATTCACTTCCCAAACAACACTGAAGCCCCTATGAATCACAGACCAGGCCCAAAATTGACAGCAAGGCTTCCTCAACTTGATTTTCCTGACTAGGCCCCCAACAATGACAGAACAAGACCAAACTTGGCACACAGACACCCCCCCCCCCAGGTGCACCCTACATCCTGGTGCAGTTTGAGGGAGGATGGACCATGGAGGATGGGACTTGCAGTACTTTAATTCACTTCCTTAGAGCACTGTGGCCCACACCAATGACGAATCAGGACCAAACTTGGCACACAGAGGCCCAATGGCCCACTTTACAAATCTGGTGCGGTTTACGGCAGGATGGCTCACAAATGATGGGATTAGCAGTACCTTCACCTGATTCATTTCCCACAGAACATTGCAGCCCCTACAAATCAGAGACCAGGCCCAAACTTGGCACACAGAGTACCCATGACCCACTCTACATCCTGATGCAGGTTTGAGTGGGACGGACCACGGATGATGGAAGTCGAAGTACCTTCACTCACTTTCTGAGACCGCTGCGACCCTCATCCAATGACTGATCAAGTCCACACTTGGCACACAGAGCCCCCATGACCCACTCTACATCCTGGTGCAGTTTGGAGAACGGGGGACCATGGATGATGGGACTTCCAGTACCTTCCCTCACTT
This sequence comes from Anolis apletophallus, assembly GCA_030556195.1. Lineage (NCBI taxonomy): Eukaryota > Metazoa > Chordata > Lepidosauria > Squamata > Anolidae > Anolis > Anolis apletophallus. The sequence continues at coordinate 14,887,475 of JARBWK010000017.1, read as the reverse complement.
CCAGAGACCGCTGCAACCCTCATCCACAGAATGATCAAGACCACATGTGACACACACAGCCGCCATGACCCACTCTACATCCTGGTGCTGTTCGGAGGGGGACGGACCATGGCCGATGGGACTTGCAGTACCTTCACTAAGTTCCTGAGACCACTGCAAGCCACATACACATCTAAAAGGAACCAACCTTGGCACACAATGCCTTCCTCAAATAACCCGGGCACCGCCGGGTCCTCAGCTAGTTGTATATATATATATAATATTGATATTATAATGTAATACAATATAATACTAATATATTAAAATATACATTTTATATTACATGTAATATTTCATCCATTTAATCTGTTTTTGTACCGAGTGTGTATGCACTGTTCATATAATATATTGTATATACATATAATATTGATAATATTACAAGCATATAATATATTGTATATACTGTACATATAATATTGATACACTACTACTAATAATAATATATTATAATTATATATATTTTTATTACATGTAATATTTCATCGGTTTAATTTGTGGTTTTGTACCGAGTGTGTATGCACTGTGCATATAATATAATATATTGTATATACATATAATATTGATATTATAATTTAATACAATATAATACTACTACTGATATATCATAAATATATATTTTATATTACATGTAATATTACTAATAGATGCAGAGAATGAGAGCGATTCCATACAAGGCGCCCCGCGAGCACCCACTGACCTGATGTCCACCTTGAGCTTGGGGTAGTACTGGGAGACGTACTTCTTGATCAGGCTGTAGGAGGCCTCCTTGGGCTCGCAGAGGCGGGTGAAGGCCAAGGGCAGGACATCCTCCAGCTTCACCGGCGGCTCCGGAGCCGAGGCCGAGGAGTTCTTCTGGAAGGCAGAAGCACTTGCAGAGCAGGCGGAGCAGGGAGAGAGAGAGGGGACGGTGGGAAACTCAGCTGAGCTTCCAACTTACCTTCCGGTCCCTGGATTTGGAGGCTGGTTTCCCTGAGTTTGGGCCCACCACGAAGCTCCCGGAGGCTCCTTTGCCCTTCACCTGCATGGCAGGAAAGCAGGAAGAGAAGCCTTTAGGGAGCGGGGCCCAGGAAGACACTCCCATCTTGCCTCCTGTTACGCTAATAATAGAATATGCTGTATATACTAGTTTTTCAGCCCTCTTTTTAGGCTGAAAAAATTCCCCTCGGCTTATACTTGAGCCAAGGTTATTTATTATTTTACTCTGTTATTAACATTATTTTTATAATATTTATTTCATTTATTACTCTATTATTTTTATTGCATTTGTTATTTTACTCTATGATTATTACATTTATTATTTTACTGCATTTATTATTGTTATTATTATATTATTTTACTTTATTGTTTTATTATTTCTTTACTCTATGATTATTATTTAGTATTTTACTGTATTTATTATTGTTTTTATTACATTTACATTATTTTACTTTATTCTTTTTATTACATTTTTTAATTTAATCTATTACTATTGATACAATTACATTATTTTACTCTTATTATTTTTGACGTTTATTAATTTACTCTATGATTATTACATTTATTATTTTACTGTATTTATTATTATTATTACATTTACGTTATTTTACTTTATTGTTTTTATGACATTTAATATTTTACTCTCTTTATTATTATTATAACATTTTCATTATTTTACTTTATTGTTTTTATGACATTTATTAATTTACTCTGATTATTGCATTTATTATTTTACTGTATTTATTATTATTATTACATTTATTATTTTGCTCTATTATTTTTATTACATTTATTAATTTACTCTATGATTATTACATTTATTATTTTACTGTATTTATTATTATTATATTTTCATTATTTCACTTTATTGTTTTATTACATTTAATATTTTACTCTTTATTATTATTATAACATTTTCATTATTTCACTTTATTGCTTTTATGACATTTATTAATTTACTCCGATTATTGCATTTATTATTTTACTGTATTTATTTTTGTTATTATTACATTTATTATTTTGCTCTATTATTTTTATTACATTTATTATTTTACTCTATTTATTATTGTTATTATTACACTTATTATTTTGCTGTCTATTATTATGTGACGGATACGTAGGCATGTTTACATGGAAGGAGGCTAGAAGAATGGTTTAATCAGAGTTGGGACAGTCTTAAATTACAGTTTTATGTAAATATCCAAAAACATTTAACCTCCTGATGTCTCAATTAATGTAATTTTATTGTCAATTCGTCCGGCGGTTTTTGAGTTATGTCAATCCCACAAGCGAATGTGACATTTATATTTATATAGATATATACTACTGTCAATTAGTGTTTTTTATATTATATTATATTTTATATTATATATATATTAAATTATTTTATTTTTTGAATTATTTGGCATATCTATAATGTCGCCTGTTATCACTCATTCAGGAATTTATTGAGACATTAATGCTTATGCGAAGCATTAACGTTGCTTTCTGTCCCTGCGGCTGCGTGTACGTGGTGCGTACGCCCGAGGACTGGCTGCGTCCCTTACCTGCCGAATGACGCCCCGCGCCAGCTCCCTCTTGAGGGCCTGCTTGAGGAGGAAGCCCCTCCGCTCCAGCTCCAGCGAGGGGTACTTGTGGATGATGTACTTCCGGATGGCCACCACCGAGGCCCCGCCCTTCTGGAAGCACGCCTGGGAGAGGAGGAGAAGAGCCGTGAGCCACCGGCGTGGGAAGGGGCGGGCGAGGGAGGGGTCTCCTGCCCTCCTCCTCACCTTGATGGCCTCAATCAAAATGGCGTCCATCTTGGGTCGGGAGGAGGCCGCAAAGTGGGTCTGCTTCTGCGCCCGGGCCAGCTGGTTGGCCGAAAGGGTGGCCCAGATGGGGATGGTCTTCTTGACTTTCTTCTCCTTGTCTTTCGCGGGGTCTTTCTCCCTTTGCGGAGGGAAAAGGGGTCAAACGCAGCCAAGCAGCACAATCAAAGCCCTCCCGACAGATGGCCATTCAGCCTCAATAACAATAACAACAATAGTAGGGTGGGAAGGGACCACAGGGACCATCTAGTCCAATCCCAACATGCCATTATGCAGGACAAGCACAATCAAAGCCCTCCCGACAGATGGCCATTCAGCCTCAATAACAATAATACTAGGGTGGGAAGAGACCGCAAGGGCCACCTAGTCCAACCCCAACCTGCCATTATGCAGGACAAGCACAATCAAAGCCCTCCCGACAGATGGCCATTCAGCCTCAATAACAATAACAATACTAGGGTGGGAAGAGACCACAAGGGCCACCTAGTCCAACCCCATCCTGCCATTATATGCAGGAACAGCACAATCAAAGCCCTCCCGACAGATGGCCATTCAGCCTCAATAACAATAACAATACTAGGGTGGGAAGAGACCGCAAGGGCCACCTAGTCCAACCCCAACCTGCCATTATATGCAGGAAAAGCACACTCAAAGCCCTCCCGACAGATGGCCATTCAGCCTCAATAACAATAACAATACTAGGGTGGGAAGAGACCACAAGGGCCACCTAGTCCAACCCCAACCTGCCATTATATGCAGGAACAGCACACTCAAAGCCCTCCCGACAGATGGCCATTCAGCCTCAATAACAATAACAATACTAGGGTGGGAAGAGACCACAAGGGCCACCTAGTACAACCCCAACCTGCCATTATATGCAGGAAAAGCACACTCAAAGCCCTCCCGACAGATGGCCATTCAGCCGCAATAACAATAACAATAATACTAGAGTGGGAAGAGACCGCAAGGGCCACTTAGTCCAACACCAACCTGCCATTATGCAAGAAAAGCACAATCAAAGCCCTCCCGACAGATGGCCATTCAGCCTCAACAACAACAACACTAGAGTGGGAAGAGACCGCAAGGGCCACTTAGTCCAACACCAACCTGCCATTATGCCACAATCAAATGACAGATGGCCATTCAGCCTCAACAACAACAACACTAGGGTGGGAAGAGATCACAAGGGCCACCTAATGCAGGGAAAGCGCCGTTGGGTGTCTCTTACTCTTTCTTGGCTTCCTCGGTGGGCTTGGCCTCTTCCTTTCCCTCAGCTTCAGGCTCCTTGGCGGGCTCTGACTCCGCGGCGGCGGGATCGGCCGTGGTGGCGGGAGGCTGGGCCTCGCTCTCCTGCTCCTCCACAGTTGAGGCCGACTCCTCCGAACTGGCATCGGGGTCTAAGGAAGGAAAGAGGAGGAAAGGGGGAGGAAGGCACCCATGTGGACCAGGAAACGTGCCATACAGGCAAGCCACACACACAGAGGACCAGGCATCGTTATGGTTCTTGCACGACTGGCCATCGACATAGGGCCTTAGCTACCTACCTATACACCTAGATATCAATCTACCTATGTATATATATTTCTACCTAGCACTATCTATCTACCTATCAACCTACTCATCTATTTATCTCTATTTATATCAATCTACCTATTGATCTATTTCTATCTAGCAATCTACCTACCTATATATATTTTTTTCTGGAATGTTAAAAGGGAGGTGGCCGATCTAATATCTACAGGGAGGGCGTTCCATAGCCGAGGGGTCACCACCGAGAAGGCCCTGTCGATCATCTCCGCCAAACATACTTGTGATGAAGGCAGGAACGAGAGCAGGGCCTCCCCGGATGATCTTAAGGTCCTAGGTGGTTCATAAGGGGAGATGCGTTCCGACGTGTAAGTTCGGCCAGAACCGTTTAGGACAGGGGTGGGCAATTATTTTTCCCAAGGGGCCACACGAGAGCCAAAAAATATTATGGAGGGCCGCACCTAGAGGCGGAACTACATCCTAATCTACATAATTTATTTATTTACTATATATTGCACATCATTATTATTAACATATTAATATATCAATCAATCAATATATTAGTATTAAAATCATAATTATCATATTATAGTATATATAGACATTATAATATATTGAAATTATATAACATTATATTATATTATTTATTATATTATTATAATAAAATTATTATTATAAAATAATAATAAAAACCACTAAAATAAAATAAAATGAAATTCAAGAAGACAAGGTGCAAACCAAGATGGAGGCTGACGTCCTCAAGAGAGGGAGGATCCCAAGATGGAATGGCCCAATGGACCCAGCCCAGAGGATGGCAAAGCAGACCCATCCGCCACCGCAGCAGAGCAGAGCAGCAGACGATCAGAGGCTGCAGGCCTCCGACCGCTCTCGCCCCCAGCCGTTCCCCAGCTGATCGCCCTGCTATGGAGTGCCTGCCATCCCTGGAGGCGATCCAGGCCTGCAGCGGGAGCAGTCGGCGACCTGCGGCGGCTGATCGGCCTGGCGACCCGGAAGACGATAAAGTCTTCCGGGTTGCCAGGGCGATGAGCCGCCGCAGGTCGCCAACTGCTCCCGCTGCGGGCCCGGATCGCCTCCCGGGATGGCAGGCACTCCAAAGCCGCCGCTCCTCCGATTGTTCTCCGGAGCGGTGGGCTGTCTGCCGACGCAGGCCCCACAGCCCGCTATAGGATGGCAGCAGCGGCACCCCTTCCTCTTGGCCCCGCTCCTGACGCCCTTCTCCCCGGGCTGGACAGAATCGGCCCGTGCCGGAGGTCTGGTTTAGGGCTTTATAGGCTAAAGCCAGCACTTTGAGTTGTGCCTGGAAGCAAAGTGGCAGCCAATGGAGCTGGCGCAACAGAGGAATTGTACGCTCCCTGTTAGCAATCTGGCTGCCGTTCGTTGGACCATTTGAAGCTTCCAGTCAGTCTTCAAAGGCAACCCCACGTAAAGCGCGTTGCAGTAGTCTATACGCATTTTTAAAAAATTAATGATTTTTGAAAACCGCGAAAGAGCGAGTCCGCTAAAAGCGAAGCGCGAAGTAGCGAGGGAACACTATACACCAGGGGTGCTCATACTTTTTCAGTATGCAAGCTACTTATAAAACACCCAAGTCTAAATGATCTGCCTACCCACTACTCAGAGAGCCATAAAAGCAAAATATTTGGAAATGTATTTCAGTGAAAGCCATATAATAGATTTTAAGACTGAATTCAACTAAATGTGAGTATCATAAGCCCCTGAATTTATCCATAATAATAATGATGATGATAATATTAATTCAGCCTCTGCTAATACTAATAATAATAATAATAGTAACAACAACGATAACAACAACATGTTCCTAGAGTAGAAGGAGACCTCCAAGGGCCATCCAGTCCAACCTCCTTCTGCCATAAGGGAAAAACACAATCAAAGCATTCCTCACAGATGGCCATTCAGCCTCTGATAATAATAATAATAATAACAATGGGATCCTAGAATAGGAGGAGACCTCCAAGGGCCATCCAGTCCAACTTCCTTCTGCACCTGGGTGGCGTCGGGAGCCTGCGCAGCGGGACTGAGCCTTCCTCCCGCCCTGCCTGCGATCTACCAGGACGCCCTACACGATCTACCAGTAGATCGCGATCTACCTAATGAGGACCTCTGCTGTACACAGACTGGGCCACAGCAATGCGTGGCAGGGGACGGCTAGTAAATAAATAAATATTAATTATTTACCTGGCTTGGCCTCCTCGCCTTCGGCCGGCTTGTTCTTGGGAGGCGTTTCCCGCGCAGAAGCGTTCACAGCCCGGCGGATGGGCATGGTGCCGTCTTCAAGGGCCTGGGGAGAGAGAAAGGGAGGGAGGCAGGGCGCCCGGGGGTCAGGGAGGGCCAGGCGTGGGCGCGGCTCCCCATCCAAAGAGAAGACCCCGCCACCGTGACCCGTGCACATAAGCAAGCGAGCGCAGTGTCCAGCTTCCTGCTTCCGCTGGGGCTCACAAGGCAGAGAGAGAGACTCCGAGAAGCAGGAGGAGGAGGAAGAGAGGAGCGGGGCCCTCGGGAGCCGCAGTCCGAGGGCCATCCATCGCCCGGGGAAGGGTCGGCCCCTACCTCGCTCAACTTGTCCGGGGGAGCTCCCGTTAAGAGTGGAAGCGCCTTACGGCCTGCGCCGGGGTCAGCGTCGGACAGATCGGTCGCCATTTAAATTAAGCTCTAGCCCCCAACGGGAGGAGGGTTAAGACTTTTTGGAGCCCCCAGGTTTTTAACCTCAAGCGGGGAAGGAAGGAAGACTTCCTAAACAACCTGAAGTGCAGAAAAGACTCGGTGTGAACAAAAAGGGGATGGGGGGAAAAAAGAAGGGGAAGGGGGAGAACAGAAGAGAAAACAAAACAAAGCCAAGGAAACTTCACATCTACGTTCCTAGAGAGGGAACCTGCGGAAGGAAAACAAAAAGGAAAACAACTCAACGTCATCAGGAAACCAGGCCCGCAGGAGGCACCCCAAAGGCCGCCCAGACCACGGCCCTCAATACCAGTGGGTTTGGAGCAGGCCTGGGCCGACTTGGGACCTCCCTCCAGGGGTTTTGGACTCCAACTCCCACCTTTCCCAGGGTCCCAGAGAACCTTAATGGGAGACACTTGGCTGGTGAGGGACGGGACGCGTTCCCTGCATTCTTACAGGCCTAAAGGGAGAGGGGAGGCCTCCAATTGGAGGAAGTGTCCTGAAGGCATTCAATGGCCTTGCAGTTTCAAGGCATGGCTGGCTACTGCTGGGGGGAATCCTTTGTTGGGAGGTGTCCGCTGGCCCTGGTTGTCTCCTGTCTAGAATTCCCCTGTTTACTGATCATATAAGAGACATGAGACACAAACTATAGTTTTCTGATCCGGGGGAATCCTTTGTTGGGAGGTGTCAGCTGGCCCTGGTTGTCTCCTGCCTGGAATTCTCCTGTTTTCTGATCAGGGAGGTATCAGCTGGCCCTGGTTGTCTCCTGCTTGGAATTCCCGTGTTTTCCGATCATGGGGAATCCTTTGTTGGGAGGTGTCAGCTGGCCCTGGTTGTCTCCTGCCTAGAATTCTCCTGTTTTCTGATCAGGGAGGTGTCAGCTGGCCCTGGTTGTCTCCTGCCTGGAATTCCCCTGTTTACTGATCATATAAGAGACATGAGACACAAACTATAGTTTTTTGATCAGGGGGAATCCTTTGTTGGGAGGTGTCAGCTGGCCCTGGTTGTCTCCTGCCTAGAATTCTCCTGTTTTCTGATCAGGGAAATGTCAGCTGGCCCTGGTTGTTTCCTGCCTGGAATTCCTGTTTTCTGATCATGGGGGAATCCTTTGTTGGGAGGTGTCAGCTGGCCCTGGTTGTCTCCTGCCTGGAATCCCCCTGTTTACTGATCATTTTAGAGTTATTAAAATATGGGTGAATGTTGTGAATGTTGCAATTGGTCACCTTGATTCGCATTCAATGGACTGCAGTTACAAGGCCTGGCTTGTTGCTGCCCGGGGGGGAGGGATCCTTTTTTGGAGAGGTGTTAGCCGGCCCTGGTTGATTCTTGCCTGGAATTCCTCAGTTTGCTGAGTGTCGCTCTGTTTACTGTCCTGATTTTGGGGTTTTAAAAATACGGATGAATGTTTGAATTGGCCACCTTGATTAGTATTAATGGCCTTGCAGTTTAATGGCCTGGCTGGTTGCTGCTCGGGGGGGGGGGTTCGTTGTTGGGAGGTGTTAGCAGGCCCTGGTTGATTCTTGCCTGGAATTCCCCCGTTTTCTAAGTGTCGCTCTTTATTTACTGTTGTTTTTAGAGAACAGAAAGAGCGAAACGCCAGGAGAGAATGCTTCCGGAACATGGCCATGCAAACCGGAAAACTCACAGCAAACATATAATATTATTATCTATCGATCTCTATTTGCAACTGGAAGTGGTTGAGGGAGCTCCAACTCCCACAATTCCTCACAGCCTCAGGCCCTCTTGGGCCTTCTCTCTAGGAGTCTTGGACTCCCAACTTCCACAATTCCTCATAGCTTTATGCCCTCCAGGTGTTTTGGAGTCCATCTCCCACAATTCCTCACAGCCTCAGGCCCTCCAAGTGTCTTGGACTCCATCTCCCACAATCCCTCACAACCTTAGGTCCCCCAGATGTCTTGACTCCAACTTCCACAATTCCTCACAGCTTTAGGCCCTCTTGGGCCTTTTCTCCAGGTGATTTGAAGTCCAACTCCCAAAATTCCTCACAGCCTCAAGCCCTCTTGAGCCTTCTCTCTGGGAGTCTTGGACTCCCAACTTCCACAATTCCTCACAGCTTTAGGCCCTCCGGGTGTCTTGGACTCCATCTCTCACAATTCCTCACAACCTTAGGTCCCCCAGATATCTTGGACTCAATCTCCCACAATTCCTCACAGCCTCAGGCCCTCCAGATGTCTTGGAGTCCAACTCCCACAATTCCTCACAGCCTCAGGCCCTCCAGGTGTTTTGGACTTCAACTCCCACAATTATTCACAGCCTCAGGGCCTTTTCTCCAGGCGTTTTGAAGTCCAACTCCCACAATTCCTCACAGGCTGAGGCCCTTTCCTTTTCCCACAATTCCTCACAGCCTTAGGTCCCCCAGGTGTCTTGGACTCCATCTCCCACAATTCCTCAGTGTCAGACCCTCCAGGTGTTTTTGAGTCCAACTCCCACAATTCCTCACAGCCTCGGGCCCATTCCTTTTCCCACAATTCCTCACAGCCTCAGGCCCTCTTGGGCCTTCTCTCCAGGTGTCTTGGACTCCATCTCCCACAATTCCTCACACTGTCAGGCCCTCCACTTGTCTTGGAGTCCAACTCCCACAATTCCTCACAGCCTCAGGCCCTCTTGCGCCTTCTCTCCAGGTGTCTTGGACTCCATCTCCCACAATTCCTCACAGTGTCAGGCCCTCCTGGTGTCTTGGGAGTCCAACTCCCACAATTCCTCACAGCCTCAGGCCCTCTTGCGCATTCTCTCCAGGTGTATTGGACTCCATCTCCCACAATCCCTCACAACCTTAGGTCTCCCAGATGTCTTGGGAGTACAACTCCCACAATTCCTCACAACCTTAGGTCCCCCAGATGTCTTGGGAGTACAACTCCCACAATTCCTCACAACCTTAGGTCTCCCAGATGTCTTGGGAGTACAACTCCCACAATCCCTCACAACCTTAGGTCCCCCAAATGTCTTGGACCCCATCTCCCACAATTCCTCACAGTCTTAGGTCCCCCAGATGTCTTGGGAGTCCAACTCCCACAATTCCTCACAGCCTCAGGCCCTCTTGGGACTTCCCTCCAGGTGTCTTGGACTCCAACTCCCACAATTCCTCACAGCCTCACGCCCTACGTGTTTTGGAGTCCCACAATTCCTCAGTGTCCGGCCCTCCACATGTTTTGGACTCCATCTCCCACAATTCCTCACAGCCTTAGGTCTCTCAGATGCCTTGAACTCCAACTCCCACAATTCCTCATAGCCTGAGACTCTCCAGGTGCCTTGGACTCCAACTCCCACAATTCCTCAGTGTCAGGCCCTCCAGGTGTTTTGGACTCCCAACTCCCACAATTCCTCACAGGCTGAGGGCCCTTTCCTTTCCCCCCCTGAAGCTTTGTGAGGAATTGTGGGAGTTGGGAGTCCAAAACACCTGGAGGGAAGTAGGCCCAAAGCCTGGTCTGAACACTTTAAATAAATAATAATAGTAATAGTAATAAAAATAATAATAAATTATAAATTGCACTTTAAATAATAACAATAATAATGATGACAATAATAATAAGAACGGTAAAATAACAATAATAATGATAATGCAAAAGTAGTAACAGAAGATCCTAGGAGAGCATCACCCTCACAGTAGTCAGGCTAAGGCTGCAGAGAGGCCTACTTGGGGGCGGGGCCAAGGGGAGGTGATTGACAGGCCTCCCCCTCGGGTGGGCGTGGCTACACGGCCTCCTCGGGCGACCCCGCCCCCTGCCCCCCACCGCCTCTCCGGGCACTCACTCACCCTCCCGGCGACCGGCCTGCCTGCGCGGCTCTCTCGCTCTCTCGGCGGCGGAGGAGGAGGAGAAGCGGCGGCGGCGACGACGACGCGAGCGAGAGACGGCTCTGAGGGAAAGGACGGGGCGGAAGGGGCGGGGCCCGGCGCGAGAGCCAATGGGAGCCCCGCGGGCCGAGCCGGGAGCCAATCAGCGCCGCCGCCTTCGCCTGCTCTTGAACAAAAACAGTCAGGCCTCAAGAGGGGGGCCGTACTGCGCACGCGCGGGGAAGGGTGAGCGCTAGTGCGCACGCGCGAGGACCAACCGTCGCCCTCCCCTTTGGCGGGAAACGGAAGTCGGCCTCTGAGGCGGTGTTTTTGTCTGAGGGGAAACCGGAAGTGGCTTTCCAGCGCCTCATAATCAAGATCAGGCTTGGGCCTTTCAGGGGGTTTGGACTTCAACTCCCACAATGCCCTCGCAGCCTCAGGGCCTGGAGGGGCCTGAGGCATTGTGGAGTTGAAGTCCAAACCCCCTGAAAGGCCCAACTTGGCCCAGGCCTGAGCTGTTGGCTCCAGCCATTGTTCTGAGGGCCCCCACAAAGCTCAGTATGGCCTTCCCACCACAGTTTACCCCTCCGAATGGCCCTCCCTTTACGAACCACTGCGAAGAGGAAGGCCTGGGGAGGCCCCGCTCTCAGTCCCACGCTGGCCAGGGAGGAAAGAGGGGCAGGGCCTACTCCGTGGTGGCTCCCCCGGCTATGGAAGCCCCTTCCTGGCCATCTCCCTCCTTTCAAAGCAGGAAACTGGAAATCACGCCGGCACACCAGGAACACTCTTTTTCCAATCTTGTTACACACAGACTACGACTACTACTGCAACTACTACTACTCCCTACTCGCAACTAACCACGACTATAACTACTATTCAAGACTAAGCACTACTGCGACTAATACTCCCTACTCACAACTAACCATGACTATTCAAGACAAAGCACTACTTCGACTACTACTCCCTACTCACAACTAACCATGACTATAACTACTATTCAAAGACTAAGCACTACTGCGACTACTACTCTCTACTCACAACTATAACTACTATTCAAGACTAAGCGCTACTGCGACTAATACTCCCTACTCACAACTAACCATGACTATTCAAGACAAAGCACTACTTCGACTACTACTCCCTACTCACAACTAACCATGACTATAACTACTATTCAAAGACTAAGCACTACTGCGACTACTACTCTCTACTCACAACTATAACTACTATTCAAGACTAAGCGCTACTGCGACTGCTACTCCCTACTCACAACTAACCACGATTATAACTACTATTCAAGACTAAGCACTACTGCGACTAATACTCCCTACTCACAACTAACCATGACTATTCAAGACAAAGCACTACTATTCACTCCCTACTCACAACTAACCATGACTATAACTACTATTCAAAGACTAAGCACTACTCCTACTACTCTCTACTCACAACTAACCATGACTATAAATCAAGACTAAGCAGTACTATTCAAAGACTACTATTCAAGCAAACACTACTGCGACTACTACTCTACTCACAACTATAACTACTATTCAAGACTAAGCACTACTGCGACTACTACTCCCTACTCACAACTAACCATGACTATAACTACTAATCAAGACTAAGCAGTACTGCGACTAATACTCCCTTCTCACAACTAACCATGACTATAACTACTAATCAAGCACTACTTCGACTGCTAATCACAGTAGTTATTATACAACTAACCATGACTATAACTACTAATCAAGACTAAGCACTACTGCGACTACGACTCCCTAATCATAATAGTAGTTATCTACTATTCAAGACTAAGCGCTACTGCGACTGCTACTCCCTACTCACAACTAACCATGACTAGAACTACTATTCAAGACTAAACACTACTGCGACTACTACTCCCTACTCACAACCACTATAACTACTATTCAAGACTAAGCACTACTGCGACTACTACTCCCTACTCACAACTAACCATGACTATAACTACTATTCAAGACTAAGCACTACTGCGACTACTACTCCCTACTCACAACTAACCATGACTATAACTACTATTCAAGACTAAACACTACTGCCACTACTACTCCCTTCTTACAACTAACCATGACTATAACTACTAATCAAGACTAAGCACTACTGCGACTACGACTCCCTAATCACAACTAACCATGACTATAACTACTAATCAAGACTAAGCACTACTGCGACTACGACTCCCTACTCACAACTAACCATGACTATAACTACTAGTCAAGACTAAGCACTACTGCGACTACGATTCATAACGGTGACTTGTTACTAATCACTCCTACTCACTATAACTAGTCGCTGCTCACAACTACGACTCACTATTGTGTCTGCTAGGAATCACTACTGCTACTCACAACTATTCACTATGACTAACTACTCCCTACTACTAATCGCTACTCACTGCTACTAATCAAAACTAATCACAATTCATTTCTGTGACTAATTACTGCAATTTATTATGTCTACTAATCACTACGACAAATCGCTGCTACTAATCACTACTCCCTACTCACAACTAACCATTACTATAACTACTAATCAAGACTAAGCCCTACTGTGACTACTACTCCCTACTCACAACTAACCATGACTATAACTACTATTCAAGACTAAGCAGTACTGCGACTACTACTCACAACGGTGACTTATTACTAATCACTACAACTCACTATAGCTAATCGCTACTCACTACTACTGTGTCTACTAGGAATCACTACTGCTACTCACAACTATTCACTATTACTACTCCGACTACTAATCACCATCCACTGCTACTAATCAAAACTAATCACAATTCACTGTGACTACTCATTACTGCAATTTATTATGTCTACTAATCACTGCGACAAATCGCTGCTACTAAATACTACTCCCTACTCACAACTAACCATTACTATAACAACTAATCAAGACTAAGCACTACTGCGACTACTACTCCCTACTCACAACTAACCATGACTATAACTACTAATCAAGACTAAGCACTACTGCGACTACTATTCACAACGGTGACTTATTACTAATCACTACTACTCACTATAACTAATCTCTACTCACGGCTACGACTCACTACTGTGTCTACTAGAAATCACTACTGCCACTCACAACTATTTACTATACTACTAATCACTACTCACTGCTACTAATCAAAACTAATCACAATTTACTATTGCGAATACTCACACAACAAAGAATCACTGCAACTACTAATCACTACTCCCTACTCACAACTAACCATTACTAGAACTACTAATCAAGACTAAGCACTACTGCGACTACTACTCACAACTGTGACTTATTACTACTGCGAATCACAACTACTCACTTTGACTACTCACTACCACCGTATTAATCACAATTCACTACTGTGACTACTCACCACTGCAATTTATTACGTGTACTAATCACTATGACAAATCGCTACTAATCACTCCCTACTCAGAACTAACCCTTACTATAACTAAGAGTAAGCACTACTGTGACTACTACTCACAACTGTGACTTATTACTACTACGAATCACAACTATGACTACTCATGACTAACTACTAATCACTACTGTGTCTACTTACTAAATCACTACTCCCGACTATTCACTATGACTACTTGTCATTACTGCGACTGGATTGCTGTAGGTTTTTCAGGCTCTATGGCCATTGTTCTAGAAGCATTCTCCCCTGATGTTTCGCCTGTGTCTATGGCAAGCATCCTCAGAGGTTGTGAGGTCTGTTCCTGCAACTATTCACTACTGCTATTCACTACTTGCTACTACAGCTACTACTCACTATGACTACTACTCACTTTCTGCAACTACTCACTACTGTCAATCACAACTCACCGGTACTCCTACTCACTACTCCTACGTCAATTTTGCCTACCGAGAGCACTCTTTTCTGAGACGGGGCTGGGAAGTCATGTCCATGAGGATTTTCGGGTGCTTGGTCCAGCCCAGAAATGACCCCCGCCCCATAGAGGGCAACACCGATGTGGTAAACGGGCCCTGCCTGTGGAGAGCGCTCTTTCCTGAGGCACGGCAGGGAGGCCAAGGCAGTGAGCCACGCTGGGAGGAGACGGGCCCAGGCCTTTGCACCTCACCTGACCAGGGAGGCAAGCACTGAGCTCCCTCTTATACAACGGGGAAGCACCAAGTATACAACCTTTAGCAGGCATGGGTTAGTTAGGGCCTTCCCTCCCGGTGTGTTGGCCTCGGACTCCCACAACATGGGTATGCAGATGATCCCTTGAATGACTCAAGTGCCCAGTGCCAAGAGGACAAAGGCCTGGGCCAACTTGGGCCTTCTTCCCTCCAGGTGTTTTGGACTCCAACTCCCACCATTCCTCAGTCTCAGGCCCTTTCCTCCCCCCCCCCAGCCACTTAAGCGTTCTATCTACCTACCTACCCATTTGTCTCTCCATCCATCCATCTCTCCCTTCATTGATCTATCCATCCATCCACTCATCTTTTTATCTACCTCTCTATCAATCCATCCATCCACTCACTCATCTACCTGTCTATCCATCCATCCATCTATCCATCCATCCACTCACTCATCTGTCTATCCATCCATTTATCTATCCATCCATCCATCTATCTATCCATCCATCCACTCACTCATCTACCTGTCTATCCATCCATCTATCTATCCATCCATCCACTCACTCATCTACCTGTCTATCCATCCATCTATCTATCCATCCATCCACTCACTCACTCCTATCCATCCATCTATCTATCCATCCATCCATCCACTCACTCATCTGTCTATCCATCAATTTATCTCTCCAACCATCCATCCATCCACTCACTCATCTACCTGTCCATCCATCCGTCTCTCCATTTATCTATCCATCCATTCACTCACCTACCTGTCCATCCATCCAGCCGTCTATCCACTCACTCATCTGTCTCCCCATCCATTTATCTGTCTCTATCCATCCATCCACTCACTCATCTACCTGTCTATCCATCTGTCTCCCCATCCATTTATCTGTCTCTCCATCCATCCATCCATCCCTCTATCCATCTACTCACTCATCTACCTGTCCATCCATCCGTCTCTCCATTCATCTTTTTATCTGTCCATCCACTCACTCATCTACCTGCCTTCCATCCATCCATCCATTCATCCATCCATCCATCCACTCACTCATCTACCTATCTATCCATCCATCCAATTCTGCCTAGCTATCCATCCATCCACTCACTTATCTACCTATCCATCCATTTATCTATCCCTATCCATCCATCCACACATTCATCTACCTGTCTATCCATCTCTCCATCCACTCACTCAACTACCTGTCTATCCATCCATCCATCCCTCCCTCCATTCATCTATCCATCCATCCACTCACTCATCTACCTGTCTATCCATCTCTCCATCCACTCACTCAACTACCTGTCTATCCATCCATCCATCCATCCATCCATCCACCCCTCCCTCCATTCATCTATCCATCCATCCACTCACTCATCTACCTGTCTATCCATCTCTCCATCCACTCACTCAACTACCTGTCTATCCATCCATCCATCCCTCCCTCCCTCCATTCATCTATCCATCCATCCACTCACTCATCTACCTGTCTATCCATCTCTCCATCCACTCACTCAACTACCTGTCTATCCATCCATCCACTCATCTACCTGTCTATCCATCCATCTATCCATCCATCCACTCACTCATCTACCTGTCTATCCATCCTATCCATCCATCCACTCACTCATCTACCTGTCTATCCATCCATCCATCCATCTATCCATCCACTCACTCCATCCATCCATCCATCCATCCATCCATCCACTCACTCATCTACCTGTCTATCCATCCATCTCCATCCACTCACTCATCTACCTGTCTATCCATCCATCCATCCCTCCCTCCATTCATCTATCCATCCATCCATCCACTCACTCATCTACCTGTCCATCCATCCATCCATCCACTCACTCATCTACCTGTCTATCCATCCATCCATCCATCCATCCATCCCCTCCATCCATCTATCCATCCATCCACTCACTCATCTACCTGTCTATCCATCTCTCCATCCACTCACTCATCTACCTGTCTATCCATCCATCCCTCCCTCCATTCATCTATCCATCCATCCATCCATTCATCTACCTATCCCTCCATCCATCTATCCATCCACTCACTCAACTGTCTATCCATCCCTCCCTCCCTCCATTCATCTATCCATCCATCCACTCCATCCATTTATCTGTCTATCCATCCATCCATCCATCCATCCACTCACTCATCTACCTGCCTTCCATCCATTTATCCATCCATCCATCCATCCACTATCCATCCATCCACTCACTCATCTACCTGTCTATCCATCCATCCATCCATCCATCATCCATCTCGCTATCCATCCACTCACTCATCTACCTATCCATCCATTTATCTATCCCTATCAATCCATCCATCCACTCATTCATCTGTCTATCCATCCATCTTATCTATCCATCCATCCATCCATCCACTCACTCATCTACCTGCCTTCCATCCATTTATCTGTCTCTCTATCCATCCATCCACTCACCCACCTATCTATCGGGACCTGAAGGTAGGCCTCTCTTAAGTCTATCACTCTCATCGCGATATGAAGGTAGGCCTCTCTGACTCTATCATTTACCTTAAGTGGCTGGGAGGGCGGGGCTTTGAGCCTGTGGGGAGTGGTGGGAGTCCAAAACGCCTGGAAGGAAGGCCTAAGTTATCCCGTGCGCGGCGTATACGTTTTGCCCACCAGAGGCGCCCTCTTCCGGTGCCGAAGGGGCGAGGGCGACAGCGAAAGAGAAACTCCACCGCCCGCTCGGGTTGTAAACTTGCAAGGTTCCGTCTTTATTTTGTTCTTTTTTATTTATTTATTTATAATTTTCCGAAAGTGAAAAGAAATAAGTTTTTATCGAGTCAATTTCTTCCTTCTCTGTTTTTTTTTAAATATTTGTTCTATGTATTTACAAGCCTTAAAAGTTTGCTCTAAAGGTTCGGAAAGTGTGTATCATCACCGGGACTTCCTTCCTTCGCTCGTCCGTCCGTCCTTCCGCTTCCAGGGCAGCAGCACCGGATTTGTGTGTGTGTGTGTGTATGTGATAAATGCGTCGCTTCCAAAGCAAGTCTGGTCCACGGCCGATTAGTTTCTCCAACGCGTATTTATTTCCGATCGAGAGGCGGGCGAGAAAAGACCGGAGGGAAGCCCGTCTGCTCATTCGCCGCCCGCTCACCCCTTCCGAGAATGCATTTGACCTTTGAACCCAAATGAGGTGGATCTGAACGGGAGGAAAATTTATTTCTCTTTCGTCTTTTTTTTTTTTTTTTGCGGAAACTGCAAATTTCAACAAAATTACACTGGCATTCGCAGCTCTCTAGAAAGAATAAATTAAAAGTTTGCTAACGGTTGAAAAAGGAGGAGTCCTCGGTTGAAAAAGAAAATTAAAAAAAAAAATCCGGAAAATTAGTAATTTTTTTTTTTGCTTTTCCCGGTAAATAACAACAGGCGTGGTTTTGGTTTCGTGCTCCTGCCCCTCCGTCCAGATTCGAAGTGGGAAATTTCCCGTTTCCGCCTCGTCCGTCCTCCATGATCGCCTTTGCGTTCGTTCGTTCGCTCCTCTCTCTCTCTCTCGGGTTGTTTCCCTCCCCCCAAAATCGTGCAAATGTCGGGGGGGATGTATTTTCTGCGCGCGAGAATTGGCCTTGCTGCACTGTGATTGGCGAAAACATGAAACTGGGTTTTTTTTAAAAAAATACTTAAATTGTTTTTTCTTAAGTTTTTTTTTTGTTTGTTTTTGTATTCAGTTTTTGTTTATGTTTTGTTTTGTTGTTTTCGTGGTGTTGGTTGGTTAATTATCCTCCGACTCCTCCTCGGCTTCCCTTAGCCACGTGAAGAAGGCCGTGACCGACTTGAGCGCGACGCCTTTCCCGTTCTGCTCGGCGGGGTCTTTGCTGCTCTCCCACTTGTAGAAGGCGTCCTCCGAGATCACCTCCTCGTCGTAGAGGCAGTCGAAAAACATCCGCAACAAGTCTGCGAGAAAGAAGAGGAAAGGGGTCGTGAGCCCTGCCTGGTCCAAGGCTTTCATGGCTGGAAGCACTGGGCTGTTGTGGGGTTTTTTTCGGGCCGTATGGCCATGTCCCAGAACAGACCTGGGCAACCTACGGCCCGCGGGCCAGATGCAGCCCGGCAGCCGATTACTAATAATATTGCGATATAATTGTTATAGTTCAATGTGATATTGTTATAGTACAATGTGATATGTAATACTGATGTTGTCCTGTGGCAATGTAGTTCATTGTATTTGTATTTTTCTTGTGAGCCGCTCTGAGTCCCCTTCAGGGTTGAGAAGAAGGGCGGCATATAAATATCGTGAAATTAAATAAATGACTAAATAAATAAATAAATATGTCTGTGGAACAGACCTGGGCATCTGATGGCCCGCAGGCCGGATGCGGCCCACCAGCTGATTCTGACCGGCCTGGGGAGAAGGGCGTTGGGGCCGGGGCCAAGAGGAAGGGGTGCCGCTGCAGCCATCCCATCACGGGCTGTGGGGCCTACGTCGGCAGACAGCCCGCCGCTCTGGAGAACAATCGGAGGAGTGGCGGCTATGGAGTGCCTGCCATCCCGGGAGGCGATCCGGGCCTGCATCGGGAGCAGCGGCGGCTGATCGCCCTGGCGACCCGGAAGACTTGATCGTCTTCCAGTTCGCCAGGGCACTCACCCGCTGCAGCTCGCCGACTGCTCCCGCTGCAGGCCCGAATCGCCTCCCGGGATGGCAGGCACTCCAAAGCCGGGATGGCAGGGCGATCAGCTGGGGAACGGCTGGGGGCGAGAGCGAGTGGAGGCCTGCAGCCTCCGATCGTCTGCTGCTCTGCTCTGCTGCGAAGGAGCGGTGGCTTTGGAGTGCCTGCCATCCCGGGAGGCGATCTGGGCCTTGATCGTCTTCCGGGTCGCCAGGGTGATCAGGCGCTGCCGGTCGCCGACTGCTCCCGCTGCAGGCCCGGATCGCCTCCCGGGATGGCAGGCACTCCAAAGCCGGGATGGCAGGCACTCCATGGCAGGGCAATCAGCCGATTGGGAATGCCTCTGACGGAACAGCTGGGGGCGAGAGCGGGCGGAGGCCTGCAGCCTCCGATCGTCTGCTGCTCTGCTCTGTTCTGTTGCGGCGGCAGCTGGGTCCGCTTTGCCATCCTCTGGGCTGGGTCCATTGGGCCATTCCATCTTGGGATCCTTCCTCTCTTGAGGATGTCAGCCTCCATCTTGGTTCGCACTTTGTCTTCTTGAATTTCATTTTATTTTAGTGGTTTTTATTATTATAATAATTTTATAATAATAATGATATAATAAATAATATAATGTTATATTATATTATAATTTCAATATATTATAATGTCTATATATATACTATAATATAATTATGATATTAATACTAATAATATATGAATGTTTCTTGATATGTTAATATTAATGATGTGTAATATATAGTAAATATAGTTAATAAATAAATTATGTAGATTAGAATGTAGTTCAGCCTTTAGGTGCGGCCCTCCATAATATTTTTTGGCTCTCATGTGAGCCCTTGGAAAAAATAATTGCCCACCCCTGCTGTGGGGTGTCCAGGGTGGGAGAAAGACCCACTAATGCTCCGTTTAGCAACGGACAAGAGGGAACTTCTCCCCTCTGCAGGAGTCTACCGTATACCACACAGCTGCGGATGAGAAGTCTCCGTAAGGACCCCCAAACGCAGCAGCATCGCCCGGGCACAAATCAAGGTGCACAAAGAGCCCTGCAACTAACCCAACCAGAGGAGTCAGCCATAGCAGAGCACCGGACGAACCAACCTGGACACAGAAATGCTGGACCACTCTAACCACCACCACGTCAGGCTACACAGAGAAGCCATTGAAAGCCACACGAAGCTGGTGATTTACTCGCTGTGCTAAAGCCCGGCCAGCAAGCCCTTCCTCCTTCCCTCCCCTCCTTCCGGTTAGATTCAAGGCCCAAAAGGAACAGCAGTAGCAACAGCACACTTACTTGGAGGCTGGTCAAGTTTTACTATGGATGCTTGTAGTGCGTAAAGTGCTTGTAGTTCCTTCTCTGTGTCCGAGTCCAGGTACTTCAGTAAGATCGGCACTCTCTGCTTGATAACAGCCGTGTCCACGCGCAAGGTAGAACTATCCTCTAAAAAAAAAAAAAGAATAATCACCATCACCTACGTATACACGCAATAAAAGTGAAAATGTGTGTGTGGCTGTTGTAAACACCGCCCTCCCAAGCCTTTCACTATTTATTTGTTAACTAGCCGTCCCCTGCCACGCGTCGCTGTGGCCAAATCTGTGTATATGTGTTTTGTGTGTGTATGTATGTGTATACAGTGTTCTCTCGCTACTTCGCGGTGCACTTACTGCGGAGTCGCTGTTTCGCGGATTTCAAAAAATATTAATTTAAAATATATATCATGGTATTTTTGCTGTTTTGTGGGGTTTTGCCGCCGCTCTCCGAGGCCCACTGTACTACTACTATTATATCCCAGTGTTTATATTATTGTCGTTTATGTCCTATTTTATATATCATTAATATATCCCATTATTATTATATCCCAGTGTTTATATTATTGTCATTTATATCCTATTTTTATATATTATTAATATATCCCATTATTATTATTATATCCCAGTGTTTATATTATTGTCGTTTATATCCTATTTTATATATTATTAATATATCCCATTATTATTATTATATCCCAGTGTTTATATTATTGTCATTTATATCCTATTTTTATATATTATTAATATATCCCATTATTATTATATCCCAGTGTTTATATTATTGTTGTTTATATCCTATTTTTATATTATTATATATTATTAATATATTCCATTATTATTATATCCCAGTGTTTATATTATTGTTGGTTATATCCTATTTTTATATATTATTATTATATCCCAGTGTTTATATTATCATTTATATCCTACTTACATATTATTATTAATATATTATTATATCCCATTATTATTATATCCGTGTTTATATTATCATTTACTGTCTATCCTACTTACATATTATTATTTATATATTATTATATCCCATTATTATTACTATTATATCCCAGTGTATATATTATCATTTATAGCCTACTTACATATTATTATTAGTAATATATTATTATATCCCATTATTATTATTATTATATCCCAGTGTTTATATTATCATTTATAGCCTACTTACATATTATTATTAGTAATATATTATTATATCCCATTATTATTATTATTATATCCCAGTGTTTATATTATCATTTATAGCCTACTTACATATTATTAGTAATATATTATTATATCCCATTATTATTACTATTATATCCCAGTGTTTATTATCATTTATCCTATTTTATTATTATTAATATATTATTATATCCCATTATTATTATTATTATATCCCATATTTATATATCATTTATAGCCCATTATTATTAGTAATATATTATATATTCCATTATTTTATTATATAGTGTTTCATTTCATTTATATCCTACTTACATATTATTATTATTATTAATATATTATTATATCCCATTATTATTATATCCCCAGCAATAAGTGAGAAAACACTGTATATGTGGTTTTGCAAATGCGTTGTAATGTATTTAAATTTTTTTCCATCTTTTAAAGTCTCTTTCAAAGCATTTTTCAGCGTTTTAATTGAGTGAATGGTCACTCGCGGTCACTCATTGGCCTGATAGGAATATAGTGTCCAAATTTGGTGCCCATTCGTCCCATGGTTTTTGAGTTATGTTAATCCCACAAACGAATATTACATTTTTATTTACATATAGGTATATACGCAGTAGAGTCTCGGTTATCCAACATAAACGGCCTGGCAGAACGTTGGATAAGCAAAAATTTTGGATTCAGGAAAAGCCTATTAAATGTCAAATTACACTATAATTTTACAAATTAAGCACCAAAAATCATGTTTTAGCACAAACCGACCGAAAAGGCAGTTCTGTACATGGCAACGTTATGTAGTAATTACTGTATTCACGAATTTAGCACGCAAGCATCGCAATGTATTGAAACAGCTGTGGATCCGGAACTGCGTTGGATAATACAGAACGTTGGATGAGCAAATCTTGGATAAACGACACTCTACATCAGTGTTTCCCAACCTTTTTTGAGCCGCAGCACACTTTTTACATTTACAAAATCCTGGGGCACACCACCAACCAAAATGACACAAAACGACACTCTAACACAGTAATACATATAGTTAATATGTTTTTAAATGTGTTTATACACTCAGTGTGAAACCTGGGCCTGTTTCGATGAACACAACATAGGTATCCTGGCAGGAATGGCAGAAAGACACAAACTTCCCACACAGAACTCCCATAACCAAGAGAAAATACTATAAGAGTTCTGTGGGCATTGACCTTGAGTTTTGGAGTTGTAGTTCACCTATATCCAGAGAGCACTGTGGGCTCAAACAATGTTGGATCAGGACCAAACTTGGCATGCATACTCAATATGCCCAAATGTGAACACAGATGGAGTTTGGGGGAAATAGACCTTGACATTTGGGAGTTACAGTTTCTGGGATTTAGAGTTAACACACAATCAAAGAGCATCCTGAACTCTTGCAACAATGGAATTGAACCAAACTTGGCATATTGAACTCTCATTACCCACAGAAAGTATTGAAAGGGTTTGCTTGGGAATTGACCTTGAGTTTGGAAGTTGTAGTTCACCTACACCCAGAGAGCACTGTGGACTCAAACAATGTTGGATCAGGACCAAACTTGGCATGAATACTCAATATGCCCAAATGTGAACACAGATGGAGTTTGGGGAAAATAGACCTTGACATTTGGGAGTTACAGTTTCTGGAGGGAGGGCCTCAAAAGACCAGCAGTCTCCCTTTCACTTAGGTTGCCCCCTCCCTCCCCGCCAGGCTTGAATTGGGGTTGTGGGGAGCAGGAGCCTCGGGGGGTCAGCAGGGCGGCCCGGGTGAGCATGTCGGGGCTGGCGAGGGAGGCAGGAAGGAAGGCGGCGGGGGGCGGCAGGCAAGGAGCCAGAGGGAGGTCGAGAGCGATTTCGCGCACACCGGGGAGGAGGGGGAGGCAGGAGGGGAGGGGCCGGTGCTGGACTGAACCATCCGGCATTAGGACGGGGGAGGGGGGGGGGGAGGCAAGAGGAGGTCTCTACTTGGGGAAAGGGAGGCGGGCCTTCCCAATGCATGGAGAGGGAGAGACCAAGTAGACAACGGGTGGTAAGGGGGCCTTTATAGAGGTACGTTTCTTAGGGTTTTTATACTTCAACACACTAGACTCTTCCCCCCTCCCCTCCTGGAGGTTCCAATTTCCCACAGCACACCTGATGATCGCTCACGGCACACTAGTGTGCCCTGGCACACTGGTTGGGAAACACTGCTCTACAGTACGTATATCAATACCACCTCCGAGGCTTTCCGTGTCTCACCTATAATAGCCGCTTTACAAACCGCTGTCATTAAAGCTCTAAGGAATGTAGGTGAACTCATCTGGCTCTCGTCTAGATTCGCCTGCAACGAAGAGGACAAGCGAGCGTTACGAAGCAGGCCGGAAAGCACCCCTTCTGTGGTTTGGTGCTGTTGACGTGCCAAAGGGCCATACGGAGCACACTGCCGCAGCCATAAAGGCGGGCGTTTCCCCTCCCCGGCCCAGGCAACGGACGCTTTTCCTTCCCGGAATGGCGATCGGGAGCGAGCCCCTCAGAGCGGCCGCCGGGAGGGCCTTCTGTACCTCGACCCAGTCAAAGATCTGCTCGTCGTTGGCCTTCTCCTCCACAATGAGCTTCTCCAGCTGCCTGTTCAGCTCTTCGTCGGAGAGTTCTCCCTTGGAAAGCGCTTCCGAGGAACCGGAACCGTCCGCCTCTGTGAAGTCCAACTTCTGCAGCGTTACAAGAGAAGGCGGAGGGGCGGCTCAGCGTAACAAAGGGAGGTGGGAGCTCCTTCCGACCCAAGGCCCCCACGTCGAAGCCCAGCCTCGATCCAGGCCAAGCGTCGGCACCCGGGGCCCTGCCGCCGCACCCCAAACGCAGCCCGGCTCACCTGCTCCGTCAGGAAGGCGTGGACGTCCTCCTCTTCGGGTAAGAAGTCTTTCCAGCTGAGGCCGGCCTCCCTCCACAAGGCGGCCACTCTCTTATGGCTCTGGAAGGCAAAGCGAAACCCTTCCAGGCTACGTCCTGGAGAGAGGTTCCCCCCGCTGCCCGCCTCCCTCGCACACGTCAGCAAGTAGACAGACCCGCAAGTGCTTACCATTTGTTTGCATAGAAGGTGCAATATTTCGGAAAGCAAGATGCCGGCTCTTCCCACAGGAAGCAAGGGTTTGCTAAATTCCCTGCGGCGTAAAGAGAAGGGGAAGAAGGGTCAGTTTTGTCGGCAGGCAAGAGGCGGAAGACATCTCTGTTGGAAATATTAAACATCGACTAGGTGTCCCATGCTGGCCTGGGGCTGCTGCTGCTGCCTCCCCCTCCGGCGCCCCCTGCTCAGCCACGGCATGGCCACACTGCCGCCTCCACCAGCTGCGGGGCCTGCACTTCCCCGCGCCCCGGCCGCCTCCAGCCCGGACTTAGCGGGGCGAGCGAGCCGGGAGGCTCTGGCGGGGTAGGCATGGGCAGCGGCAGTAGCAACGCTGCTGCGCCACGCCCATCCTCCTCCTTCGGGAGTCTGACGCCCTTCCTTCCTTCCCTTTCCCCGTTGGCTCCCTCCGCCGCATCCCGTCAGCGCCTGGCCCCGCCATCTTCCCTCTCTCTCGTTCCGTCCCCTTCTCCTCAGGAAGGAAGGCAGGCAGGGAAAGGGAGGAAGGGAAAAAGGACCCCGCCTAGGCCCGCTCTCCCGGCCTCAGAGCTGGCGCTCCGAGGGGAACACAAAGTGGCTTCCAAAACATACAGGCAGTCCCCAAGTTACAAACAAGAGGGATCCTGAAAACATACAGGCAGTCCCCAAGTTACAAACAAGAGGGGTCCAGAAAACATACAGGCAGTCCCCAAGTTACAAACAAGAGGGGTCCTGAAAACATACAGGCAGTCCCAAGTTACGAACAAGAGGGTCCTGAAAACATACAGGCAGTCCCCAAGTTACGAACAAGAGGGTCCTGAAAACATACAGGCAGTCCCCAAGTTACGAACAAGAGGGTCCTGAAAACATACAGGCAGTCCCCAAGTTACAAACAAGAGGGGTCCTGAAAACATACAGGCAGTCCCCAAGTTACAAACAAGAGGGGTCCTGAAAACATACAGGCAGTCCCCAAGTTACAAACAAGAGGGGTCCTGAAAACATACAGGCAGTCCCCAAGTTACAAACAAGAGGGGTCCTGAAAACATACAGGCAGTCCCCAAGTTACAAACAAGAGGGTTCCTGAAAACATACAGGCAGTCCCAAGTTACAAACAAGAGGGGTCCAGAAAACATACAGGCAGTCCCCAAGTTACAAACAAGAGGGGTCCTGAAAACATACAGGCAGTCCCCAAGTTACAAACAAGAGGGGTCCTGAAAACATACAGGCAGTCCCCAAGTTACAAACAAGAGGGTCCTGAAAACATACAGGCAGTCCCCAAGTTACAAACAAGAGGGGTCCTGAAAACATACAGGCAGTCCCCAAGTTACAAACAAGAGGGGTCCTGAAAACATACAGGCAGTCCCCAAGTTACAAACAAGAGGGGTCCAGAAAACATACAGGCAGTCCCCAAGTTACAAACAAGAGGGTCCAGAAAACATACAGGCAGTCCCCAAGTTACAAACAAGAGGGGAAAACATACAGGCAGTCCTGAAAACATACAGGCAGTCCCCAAACATACAGTTACAAACAAGAGGGGTCCTGAAAACATACAGGCAGTCCCCAAGTTACGGGGTCCTGAAAACATACAGGCAGTCCCAAGTTACAAACAAGAGGGGTCCTGAAAACATACAGGCAGTCCCCAAGTTACAAACAAGAGGGGTCCTGAAAACATACAGGCAGTCCCCAAGTTACAAACAAGAGGGGTCCTGAAAACATACAGGCAGAAACATACAGGGGTCCAGAAACATACAGGGAGTCCCCAAGTTACAAACAAGAAAACATACAGGGGTCCAAGAGGGGTCCTGAAAACATACAGGCAGTCCCAAGTTACTAACAAGAGGGTCCTGAAAACATACAGGCAGTCCCCAAGTTACAAACAAGAGGGGTCCTGAAAACATACAGGCAGTCCCCAAGTTAAGTACAAGAGGGGTCCTACAGGCAGTCCCCAAACAAACAAGAGGGTCCTGAAAACAGGCAGTCCCCAAGTTACAAACAAGAGGGTCCTGAAAACATACAGGCAGTCCCCAAGTTACAAACAAGAGGGGTCCAGAAAACATACAGGCAGTCCCCAAGTTACAAACAAGAGGGGTCCTGAAAACATACAGGCAGTCCCAAGTTACAAACAAGAGGGGTCCTGAAAACATACAGGCAGTCCCAAGTTACAAACAAGAGGGGTCCAGAAAACATACAGGCAGTCCCCAAGTTACAAACAAGAGAGGTCCTGAAAACATACAGGCAGTCCCCAAGTTACAAACAAGAGGGGTCCTGAAAACATACAGGCAGTCCCAAGTTACAAACAAGAGGGGTCCTGAAAACATACAGGCAGTCCCCAAGTTACAAACAAGAGGGGTCCAGAAAACATACAGGCAGTCCCAAGTTACAAACAAGAGGGGTCCACAAACAAGGCAGTCCCCAAGGGGGTCCAGAAAACATACAGGCAGTCCCCAAGTTACAAACAAGACAAACAATAGGGGTCCAGAAAACATACAGGCAGTCCCCAAGTTACAAACAAGAGGGGTCCAGAAAACATACAGGCAGTCCCCCCAAGTTACAAACAAGAGGGGTCCTGAAAACATACAGGCAGTCCCCAAGTTACAAACAAGAGGGGTCCTGAAAACATACAGGCAGTCCCCAAGTTACAAACAAGAGGGGTCCTGAAAACATACAGGCAGTCCCCAAGTTACAAACAAGAGGGTCCAGAAAACATACAGGCAGTCCCCAAGTTACAAAACAAGAGGGGTCCAGAAAACATACAGGCAGTCCCCAAGTTACAAACAAGAGGGGTCAAACAGAAAACATACAGGCAGTCCCCAGTTACAAACAAGAGGGGTCCTGAAAACATACAGGCAGTCCCCAAGTTACAAACAAGAGGGGTCCTGAAAACATACAGGCAGTCCCCAAGTTACAAACAAGAGGGGTCCTGAAAACATACAGGCAGTCCCCAAGTTACAAACAAGAGGGGTCCTGAAAACATACAGGCAGTCCCCAAGTTACAAACAAGAGGGGTCCTGAAAACATACAGGCAGTCCCCAAGTTACAAACAAGAGGGGTCCAGAAAACATACAGGCAGTCCCCAAGTTACAAACAAGAGGGGTCCAGAAAACATACAGGCAGTCCCCAAGTTACAAACAAGAGGGGTCCAGAAAACATACAGGCAGTCCCCAAGTTACAAACAAGAGGGGTCCTGAAAACATACAGGCAGTCCCCAAGTTACAAACAAGAGGGTCCAGAAAACATACAGGCAGTCCCCAAGTTACAAACAAGAGGGGTCCTGAAAACATACAGGCAGTCCCCAAGTTACAAACAAGAGGGGTCCAGAAAACATACAGGCAGTCCCCAAGTTACAAACAAGAGGGGTCCTGAAAACATACAGGCAGTCCCCCCAAGTTACAAACAAGAGGGGTCCTGAAAACATACAGGCAGTCCCAAGTTACAAACAAGAGGGGTCCAGAAAACATACAGGCAGTCCCCAAGTTACAAACAAGAGGGGTCCAGAAAACATACAGGCAGTCCCAAGTTACAAACAAGAGGGGTCCAGAAAACATACAGGCAGTCCCCAAGTTACAAACAAGAGGGGTCCTGAAAACATACAGGCAGTCCCCAAGTTACAAACAAGAGGGGTCCAGAAAACATACAGGCAGTCCCAAGTTACAAACAAGAGGGGTCCAGAAAACATACAGGCAGTCCCCAAGTTACAAACAAGAGGGGTCCTGAAAACATACAGGCAGTCCCCAAGTTACAAACAAGAGGGTCCTGAAAACATACAGGCAGTCCCAAGTTACAAACAAGAGGGGTCCAGAAAACATACAGGCAGTCCCCAAGTTACAAACAAGTGGGGTCCAGAAAATATACAGGCAGTCCCCAAGTTACAAACAAGAGGGGTCCAGAAAATATACAGGCAGTCCCCTTTCAGTATTTTCTGTTGGTAGTGAGAGTTCAATATGCCAAGTTTGGTTCAATTCCATTGTTGCAAGAGTTCAGGATGCTCTTTGATTGTGCGTTAACTATACATCCCAGAAACCGTAACTCCCAAATGTCAAGGTCTATTTCCCCCAAACTCCATCTGTGTTCACATTTGGGCATATTGAGTATGCATGCCAAGTTTGGTCCTGATCCAACATTGTTTCGGTCCACAGTGCTCTCTGGATATAGGTGAACTGTAACTCCAAAACCCAAGGTCAATGCCCACCAAACTCTTATAGTATTTTCTCTTGATTATGGGAGTTCTGTGTGGGAAGTTTGTGCCTTTCTGTCATTCCTGCCAGGATAGCTATGTTGTGTTCATCGAAACAGGCCCAGGTTTCACACTGAGTGTATAAATACATTTAAAAACATATTAACTGTATGTATTGCTGTGTTAGAGTGTCATTGTGTGTCATTTTGGTTGGTGGTGTGCCCGAGGATTTTGTAAATGTAAAAAATGTGCCATGGTTCAAAAAAGGTTGAAAAACACTGGCTTTGTAGGCCTCAGTGTTAGCAAACCTCAGTGAGAGAGGCCTCAGTGAGAGCAAGGCCTTAGTTGGATTGAGCCCTCAGTATGAGAAGGCCTCTGTGAGAGAATGTATTTATTTATTTATCTATTTACGACATTTCTATGCCACCCTTCTCACCCCAAAGGGGACTCAGAGCGGCTTACAAGTACAATGTAAATACAATATATTATATTATTGCCACAGCACAATACTAATATTATCTATTACATTGTACTATAACATTATACTTTAATATTATTAGTAATATTACATGGAATATAAAATATATAATTATAATGTCATATTATTATGATTAGTATTATATTGTACTAGCTGAATCCGGCCACGCGTTGCTGTGGCAAAGAACAATAGCAACATCCCTTCCTGCCTTTCGTTCTTGCTCTCTTCCCTGCCTCCCTCATCCTTCAGCTTTTTCCTTCTCTCTTTCCTCCTTCCTTCCTTCCGTCTTTCCTTTCCCTCCTTCCTCCCATTCATTCCTTTTCTCAATCACTCCTCCCCTTGCTTTCTTTCTTTCTCTCCCTCCGTTCCCTCCCTCTTTCTTTCCTTCCTTTTTCTCCTACCCTCACCAGGTTGACCTTCCTTTATTACCTTTTTCTGTCCTGTGTACTTTCTGTTCTTCCTTCCTGTGGTACTACTTCCTTCTTTCCCTCCTTGCTTCTCTCTTACCTTTCTTCCCCCTTTCCCTATTGCATTCCTTCCCTTTTCCCCCCTCCTTTCTTCTCTCCTTCCTTCCTTCTGTACCTCTTTGATGCCTTTCATTTTTATTTCCTTTCTACTGTATGTTCTTCCTTCCTCTTTCCTTCCTTCCCCCTTTATCTTCTTTCTCTCATTTCTTCCTTCTCTCCCTCTTTCCTTCCTTCCTTCACTTATTGCTTCCTTCCTTCCGTCTCTCTTTCCTTTCCCTTCCCTCCTTCCTTTGCTCCCTCTTTCCTTCCCTTTTTTCTTTCCCTCTCTGCTACCTCTTTCATTCTGTCATTTTCTCCTTCTCTCTTTCTTCCTCCCCCCCTCTCTTTTCCTTTCTGTCTTTCTCCCCTTCCTTTCCTCCCGGACCGCCCACCAGCAGGTTCGTTTGGGTCTTGTTGTTTACTTTCCTTTGGGGGCACGGGAGGGGAGAGAAGGTGTGTTGACAAGCGCGAGGTGGGCGGAGAGTGGACAGCGGTGAGCTGGAAGTGGCTGCGCGGGGCTTTCTGGGACCTGTAGTCCCGCTGCGACGTCGGCGGCCCGAAAGCCACTCTCACGCTCTCACCTTGGGGTGCGCGTGGACCTGGCTGGCCCCCAGCGGGTATTAATATTTGTGTGTTTTTTTTGCTCTGGGGCGGGTGGAAGGAGAGAGAAATGTTTTTTTTGTTGTTTCCTATTTGCCGGGGGAGAGGGGGAGAAGGGGTCTGGTCGTGCGCTGAATGTTTCTGCGCACGCGCGGCGTTCATCCTTGGCTTGGGGGATGCTGGGAAATGTTGTTCCCCACGTTTTTAGGCGTTTTAGAGTGTTGTTTCTAAAAAAAAATTGTGATTTTCCAGGTGGTAAACATACATTGTTAGGTAGTGTGTGTATGTGGCCTGGTTTGGTGTGTCTGCGTTGTGTGGTTTTGCTGTCTATAGCCTACTAAACACGACAGCTCTCATTTTATATATATAGACTAGCTGTACCCGGCACGCGTTGCTGTGCCCTATTTTGGAGATGCGAGGAAGTCTGAGTATGTAAGGGTTGGAGTTGTTGTTAGTTACGGTCTTGGTGGGGTCGTGGCTGTGTCGTTGTGGGTTGTTCTGGTGGGTGGGATGTTGGAGTCCTGGGGAGTTGTTGTGTGGTGTTGCTGGCGTTCTGCATAGCTTGTGGATATACAATGTTTTTTGTCTTTCCGTCTGCTGTGTTGATGTAGAGGTTGATGTGTGTGTGGGTGGGGTACTTTGGAAGTGAGTGGAGGTACTTGAAATCCCATTATCCATGGTGTGTCCTCCTCTAATCTGCAGTCGGATGGAGTGTGGGTCATGGGGTGCATTGTTTGCCAACTTTGGTCTTTATCGGTCTTGGTTCTTGGACACAGTGGTCTGTGGGGAATGATGGGTTTTGAAGTACTACAAATCCCATTATCCATGGAGGTACTTCAAGCCCCATCATCCATGGTCCACCCTCCTCCAAACTGTAGTAGAATGTAGCGTGGGTCATAGGGGCTCTGTGTGCCAAGGTAGGTTACTGTAAATTCAGGCCATACACAATGTCCCATGAGCTGAGGCCTAGTCAGGAACAGCAAATTTATGAAGCCTTACTGTCAATTCAGGCCATACACAATGTCCCATGAGCTGAGGCCTAGTCAGGAACAGCAAGTTAATGAAGCCTTACTGTCAATTCAGAGCGTAAACAGCATTCCATTAAGTGAGGCCTAGTGAGGGAAATTAAGTTAATGAAGCCTTACTGTCAATTTTGGGCGTGGTCTGTGATTTGTAGGGGTGTAAATTTTCTGTGGGAAGTGAATTGGGTGTTTGTGTTTGTGCCTCAGCCCTTTGCCTTATCCTCCTCTGACAGTTTATTATGGGTAAGAATGTTCATGTTGGCTGGCCAGTACAGGAGTTATGCAAATCCGCCCTTATTGGCAGCCAATCATGTTGTCAGAATGTAGAGGCTGGGAGAGTCGTTGGCAGCCCCAGAGGATGCTGGGAAATGTAGGGGGTTTTTTACTTGTTGTTTTAGGGGCCTTTTAGGTTTTGGGGGGGAAAGTTTCTTTGCTACAAACCTACCTTGCTTGAGGCCTATTTCTGTTGGCAAGTTTGGTGTTTCTGCGTTGTAAGGTTTCTCTGTTGGGGACGGTCGTTCCATGACGACTCTTCCTTTATATATATAGATTACATTTTAATATTATCAATATTATATCATCATCATCAGTTTCTCATTTGTTAATCGCCCTCCATTAAAATGCTCCAGGCGATTTACATAAAACAATGTATATACAATATATTATATTATAAGCACAGTGCGTAAGAAGGCATCTATGTGAGAAAAGCCTCAGTGTGAGGTAGGGCTCAGTATGAGAATGCCTCAGTGTGAGAGAAGCCCGAGGTTGAAGGCTTTGTGTGTAACGCTCCAGTGTGACGGCTGCTGTGTCTAAAGCTACTATAGGAAGCTCCTGTGTCAGTTTGGTGTGAGAGGAGGCTCTTTCGAGAGCAAAGCTGCTTATCTGTATGAGAAAGAAGCCCAGAATAAAGAACTTTATTTACGTCAGAAGTTCTCTCATAGAGATCCCTCCTTCCTTCAGCATCGGCGTCACCAACTCCGCCAGGTACAGCCAGATGTGGGGGATATCGATGGCCATGTCGTCCGCCATCTCCAAGGTCTCCGCAAACCTATGCGGGGCAGAGAGAGAGAAAAGCTGCTCGGAGGCCCAGTTGCCCTCCTTCCCGCCTGCCCTTCCCCTTCCTTGGCGGACTACGCACCCCTTGAAGAAATCCTCTTTTCCCAGCTTCCCCAACTGTACCAACTGGTACAGCAGCTGGCCCATGTGGTCCCGGGTGATCTGGCTGCGCTCCAGGGTGGACTCCACGCCGACTTGCACAAAGACGGGCAGCACGCCCGGCAGGCTCAGCTCCTCCACGCACTGCATCGCTTCCTGCGTGAGGACGGAAAAGGAGGAGGTAGGGGAGGAAAGTATCTTCTGCGCATGCGCATACATACGAATTTCACAGGCTACCACACAAAGAAACACAGTTACAGGTAAGCAACCCGCTGTACGTAAGCCACTCGTTATTCTGCTTCCTTGTGGATTCCGTAAAAGACGCACTTATGCGCATGCGTAGAAGATAATTCCATATGTGCGAGTTTCACAGACTATTACTTGAAGAGACACAGTTATGGGTAAGCCACTCGTTATTCTGCTTCCTCGTGGATTCCGTGAAAGACGCACTTATGCACATGTGCAGGAGATAATTCCATATGTGCGAATTTCACAGGCTACCACTCGAAGAGACACAGTTACAGGTAAGAAACTCATTTACAATTACAAGTTTGTTTTTTTTCTTTCTCGGCATTACTTCGCGAATGAAGATTCAGGAAGGACTCATCCCAGGCTTTTTACAAGCGCGTTGATGACTAAAAAGGCCAATCTGAGATAGGCAAGTTCGGTTGCAGAAAGCACAGCAGAAAGTCTCCTTGGGTGATGCTGTTTCCAAGTTGCGGTTCTTTCTGTGTTGTCGTTTCTCTTTGAGACCCGTTTGGCGTGTCTTCTCGAAAGAGGCCGCAGCATTGTGGATAGTGTGTCTCCACGCCTCCCGATGTGAGGCCAGGGTGGACCATTGTTGGTGATCAATCAGGCCGAGCCTGAGACGTTGTTATATTTCTATTTGGGGGCGCCTCTCTTGCGCTAACCCGCGGCGACTTCACCGTAGAGTAGTATTTTTGGGAGGCGGTGGTCCTCCATCCTAGAGACGTGCCCTGCCCAGCGCAGCTGTGTTCTCAATAGCATGGCCTCAACGCTGGTGATCCCTGCTTGCTCAAGGACAGCAACATTCATCACATAGTCGGTCCAATGTATATTTAGGATTGTGCGAAGACAGCGCTGATGAAAGCGTTTGAGGACTCATAGGTGTTGGCAATAGGTGACCCATGTTTCAGACCCATAGAGGAGAATAGACAGGACGATCGCTCTGTACACACTGATTTTGGTGCTTTGCCTCAGGTGCTTGTTGCTCCAGATTCTTTTGTGAAGCTTTCCGAATGCACTCTATGCTTTTGCTAATCTGTGATCTATCTCTTTGTCAATCTTGGCATCTGAAGAGATGATGCTTCCCAGGTAGGTGAACTGCTGAACGGACTTAAGCACAGATTCATTCGCCTATGCTTACGTGGGGATGATGGTGTTCTTCCTGTGGTGCGGGCTGGTAGAGGACTTCCCTTTCCTTCAGGCTGACTTCCAGCCCAAACAGCTCTGCAGCTGCTGCAAAGCAGGATGTGAGTCGCTGCAGGGCTGCTTCTGAATGGGCGACAAGGGCAGCATCGTCAGCAAAAAGCAGCTCACGGACTAGATAGTTTAGAGTCTTAGTGCGAGCCCTCAGACGGCTTAAGTTGAACAAGCTACCATCAGTACGATAGCGTATGTATATGCTGTCTTCTTCTTCGAGGTCTGCCGTAGCCCTTTGGAGCATCATGCTGAAGAAGATTGTAAATAGGGTTGGTGCAAGAACACAACCTTGTTTCACTCCCTTGGTTATGAGAAAGGGCTCCGAGAGAGCATCGCCGTATCTGACTTGACCGCGCTGGCCCTCATGTAACAGGATAATCATTTGGAGGAATTTGGGGGGACATCATAGATGTTCCAGGATCTGCCACAGACCTTTTCTGCTCACAGCGTCAGAAGCTTTGGTGAGGTCGATGAATGTTGCATAGAGCCCTTTGTTCTGCTCTCTACGTTTCTCTTGCAGTTGTCTAAGGGCCAAAACCATCTCTGTGGTGCTCCTATGAGCTCTGAAGCCGCATTGGCTTTCCAGGAGAAGTTCTTCTGCAATAGCAGGAACTAATCTGTTCAGGAGTATCCTTGCAAGGATTTTTCCAGCAACAGAGAGCAGTGTTATACCTCAATAGTTTGAGCAATCGGATTGTGTTCCTTTTTCCTTATACACAGTGATGATAACTGCATCTCGGAGATCTGATGGCAGTTCACCTTTTTCCCAGCAACTCACAAGGAGCTCGTGGAATTTAGCATGAAGTTTGTTTTTTCAATTACATGTTTGTTTTTTCTACCTACCTTATAATCATTGATGTGCAAGAACTCATCGATGATGGACCGGCACTTCCTCTCAACCTCCTCTTCGGACAAGGCCGGCTTTTCCAGGGAGGACGACGTGGACGCTTCGGGTTTGGCTGTTAAGGAAACTGAGGCCGGGAGAAGAGAATGAGGTGGAGGACAACGAAGAGAGGACAACGCGTATGGGCACAGGCGCCTCCCGGACCCCTCACCTGGGCTCTCCTTGGCTGCCTTGCTCCTCCCAGCCTCTGCGGCCATGGCACTGGTCCGGCCTCCTCCTCCTCCGCCGTCCACAGTGCCACCGGTCAGCTGCTTGACGGCCTCCAGCATCTCCCTGCGCTGCTCCTCCTGCGCCTGGTTGTCCAGCAGCTGCTCCTTGCTGCCGCCACTGCTGATCCGCAGGAAGGTGTTGGGGCGGGAGAGGGCCGAGGGCAGCGGCTTGTCGTTCTTCTCCCGCCCGGTGCTCCCACGGCTGCGGAAGGAGAGGAGGGCCAGGGAGCGGGTAAGGAGGGGTCATCGCAGTCAAGACCACCACTTCATATTAAAAGCTGGTGTGTGTGCGTGTGTGTGCAGGAAACACTCACAGAGACCACGATGGATGGAGATATATGAGAGTGAATCAAGGCCGCGAGAGGAGGGGTGGGTGGGGCTCACCTGGTTAAGGTCCTGCGAGCGTCCGACTCGGAGGGTGCGGCCGAGGCAGAGACCGATGATGACACAGGAGGCTGCAGTGCAGAGAATCGGTTCAGACTAGTGGCACTTGGTCGTAAGGAATCTGCAAGAGGATGTTGGGGAGAGTGACAGCTGTCTCCAGACTCCAGGAAAACGCCCGAAAGAGGAGAGGGCGGAAAGCCCCCCACCAGCGCCTAGCCAGGACAAGCCGGGTTGGAGACCCGTGGGAAGGCGCCTGGCTAAGAGGTGGCGTTCCTGCCGTTCTTTCAGTGGCTCTGAAGGATGTGCCTTGCTTTTCGGACATGGGATCCCCCCACAACTGAGCCCGGGGCCCCTCTCTCGAACTCAGGGGGGTCCAGCGGGTTCCAAATAAAGAAATATGGGCCATGCTTACCGATCTCGCTGGCCTTGGCGCCGCCGCTGCTGCCTTTTCCCCAGCTGCCCAACTGGGCTTTAGGCACAAGCTGGATCTTCTCGTCAAGCGTGGGCTGCAAGGCGACACACAGAGCGGCCGTCAAGACAACAGGCCCTTCCTTCCTTCCTTCGTTCCCTCTCTCCTTCCCTTCTTCTTTCCTTCCCTCCCTCCTACCTTCCTTTCTTTCCTCCCCTCCTTCCTTCCTTCGTTCCCTTCCCCATTCCCTCCTTTTCCTTCCACCTTCCTTCCCTTCCTTAATTTCTTCCCTTCCCTTCCTTCTCTCCTTCCCTTCCTCCTTCCCTCCTTCCTTTCCTGTTTTCATTCCTTCCCTTCTTCTTTCCATCTTCCCTTCCTTCCCTTCTACCTTACTTCTTTCCTTCCTTCCCTCCACCCATCCTTCTCGCCTTCTTTCTCCTTTGCTTCCTTCCCTCCTACCCTTCTTTTCTTTCTTTCCCGCCTGGCTTTCCTCCTTCTCTACCTATCTTCCCTCCTTCCTTTCCTTTCCCTCCCTTCTTTCCTTCCTCCCCTCCCTCCTTCTCGCCTTCTTTCCTCCTTCCTTCTCCTTTGCTTCCTTCCCTTCTTCCCTCCTTTTCTTTCCCACCTTGCTTTCCTCCTTCCTTTTCTTCTTCTCTACCTATCATCCCTCCTTCCTTTCCTTCCCTCCCTTCTTCTTTCCTTCCTCCCCTCCTTACTTCTTTCCTTCCTTCCCCTTCCTTCCTTCCCCTCCCTTTCCTTCCACCTTCCTTCCCTTACTCTTTCCTTTCCCTCCCTCCTTCCCTCCCACCTTCCTTAATTTCCTTCCTTCTCTCCTTCCCATCATCCTTCCCTTCCTCCTTCCTTCTTTTCCTTCCTTCTCTTCCCATTTCCTTCCCTGTCTTCATTCCTTCCCTTCTTCTTTCCATTTTTCATTCCTTCCCTTCCTCCTTACTTCTTTCCTTCCTCCCTTCCTTCTCGCCTTCTTTCCCTCCTCCCTCCCTCCTTCCTTTCTTTCCCGCCTTGCTTTCCTCCTTCTCTATCTAACTTCCCTCCTTTCTTTCCTTTCCCTCCCTCCTTCCCTTCTTCTTTCCTTCCTTCCCCCTACCTTCCTTTCCTTCCCCCCCTCCTTACTTCTTCCCTTCCCTTCCTTCCTTTCCCTCCCTTTCCTCCCTTCTTCCTTCCTTTCCCTCCTTCCCTTCCTTAATTTCCTTTCTTCCTTCTCTCCTTCCCACCATCCTTCCCTTCCTCCTTTCCGTCTTTTCCTTCCTTCTCTTCCCATTTCCTTCCTTAATTTCCTTCCTTCCCTTCCTTCTCTTCTTCCCACCATCCTTCCTTTTCTCCTTCCTTCTTTCCATCTTTTCCTTCCTTCTCTTCCCATTTCCTTCCTTTCCTGTCTTTATTCCTTCCCTTCTTCTTTCCATCTTTCCTTCCTCCCCTCCACCCTTCCTTCTCACCTTCTTTCCCTCCTTCCTTCTCCTTTGCTTCCTTTCCTTCTTCCCTCCCTCCTTTCTTTCTTTCCCGCCTTGCTTTCCTCCTTCCTTTTCTCCTTCTCTACCTATCTTCCCTCCTTCCTTTCCTTCCCTTCTTTCCCCTTATTCCCTTCCTTCCCTCCCTCCTTCCCTCCCATCTTCCTTTCTTCTTCCCTTCTTCTTTCCATCTTTCCTTCCTCCCTTTCACCCTCCCTTCTCGCCTTCCTTCTTCTTTGCTTCCTTCCCCCTCCTTCTTCCCTCCCTCCCTCCCTTCTTTCTTTCTTTCTTTTTCTTTTCCGCCTTACTTCCCACCTTCCTTTTCTCCTTCTCTACCTATCTTCTCTCCTTCCTTTCCTTTCCCTCCTTTCTTTCCCTCCTTCTCTCCCATCTTCCTTTCTTCTTTCCTTCCTTCCCTTCTTCTTTCCATCTTTCCTTCCTCCCTTTCACCCTCCCTTCTCGCCTTCCTTCTTCTTTGCTTCCTTCCCTCCTTCTTCCCTCCCTCCCTTCTTCTTTCTGTCTTTCTTTCCCGCCTTGCTTTCCTCCTTCCTTTCCTCCTTCTCTACCTATCTTCCTTTCCTTTCCCTCCCTTTCCCCTTATTCCCTTCCTTCCTTCTCTCCCACCTTCCTTCCTTCTTTCCTTCCTTCCCTCCTTCCCTTTACCCTCACCTTGGTGATTTTAAGGAACTTGGTGGGGTCCAGCACACGGCTGTTCTTCGCCCCCTGCACTGTATTCCAGCCGCCCTCCTCGACCCGCTGGACACCTGCCGGGATCACAACAAAAGGCCGCTGAAGTACACACACACACAGACATATTCTCTTCTGTACCCCCCTTTGTCTCTCAAGAGGCTCCAGCGTGGCGCCACGTACCGGGCCTCCTCTTGTCTTTGGTCATGAGTTGCTGGACCTTCCGCTGCTCCTCCTGCTCCTCGATCTTGGCCTCCTTGTGGATCTGCTCGATCGTCTTGGGGCCCTGGTCCGCCCTCCGTGAGACCCAGCTGTGCTGCAGAGGGCGGGAAGGCAAGGGAAGGGTCACCGGGGCCTGTCCGTTCTCGCCAGGGGCAAAGCGGGTCTGGACGCAAGCGAGCCGCGAAGCCAAGCCTTGCCCTTTGGCAGGCCTTGGACGTAAGGCAGCACCCCCAGGTACATACGTGCTTGGTCTTCCTGGCCCGACACATACCTGCCTGAGATCGATGACGTCCTGAAGCATGAACCGGATCCGAGAGGAGGTTTTCCTCTCCTTCACGATCTTCTCCATCTGGTTGAAGTACTGATCCATCCGAGGCTGGAGGGAGAGGGAAACATAGCCGGCACTCTTCTTCCCACCGCTTTACTACACCAGCCCCCCTGCTCGCTCCCTCCCTGGCCCGCTCACCTTGGCCTTCTCGAAGTCCAGGTCCTTCCCGATGGTGGTCAGCAGGCGGCAGAGGCACTCCAGGGACTCCTCGTCGTGGTTCTTCAGGAGCTTGACCACGCAGTCGTGCATGATGGCCTCCGTCAGCATCTTCAGCTTGAAGAGCTCCCCGATGAACTTGATGTTCCCGATGGAGCGCCGCCGGGCCTTGTCCTTGGCGTCTTCCAGCTCGTCGTGGAGCCGGGTCCGCTCCTCCGGCTGCGGGAAGCTCATGGTGAGCAAGGGCCGAGGGCCGGCCCGCCAGAGCTCCCCCTCCCTTCCCAACGACGGACATTTCTGGGGGATTCTCCACTACTTCCCATACATTTTAGTTTGCTCATTTGGGGTGCTGAACATTGCATGGGCCCACCAACAGGCTTCGGCCTACTCACTCTCCTCTGGACACCACTAGCTGTGGCCCACTGACTAACAGGCTTCGGCCTACTCACTCTCCTCTGGATAACAGTAGCTTTGGACCAATGACTCTAACAGGCTTTGGCCTACTTACTCTCCTCAGGACAACACTAGCTTTGGTCCACTGACTAACAGGCTTCAGCCTACTCACTCTCCTCAGGACGCCACTAGCTTTGGCCCACTGACTAACAGGCTTCGGCCTACTCACTCTCCTCAGGACAACACTAGCTTTGGCCCACTGACTCTAACAGGCTTCGGCCTACTCACTCTCCTCAGGACAACACTAGCTTTGGCCCACTGACTAACAGGCTTCGGCCTACTCACTCTCCTCAGGACAACACTAGCTTTGGCCCACTGATTAACAGGCTTCGGCCTACTCACTCTCCTCAGGACAACACTAGCTTTGGCCCACTGACTAACAGGCTTCGGCCTACTCACTCTCCTCAGGACGACACTAGCTTTGGCCCACTGACTAACAGGCTTCGGCCTACTCACTCTCCTCAGGACGACACTAGCTTTGGCCCACTGACTCTAACACGCTTCGGCCTACTCACTCTCCTCAGGACGACACTAGCTTTGGCCCACTGACTCTAACAGGCTTCGGCCTACTCACTCTCCTCAGGACAACACTAGCTGTGGCCCACTGACTAACAGGCTTCGGCCTACTCACTCTCCTCAGGACAACACTAGCTTTGGCCCACTGACTTAACAGGCTTCGGCCTACTCACTCTCCTCAGGACAACACCAGCTTTGGCCCACTGACTTAACAGGCTTCGGCCTACTCACTCTCCTCAGGACAACACTAGCTTTGGCCCACTGACTCTAACAGGCTTCAGCCTACTCACTCTCCTCAGGACAACCCCAGCTTTGGCCCACTGACTTAACAGGCTTCGGCCTACTCACACTCCTCAGGAAAACACTAGCTTTGGCCCAATGACTCTAACAGGCTTTGGCCTACTCACTCTCCTCAGGACAACACTAGCTTTGGCCCAATGACTCTAACAGGCTTTGGCCTACTCACTCTCCTCAGGACAACACTAGCTTTGGCCCACTGACTCTAACAGGCTTCGGCCTACTCACTCTCCTCAGGACAACACTAGCTTTGGCCCAATGACTCTAACAGGCTTTGGCCTATTCACTGTCCTCAGGACAACACTAGCTTTGGCCCACTGACTAACAGGCTTCGGCCTACTCACTCTCCTCAGGACACCACTAGCTTTGGCCCACTGACTAACAGGCTTCGGCCTACTCACTCTCCTCAGGACAACACTAGCTTTGGCCCACTGACTAACAGGCTTCGGCCTACTCACTCTCCTCAGGACAACACTAGCTTTGGCCCACTGACTAACAGGCTTCGGCCTACTCACTCTCCTCAGGACAACACCAGCTTTGGCCCACTGATTAACAGGCTTCGGCCTACTCACTCTCCTCAGGACAACCCCAGCTTTGGCCCACTGATTAACAGGCTTCGGCCTACTCACATTCCTCAGGAAAACACTAGCTTTGGCCCAC
This sequence comes from Anolis apletophallus, assembly GCA_030556195.1. Classification (NCBI taxonomy): domain Eukaryota; kingdom Metazoa; phylum Chordata; class Lepidosauria; order Squamata; family Anolidae; genus Anolis; species Anolis apletophallus. The sequence goes on along the minus strand of JARBWK010000017.1, from coordinate 14,846,204 downwards.
TGACTCTAACAGGCTTCGGCCTACTCACTCTCCTCAGGACAACACTAGCTTTGGCCCACTGACTCTAACAGGCTTCGGCCTACTCACTCTCCTCAGGACAACACTAGCTTTGGCCCAATGACTAACAGGCTTCGGCCTATTCACTCTCCTCAGGACAACACTAGCTTTGGCCCAATGACTCTAACAGGCTTCAGCCTACTCACTCTCCTCAGGACAACACTAGCTTTGGCCCACTGACTCTAACAGGCTTCAGCCTACTCACTCTCCTCAGGACAACACTAGCTTTGGCCCACTGACTCTAACAGGCTTCGGCCTATTCACTCTCCTCAGGACAACACTAGCTTTGGCCTACTGACTAATAGGCTTCAGCCTACTCACTCTCCTCAGGACAACACCAGCTTTGGCCCACTGATTAACAGGCTTCGGCCTACTCACACTCCTCAGGAAAACACTAGCTTTGGCCCAATGACTCTAACAGGCTTCGGCCTACTCACTCTCCTCAGGACAACACTAGCTTTGGCCCAATGACTCTAACAGGCTTCGGCCTACTCACTCTCCTCAGGACAACACTAGCTTTGGCCCACTGACTCTAACAGGCTTCGGCCTACTCACTCTCCTCAGGACAACACTAGCTTTGGCCCACTGACTCTAACAGGCTTCGGCCTACTCACTCTCCTCAGGACAACACTAGCTTTGGCCCAATGACTCTAACAGGCTTCAGCCTACTCACTCTCCTCAGGACAACACCAGCTTTGGCCCACTGATTAACAGGCTTCGGCCTACTCAGGACAACACTACCTTTGGGTAGTGCTCGACTCACCTTTTGTAACCAAAAATACCCAGTTAATTTTAAATATTTCCGACGGGACTCACCGCGGTGGCTGCTTCCAGCTCCTTCTGCTTCTTCTCGAAAACGTCGTCGTCCGCTTTGTCCTTCTCAAACTCCTTCTGGCAGCGGTTCAGGAGCAACTTCCGGAAGTTGACCGTGATCTGGGGCTTGTCCGCCATGGGCACTTTCAGCTGCCCCAAACCAAAAGTCAGGAGGAGGAGAAAGGTGAGTGTGCCTCGAAGGCTGACTTTGTCCCAAGGCTTGATGAGCTCCCTCTTCAACAGAACACTCCCCTTCCTGGCATTCCACATCTCCTTCCGCCAAAAAGGGATCACAGACCAAGGCCTTGCCCCATTAACCGCCAGCCACCTCCATGCTTTGCAGGCCAGGAGGCTGCAGTGGAGCCTTACCGTGACAAGGCATCGGCACATGTTGGCGTAGGCCACGGAGAAGCTGGGCTCGTCGATGGCCTTCTCAAACACCAGGTCGATGACGCCCTTCAGCCGCTCCTCTGTGTCCACCGTCAGTTCCGTCACCTGCTTCATCAGCTGGTTGAACATCTGGGGCGTCAGCTTGTTGAGGATGCTGCGGACCTTCCGGAACAGCTCCTGAAGCAAAGAAAGAGCGAGAAGAGGAATGAACGCCACAGAGCAACAAGGAGCGCCTTCCAAAACAGACAAGGTCCCGGGAGCAGAAAGGAGAAAGTACAAAGTGAGTGAGCAGCACCTCCAAAGGAAGTCACCCATGGCCGGATTACCCATAAGGCCAGACGAGGCCATGGCCTCGGGCGGCGGATTTTGGGGGCGGCATTTCCGGCCCTGAAGGAAGGAGTGGCGCCTGCCCGCGGGACAAGGAGCTGGGGGAAAAGTCCCGCCACCCCTAGGGCGATTAACGGGGCGGGCGCCTCTCCTTCCCTCAGTGAAGGGAGGAGGTGCGCCGGTGCAAGCGCGGCGGCGGGGGAAGTGGCGTGAGTCTCCCTAAGGGGGAATTCCGGCGGCGCTTGTGCGTCACACGCCGGCAGCGGCCCGCCCCTCCTCCCTTCAGTGAAGGGAGGGGCGGAACGGCGTGACGCACAGCGCCGCCGAAGTCCGCCCTAGGGAGACTCATGCCACTTCCCCCGCCGCCGCCCGCGTCCCCCAAACACGGGCGGTGGTGGGGAAAGCCGCGTGAATCGCCGTAGCGGCGGGACTTCCAGCGGCGCCTTCTCCTTCTCGCCGGTTCCACCCCCCTCCCTTCACTGAGGGAGGGAAGTCCCTCAGTGAAGGGAGGGGGGCGGAACCGGCGCGAAGGAGAAAGCGCCGCTGGAAGTCCGGCGGCGGGGGAAGTGGCGTGAGTCTCCCTATGGGCGGGACTTCCGGCGACGCCTTGTGCGTCACGCCACCCCCGCCCCTGCAAGAGGCCCGTTTAGACCGGGCGGCCTCGGGCGGCACAGGCCGCTAATCCGGCCCTGAAGTCACCTGGTCTCTTTTCAAAACAACAAAAATATCAAAAGCAACAAATAGGAAGCAAACAGAAAACTCACAGCCGCAAGAGGTAGTAGGTTGTCTGGTATCTGTCCCTGTTCTCCATAGCCATCCCCCCACGGGGTTATCTCCCAGGTGTGTGGGAATGCAAGGGGAACAATGGGAGTGATACTTGTGCCCTCTCCTCACCTTGGTCTTGATGTTCTCAGGGTCCTCGACTTGCGTCTCCCGCTTCAGGCTGGGCTTCCAGGCGTTCTCCGCCTTCTTCAGGTGGACGTCCTCCTTGACGCAGACTGTGATGATCTTCCGGGGCTCCCGCCTCTGGCCCGGCTGGGACCGCCGCGGCCCGACGTTCAGCAGCTGAGAGGGGAGGAAGGAAAGATAGCGGCTGCTGTAGTTCAGCCTTTGATTCTCCGTGTATCCGATCTCACTAGGCCTACAGGCCAGCAAGAGAACCAGGAGATTATAAGCCCTGAGAATTAGAGCTCTCTGTCTGAGGGAGGCCACAACCCGGGAAGGCAGTTCCCAAGAGACGTAAGGTCAGAGGCAGAAATGAGCTCTGCGGAGGAAGAGGCAAAGGAGGAAGATGTAACTCCGGGTGGAAGGGCTAATGAGCAGCAGTTAGATAGGAGATTGATGTTCCATCAACATAGAGTTTCTCATGAGGCAGTTCGAAGGTCAAGCCCTATCAGCTGTCCATATTAGAGACACCAGCAGATCATTTCCTCAGTCCGGTCTTCCTAGGGATCTCTAGTTCGGATTTTCTTGTGTTCCATGTTTCATATTTCAAGCTCCCAAAGCAGTGTTTTTCAACCTTTTTTGAGCCGCGGCACATTTTTTACATTTACACAATCCCGGGGCACACCACCAACCAAAACGACACAAAATGACACTCTATCACAGTAATACAGATAGTTAATATGTTTTTGAATGTATTTATATACTCAGTGTGAAACCTGGTCCTGTTTCGATGAACACAACATAGATATCCTGGCAGGAATGGCAGAAAGACACACACAAAGGTCGTGCTCAACAGCTGGGAGTTATAGTTCACCCGCAATCAAAGAGCATTCTGAACTCCACCAATGATGGAATGGAATCAAACTTCCCACACAGAACTCCCATAACCAAGAGAAAATACTATAAGAGTTTGGTGGGTATTGACCTTGGGTTTTAGAGTTGTAGTTCACCTACATCCAGAGAGCACTGTGGAGGGGAGGGAGGAAGACGTGGGGCGAGTCTGCGCAGTTGCGCTCGCACGGGTCACTGTGTTGAAGTGTTTATTTTTTATTATAGGATTGAATATGTATTGAAATGTTAGGATAATGTGAACCGAAGAGAGAGCTGGTATTAAGGGCAAGTCTCTGCAGGGAGAGCAGAGTTGCCATAGCAACGTGGCTGTGAGGCAGAAGTGGGAGGAGTCAACAGCTTCTGCCAGAGCCAGGAATAGAATTCTGGGGAAGTTTTGAATTTTGACAGTTGAACTGTCAGACCAGCTCTAAGACAGTTGGGACTGACCAGCTCTAGAGAGAGCAGGGTTAGCAGTCGGTGTTTAGGGCTGTGAGAATACAGTCCTAGTGAGCTGAGCTTGCGAGCTAGCTGATTTTATGTGAAGCCAGAGGGCTAAAAATAGACAAAGTGTCTTAAAAAGGCCAGAGTGCCTATATATTGAGTAGGCATGAGAAAAAAGTTATGAAAATGAAATGATTCGTAAGAAATTCGTAAGAAATGCTACTTTCAAGTATTTCCGCACCTGGGACGCCAACCAGGAAGTGGACTTTCTTTTTCGAACTTCGGGGGCCAGGATTTTCTTAAGTGTTGTTATTAGGTCGTAAGGGGGGGGGCACCCTCCTTCTCTCTCACCACCCTCCCGCCTCCCTTGCCAATAAGTATTATGGCAAGGCAAGCCCTAAACTCGCTCCTTCTTTCGGCTGGAAGCCTGGAAAAATGTAAACAGAGAGGTTTACTCAGGAGTAAATCTGCAAAGGAAGGCACTTTGGATGAAGGGCCCTCCTTTGTGGATTTACTTGAGTAAACCTCTCTGTTTACATTTTTCCCAGGCTTCCCTGCCTCTCCTGCCTGCCAGGATCTAAAGCATCAAAGAGTATTGGGGTGAGAAACCAACCTAATGTATAATACAATGAATGCTACTGTAAGTGCCTAATATTATAAGTAATCCAACTGGTCATACCTACATTCCATGCACATGCACTACTACAGCAGTAATAACAATCAGACGAAGAGGTAAAATTCAACCCGAAGTATTCTGACTGGTCTCTCCTCATGCGGTGCAAACGGGGCTCGGGAAATTAGCCTGGGGAAAGCCAGCGTTTTCTGCTTGGGAGCACACATACATATTCTTGGGAGGGGGATTTGCTGCAGAATCTTCTCTATGAGGCCGGGATTCTGCAGCAAATCCCCCAAAGAATATGTATGTGTGTGCACCCAAGCAGAAAACGCTGTCTTTTCCGGGCTAATTTCCGGCTAATAAGAGAAGAGCCCGTTTGCACCGCATGAGGAGGGAACAGTCAGAATACTTCGGTTTGAATTTTACCTTTTCTTATACCCATTGTTATTACTGCTGTATTATTGCATGTGCATGGAATGTAGGTATATGACCAGCCTGGGCAAACTTGGGCCCTTGCTCCTCGGGATCGGGTGAGAGAGAGGCAGCGAGGAGCGAGGGGGGGGCCCTCCTCCTTTTTTTTGCTGCTTCCAAGAATAGAATGCCCCCTCCCTCCCTCCATCCCTCCCTCCTTCCTATTTGGAGAGTCCCATCTAGAATTAAGTGTGATTTATTCAAGTTTTGGCCTACAACTCCCAGAAATCCCAGCCAATTTACCAGCCGTTAGGATTTCTGGGAGTTGTAGGCCAAAACCATCTGAATGCGCATGCGCTGGCATACGAACTACTAACGACTTCGTTAGTAATTAAGTTACATTTTAGAACTTTTTGGAATTTTTTTGTAAGTCTTCCTATTACTAACCACCCCCCCCCATTTGATTTTCGGTTCCCTATTTTTGGGTTCTAAACCATGCCTAATATTGAGATAGAGAGAAGCTAATATAGCTGAGTAATAGCAATAGTTAAGCACTGCAACTTTGTATTGGCCATAACTAGAACATTTGTAACCTTTTTAAGTCGTGCCCCTCCTTAACCCTCACAAATAGCTGACATTCCTCACAAAATTGGTCCAGTTGGTCTCTCTCTCATAAAATGGTGGCAGCAGTTTGAAGAACAAATATTCGCATAGTGACGCCAGCTAAAAGCCGTGTCGTCGAAAATTTGGTGTCAGAGGTGGGACATCTTCGCAAACTAGTGGCAGTGGGTGAGATAGCCTACCCTGCCACGGTGTAAAAGTTGGCGTGCGAATACGAGTCTTTACAAATTGGTGGCATAGCGGTGCAGCATCCAGAGTATGGTAATCTGCTACAGCGGTGGGATCTAAAAGAGGGTCCACCCTGTCCAGTTAAACGACTTCTTTACAGTCACGTCTTCCTCCCTCCCTCTCCCTTCCTGCAGAAGCGGCAGCGTGAGCAAAGCGAGGCTGGGAAGAAGGGAGCCCGAGTGGAGAAGAAAAATTGTTCGGCAGGAGGGGGAAGAAAGGGTTTTGGAGGTTCCCATTTCCCACGGCACACCTGATGATCGCTCACGGCACACTGGTTGGGAAACACGGTCCTAAAGGACTATTCCCGTATTGCATGTCTGGATTTATCCTGCTTTGGTAATGCTTTTGAAGCATTTCATCTACTCTGATGATATTATTGGTTTTTTGAATATTTTTACACTATTTACCCTGGGACTGGATAGTGTGTTAAGTACAGATTCGATTCCCAGCCTTGGAGCGCAACAGCGGCGCCCTCAGACATGACCAGGGAGCAGGAGAGGCCTTCTCTAAAGGAGGCCGGGGGTCGGGGAGAGAGCTGGGGCGGGAGAGCTCACCCCAATCTGGAGGTTCCTCAGCTGCGGGTGAGGGGAGACCAGCAACGGGCAGGTCGGGGGGCTGCAGCGAGCGAGCGAGGACAGGCCGGGCGGGGGCTGCACTTTGCTGGCCTGCAAGGAGAAAAAAACATCAACGGAGAACACACAGAACATGACCAACAAGATGTTCGTTTTTGGGTGCACTGCTGTATATTTTGGGGTAGCTTTCCCTAACACGAAGGACCCCGTTTAGGAGGAAGTCACACTCACGGCTGCCGCTCGCCCGCCGGGGAGCTGCCTTCCGAAGTCGGCAAAGGCCGGGGTGAAGTCCGGGCCCCTCGCCAGGATCCGAGGGTCCAAATTGCGGAGAGGAAGCTTGGGCTGATTGATCTGCATTGGATCGCGGCAGAGAAAGGCAACGCTAAGGCTGACCCCATGTGATCCAATCCCCTAAATCCCCTCCGCCGGTAGTTTCCCCTTCCCCCCTCACCTTGTCGAGGACCACGTCGCTGATGGGGGGCAGCCCTTCCGGCTTCTGGACGCAGGCCGGCATGAACTGGAAGTCCAGCAGGAACTCCCGGCCGTACTGCTTCTTCCCCTCGGGGTTGAGGGGCTGCTCTGTAATAATAGAAGGCAGGCTCTTTCTCAGGTCTCAGCTGGACACACGTCCCATGCCTCCGGCCTAGGCCCCTCACGTCGGACTTTACCTGTCTTGCCCTGCCCGGCGGAGGCCTCGCCGGACCCTTCTGTGTCGCCCGAACACGCCTCGCCCTTCTCGCCCTCGGCTCCGTTCCGGATGGGCTCCACTTCCTGCTCGCCGTTCTCCTCCACGGCCTTAGCTACTTTAAGGTCGGAGGCAGAGTCTCTTCTGGGGCTCGCCGCCTCGGGTTCGGATTCAAGTATTCTCTCTCCCGGAAGCTCCTCCTCGGCTTTAGGCTGGAAAGCAAGCCGGGCCCGGGTCAACATCCCCTTGCGTGCAGAGAAGGCCAACCCCACCTGCCGCCTCCCTGCCTTTTGTGGGTCCTCCTCACCTCGGGCTCGGCCTCCCTCTCCTCCTCGGCGGCCTGGCCTAGATCTTTTGGTTTCTGCCACGTCTTTGGTGCGGGGACAGCTGTCTGGGCTGCAAAAAAAAAGGTTCAAGCCGGCCTCTCCGCATCAGGACACTCCAATCTACTTATTTATACCTTTTATATCCCGATACAAACAGGGAGGAAAAGAAGGAACTCTTTCCCCCTCAATGTTTGAACGAGGCAACCCGACGGGCAACCCGTAAAGCCAGAATGGCCGAAGGGGACTTCCGACGTTCTGGCAAACTCGCCAGCACCAAGGGCAATGGATCTCAGAGCTCCAATCAGACAGATCGGAAGTTCCTGTGAGGCAACACCAGCCTGGCGCGCACACGTTCACCGCAAGGCAGGGCCGGGAAACCTACGGCCCGCAGGACGCACCCGGCCCTCCGGGTGATGCCATCCGGCCCGCCGCAATCCAAAAGCAGTCCGATCAGTAAGGGATAATCAGTCCAATAATCAATCCAAAATACGAAAGTATTAAGAGCGAAGGTTCTCACTAGTGCACCAAAGCGCGGAAGAGAGAACCGAAGGCTGAAGCCCCTCCCACTGGCTATATACTCGGGAGGGATGGGCGGGGCTTCAGCTGAGCTTGATTTTTGTCTAGAACAGGGCTGTCCAACTGGGTGCCCGGGAGACCGTATACGGCCCCCCCAGCCCCTTCCCTACGGCCCCCTAAGCATTATAATAAACAATAAAAATTGAAAAATAAAATAAATAATAAAAATTACAAAAAATACCTACTTCCGGGTTCAGAGCAAGTATTGCGAGAACACGCAATCCACACGGGATTTCGCTGTCAACGCGAGATCATGCCGGCGTTGACAGCGAAATCCCGTGTGGATTGTGTATTCTCGCGATACTCTTCGGCTACTCTACTACTGGATCGCTGAGGCCCACAGACGCGATTAGGACCTTCTTTGACTCAGTCGGTCGTCGCCTCTCGTCGTCCGGGTCCTCCTGGCTCCTGCGCGCTTGGACGAGGTAGGCCGAAGCAGGGGCTCCTCATTCTCTCCCCCATCTCCCCTCCTGTATCAAATATAAAATTAAATATATTTAAAGATGAAATAAGGGGAGATGGGATACATTAAAATAAGGGGGAGGGGAGGATGGAATTAAATATATTAATATTAAATTAAAATAAGGGGAGAGGGGAGGATGGAATTAAATATATTTAATATTAAATAAAAATAAAGGGAGAGGGGAGGATGGAATTAAATATATTTAATATTAAATAAAAATAAGGGGAGAGGGCACCGGGGGAGAGGGCGGAGCCGGGGGGGGGCGGAGCCAGGGGCAGCCCCTACGGCCCCCCAGGTCATCAGTGACCAGAATTCAGGCCCCTGGGCCGGTAGAAGTTGGACAGCCCTGGTCTAGAAGGTCCCGAAATTCTATTGCACAAGTGCAACATATCATATGTACGAATTCACAGTGACCACAAAGAGGCAACGGAAGTTCCTGTGGGGCAACACAAGCCTGTAACGCACACGTTCGCCATAAGGGAGGGGCGGGCAACCTATGGCCCGCGGGCTGCATCCAGCCCTCCGGGTGATGCCATCTGGCCCGCGGCTTCCTTGCCGAAGAGAGGGCGGCGAGGGCAGCCACAAAGCAACGTGATGCTTTGTGTCTGGCAAAAAGGAAGGGAGGGAGGGAGCAAACCGCCCTCTCCTGTCCCCCGCCGCGACCCCAGAAGAACCTCCGCAGGAAGCCCGCCTCCCCAAGGATCTCTGTGCGATGAGGTCACAGGCGGCATCACGCAGAGACCCTCAGGGAGGCGGGGCCTACCGCGGAAGCTCCCCTGGAGCCGCAACGAGGGACAAGAGAAGGCACTTCCCCCCCCCGGACACAAAGCACCACGCCGCCTCGCGGCCGCCCCCGCCTCCCTCTCTTCGGCAAGGAAGCCACGGGCGAGAAAGAGGAAAGAAAAGGAAGAAGTAAAGGCGGGTTGGGGTCTCTGTGTGCGGTTTACTATGTATTTGAACTGCTGGGTTGGTAGAAGCTGGCGCTAACAGTGGGAGCTCCCCCCATTGTTATTTCATTTTATTTTAGTCGTTTTTATTTTTATAATAATTTTATTATAATAATATAATATGTTATATTATAATTTCAATATATTATAATGTCTATATATGTATATACTATAATATAATAATTATGATATTAATACTAATAATATATGAATATTTCTTGATATATTAATATGTTAATATTAATGATGTGTAATATATAGTAAATAAATAATGTAGATTAGCATGTAGTTCCGTCTTTAGGTGCGGCCCTCCATAATATTTTTTGGCTCTCGTGTGGCCCTTTGGAAAAAATAATTGACCACCCCTGCCGTAAGGGGTCTATCAATATCGATAATGAATAGCGGCGTGTTTGCGGCGCTGCCTACTCACCTGCTTCGGGGCCCTTCTCTGCGTCCAGGCCCGGGGGCTCCTCCTCCACCTCCTTCTCCTCCGGCCGGCCGTCCACCTCCGCGGCCTCCTCTACTTCCAGGGGGCTCTCCTGGGGCCCTGTGCTACAGGTAGTTCTTGGGGGGCCCTCCTCTCCCCCTAGTGGCCCCTCGTCGGGATATGGGAGCGGAGGCGAGGGGGGCGGGCTGGCCGCGGAAGGGGGAGGAGGGCTGGGAGGAGGGGGTGAGGGAGCGGCGGCAGGAGCCAGTGGGAGGCCGCCTTCGGCTTCAGAGGGCTCTGGCCCTTCCAACTCCACATCCGGGGCCACGGCCTCCTCCTCTCGCCGGTCCGTCTCTGCAGCGGCGATCCCTTCGCTAACTCCATTGAGTTCATTAACTGGATTAATACTAGCAGTCACTGGGAGGTCGCAGGGGGTGATGCATATATCCTCGGCGGCCTCGTTCGTTGGAGGGCAAGCGGGCACCACCTCCAGGCAAGACGGAGCAACGGGAAGCGGGGGAACCTCCTCTTTCATTGGGGCCGCGTCCAGTTCGTGTCCGTCCTGGCTCCCCGCCTCCTCTTCCTCCTTCTCTTCCACCGACTCAGGCGGCGCAAGGGCCAGGGAGGGTGAGGCCGGGCAAGGAAGCTCAGGAGGAGTCTCCTCCAAGAAGGTGGCGGCGGCAGCAGCAGCAGGGAGGGCCTCCTCGGGCCCCACTTGGTCCTTCCTCTCTCCACTCGGCTCCGGCCTGAGGGCAGGGGAAGGAGGCTTTAATACTGGCTCTGCTTTAGGCTTCTCTTCTGAGGAAAAGGAAAAGGACACATGTTAGTAAGGGCGCTCCGAAGCCACACCAGGCTCTCAGGAATATTAAGAATTAACTCGGTATTTTTAATTACTAAAATGTGGGTAGGCCTCACAGTGTGAGGTAGGCCTTAGTCTGTGAGAGAAGGCCTCACAGTGTGAGGTAGGCCTTAGTCTGTGAGAAGGCCTCACAGTGTGAGATAGGCCTTAGTCTGTGAGAAGGCCTCACAGTATGAGGTAGGTCTTAGTGTGTGAGAAGGCTTCACAGTGTGATGTAGGCCTTGGTGTCTGAGAAGACCTCACAGTGAGGTAGGTCTGACTCTGTGAGAAGGCCTCACAGTGTGAGGTAGGCCTTAGTGTGTGAGAAAAGGCCTTACAGCATGAGGCAGACCTCAGTCTGTGAGAAGGCCTCACAGTCATGTAGGCCTTGGTCTGTGTGAGAAGGCCTCACAGTGTGAGGTAGGCCTTAGTCTGTGAGAAGGCCTCACAGTGTGAGGTAGGCCTCGGTCTGTGAGGCCTCACATTGTGAGGTAGGCCTTAGTGTGTGAGAAGGCCTCACAGTGTGAGGTAGGCCTTGGTGTGTGTGAAGGCCTCACAGTGTGAGGTAGGCCTTGGTCTGTGAGAAGGCCTCACAGTGTAATATAGGCCTCAGTCTGTGAGGCCTCACATTGTGAGGTAGGCCTTAGTGTGAGAGAAGGCTTCACAGTGTGAGGTAGGCCTTGGTGTGTGTGAAGTCCTCAGTGTGATGTAGGCCTTGGTGTCTGAGAAGACCTCAGTGAGGTAGGTCTGACTCTGTGAGAGAAGGCCTCACAGTGTGAGGTAGGCCTTAGTGTGTGAGAAAAGGCCTTACAGCATGAGGTAGGCATTAATCTGTGAGAAGGCCTCACAGTGTGATGTAGGCCTTAGTCTGTGAGGGAAGGCCTCACAGTGTGATGTAGGCCTTGGTGTCTGAAGACCTCACAGTGAGGTAGGTCTGACTCTGAGAGAAGGCCTCACAGTGTGAGTAGGCCTTAGTGTCTGAGAAGGCCTCACAGCATGAGGTAGGCATTAGTCTGTGAGAAGGCCTCACAGTGTGATGTAGGCCTTAGTCTGTGAGGGAAGGCCTCACAGTGTGATGTAGGCCTTGGTGTCTGAGAAGACCTCACAGTGAGGTAGGTCTGACTCTGTGAGAGAAGGCCTCACAGTGTGAGGTAGGCCCTAGTGTGTGAGAAAAGGCCTTACAGCGTGAGGTAGCCATTAATCTGTGAGAAGGCCTCACAGTGTGATGTAGGCCTTAGTCTGTGAGGGAAGGCCTCACAGTGTGAGGTAGGCCTTAGTCTGTGAGAAGGCCTCACAGTATGAGGTAGGCCTTAGTGTGTGAGAAGGCCTCACAGTGTGAGGTAGGCCTTGGTGTGTGTGAAGGCCTCACAGTGTGATGTAGGCCTTGGTGTCTGAGAAGACCTCACAGTGAGGTAGGTCTGACTCTGTGAGAGAAGGCCTCACAGTGTGAGGTAGGCCTTAGTGTGTGAGAAAAGGCCTTACAGCATGAGGTAGGTATTAATCTGTGAGAAGGCCTCACAGTGTGAGGTAGACCTCAGTCTGTGAGAAGGCCTCACAGTCATGTAGGCCTTGGTCTGTGTGAGAAGGCCTCACAGTGTGAGGTAAGCCTTGGTGTGTGAGAAGGCCTCACAGTGTGAGGTAGGCCTTAGTCTGTGAGAAGGCCTCACAGTGTGAGATAGGCCTGTCTGTGAGAAGGCCTCACAGTGTGAGGCAGGCCTTAGTGTGTGAGAAGGCCTCACAGTGTGAGGTAGGCCTTAGTCTGTGAGAAGGCCTCACAATGTGAGGTAGGCCTCAGTCTGTGAGAAGGCCTCACAGTGTGAGATAGGCCTTGGTCTTATTGTGTGAGAGAAGGCTTTGATAGGCTTATTGTGTGTGAGAAGGCCTCACAATGTGAGTTAGGCCTTAGTGTGTGAGAGAAGGCCTCACAGCACTAGATGTAGGCCTTAGTCTGTGAGGTAGGCATCACAGTGTGAGATAGGCCTTAGCCTATGAGAAGGCCGAGTGTGAGAAACTTTGATGAGAGAAGTCCCAGGTTGAAGGCCTTGTGTGGAAAGCTCCAGCGCAAAGGCTGCTGTGTGAAGCTTGTTGTGAGAGGAGGTTCTGTGAGAATGAAGCTATTTATCTGCACGAGGAAGCCCAGGGTGGAAGCAAAGAAGGAAATATAAAGGACTTTATTTGTGTTGTGGAAACCTTGCTGTTGTAAATATTATGCAACCATACTATTTTACTACAAAGAAAAGCCTCCTTTGGAAGAGAGAACATTGGTCTGTGTGTCTTTGTCCTTTCAGTCACTTTTGGTGCTGAGTCACGCTGCTGCTAACCAGGCCCGGATTATCCATTAGGCCAGCAAGGCCGTGGCCTATGGGCGTAAGCCGAGGGGGGTGCCAGATCATGGCCAAAAAAAAAAAATGACGATGACTCACACCGAGTTGTCCCAATGGCAGCTGCGCGGCACCTCCACGCGGCGCCCCATTCGTGCAGCGCAGCTCCCGTGGCCTGGCCTCAGGAGGGAGGGAGGAGTGCAGCCCGAGTGACGCAACTCCCTCTGGGGGCATGGCCCGAGCAACGTCACTCCCTCCCGGGGCGGTGGGGCTAGAACAAGGTCACATCTCTCGGCCCGAGGTCCCCCCCGGGGGCGTGGCCTGAGCGACGCCACTCCGGGGCGGGCCCGAGCGACATCTCTCAGGTCCCACCTGACCTGCACTCCTCCTCCCTCCCTCCTTCTGAGACCACAGCGAGTTGTCCCAAAGGCAGCGGTAGCTGCGCTGCGTGAATGGGCGCCGCGTGGAAGGGTGGTGAGCAGCTACCACTGGGACAACTCGCCGAGGCCTCAGAAGGAGGGAGGGAGGAGTGCAGCCCGAGCGACGTCACTCCCTCTGGGGGCGGGGCCCGAGTGACGTCACTCCCTCCGGGGGGCCCGAGTGACGTCACTCCCTCCATGGGCAGGGCCCAAGCGACGTCACTCCCTCCAAGAGCGGGGCCCGAGGGACGTCACTCCCTCCGGGAGCGGGGCTCAACCGACGCCACTCCCTTCGGGGATCGAGCGAGGTCATTCCCTCCATGGGCGGGTCCGGAGCGACATCACTGCCTCCGGGAGCGGGGCCCGAGCGACGTCACTCCCTCCGGGGGCGGGGCCCGAGCGACGTCACTCCCTGGGGCCCGAGCGACGCACTCCTTCGGGGGCGGGGCCTGAGCGACATCACCCCTCCGGGAGCAGGGCCTGAGTGACGCTCACTCCCTCCGGGGCGGGCCCCAAGCGACATCACCCAGCCAGGGGCGGGCCTGAGCGACATCACTCCCTCCGGGAGCAGGGCCTGAGGGACGTCACTCCCTCCGGGCGCGGGGCCCGAGCGACGCCACCCTCCGGGGTGGGGCCCGAGCGACGCACTTTGGGGGCGGGGCCTGAGCAACATCACTCCCTCCGGGAGCAGGGCCTGAGCGACGTCACTCCCTCCGGGAGCAGGGCCCGAGCGACATCATCCGGGCGGGGCCCGAGCGACGCCCCCTCCGGGCGGGCCTGCGACATCACTCCCGCTGGGTGCGGGGCCCGAGCGACATCACTCCCTCCGGGTGCGGGGCCTGAGCGACGTCACTGCCTCCGGGAGCGGGGCTCGAGACGTCACTCCCTCCGGGCGGGGCCCGCGACGCCAATCCCTCCGGGCGTGGGGCCTGAGCGACGTCACTCCCTCCGGGGGCAGGGCCCGAGCGATGTCACTCCCTCCGGGGGCGGGGCCCGAGCGACGTCACTCCCTCTGGGGGTGGGGCCCGAGCGACGCCACTCCCTCCAAGAGCGGGGCTCAACCGACGCCACTCCCTTCGGGGATCGAGCGAGGTCATTCCCTCCATGCGCGGGTCCGGAGCGACATCACTCCCTCCGGGAGCAGGGCCTGAGCGACGTCACTCCCTCCAAGAGCGGGGCCCGAACGACATCAATCCCTCCAAGAGCGGGGCCCGAGCGACGTCACTCCCTCCGGGGTGGGGCCCGAGCGACGTCACTCCCTCCGGGGGGCGGGGCCCAAGCGACGTCACTCCCTCTGGGGGTGGGGCCCGAGCGACGCCACTCCCTCCAAGAGCGGGGCTCAACCGACGCCACTCCCTTCGGGGATCGAGCGAGGTCATTCCCTCCATGCGCGGGTCCGGAGCGACATCACTCCCTCCGGGAGCAGGGCCTGAGCGACGTCAATCCCTCCGGGGGCGGGGCCCGGGCAACATCACTCAGGCCCCGCCCCCGGAGGGAGTGACGTTGCTCGGGCTGCACTCATCCTCCCTCCCTCCTCCTGAGACCACGCCGAGTTGTCCCAAAGGCAGCAGCAGCTGCGTGAATGGGGCGCCGCGTGGAACGGTGCCGAGCAGCTGCCGCTGGGACAACTCGGCATGGCCTCATGAGGGAGGGAGGAGTGCAGCCCGAGCAACATCACTCCCTCCGTGGGCGAAGCCTGAGCGGCGGAGCGCGAAAGGGGGCATAATTCCAAAGTGTGGCCTAGGGTGCAAAAAGGTCTTAATCCGGGCCTGCTGCTAACAAGTTACTCTGCTGTACATTCATGGGGAGGGTCTTTTGTCAATAAGCCCACTTGACCCACACAGACCTCTCAACCGCTCCCCACAGAGATGGCAGGACGGGCAGAGCCGCAACACCGGGGATGATGACCCACCTGGCTTCAAGTCACTAGTTGCAGAAACAGGGCTGCTGCTGCTGCCGCTGGGGGCTGCAGGGGGCACGTTCTCCGCAGCCCCATAGGCCGTGGCCGGGCTGTGTTCGGGGGCCTGGCTGGGAAGCTGCTGCTGCTGGGATTGGAAGGACAAAAGAGGGCGATGATGAGTGTGCAAACGCAAAAGCTGGCCACGTGGAACACAAGGGAAGAAGGGTCAGAGTCGGGTCGGAAAAGGAGGAGGGGAAAGCAAAGACCAGAAAGCGCATGGGGGCGGAGGGAGGAGAAAAGCCATTACTATCAAGAACGAGGATGGCGGGCACGCACCCACCCACTTCCCAGTGCTGTTCTGGTGCTACCTGCGGCGGTGTGGGGGTGGAGGAGGGCCGGACGGTGGGGGGCGTGGGGTTCCTGCTCCCGCCGCCGGACATGATCTCCTCCGTGATGTCTCGGCCCCCTTGGTTGGGGTCTCGGATGCGGATCTGGAGAGGAACAAGAAAAGCTCATGGACCACCACGCGACTGACGGAGCCACACATTCTGCACTGCCCAGCCGAAGGCCTCCCTCCTCAAGGCTGAAGAAGCTGTGGTAGCGCTGTAGCTAGGGAGGGGGCGGGGCTTGGCACGGCCTGGCTCCACCCTCCTCAAGGAAGCTCTGGTAGCTGTAGCTGGGAAGGCTACCACAGCTTCTCCAGGCTAGAGGGAAGGGCTTGTAACCCTGCCAAGCCAGTGGTGGCACATCTAGTAGCCACTACTGGCTTGGCACTACCATCTCCTCAAGGCAGGAGAAGCTGTGGTAGCGCTGAAGCCGGGGGCGGGGCTTGGTGCGGCATGGCTCCGCCCCCTCTGAGAAGCGCCCCATCCAGCTGGGATCGACCTCCTTCGGTCCCGGGATCGACCAGTCGATCGCGATCGACTTCCTGGGCAGCCCTGCTCCACTGGAATGTCGTTATGATTGGCTGGCCCTTTCCCAGCTTCTGCAACTACATCTCCTTTCTTCCTTTCCCTCCCTTCTCCCCCTTTCTCTTCTTGCTTCTCCCCCGATTTCCCCGGCCCCTCTTACCGTTTTCTTTTCCCGCTTGGCCGGAGGGAGCGGCTGCTGCTGCTGCTGCGGCGTAGGCACTATGATGGGGGCCGACTGGTACACCGGCTGACTGGGGTAGAAAGGGGCTCCTGCCATGGGAGAGGAGCGGGGAGAGTGTGGGTCCCGGCCGGCCCATTCTGACCGGTATGTCGGAAATATTAAAAAAAAATTAACTAGCTATTTTGAATTACAAAAATAAGAGTATGAGGAAGACCTTCGTCTGTGAGAGGCCTCGGTATGAGGGAGGCCTTAGTCTGTGAGTGAAGGCCTCGGTGTGAGGGAGGCCTTAGTCTGTGAGAGGTCTCGGTGTGAGGAAGGCCTCGGTGTGAGGGAGGCCTGAGTCTGTGAGAGGCCTCAGTGTGAGGGAGGCCTTAGTCTGTGAGAGGCCTCGGTGTGAGGGAGGCCTTAGTCTGTGAGTGAAGGCCTCGGTGTGAGGGAGGCCTTAGTCTGTGAGTGAAGGCCTCGGTGTGAGGGAGGCCTTAGTCTGTGAGAGGCCTCGGTGTGAGGGAGGCCTTAGTCTGTGAGAGGCCTCAGTGTGAGGGAGACCTCGGTGTGAGGGAGGCCTGAGTCTGTGAGAGGCCTCAGTGTGAGGGAGGCATGAGTCTGTGGGAGGCCCCGGTGTGAGGGAGACCTTAGTCTGTGAGAGGCCTCAGTGTGAGGGAGACTGACTCTGTGAGAGGCCTCAGTGTGAAGGAAGCCTTAGTCTGTGAGAGGTCTCAGTGTGAGGTAGGCCTTACTCTGTGAGGCCTCGGTGTGAGGGAGCCCTTAGTCTGTGAGAGAATGCCTCAGTTTGAGGGAGGCCTTAGTCTGTGAGAGGCCTCAGTGTGAGGGAAGCCTTAGTCTGTGAGAGAGGCTTTAGTCTGTGAGAGGCCACGGTGTGAGGAAGTCTTAGTCTGTGAGTGAAGGCCTCGGTGTGAGGGAGGCCTTAGTCTGTGAGTGAAGGCCTCGGTGTGAGGGAGGCCTCGGTGTGAGGGAGGCCTCAGTGTGAGGGAGGCCTTAGTCTGTGAGAGAGGCTTTAGTCTGTGAGAGGCCACGGTGTGAGGAAGTCTTAGTCTGTGAGTGAAGGCCTCGGTGTGAGGGAGGCCTTAGTCTGTGAGTGAAGGCCTCGGTGTGAGGGAGGCCTCGGTGTGAGGGAGGCCTGAGTCTGTGAGAGGCCTCGGTGTGAGGGAGGCCTTAGTCTGTGAGTGAAGGCCTCGGTGTGAGGGAGGCCTTAGTCTGTGAGAGGTCTCGGTATGAGGGAGGCCTTAGTCTGTGAGAGCCCTCGGTGTGAGGGAGGCCTTAGTCCTCGGTGTGAGGGAGGCCTTAGTCTGTGAGAGGCCTCGGTGTGAGGGAGGCCTTAGTTGTGAGTGAAGGCCTCGGTGTGAGGGAGGCCTTAGTCTGTGTGAAGGCCTCGTGTGAGGGAGGCCTTAGTCTGTGAGAGCTCTCGGTCTGAGGGAGGCCTTAGTCTGTGAGAGGCCTCGGTGTGAGGGAGGCCTTAGTCTGTGAGAGAAGGCCTCAGTGTGAAGGAAGCCTTAGTCTGTGAGAGGTCTCAGTGTGAGGTAGGCCTTAGTCTGTGAGAGGCCTCGGTGTGAGGGAGGCCTTAGTCTGTGAGAGGCCTCGGTGTGAGGGAGGCCTTAGTTTGTGAGAGGCCTCGGTGTGAGGTAGGCCTTAGTCTGTGAGTGAAGGCCTCGGTGTGAGGGAGGCCTTAGTCTGTGAGAGGTCTCGGTATGAGGGAGGCCTTAGTCTGTGAGAGGCGTCAGTGTGAGGGAGGCCTGAGTCTGTGGGAGGCCCCGGTGTGAGGGAGACCTTAGTCTGTGAGAGGCCTCAGTGTGAAGGAAGCCTTAGTCTGTGAGAGGCCTCAGTGTGAGGGAGGCGTGAGTCTGTGGGAGGCCCCGGTGTGAGGGAGACCTTAGTCTGTGAGAGGCCTCAGTGTGAAGGAAGCCTTAGTCTGTGAGAGGTCTCAGTGTGAGGTAGGCCTTACTATGTGAGGCCTCGGTGTGAGGGAGCCCTTAGTCTGTGAGAGAAGGCCTCAGTGTGAGGGAGGCCTTAGTCTGTGAGAGGCCTCAGTGTGAGGGAAGCCTTAGTCTGTGAGAGGCCTCGGTGTGAGGGAGGCCTTAGTCTGTGAGAGGCCTCGGTGTGAGGGAGGCCTTAGTCTGTGAGAGGCCACGCTGTGAGGGAGGGTTAGTCTGTGAGGGAAGGCCTCGGTATGAGAGAGGCCTTAGTCTGTGAGAGGCTACGGTGTGAGGGAGGCCTTAGTCTGTGAGAGGCCTCGGTATGAGGAAGGCCTCAGTGTGAGGGAGGCCTGAGTCTGTGAGAGGCCTCATTGGTCTGTGTGTTGTTGTTCTTTCTATCACTTTGGGCCAATGCGCTGGGTTGCACTGCTGCTGCTAAGTTACTCTGCTGTACATTTATGGGGAGGGTCCTTTGTTAATAAGCCCATTTTCCCAACAGGTGTAATGGGCCCACTATAGCCCAGTCTAGACCACTAAGCGGATGGATCACAAGATAGCCCTCCTCGTGCTCCACTCAAGGGGATACGCCTACTCACCATAGGCGTTTTGAAACTCTCCAGGTCCTGGTCCTGGGTAAAAAGGGCCCGGCCCCGGCGGCTGAACGGGATACTGCTGCGGGGGGCCGACGTACGGGGGGCCACTGTGGCGATACTGTGGAGAAAGGGCCCAAGAGGCTCAGGAGGCGGAAATCGTGGAAGTGCCCCTTGGGCGCGAGGACGGGAGATTGGAGGAGGAGCCCAAGGTCCGCCTTACCTGCGGGATGCAGTACTGGGGACCCTGGGGCATGGGGTAGGGCATAGGGAGGTGGTTGACCATCATGATGTGCTGATTCGCCTGGTAGACGGCGGCCGGGGTCTGCGCGCCGGGGCGGATGGAGGGGCTGCTGTTCGGGAGCGTCGCTCGGGGGGCCTGGATCTGGGGCCTCTGGAAAAACTGCGGGGAGGAAGGAAGGAAGGAAGCGAGGAGCGGGAGCCCCATTTTGAAACCATCCCGTTCCTCGCGGGGCCAAGCAACGCTGAGAGGGACCCCTTACTGAAGCAAAGCCTTCCCGTTCGTTCCCCAGAAGCAACAAGGAGCCAGAGTCCCTTCCACGATCACAATCCGCCGCACGTACCTTCCCTCTGAACAATCCCACCTTTCCTCCTACTTTGGCTTCCAACTACTTCTACCCCCAGCCCAAGGCTTTCATTCACCCTCAGATCTGGGGCGGGCGCTGAAAGGGCCTTCCGAGCCCCGTGGTCAAGAGACAGCCAGGCCATGCACAACCAGTAGTGATAAAGTTACCTGGATGGGTCTGAATCCTCCCTTCAACAACGAAGCAAGAAAGCAGCAGGAAATAGAAAGAAAGCCGATGGAAGAGCTGGCAGGTCAACAACGGGGAAAGGGTCGAGGAAGGGGAAGGGGGTCCAGCATGCAGCCCAGGCCCTGTGGCCTCTCTCTCTCTCTCTTGCTTGAGTTAGTAGGCCGAAGCCTGTTAGTCAGCGGGCCAAAGCTAGTGTTGTCCTGAGGAATGCGAGGTAAAACTCTGTGTGAGAGAAGCCTCATGTGAGAAAGCTCTAGTGTGAGAGAAGCCTCATGTGAGAAGGCTCCAATATGAGAGAAACCTCGTGTGAGAAGGCTCCAGTGTGAGAGAAGCCTCGTGTGAGAAAGCTCCAGTGTGAGAGAAACCTCGTGTGAGAAGGCTCCAGTGTGAGAGAAGCCTCGTGTGAGAAAGCTCCAGTGTGAGAGAAGCCTCGTGTGAGAAGGCTCCAGTGTGAGAGAAGCGTCGTCGAAAGCTCCAGTGTGAGAAAGCTCGTGTGAGAGTGTGAGAGAAGCCTCGTGTGAGAAGGCTCCAGTGTGAGAGAAGCCTCGTGTGAGAAAGCTCCAGTGTGAGAGAAGCCTCGTGTGAGAAAGCTCCAGTGTGAGAAGCCTCGTGTGAGAAAGCTCCAGTGTGAGAGAAGCCTCGTGTGAGAAAGCTGGTGTGAGACGCCTCGAGTGAGAAAGCTCCAGTGTGAGAAGCCTCGCGTGAGAAAGCTCCAGTGTGAGAGAAGCCTCGTGTGAGAAAGCTCCAGTGTGAGAGAAGCCTCGTGTGAGAAAGCTCCAGTGTGAGAAGCCTTGTGTGAGAAAGCTTCAGTATGAGAGAAGCCTCGTGTGAGAAAGCTCCAATGTGAGAGAAGCCTCGCGTGAGAAAGCTCCAGTGTGAGAGAAGCCTCGTGTGAGAAGGCTCCAGTGTGAGAGAAGCCTCGTGTGAGAAAGCTCCAGTGTGAGAAGCCTTGTGTGAGAAAGCTTCAGTATGAGAGAAGCCTCGTGTGAGAAAGCTCCAGTGTGAGAGAAGCCTCGTGTGAGAAAGCTCCAGTGTGAGAGAAGCCTCGTGTGAGAAGGCTCCAGTGTGAGAGAAGCCTCGTGTGAGAAAGCTCCAGTGTGAGAGAAGCCTCGTGTGAGAAAGCTCCAGTGTGAGAAAGCTGGTGTGAGAAGCCTCGTGTGAGGAAGCTCCAGTGTGAGAGAAGCCTCGTGTGAGAAAGCTCCAGTGTGAGAGAAGCCCCGTGTGAGAAAGCTGGTGTGAGAAGCCTCGTGTGAGAAAGCTCCAGTGTGAGGAAGCTCCAGTGTGAGAGAAGCCCCGTGTGAGAAGGCTCCAGTGTGAGAGAACCCTCGTGTGAGGAAGCTCCAATGTGAGAGAAGCCCCGTGTGAGAAAGCTGGTGTGATAAGCCTCGCGTGAGAAAGCTCCAGTGTGAGAGAAGCGTCGTGTGAGTAGGCTCCAGTGTGAGAGAAGCCTGGTGTGAGAAAACTGGAGTGTGAGAGAAGCCTCCTGTGAGAAAGCTCAAGTGTGAGAGAAGCCTGGTGTGAGAAAGCTCCGGTGTGAAGGCTGTTGCGTGTAAAGCTACCATGTATTTCTTTATTTGTGTTAAGGAAACCTTGTTGTAAATACTGCAACCATATCATTTTATTTCAAAGAAAAGCCCCCTATGGAAGAGATAATAACTTTGGTCTGTGTGTTTTTGTTATTGTTATCACTTTGAGTGACTGGTGCTGGGTCACGATACTGTTAATAAGTTACTCTGCTGTTCACTAATGATGAGGGTGTTTTGTTGATAAGCCCACTTGCCCGACATGGGTTATGGGCCTAGTACAACCCTAATGATTCACAGCTAGAGAAAAAAAGGGTGCTCGCACTACCCTCCCCTTTAAGGCTGGCCTCAAACTTCTTCCAAACACTCCAGGCAACCAAGAATTCCAGGACATTTGCACCCAATGAGACATTTCAGGTATTTCATTGAATCCCTGGAATAACATCCAGCCTCTGGGAGTTCAGGTAAAGCAGCTTTCTATGGTCGGGTCTTGAAAGTGTGGGAGGAAGGAGAGAAGCAGGTGCCAAAAGCTCAAGGGAATAGAAACGGTGGCCGCCTCAGGCTCGGGAGTGCCGTTGGTGGGGCATTCACCGGCCAAGAGGAACGCCAGTGACCCCGAGGAGCCAGAAACCAGCTGCCTCATGGGCCTGAGAGTCGTCCTAGCAGAGAATATGGACGCATGAAGCCCCCCTCCCTCCCCCACAAGTAATTAGCAGAGAAGGCGGGAGGAGGAGGGGGGGGGGAAGGGTACCGTACCTGGTGATGGGCAGGTCGAGGCCCCGCAGCAAACTGATGAGGAGAAGTGGGAGGAACAAAAACACAAAAAGGAAAGGCACAGAGAGTCAGAAAACACCACCACGACGGAAGGCCAAAAACACGTCAAAATAAATCCACAAAGGGATGATGATAATGATAATCAATAGTAGTAGCAATAATAGAAAGAAAGGAAATGGAAAAAACCAAGGGTGCTACACAGTTAAAGCTTTGCTGCAGGACAGGGACAGACAAGGACCCAAAGGTCTGGCAGGGGGACTTCGGTGGCCCTTCCGTGTCCAGGAAGCCGCCAAAAACACCCGGGAAAGGCCTAAAACCCTTCAATCAGTGCCATATGCATGGGCTGTATCTGTACAGATGGACTAGCCTGCTCCCTAGTTTATCTCTCGTATCTGTACACATTGACCAGTAAGGGCCGGGCTGTAGCACAGCTGGTCAATCGCCAGCAGTAACAGATCACTGCCGACCGGAAGGTGGCAAGTTCGAAGCCTGAGTCAGACTGACCAGTAAGGGCCGGGCTGTAGCACAGCTGGTCAATCGCCAGCAGCAATAGATCACTGCTGACCGGAAGGTGGCAAGTTCGAAGCCTGAGTCAAATTGACCAGTAAGGGCCAGGCTGTAGCACAGCTGGTCAATTGCCAGAAGCAATACATCATTGACAAGTTCGAAGCCTGAGTCAGATTGACCAGTAAGGGCCGGGCTGTAGCACAGCTGGTCAATCGCCAGCAGCAATACATCATTGACAAGTTCGAAGCCTGAGTCAGATTGACCAGTAAGGGCCAGGCTGTAGCACAGCTGGTCAATCGCCAGAAGCAATACATCATTGACAAATTCGAAGCCTGAGTCAGATTGACCAGTAAGGGCCGGGCTGTAGCACAGCTGGTCAATCGCCAGCAGCAATAGATCACTGCCGACCGGAAGGGGGCAAGTTCGAAGCCTGAGTCAGATTGACCAGTAAGGGCCAGGATGTAGCACAGCTGGTTAATCGCCAGCAATAAATCACTGCCGACCGGAAGGTGGCAAGTTCGAAGCCTGAGTCAGATTGACCAGTAAGGGCCAGGCTGTAGCACAGCTGGTCAATCGCCAGAAGCAATACATCACTGCCGACCGGAAGGTGGCAAGTTCGAAGCCTGAGTCAGACTGACCAGTAAGGGCCAGGCTGTAGCACAGCTGGTCAATCGCCAGAAGCAATACATCACTGTCGACCGGAAGGTGGCAAGTTCGAAGCCTGAGTCGGATTGACCAGTAAAGGCCAGGCTGTAGCACAGCTGGTCAATCGCCAGAAGGAATACATCATTGACAAGTTCGAAGCCTGAGTCAGATTGACCAGTAAGGGCCAGGCTGTAGCACAGCTGGTCAATCGCCAGCAGCAATAGATCACTGCCGACCGGAAGGTGGCAAGTTCGAAGCTTGAGTCAGATTGACCAGTAAGGGCCGGGCTGTAGCACAGCTGGTCAATCACCAGAAGCAATAGATCACTGCCGACCGGAAGGTGGCAAGATCGAAGCCTGAGTCGGATTGACCAGTAAGGGCCGGTCTGTAGCACAGCTGGTCAATCGCCAGCAGCAATAGATCACTGCCGACCGGAAGGTGGCAAGTTCGAAGCCTGAGTCAGATTGACCAGTAAGGGCGAGGCCGTAGCACAGCTGGTCAATCGCACAGCAGCAATAGATCACTGCTGACCTGAAGGAGGCAAGTTCGAAGCCAGAGTCAGATTGACCAGTAAAGGCCGGGCTGTAGCACAGCTGGTCAATCACCAGAAGCAATAGATCACTGCCGACCGGAAGGTGGCAAGTTCGAAGCCCGAGTCAGATTGACCAGTAAGGGCGAGGCCGTAGCACAGCTGGTCAATCGCACAGCAGCAATAAATCACTGCTGACCTGAAGGAGGCAAGTTCGAAGCCAGAGTCAGATTGACCAGTAAAGGCCGGGCTGTAGCACAGCTGGTCAATCACCAGAAGCAATACATCACTGCCGACCGGAAGGTGGCAAGTTCGAAGCCTGAGTCGGATTGACCAGTAAGGGCCGGGCTGTAGCACAGCTGGTCAATCGCCAGCAGCAATAGATCAATTCCATCCTTTCCAATCCTTCCAAAGGTGTGGGGAACGAGTGACCCTGTTTACACACTCAAGTGTCTTCCTGATGGGAAGAAGCCATCCTATCTCTAAGCTGTCGTGCCGGCCAATCGGGGAGCCTCACTTCCTCCCGGGCGGGCGTGGCTCCGCGGACTCGGCCAATAGGAAGGCGAGGGCCTGCTTGGAGGCGGAAGTCCACGGAGGGGGGTTTTCTCTGAGCCACGGATTGCAACCGAGGAGGAGCAGCGGCCCTGAAGGAGACGGAGACGGGTGGGTGCTTCTCTATCTCCAAGGAGCCCCCCCCCCCACGAAGGAAGTAAGGAAGGCCCCCCAGGCCTCTCCCCACTACTCTTCCTCCCTGGGGCGCGGGGATCATGATCAGCCCCGGAAGATGGCCACCCCGCCACGGCCCCCAAGCCCCCTGGTGAGGAAGGAAAGGCAGGCGCGGCTTGGGCCCCACCCTCCCTTCCCGGATCCCAAACAACAACTTTCAGTGCCGGTAGTAGAGGGGGCGTAATTCCAAAGTATGGCCTAGGGTGCAAAAAGTTGTTAATCCGGGCCTGCTCCTCACATGGAGCCTGGCGTCCCCCAGATGGATGGAGAGCGCCTCCCTCCCTCCTGCCAGCCCCTTCCTTCCCATTTCAGTGCGCGAAACGTAATGGCTTGGCAGAGGGCGTGTAGGGGGAAGGTGAGCAGGCTCTTCCTCCTGCTGCTCTTCTCTTACCGGGGAGCGTGCCTGGGGCTGCGTGCTCATGGTCTGCGGAGGCTGTGGGTAGACCAGCGCGGTCGGAGCGGCGTTCTGTCCGGAAGGGTAAGGGGCCTGCCGGAAAAAGAGAGGGGCACGGCGGTTAGCACGGCGGCGAGCAGCGGGGCACTGTGCTCCTCCTACTTGCTCACCCAACTCAGCTCTATTAGGGTGCAAGAAGAAGGAATGCGTGAGAAGGAAGGACATGACAGGACTGCCCTTTCGGCTATTCCGGGTCAGAAGGAGCATCGCAAACTCCAAATGTCAGCTACCTATACCTTTGCCCGGCCCACACCCTCTCCAACATCACAGCTTTCGCTCTCTCCTTAGGCACAAATAGGGCATTTGGGGGGCAAGTTCCCCCCACTTCTCAGGCCTGCAGTGCTTCAGCAAAGCCAGGCTCCCGTCCGCAAATGCATGACACTCTCCTCCTCCTCCTTGCCTACCCTTCTCTGCTTGGCACAGAAAGATGGAGAGGCCTGTGAATTTAAATTGACTTCCAAGAAACCTGGCAGATCATTAATTTTTACCCTGATCAGCGTTGTAGGGACACTCGGTTGCGGCCTCCTCCTCCTCACCAACTCCGCAGCTTCCGGCCTCGAAGGCCCCTTGGGCGCCATATATGGTGCTGCTAAGCTGGACTGGGGCCTGGTCTCAGCCTCAGTCCAGCCTGGCAATGCCGTCAACGGAGCCCAAGGGGCTTCCGAGTCCGGGAGGACCAGAAGCAGCGAGGAGGAGGCCACCGCCAAGTGGGCGGAGCCTCCTCCTTCGAGCCAACTCCGCTGCTCCCGGCCTCGAACGCTCCTTGGGCGCCATTGATGGTGCTGCTAAGCTGGGCTGGGGCCTGGTCTCAGCCTCAGTCCAGCCTGGCAATGCCGTCAACGGAGCCCAAGGAGCTTCTGAGGCCGGGAGCAGCAGAGGTGGCGGTGAGGAGGCCACCGCCGAGTGGGCGGAGCCTCCTCCTCCTCGCCGACTCTGCTGTTCCCAGCCTCGAAGGCCCCTTGGGCGCCATTGATGGTGCTGCTCAGCTGGGCTGGGGCCTGGTCTCAGCCTCAGTCCAGCCTGGCAATGCCGTCAACGGAGCCCAAGGGGGCTTCCAGTCCGGGAGTAGCAGAGTCAGCGAGGAGGAGGCCTCCACCGCGTGGGCGGAGCCTCCTCCTCGTCGCCGACTCCGCTGCTCCCGGCCTCGAAGACCCCTTGGGTGCCATTGATGGTGCTGCTAAGCTGGGCTGGGGCCTGGTATGAGCCTCAGTCCAGCCTGGCAATGCCGCCAACGGAGCCCAATGGGCCAAGTGGATAGAGCCTCTTCCTCCTCGCCGACTCCGCTGTTCCCGGCCTCGAAGGCCCCTTGGGCGTCATTGATGGTGCTGCTTAGCTGGGCTGGGGCGTGGTCTGAGCCTCAGTCCAGCCTGGCAATGCCGTCAACGGAGCCCAAGGGGCTTCCGAGTCCGGGAGCAGCAGAGGCGGTGAGGAGGCCACCACCGAGTGGGCGGAGCCTCCTCCTCTTCGCCGACTCCACTGCTCCCGGCCTCGAAGACCCCTTAGGCGCCATTGATGGTGCTGCTAAGCTGGGCTGGGGCCTGGTCTGTGCCTCAGTCCAGCCTGGCAATGCCGTCAACGGAGCCCAAGGGGCTACTGAGGCCGGGAGCAGCAGAGGTGGCGGTGAGGAGGCCACCGCCGAGTGGGCGGAGCCTCCTCCTCTTCGCCGACTCCACTGCTCCCGGCCTCGAAGACCCCTTAGGCGCCATTGATGGTGCTGCTAAGCTGGGCTGGGGCCTGGTATGAGCCTCAGTCCAGCCTGGCAATGCCGTCAACGGAGCCCAAGGGGCTTCTGAGTCCGGGAGCAGCAGAGGTGGCGGTGAGGAGGCCACCGCCGCGTGGGCGCAGCCTCCTCCTCTTCGCCGACTCTTCTGTTCCCAGCCTCGAAGGCCCCTTGGGCGCCATTGATGGTGCTGCTCAGCTGGGCTGGGGCCTGGTCTCAGCCTCAGTCCAGCCTGGCAATGCCGTCAACGGAGCCCAAGGGGCTTCAGTCCGGGAGCAGCAGAGGCAGCGCGGAGGAAGCCACCGCCGAGTGGGCGGAACCACCTCCTCCTCAACGACTCTGCTGCTCCCGGCCTCGAAGACCCCTTGGGTGCCATTGATGGTGCTGCTAAGCTGGGCTGGGGCCTGGTATGAGCCTCAGTCCAGCCTGGCAATGCCGTCAACGGAGCCCAATGGGCCAAGTGGATAGAGCCTCTTCCTCCTCGCCGACTCCGCTGTTCCCGGCCTCGAAGGCCCCTTGGGCGTCATTGATGGTGCTGCTTAGCTGGGCTGGGGCGTGGTCTGAGCCTCAGTCCAGCCTGGCAATGCCGTCAACGGAGCCCAAGGGGCTTCCGAGTCCGGGAGCAGCAGAGGCGGTGAGGAGGCCACCACCGAGTGGGCGGAGCCTCCTCCTCTTCGCCGACTCCACTGCTCCCGGCCTCGAAGACCCCTTAGGCGCCATTGATGGTGCTGCTAAGCTGGGCTGGGGGCCTGGTCTGTGCCTCAGTCCAGCCTGGCAATGCCGTCAACGGAGCCCAAGGGGCTTCTGAGGCCGGGAGCAGCAGAGGTGGCGGTGAGGAGGCCACCGCCGAGTGGGCGGAGCCTCCTCCTCTTCGCCGACTCCACTGCTCCCGGCCTCGAAGACCCCTTAGGCGCCATTGATGGTGCTGCTAAGCTGGGCTGGGGCCTGGTATGAGCCTCAGTCCAGCCTGGCAAGGCCGTCAACGGAGCCCAAGGGGCTTCCGAGGCCGGGAGCAGCAGAGGTGGCGGTGAGGAGGCCACCGCCGAGTGGGCGGAGCCTCCTCCTCCTCGCCGACTCTGCTGTTCCCAGCCTCGAAGGCCCCTTGGGCGCCATTGATGGTGCTGCTCAGCTGGGCTGGGGCCTGGTCTCAGCCTCAGTCCAGCCTGGCAATGCCGTCAACGGAGCCCAAGGGGCTTCCGAGTCCGGGAGTAGCAGAGTCAGCGAGGAGGAGGCCACCACCGAGTGGGCGGAGCCTCCTCCTCTTCGCCGACTCCGCTGCTCCCGGCCTCGAAGACCCCTTGGGTGCCATTGATGGTGCTGCTAAGCTGGGCTGGGGCCTGGTATGAGCCTCAGTCCAGCCTGGCAATGCCGTCAACGGAGCCCAAGGGGCCAAGTGGATAGGGCCGCGACCTCCTCGCCGACTCCGCTGTTCCCCTCCCTCGAAGGCCCTTGGGCGCCATTGATGGTGCTGCTTAGCTGGGCTGGGGCGTGGTCTGAGCCTCAGTCCAGCCTGGCAATGCCGTCAACGGAGCCCAAGGGGCTTCCGAGTCCGGGAGCAGCAGAGGCGGTGAGGAGGCCACCACCGAGTGGGCGGAGCCTCCTCCTCTTCGCCGACTCCACTGCTCCCGGCCTCGAAGACCCCTTAGGCGCCATTGATGGTGCTGCTAAGCTGGGCTGGGGCCTGGTCTGTGCCTCAGTCCAGCCTGGCAATGCCGTCAACGGAGCCCAAGGGGCTTCTGAGGCCGGGAGCAGCAGAGGTGGCGGTGGGAGGCCACCGCGAGTGGGCGGAGCCTCCTCCTCTTCGCCGACTTCTCTGCTCCCGGCCTCGAAGGCCCCTTGGGCGCCATTGATGGTGCTGCTAAGCTGGGCTGGGGCCTGGTCTGTGCCTCAGTCCAGCCTGGCAATGCCGTCAACAGAGCCCAAGGGGCTTCCGAGTCCGGGAGCAGCAGAGGCAGCGAGGAGGAGGCCACCGCCTGAGAGTGTTGTGAGGCCGCGGGCAGAGTTTCCTCCTTAAAGGCCAATAAATAACTAAATTTGGTCCAAAGCCATCTTCCTCAGACCCAGACGATATCTGACCACCTTCCCCCGGCTACAAAGACTGACCTTACGCTGTGGAAGGGGCATGCCCAGACTCCCAAGCAAGACCACCTCTCTCCCAGCATCGGGACGCCTCAGGGCCAACCATCAGCCAACCAAAGTGAAGAAACTTGGACCGAACCTGCAGGGCTATGGGTCCCAGGACAAAGGCAAAGGTGTCGCTACAACCTGATGTCACATTCCGCAACACACTGGAACAACACTCCTGAATACTCCCTAATAAACAACTGGCCATGCTTCTGGCTTCTTCCGGCTGCCCTTTGGCCAGCCAAGTGACCAGAGGATGGCTGAGTCAAATGCTTGTCTCACCCCAATAAACAGGCCAAGGAGGAGGAGGAGGGTGTCACGCAGGGCAGGGTGTGCTGAGTCACGCAAGCAGCAAGGCTCCCAAACAAACACAGCATGGAAAGCTCTGCCTTGGCACCGGTGCCAGCGCTGCAGTACGTGCCAAGGAACCACCTTGAAAAATTGCCTGGGAAATAGCACGGAATGGCCTCCCGATCGACCGGCTCCCAATGTGGCGACCTCATGTTGCGGTGACCCCCAACCATAACATTATTTTCAGGCCCGGATTAACGCCTTTTGGCGCCCTAGTCCACACTTTGGAAGCCCCGCCCCCAGGGCGCTGCTGGGCATGCGCGGCAGCACCCGGGGGCAGGGCTTCCTCCGCCTCTTCCTCCTTCTCACCGCGACTGATCACGGGGAGGAGGAGGAAGGGGAGCCCCGCCCCTCGGGCGCTGCTGGGCATGTGTGAGCGGCAGGAGGGCACGTCTGCCTCCTCCGCCATGTTCCTGGGTGCCGTGCATGGCCGGCAGCGGCCCCAGGGTCTTCCCTTCTTCCCTCTTGCCGTTTTGGTCCTTGATCTGGTGCCCCCCTAGGCTTGCGCTCATAGGTCATGGCCTAGTGTGGCCTTATGGGTAATCCGGGCCTGATTATTTTCGTTGCTAATCCGTAACTCTTATGAATCGCAACAAAATATCTGATATGCAGGATGTATTTTCAATCACCGGACCAAATTTGGCACAAATACCCAATCCGCCCAAATTTGAATACTGGTGGGATTGATTTTGTCATTTGGGAGTTGTAGTTGTCGGGATTTATAGTTCACCTACAATCAAAGACCATCCTTAACTCCACCGATGATGGAATTGAACCAAACTGGGCACACGGAACTCCCGTATCCAATAGAAAATCATGGAAAGGTTTGGTGGGCCTTGACCTTGAGTTTGGGAGTTGTAGTTCACCTACTGTGGACTCAAACAATGAGGGATCCGGACCAAACTTGGCATGAATACTCAATATACCCAAATGTGGACACTGGTGGAGTTTGGGGGAAGATAGACCTTGGCATCTGGGAGTTGTAGTTGCTGGGATGTATAGTTCACCTCCAATCAAAAAGCATCCTAAATCCCACCAATGATAAAATTGGGCCAAACTTCCCACACAGCCTCTCTCCAGCCTCGTACGCTCCTCCTCGCCCCACACTGCCACGTGCCTCGCATGCCTGCTCTCCCCTCCCCACTTGGGAGTATCTGAAACAGCCCTCCCCTTGACTAAGAGGCCGGCCAATCACAGCAGGAGGAGGTCTTTTGGTGGGAGGATTCGCCAACTGTTTCCAAAAAGGAAGGGTAGGCGGAGAGATCTTCAGCTCTCTGGTGCAAGCCTCTCTCCTGCCTCGCACGCTCTCCCTCGCCCACACATGCACCGAGCACGCCTGCTCTCCCCTCCCCACTCGGAGTCTCAGAAACAGCCCCTCCCCTTGACTGAGAGGCCGGCCAATCACAGCAGGAAGAGGGCTTTTGGTGGGAGGATTCGCTTTTTCTGCCCAACGGCTTCCCAAGACCATCAGAAAAATACATGTTTTCTGATGGTCTTTGGCAAGGCTGCCCAGGAAGTCGTTCGCGATTGACCAGTCGATCCCGGGACCGAAGGAGGTTGATCCCAGCCGGATGGGGCGCTTCTGAGGGGGGCAGAGCCAGGCCGCACCAAGCCCCGCCCCCTCCCCTGGCTTCGGCACTCCCAGCAGCTGCTCCAGGCTTAAGGATGGCAGTGCCAAGCCAGCCTTGTGCTAGCTATACCACCACTGGCTTGGTATTGCCATCCTCAAGCCTGGAGAAGCTGCTGGGAGCTCCAAAGCCAGGGGGGAGGGGCGGGGCTTGGCGTGGCCTGTCTCCACCCCCTCTGGCTTCCGCTCTACCAGCAGCATCTCCAGGCTTGAGGATGGCAGTGCCAAGCCAGCCTTGAGCTAGCTATTTCACGACTGGCTTGGCACTGCCATCCTCAAGAAGCTGCTGGGAGCTCCAAAGCCAGAGGGGAGGGGGCGGGGCTTGGCACAGCCTGGCTCGGCCCCCTCTGGCTTCCGCTCTACCAGCAGCTTCTCCAGGCTTGATGGCAATGCCAAGCCAGCCTTGTGCTAGCTATACCACCACTGGCTTGGCATTGCCATCCTCAAGCCTGGAGAAGCTGCTGGGAGCTCCAAAGCCAGAGAGGAGGAGGCGGGGCTTGGCACGGCCTGGCTCGGCCCCCTCTGGCTTCCGCTCTACCAGCAGCTTCTCCAGGCTTGAGGATGGTAGTGTCAAGCCAGCCTTGTGCTAGGTATGTAACCACTGGCTTGGCATTGCCATCCTCAAGCCTGGAGAAGCTGCTGGGAGCTCCAAAGCCAGAGGGGGCGGGGCTTGGCGCAGCCTGGCTCCACCCCCCTCTGGCTTCCGCTCTATCAGCAGCTTTTCCAGGCTTGAGGATGGCAATGCCAAGCCAGCCTTGTGCTAGCTATACCACCACTGGCGTGGCATTGCCATCCTCAAGCCTGGAGAAGCTGCTGGGAGCTCCAAAGCCAGAGGGGAGGAGGCGGGGCTTGGCGCGGCCCTGCTCGGCCCCCTCTGGTTTCCGCTCTACCAGCAGCTTCTCCAGGCTTGAGGATGGCAGTGCCAAGCCAGCCTTGTGCTAGGTATGTCACAACAGGCTTGGCATTGCCATCCTCAAGGCTGGAGAAGCTGCTGGGAGCTCCAAAGCCAGAAGGGAGGGGGCGGAGCTTGGTGCAGCCTAGCTCCGCCCCCCTCTGGCTTCCACTCTACCAGCAGCTCCTCCAGGCTTGAGGATGGCAGTGCCAAGCCAGCCTTGTGCCAGGTATGCCACCACTGGCTTGGCATTGCCATCCTCAAGCCTGGAGAAGCTGCTGGTAGAGCGGAAGCCAGGGGGAGCGGAGCCAGATGGGGCGCTTCTCAGAGGGGGCGGAGCCAGGCCGTGACAAGCCCCACCCCCTCCCCGGCTTCGGCACTCCCAGCAGCTGCTCCAGGCTTGAGGACGGGGGGCGGAGCCAAGCCCTGCCCCCACCCGCCCCTCTCCAGCCTTGAGGAGGTAGGTAGATCTTTCTGACTTGGTTTTATTATAAGTAGCTCGCATGCTGAAAAAGTGTGGGCACCCCTGGTCTTTGGTGACCCCTCTGAAACCCCCCTCAGCGTCCAGACCCCCAGACTCTAAAGACGACACACCGCACCGGAAACCTTGACTCCACACTCTGCTACTCTGAGCAGCCACAAAAACCGACAAGGCCACAGTTTTTCAAGGACAACACAACCACCCAGTGTCACAACCGCCAGAGCCGAAGGTGCCTTCTCTGCCCAACACGGCACCTCGAGGCACTCTGCATGCAGCCCGTGGGAGCCCACCCTCCTCCCTTGCGGGCGGCGGGCTCTTCTCCTCCGTCCCTTTGAGCGGGGCACGGCTCCACCTCGGTCCTCTTGCGACTCACCATCCCACATCCCAGAATCCTTTGCACCAGTTCCCTTGGATCTTCAAAAAGACTGCTGGCTCTTGGGTGGGGCGGGAAGCTTCTGTCCCTCCTCCCTCCTGGCTGCTGGAGCGAGAGAGAGTGAGAGAGAGAGAGCGACAGAGTAAGAGAGGAAGGCGGAAAGGAAGGAAGGAAGGGAGAGAGAGACAGAGAGAGAGTGACAGACAGGGGGACGCTCAAAGCGGGCGCTTCCTATCCTCCTCTGGCAAGGGGGCAAGGGATCTGCATAACTTAACTTAGAGGAGTGCCACTCAAGTAGTGAGCCTCGCAAAGCTTAGAGAGGGT
This sequence comes from Anolis apletophallus, assembly GCA_030556195.1. NCBI lineage: Eukaryota > Metazoa > Chordata > Lepidosauria > Squamata > Anolidae > Anolis > Anolis apletophallus. The sequence goes on along the minus strand of JARBWK010000017.1, from coordinate 14,813,614 downwards.
ACCAGGGAAACAGAAAGGAAGCATTCACAAGCAGTTCCTACACTAACCACGTAATGCGATCACCCTGACGGTGCGTACGAGTCGGTGGTCTCCTTCCATGGGATCCTATCAAGCCCAAAGGTGTCGGAAATACACAAATAATCAAAGGGCATTCAATAATACCTATTTATCATTCCATCACATAGCATGATGTTCATATACAGTAAACACAGGTATTCCTACCGCTCCTCATTCAGAGTTCATGACGAAACCGGCTCTCATATTGTATTAGTCTCAGTTTCATCAAAATCCCGTTATAAGGTATAATCCGATATAGATCCAGCCAGTTGGAAGTCGTGAAAATCCAGTCATCAGTAGTTCAAACTCCAATTGTAATCCACATGGGAAAAGGTGAAAGTAAATGCCGCACAGCAAAATGATTATTAATATTATCAAAAAATACTGGCCTCTTATTACAGACATTCATGGATTAGAACAGGGCTGTCCAACAGGCGGCCCGGGGGGCTGTACATGGCCCCCCAGCCTGTTGGACACAGGCCCGCTATGCCCCCGGCCGCCATTTTTTTTTTTAAAAAATTTTTTATTTTTTTTAAAAAATGGTGGCCGGGGGGAGGCGGGGAGGGGGAAGTGAGCCAGCTCCTCCTCCCTGCACTGCCCTCCGTCCCTCTCTTCGAGATCGCAGCGGTGGGGGGGGGAGGAGGAGGCGGGGCAGGGAGAAGGAAGGGAGCCAGCTCCTCCTCCCTGCACCGCCCTCTTCTTCCCTCTCTTGCCAGCGCCTATGCAAACCGGTTTGCATCGGCGCCGGTGAGAGAGGGACAAGGGGCGGTGCAGGGAGGAGGAGAGAGCTAGCGCCTCCCTTCCTGCACCGCTCTCTTCCTCCTCTCGCTGGCGCCACCCCTTCTCCCTCTCGGTGGCGCCAATGCAAACCGGATCGCATCGGCATCGGTGAGAGAGGGACAAGGGGCGGTGCCGGGGGGAGGAGCCGGCTCCCTTCCTTGTCTTCTCCCGCCGATGCCCATTGGCGCCGGTGAGAGGGGACAAGGGCGGGAGGGGGGGGAGGAGCCTCCCCCCCGCCTCCTCCTTCCCTCCCTCCCTTCCCACCGCGGCAGGCGGCGATCCAGCTGCGGCGGCGGGGGGAGAGGGCGAGCGCGGGAGAGGCTCCCCCACAGCTCATCCCTTCCTCCTAAAGCCGTGACATGCCGGCTTCCTCAGAAGGGCGATTTCGGCTGCTTCGCCCTTCTGAGGAAGCCGGCATGTCACGGCTTTAGGAGGAAGGGGCGAGCCGCGGGGAGAGGCTCCCCCGTAGCTCGTCCCTTCCTCCTAAAGCCGTGGCAAGCAAGCCACCTGGGAAGGGCGAAGCAGCCGAAATTGCCCTTCTGAGGAAGCCGGCATGTCACGGCCGGGGGAGAGGCAGGGAGGGGGTGGAGCCGGGGGGAGGGGCGGGGAGGGGGCGGAGCTGGGGGAGGGGGCAGACCCTTCGGCCCCCCAGATGATCAATGACTGGAAGTCCGGCCCCTGGGCCAAAAGATGTTGGACAGCCCTGGATTAGAACAATTCCCTCTGATTGCATACCGATGGACTCACAACCTTCGAGATTATCTTATACATTCGGGCTCCACAATAACCAAAACCAAAAGCAGTTTGAGTCCGGGCACGAGAGCGTGTGGCAGGTGCTCGATATGCCCCAATATAGACACCAGTAAAGAAATGTACAGTCCCACCAAGGGCAGAACCTTTACAGTACGGGACTTCGCCACCTGCGCCTCAAATGTATCTGTCTATGCCATCACGTGTGGCTGCGTTATGCTTTTCGTTGGGCAAACAAAACGTGAAATTAAAAAAAGATTTATTGAACATCGTTCAAAAATTTCACAGGGTGCATCGGATTCGGCTTTTTATAAACATTTGTTTAACAGAAAAACACTCAACATTATACCTTATAACGGGATTTTCATGAAACTGAGACTATACAATATGAGAGCCGGTTTCGTCATGAACTCTGAATGAGGAGCGGTAGGAATAGCTGTGTTTACTGTATATGAACATTATGCTATGTGATGGAATGATAAACAGATATTATTGAATGCCCTTTGATTATTTGTGTATTTCTGACACCTTTGGTTTGTTGCTATTTTGACTATAAGCTCTGCTTGTTTTTTTGACGAACCTATCAAGCTCAGCAGAGAAGGTGCAGCGGCTCAAGCAACTCTGAATCAGAGCCGGAGGCAGAGAAAGGCTACTGACTGACTGCCTCCTCGGCGTCCTTCCTCCCCAGTTCCTTCCAAGATTGCAACCCAAATTGGAGCCCAACATCCTCCTGCTTCTGGCTCTGGAAACAAAAGCAACCGAAGGTGGGCTTCAAATGCAGCTTTGGGGCCTGGACAATTTGGCCTCTCCCTTCTCGTGGCATAGAAACCACTCTTGCAAGCCTCCCTGGAAGGTTCTACCTCCTGCCTCGTTGCTATACAGTAGAGTCCCGCTTATCCGACATTCAGTCTTATCCGACATTTCCCCTTTTCCTCCAGCATTTCCCCTTCAATGAAAGGAACGCGTTTCCCCAATGCTTCCTCCATTCCCAATAAGTGAAAAGGGCAAGGCGAGGAGGAGGAGGGAGCAAAGGCGGAGAAGAGGCAGGACCGGAAGCGGAAGCACCCTCCCTCCTTCCCTCTGGCGTTTCCACGTCCCTCTTCCACATCATCCAGGCATTTCCTGATGGGCCGCACTAGTCCCCAAAGCAGTGCCTTGCCTTCACCCTTTGAGTCCCTGTTGGTAGTACTCTAGGCGCCTAACGATAATAGGAGGCTCCCCATTATCCGACATTGTCATTTTTCCGACCTTCTGCCAGCCCATTTATGTCGGATAAGTGAGACTCTACTGTAGATTGAATGTATGGAAAGGTAGATGATGGATGGATGGATGGATGGATAGTTGGGATAGATAGAAACAGTTGGTGGATGGATGGATGCTTGGATAGGCTGAATGGATGGAATGGGTTGGTGGATGGATGGATGGATGGGTGGATGGATGGGTGGATGGATCGTTGGGCTAGATAGAAAGGGTTGGTGGATGGATGGTTGGATAGGCTGAATATGAATGTGGCGCAACTGGCTGGGTGTCAGTTGCGTAAGATCTCTACTGATCAGAAGGTCAGGAGTTCGAGGCCTGCCCAGGTTGAGGTGGGATCTCGACCTATTGTGCAGCCTGTTGTCGACCTTTGCAACCCGAAAGACAGTTGGATCTGTCAAGTAAGAAATTAAGGTACCACTTAGTGGGGAGAATAAATGTAACTGATTTACAAGGCCATTAAAAAGATCGCCAGAAAACACGCTGAGGAATGAAGGAATGGATGCTCCCCGGTGGCCAGATGTTAAATTGCCTCTGTCTGTCTTGTGTGTTTGTGTGTCTAAATGTAATGGATTGTAATGGCCCTGAGTTGGGATGGATGAGAAGGGCGGACTAGAAATGAAGTAAATAAATAAATAAATAAATAGTAATGGATGGAATGGGTTGGTGGATGGATGGATGGATAGATAGATTGAATGGATAGGTAGATAGTGGATGGATGGATGGATAGTTGGGATAGATAGAAAGGGTTGGTGGATGGATGGTTGGATAGGCTGAATGGATAGAATGGGCTGGTGGATGGATGGATGGATGGATAGATAGATTGAATGGATGGATAGGTAGGTAGGTAGTGGATGGATGGACAGAATGGATAGATAGAATGGGTTGGTGGATGGATAGATAGATTAATAGACTGAATGGATGGATAGGTAGGTAGATGATGGATGGATGGATGGAATGGATAGATAGAATGGGTTGGTGGATGGATGGATGGATAGATAGAATGGAAAGATAGGTAGGTAGATAATGGATGGATGGATGGACAGAATGGATTGGTGGGTGGATGGATGGATTGAATGGATGGATAGATAATGGATGGATGGATAGAATGGATTGGTGGGTGGATGGATGGATTGAATGGATGGATAGATAATGGATGGATGGATGGACAGAATGGACTGGTGGGTGGATGGATGGATTGAATGGATGGATAGATAATGGATGGATGGATGGACAGAATGGATTGGTGCGTGGATTGATAGAATGGCTTGGTGGATGGATAGATGTATAGATTGAATGGATGGATGGATGGGTAGATAATGGATGGATGAATAGAATGATAGGTAGATAATGGATGGATGGATGGATGGAGATAGAATGTGTTGGTAGATGGATGGATGGATAGATAGAATGAATGGATAGATAGGTAATGGATGGATGGATAAATAGAATGTGTTGGTGGATGGATGGATAGAATAGATGGATGGATAGGTAGATGGATGTATGTATAATCCAGTAGAGCCTCGCTATCCGCCGTTCTGCCGGCTCGTATATGTCGGATAAGCGAGACTCTGCTGTTTTTCCAAGGGAAGCGATTCAACCCTTCCTTTTGCGAGGCGAGCCCCCTGCTCCCTTCCCACTCTCACCCACTCCCCATATTCACGTCTTCTCTCAGTGGAAGGGTGGGGATCCGTGCTTACGTCACACCATACAGTCCTCACCTCTGGAAAACGCCTTACTGATTCATACATGCACACAGTACGCTCGCTAAACCCGCGCGTGCGCTCTCGGCGCCGAGGCCTTCCTTACCTGCGTGAGGCCGGGAGAGGAGGCATGCCCGGGTGGCGTGGCGGCAAGGGAGGGGTGCCCTTTGCTTATCTCGTGTGCGGAGTAAGGGGAGGGGGCAGGAGGGCCAGGCTGGCGGGCAACTTGGGCCACCTGCAAGGAAGGAGAGCGTTAGCAGAGCTCCACAACAAACCCAAACAAAGGGATGTATAAGGACCACAAAGAGCAGAATCAGCAGGGATAAGATTCAGGGTTTCAGCCCCATAACCAGGCTTCCCCCCTCCTCCCCAGATCAGGTCCGCAGCCAAGAAAGACAGAGTCGCGCCACTCTGGGGAAGGGCTTCCAAAGGCCTGTTTTATGACTGAACGCCACATCGGTTGCCAGGAAAAACAGGCATTCCCCTGCTAGCACCGAGCCAGTCGTCGGCTGAATCTGCAGATCTGCTGCTCTGGAAAAGCCGAACTGAGCTAACTCAGGCCGGTATCCAGTCTTTTGTTATCTTCCAAAATGGCTGCCTGCAGAATGTAAATACTGTGCGTCTTACCAAACTATGACCTCTCACCCTCCCTCTGGAGAAGACCCCGGGGTTAAGGTACTTTCTCTGCCCGATACAGAAACCGATTCTCATATCCCACCTGGAAGGAGAGCCAAAGTTGGCCCATGCAAGCTCTAATGCAAAACCAGCCTTGTGCTAGCTATACCACCACTGGCTTGGCACTGCCCTCCTCAAGCCTGGAGAAGCTGCTGGTAGAGCTGAAGCCAGGGGGCAGAGCCAGGCTGCGCCAAGCCTCACCCCTTCCCCAGCTTCAGCTCTACCAGCAGCTTCTCCAGCCTTGAGGAGGGCAGGGCCAAGCCAGCATTGTGCCAGCTATGCCACCACTGGCTTGGCACTGCCATCCTCAAGCCTGGAGAAGCTGCTGGTAGAGCTGAAGCCACAGGGGGGCGGACCCAGGCTGCACCAAGCCCGCCCCTCCCCGGCTTCGGCACTCCCAGCAGCTTCTCCAGCCTTGAGGAGGGCAGGGCCAAGCCAGCCTGGTGCTAGCTATGCCACCACTGGCTTGGCACTGCCACACTCAAGCCTGGAGAAGCTGCTGGTAGAGCTGAAGCCAGGGGGCGGAGCCAGGCCACACCAAGCCCCACCCCCTTCCCAGCCAGCACCAGCAGCTTCCAGCCTTGAGGAGGGCAGGGCCAAGCCAGACTTGTGCTAGCTATGCCACCTAGAGCCTGGAGAAGCTGCTGGTAGAGCTCCAGCCAGAGCCAGGCCGCAGGGCAGGGCCAAGCCAGCCTTGAGGAGGGCAGGGCCACCAGCCTGGTGCTAGCTAGCCTGGAGCCTGGAGAAGCTGCTGGTAGAGCTGAAGCCAGGGGCGGAGCCAGGCCACACCAAGTCCCCCCCTCTCCCCGGCTTCAGCTCTACCAGCAGCTTCTCCAGCCTTGAGGAGGGCAGGGCCAAGCCAGACTTGCGCTAGCTATGCCACCTAGAGCCTGGAGAAGCTGCTGGTAGAGCTGAAGCCAGAGGGGGCCACACCAAGTCCCCCCCTCCCGCCTTCTCCAGCCTTGAGGAGGGCAGGGCCAAGCCAGACTTGTGCAGCTATGCCACCTAGAGCCTGGAGCTGCTGGTGGAGGGAAGCCAGGGCCAAGCACCAGCCCCGCCCCTCCGGCTTCCGCTCTACCCGCAGCGTCTCCCGCCTTGAGGAGGGCAGGGCCAAGCCAGCCTGGTGCTAGCTATGCCACTCAAGGCTGGAGAAGCTGCTGGTAGAGCCGAAGCCAGAGGGGGGGCAGAGCCAGACCGCACCAAGCCCCGCCCCCTCCCTGGCTTCAGCTCTACCAGCAGCTTCTCCAGCCTTGAGGGGTAGGTAGAACTTTCTGACTTGGTTTTATTATAAGTAGCTCGCATGCTGAAAAAGTGTGGGCACCCCTGGGCTAATGAATAGAATAGAATAACTTTGTACAACGAAATGGAATGCTCTCCCCAGCACACATCACTAAAACAACGCTCCCATCACCACCGCACAGCCCCCGAATGCCACATCATGCCATGGGGTTCAAAGCTCGGAGCTTTCCTGAGGCCGCGGGACTTGTAAAGTGCTTCCAAAGAGGGGAGAGAGAAGGCAACCCACAATTCTTTCTGCGGAAGTGCTGACCCCACTATCTGCCACGATGCAGTTACCACACCACGCACAAACACAGTAGGGCAGGGCACGCTCCGTAGAAGGGCCTGGAGCTCTCTCTGCTAGCCTTTCGATAGGCAAAACAAAAGCCTGGCAGCACAGCAGGAGTTTCAGAGAGGTAGGTGAGGCCTGAGAAGCGATGGAGGTGGACCACAGCACCCAAAGATGTCTCCTCGATGGGTCCTAAGATCGTACCTTCACGTTTCTGTTTCCTTCCCAAAGGCAGAGAATAGCAATGTGTCATATGGGCCACGTTGGCCTGCGGAAGGCAAGTGCCGTTTTTATGGGGGAAACAAACTTCTGCTTCAGGCAGCCCATCTCTCTTTGATCGGAAATCTCTTTGATCCACACTATACAGGGACAAAGCGATGCCTGATGGTTTCGCACAGCACCGGATCCTTTTGCACAGGAGGCCAGGTTCTAGGCAGGAAGCCGTAGGTCATGCCCTGTCCCGGCTCGAATTACTTCCGTCTCCTAGCAATGAGGAGAGTGCGTGCGACTCTGTGCAAGCAGGAGGCCCGGTGCCTTTCACCAAAGGCTTCCTACAGCAATGCTGGTGTTTGCACATTTGACCGAGGAAGCAAAGATTTCTCGGCCAGTGCTGCTGAGAAAAGGACAATATTTTATAGCAGATAGGCTTCAATAACTACAATAATGATTTAAACCAGGGGTGGGCAACCTACGGCCTGCGAGCAGACTCTGGATCCGGCCCGGCAGCCGATTCTGTCCAGCCCGGGGAGAAGGGCGTCGGGAGCAGAGGCAAGAAGGGGTACCGCTGCTGCCATCCCATCGCAGCGGCTTTGGAGTGCCTGACATCCCTTTGGAGCGGCGGCTTTGGAGTGCCTGGCGATCCGGGCCTGCAGCAGGAGCAACGGCGGCTTTGGAGTGCCTGGCGATCCGGGCCTACAGGGGAAGTAGCAGAGGCTTTGGAGTGCCTGGCGATCCAGGCCTGCAGCGGGAGCAGCAGAGGCTTTGGCGTGCCTGGCGATCCGGGCCTGCAGCGGGAGCAGCGGCGGCTTTGGCGTGCCTGGCGATCCGGGCCTGCAGCGGGAGCAGCAGCGGCTTTGGAGTGCCTGGCGATCCGGGCCTGCAGGGAGCAGCAGCGGCTTTGGAGTGCCTGGCGATCCAGGGCCTGCAGCGGAGCAGCAGCGGCTTTGGAGTGCCTGGCGATCCGGGCCTGCAGCGGGAGCAGCAGCGGCTTTGGAGTGCCTGGCGATCCGGGCCTGCAGGGGAGCAGCAGAGGCTTTGGAGTGCCTGGCGATCCAGGCCTGCAGGGGAGCAGGAGGGCTTTGGAGTGCCTGGCGATCCGGGCCTGCAGGGGGAGCAGCGGCGGCTTTGGAGTGCCTGGCGATCCGGGCCTGCAGGGGGAGCAGCAGCGGCTTTGGCGTGCCTGGCGATCCGGGCCTGCAGGGGGAGCAGCAGAGGCTTTGGCGTGCCTGGCGATCCGGGCCTGCAGGGGGAGCAGCAGAGGCTTTGGCGTGCCTGGCGATCCGGGCCTGCAGCGGGAGCAGCGGCGGCGTAGGAGTGCCTGGCGATCCGGGCCTGCAGGGGAGCAGCAGCGGCTTTGGAGTGCCTGGCGATCCAGGGCCTGCAGGGGAGCAGCAGGGAGTGCCTGGCGTCCCTGCCTGCAGCGGAGCAGCAGCGGCTTTGGAGTGCCTGGCGATCCGGGCCTGCAGCGGAGCAGCAGCCTTTGGAGTGCCTGGCGATCCGGGCCTGCAGGGGAGCAGCAGCGGCTTTGGAGTGCCTGGCGATCCGGGCCTGCAGGGGAGCAGCAGAGCTTTGGAGTGCCTGGCGATCCGGGCCTGCAGCGGGAGCAGCCTGGAGTGCCTGGCGATCCGGGCCTGCAGGGGGAGCAGCAGAAGCTTTGGCGTGCCTGGCGATCCGGGCATGCAGCGGGAGCAGCAGCGGCTTTGGAGTGCCTGGCGATCCGGGCCTGCAGCGGGAGCAGCAGCGGCTTTGGAGTGCCTGGCGATCCGGGCCTGCAGGGGGAGCAGCAGCGGCTTTGGAGTGCCTGGCGATCCGGGCCTGCAGCGGGAGCAGCAGAGGCTTTGGAGTGCCTGGCGATCCGGGCCTGCAGCGGGAGCAGCAGCGGCTTTGGAGTGCCTGGCGATCCGGGCCTGCAGGGGGAGCAGCAGAGGCTTTGGAGTGCCTGGCGATCCGGGCCTGCAGGGGGAGCAGCAGAGGCTTTGGAGTGCCTGGCGATCCGGGCCTGCAGGGGAGCAGCAGCGGCTTTGGAGTGCCTGGCGATCCGGGCCTGCAGCGGGAGCAGCAGCGGCTTTGGAGTGCCTGGCGATCCGGGCCTGCAGGGGGAGCAGCAGCGGCTTTGGAGTGCCTGGCGATCCAGGCCTGCAGCGGGAGCAGCAGCAGCTTTGGAGTGCCTGGCGATCCGGGCATGCAGGGGGAGCAGCAGAGCCTTTGGAGTGCCTGGCGATCCGGGCCTGCAGCGGGAGCAGCAGAGGCTTTGGAGTGCCTGGCGATCCGGGCATGCAGCCAGCGGCTTTGGAGTGCCTGGGGATCCGGCCTGCAGGGGAGCAGCAGAGGCTTTGGCGTGCCTGGCGATCCAGGCAGTGCCTGGCGATCCGGGCATGCAGCGGGAGCAGCAGCAGCGGGTGCCTGGCGATCCGGGCAGCGGAGCAGCAGCGGCTTTGGAGTGCCTGGCGATCCGGGCCTGCAGGGGAGCAGCAGCAGAGCTGGAGTGCCTGGCGATCCGGGCATGCAGCGGGAGCAGCAGCGGCTTTGGAGTGCCTGGCGATGCGGGCCTGCAGCGGGAGCAGCAGCGGCTTTGGAGTGCCTGGCGATCCGGGCCTGCAGCGGGAGCAGCAGCGGCTTTGGAGTGCCTGGCGATCCGGGCCTGCAGGGGGAGCAGCAGAGGCTTTGGCGTGCCTGGTGATCCAGGCCTGCGGCGGGAGCAGCAGCGGCTTTGGAGTGCCGGACATCCCTTTGGAGCGGCGGTTTTGGCGTGCCTGGCGATCCGGGCCTGCAGCGGGAGCACTCGGCAACCTGCGGGGCTGGTCGCCCTGGCGACCCAGAAGACTTGATCATCTTCCGGGTCGCCAGGTCGAATAAGCCGCCTCAGATCGCCGACTGCTCACCCTGCAGGCCTGGGGAAGGCAGGTACTCCATAGCAGGGCGATCAGCTGGGGAACGGCTGGGGGTGAGAGCGGGCAGAGGCCTGCAGCCTCCGATCTGTAGAGAAGGAAGAGGAAGGGTCTGCTCTCCTCTGCTGTGGTGGCGACTGTCTTCAAAGTATAAGTTTCAATATAATGCCATCCTCTGGGCTGTGTCCATGGAAAACATTCCATCTTGGGATCCTCTCTTCAAACAATTCATGCTCTTGACCTTATTATAATAGCAAATATCACACATATATTTCTGCAGCCTCCGATCGCCTGCTGCTCTGCTCTCCTCTGCTGTGGCGGCGACTGGGTTCGCTTTGCCATCCTCTGGGCTGTGTCCATTGACAATAAGTGCGCACCCCTGATTTAAACAGACCCAGACGTACAAAAGTTTGTGGCTGATGTGACATTGAAATGGTTGTTTCTTCTTCTTTAGAGGTATATTCCACTTCGAAGGACATATTTTACAGGTTGTTGGGTGTATATTGGCCATGATCCAGGAGCATGTGCGGCGAGGCTGACCGTGTGAGACTGGAGGGAGGGTCTTGCCTGACGTTTCGCCCACATCTACAGCAGGTACTCTCAGATGACTTAGTTTATGGGCTGTTGTGTGTATGGCCATGTTCCAGGAGCATGTGCGGGCGAGGGAGAGCGTATGAGGCTGGAGAGAGGCTCTCGCCTGAAGTTTCGCCCACATCTACGGCAGGCATCCTCAGATGACTTCGTTCATGGGTTGTTGTGTGTATGGCCATGTTCCAGGAGCATGTGCGGGCGAGGGAGAGCGTGTGAGGCTGGAGAGAGGCTCTCACCTGACGTTTTGCCCACATCTACGGCAGGCATTCTCAGATGACTTAGTTTATGGGCTGTTGTGTGTATGGCCATGTTCCAGGAGCATGTGCGGGCGAGGGAGAGCGTGTGAGGCTGGAGAGAGGCTCTCGCCTGACGTTTCGCCCACATCTACGGCAGGCATCCTCAGATGACTTAGTTTATGGGTTGTTGTGTGTATGGCCATGTTCCAGGAGCATGTGCGGGCGAGGGAGAGCGTGTGAGGCTGGAGAGAGGCTCTCGCCTGACGTTTCGCCCACATCTACGGTAGGCATTCTCAGATGACTTCGTTTATGGGTTGTTGTGTGTATGGCCATGTTCCAGGGCCATGTGCAGGCGAGGGAGAGCGTATGAGGCTGGAGAGAGGCTCTCGCCTGACGTTTCGCCCACATCTACGGCAGGCATCCTCAGATGACTTCGTTCATGGGTTGTTGTGTGTATGGCCATGTTCCAGGAGCATGTGCGGGCGAGGAGGCGTGGGTAGCCATGTTCGTGTGAGGCTGTGAGGCTGGAGAGGCTCTCGCCTGACGTTTAGCCCCACATCTATGGCAGGCATCCTCAGATGACTTAGTTTATGGGCTGTTGTGTGTATGGCCATGTTCCAGGAGCATGTGCAGGTGAAGAGAGCGTGTGAGGCTGGAGAGAGGCTCTCGCCTGACGTTTCGCCCACATCTACGGCAGGCATCCTCAGATGACTTCGTTCATGGGTTGTTGTGTGTATGGCCATGTTCCAGGAGCATGTGCGGGCGAGGGAGAGCGTGTGAGGCTGGAGGGAGGCTCTCACCTGACGTTTTGCCCACATCTACGGCAGGCATTCTCAGATGACTTAGTTTATGGGCTGTTGTGTGTATGGCCATGTTCCAAGAGCATGTGAGGCTGGAGAGAGGCTCTCGCCTGACGTTTTGCCCACATCTACGGCAGGCATTCTCAGATGACTTAGTTTATGGGCTGTTGTGTGTATGGCCATGTTCCAGGAGCATGTGCGGGCGAGGGAGAGCGTGTGAGGCTGGAGAGAGGCTCTCGCCTGACGTTTCGCCCACATCTATGGCAGGCATTCTCAGATGACTTAGTTTATGGGCTGTTGTGTGTATGGCCATGTTCCAGGAGCATGTGTGGCCGAGGGAGAGCGTGTGAGGCTGGAGGGAGGGTCTCGCCTGACGTTTCACCCACATCTACAGCAGGCATCCTCATATAACTTAGTTTATGGGTTGTTGTGTGTATGGCCATGTTCCAGGGGCATGTGCGAGCGAGGGAGAGCGTGTGAGGCTGGAGAGAGGCTCTCGCCTGACGTTTCGCCCACATCTATGGCAGGCATCTTCAGATGACTTAGTTTATGGGCTGTTGTGTGTATGGCCATGTTCTAGGAGCATGTGTGGCCGAGGGAGAGCGTGTGAGGCTGGAGAGAGGCTCTCCTACAATGTAAACATTTCACAAGACTCCATAAAACCAGTCAGTCAACCGTTTCCCACACTGTTAACGCGGCAACAGCTTTCTACTCTTGCTTTTAACAGGCAGTGGTTTTAATCTGCCTTGAAGCAGCGGAATCCCAAAGAGTGGGAACATTATTTAAACATGGATTCCCAGGGATCAGGCGCATGATCTATGATAAACCTATTAAGGTCAGCACTATCCGGAGTGGGGGCCTGCGAGCACCAAGGACATCACAACAACACAGCAATAACCCGGCACAGACAGTGCTCCTGTTCCTGGCACGACACATCACACCGCTCCAAAGCACAGGTCAAGTTCAACCACCAAAGGCTTAATTTGAGAGACTTAAAAAGCCAGTGCCATATAATCTACATCGTTCTGAGCATTTCGGTCACAGCCAAGGGGCAATTCGGGACAAACCAGCCCGGTGGAAAACAAAACACGGGGATAGAATATACCAGTAATACCTAGGAATCTGAACCAAGCCAACTGGGAGGAAAACCTCCTGGTGGGAAACTTAGCTCTTCTGCCCGGGATTTGTTTTGCCACCTCACATTCCCAGCGCAAACAGGATTGGCCTGCTGACCCACATCCTGAGCCTACTGGCCCAGTGAGGGAGCGCCTCAGCCTCCGCCATCGCTTTCCTGGAGGATGCGCTTCCTGGCGGGAATATCCCCTGTTGAACCCTCTCGGCTGTTGAACCCCTGCGAGGCTGCCCACTAAAGACAGTGTTTTTCACCCTTTTTTGACATTGACCAAATCCTGGGTCACACCACCAACCAAAATGACACAAAATGAACCTCTAACACAGTAATACATATAGTTAATATGTTTTTGAATGTTTTATACACTCAGTGTGAAACTTGGGCCTGTTTCGATGAACACAACATAGATATCTTGGCAGGCATGGCAGAAAGACACAAACTTCCCACACAGAACTCCCATAACCAAGAGAAAATGCTATAAGAGTTTGGTGGGCATTGACCTTGAGTTTTGGAGTTGTAGTTCACCGACATCCAGAGAGCACTGTGGACTCAAACAATGTTGGATCAGGACCAAACTTGGCATGAATACTCAATATGCCCAAATGTGAACACAGGTGGAGTTTGGGGAAAATAGACCTTGACATTTGGGAGTTACAGTTTCTGGGATTTAGAGTTAACACACAATCAAAGAGCATCCTGAACTCTTGCAACAATGGAATTGAACCAAACTTGGCATATTGAACTCTCATTACCAACAGGAAGTACTGAAAGGGTTTGCTTGGGAATTGACCTTGAGTTTGGAAGTTGTAGTTCACCTACACCCAGAGAGCACTGTGGACTCAAACAATGTTATGTTGTTGTTTGTTTTCTTTCTATCCAGAATCACAATGTTGGAAGGAGGCTCACCACTTTAAGGTCCCTCAAACAGGCAAGGGAAAACTTGGGCCCTCTGGGTGCTTTGGACTCCAACTCCCACCATTCCCAACAGCCTGAGGCCCTTTCCTGCTTAAGTGGCTGGGGGGGGGGGAAAAGGGCCTCAGGCTGCTAGGAATGGTGGGAGTTGAAGTCCAAAACACCTGGAAGGTCCAAGTTTGCCCATGCCAGGTTTCGACAGAGACCTCTTCCTCCCCTTCCTCCCCTCCGCGCCCTTTCTTCCCCTCCTGCCCAACACTTACTTTTTCTTCTACACTGCCGCTTCTGCCGCCATTTTGATCCGAGGGGGCAGCATGAGCGTGTTCAGGAGGGGAGGGGGGAGGGAGGCGTGACCCGTGCGGGCGCTACTGCGCAGACTCGCCCCAGAGCAAAGCGAGGCAAAGCAAGCAGAGCGAGGCTGGGAAGAAGGGAGTCCGAGTGGAGAAGAAAAAGTGTTCGGCAGGAGGGGGAAGAAAGGGGATTGGAGGTTCCCATTTCCCACGGCACACCTGATGATCGCTCGCGGCACACTAGGTGTGTCGCGGCACACTGATTAGGAAACACTGGTCTAGTTTAAAGCTGCCTCAATGTCACCTCCTGAGACTACTGAACCTTAGAAGCAAGCACTGGAAGGGGGGGGACTACCAGAGGCATCAGAAGGGCCCAGAAATCAGCAGAAGAGGCATTAAAAACACCCGCGGATACTGTACTTACCGTGCTATACACAGTGGAGACGGTTGGCGTGAAGATCCGGTCCTCTAAGGGCTGCGGCACCGGTCCCCGGGGGATTCTGCAAAGCAGCCAGTTAAGGAAAAGATGGGAAAGCAACGAGGCCTACACACACAAGTGGGTTTGGCACCTAAAGGCTACCCCCCCCCCCAGCTCCACATCCAAAAGGGATCGTATGGGGAAAGGAGCTGAAAGAGATAGGACAAGGACAACAAACTATACACAAAGCTAAACCACAGGGCATAAAGGGGCAGATCTATGGGAATATAGGTGTAGACACGTGTTCGAGGTAAAAATCACAGGTATAATCATATGAACAAATTCAAGTGCTAAATAGCATAACAATCTCACAAAAAGCACAATGCAATGCAATTCTTTCACAGTGTTCCAAATACACATAATAACAATAATAGTGCCCCTAAAATGGTATAGGGCAGGGCTGTCCAACTGGCGGCCCCGGGGCCGGATCCGGCCCCGTAGCCTGTTGGACACGGCCCCACCTATGCCCTCAGCCGCCATTTTTTAATTATTTTTTTTAATCGATTTTTTTAAAAAAATGGCGGCCGGGGGGGGGGGAGGCGGGGCAGGGAGGAGGAATGGCTAGCTCCTCCTTTTCAGGGGAGGCGGGCAGGGAGGAGGAAGAGCAGCGCGTCAGGCCTGGCGTGACGCGCCAGCCCCTGGCACCACCCTCCTCCTTTCGGTGGCTCCCCGGGAGGGGCCCGAAAAAGGAGGAGTAGTGGTGCCAGGGCAGCGCGTCACGCCAGGCCTGTGACGCGCTGCCACCTTACTCCTCCTTTTCGCGACTCCCCCGGCCTAGGAAGGAGGGGGCGCCGAAAAGGAGTAGGCGGTGCCAAGGCGTGACGCCAGGCCTGTGACGCGCTGCCCCTGGCACCACCTACTCCTCCTTTTCGGTGGCTCCCCGGCCTAGGAAGGAGGGGGGTGCCGAAAGGAGGAGTAGGCGGTTTCAAGGGGCAGCGTGTCACGCCAGGCCTGTGACGCGCTGCTCTTGGCGCCGCCTACTCCTCCCTTTTCGGCGGCTTTAGGAGGGGGTGGGGCCTGGGCTGGGGGCGGGGCCTGGGGGCGGGGCCGAGCGGCCCCGCAGGTCATCAGTGACCTCTTATCCGGCCCTGGACCCACCAGAAGTTGGACAGCACTGGTATAGGGCCAAGTACAATATTCCAACAGAATCTGTGTTCCCCTATCAATAGTCAAGAGTATAATAACTCATAGGCTAACGACTCAGTCAGAAAGGGAGCCTTGGTGGCCAAGATGGCCGTTTCGCGTAAACTCCGCTTCCTCAGGGCGCTCAAAACTTCTGACCGCTCCTCCCCAGTGTTGTAGTAACACAATAAGGACTCAAAGTCAATACAGGAGATTTCGCGTTTCCGCGTTCTAATACATGTCAATGCTGTGAGTCATCTCCCGGCCATCTTGGCGTGGTCAGCTTACCTCCAGCCGTTGGCGCCTGCCCATCCAGCAGCTTGCCAGCTCTTCAACCCACCAATTTATTTATTTATTTTATTTTATGGCATTTTTCCCCGCTCTTCTCAACCCCCGAGGGGGGACTCAGAGCGGCTTCCAAAAGGCACAATTTGATGCCTACATCAAATTGCAGTATAAAACACAATATAAAACCCTCGCAGGGGTTCAACAGCCGAGAGGGTTCAACAGGAGTGACTAAAATACATTAAAATACAATTATATTCACACATCCTATGCATTCACCTATGTTAAAAACAGTGTTCCATCCATAAAAGCATTGAGCCCTATTCACCAACTTTCCATTAAAACTACTAAAGTGCTGTCCTGTGCTACTATGCGAACGCCTGGTCCCACATCCAGGCTTTCACTTTTTTCCTGAATGTCAGGAGGGATGGAATTGATCGTATGTCGCTAGGGAGCACATTCCACAGACGGGGAGCCACCACCGAGAAGGCCCTCTCCCTCGTCCCCACCAGCCGCACCTGGGAAGCCGGCGGGAGCGAGAGCAGGGCCTCCCCGGATGATCTTAAAGTACGAAGTGGGACGTAGCGGCAGATGCGTTCGGACAAGTAAGCTGGGCCAGAACCGTATAGAGCTTTAAAGGTCAACACCAGCACTGGAATTGGTCAGTGGAGCTGACACAACAGGGGGTGGTATGCTCCCTGTATGTAGCTCCAGTTAGTAGTCTGGCTGCCGCCCGTTGGACTAGTTGTAATTTCCGAACTGTCTTCAAAGGCAGCCCCACGTAGAGCGCATTGCAGTAATCTATTCGGGATGTGACCAGAGCGTGGACGACCGTAGCCAGATCAGACTTCCCAAGGTACGGGCGCAACTGCCACACGAGTCTTAACTGTCCGAGTGCATTTGGAAGGCTTCACAAAAGAGTCTGGAGCAACAAGCACCTGAGGCAAAGCACCAAAATCAGTGTGTACAGAGCTATCGTACTGTCTATTCTCCTCTATGGGTCTGAAACATGGGTCACCTATCGCCAACAGCTATGACTCCTCGAACGCTTTCATCAGCGCTATCTTCGCACAATCCTAAATATACACTGGACCGACTATGTGACGAATGTCGCTGTCCTTGAGCAAGCAGGGATCACCAGCGTTGAGGCCATGCTATTGAGAACACAGCTGCACTGGGCAGGGCATGTCTCTAGGATGGAGGACCACCACCTCCCAAAGATACTACTCTATGGTGAACTCGCCACGGGACAGCGCAAGACAGGCGCCCCCAAAAAAAGAGATACAATGACTCCCTGAAACCACACCTCAGACTCAGCCAGATTGATCACCAACAATGGTCCAGCCTGGCCTCACATCGGGAGGCATGGAGACGCACTATCCACAATGCTGCGGCCTCTTTCGAGAAGACACGCCGAACGAGTCTCGACAACGCAGAAAGAACCGCAACTTAACTGTGCAAAAGCTCCCCCGGCCACCGCTGAGACCTGGGGCTCCAGGCTCAGCGATGAATCCAGGATCACTCCCAAGCTGCGAACCTGCGTCTTAAGAGGGAGTGTAACCCCGTCCAACACAGGCTGTAACCCTATGCCCGGTTCGGCCTTTCGACTGACCAGGAGGACCTCTGTCTTGTCTGGATTAAGTTTCAATTTGCTAGCCCTCATCCAGTCCGACACAGCAGCCAAGCACCGGTTCAAAATCTGGACAGCCTCCTTGGTGACAGGTGGGAAGGAGTGACAGATCTGGACGTCATCTGAGTACAGATAACACCTTACTCCGAAAGGCTCCCTTTCTGACTCAGTCGTTAGCCTATGAGTTATTATACTCTTGACTATTGATAGGGGAACACAGACTCTATTGGAATATTGTACTTGGCCCTATACCAGGGCTGTCCAACTGGCGGCCCCGGGCCCGGATCCGGCCCCGTAGCCTGTTGGACACGGCCCACCTATGCCCTCAGCCGCCATTTTTAAATTTTTTTAAAAATGGCGGCCGGGGTGATGGGGAGGCGGGGCAGGGAGGAGGAAGAGAGCTAGCCTCTGACGCGCTGCCTTTTCCTCCTTTCGGCGCCCCCCTCCTCCCTGCCTAGGGTGACGCTGGGAGCCGCCTGGCGCCCCCCTCCTTCCTAGGGCAGAAGGCGCGCCAAGAGCAGTGCGTCACAGGCCTGGCGTGACGCTGCTGCTTGGCGCCGCCTACTCCTCCTTTCGCGGCCCCGGCCTAGGAAGGGAGGGGGCGCTGAAAAAGGAGGAGTAGGCGGTGCCAAGAGCAGCGCGTCACGCCAGGCCTGTGACGCGCTGCTCTTGGCGCCGCCTACTCCTCCTTTTTCGCCGGCTTTAGGAGGGGGCGGGGCCTGGGCTGGAGGCGAGGCCTGAGGGCGGGGCCTGGGGGCGGGGCCGAGCGGCCCCGCAGGTCATCAGGGACCTCTTATCCGGCCCCGGACCCGCCAGAAGTTGGACAGCACTGCCCTATACCATTGTAGGGGCACTGCTATTGTTATTATGCGAATTTGGAACAGTGAATGAATTGCATTGCATTGTGCTTTTTGTGAGATTGTTATGCTATTTAGCACTTGAATTTGTTCATATGATTATACCTGTGATTTTTACCTCAAACACGTGTCTACACCTTTATTCCCATAGATCTGCCCCTTTATGCCCTGTGGTTTAGCTTTGTGTATAGTGAGTTGTTACCAGTGATTGCTCTGTTTGTACAAGGACAACAAAGCCAAGCTAAGGAGCCGAGGCAAGAAGGGCCAAGCCATGGGAAACAACATATAAAGGCCATTCTTTTCCTCAACCAACCAGCCAACAGCTCAAGGTTTGATGGAAGATGAGAAGCGCTGACCAAAGCAGAGAGGGCACTCATTTCCTCCACTTCCTATCAAAAACCACTGGATGATTTGACACCAAATTTGGACACAAGACGCCTACCAGGCCAGCGAGTGACCATCACTCATAAAAACACTGAAAAAGACAGAGAAAAGGGCTTACAAAGCCAAAAAGAGGCGCAAAAACGACTCCAGATCCAACACACAATAGCATATGCACACTCCCTTCTGGACTACAGTTCCCAGCATCCTCTAGATCAGGCCCTTGAGGAGAGATCCAAATGCAGTGCTTCCAAGCTGCAAGCTTTCTTCTCCTACGATTTCTTTGAGAGCATCCCAATCCCTGCATATTCCCAATTTCCTATTCCCGGACTGCAACTCCCAGCAATCCTCCAGATAGGTAGAATAGATGTAGGTAGGTAGGTAGATTGATCAGGAGGGCTGCTGGGAGTTGCAGTCCAAGAATAGGTTGGGAAGGAAGAAAGGAGAGAAAGAGGAAGGAAAAGGAAAGGGGGAAGGAAGGGAAGAAGAGAAGGAAGGGAGGAGAGAAAGAAAGGGAAGGAAGTGGGAGGGAAGAAAGAAGAGACAGAGGGAGAGAAGGTTGGCCACACACACACACACACACACACACACACACACAGAGAGAGAGAGAGAGAGAGAGAGAGAGAGAGAGAGAGAGAGAATGAGTGTGTGTATTGTCGCCCATTCAGAAGCAGCTCTGCAGCACCTCTCATTCTGCTTTGCAACAGCTGCAGAGCTGTTTGGGCTGGAAGTCAGCCTGAAGCAAAGGGAAGTCCTCTACCAGCCCGCACCACAGGAAGAACACCCTCATCCCCACGTCAGCATAGGCACATCTGTGCTTAACTCAGCTCAGCAGTTCACCTCCCTGGGAAGCATCATCTCTTCAGACGCCGAGTTTGACAAAGATAGATCACAGATTATCAAAGGCATAGAGTGCATTTGGAAGGCTTCACAAAAGAGTCTGGAGCAACAAGCACCTGAGGCAAAGCACCAAAATCAGTGTGTACAGAGCTATCGTACTGTCTATTCTCCTCTATGGGTCTGAAACATGGGTCACCTATCGCCAACACCTATGACTCCTCGAACGCTTTCATCAGCGCTGTCTTCGCACAATCCTAAATATACACTGGACCGACTATGTGACGAATGTCGCTGTCCTTGAGCAAGCAGGGATCACCAGTATTGAGGCCATGCTATTGAGAACACAGCTGCACTGGGCAGGGCATGTCTCTAGGATGGAGGACCGCCGCCTCCCAAAGATACTACTCTATGGTGAACTCGCCACGGGACAGCGCAAGAGAGGCGCCCCCAAAAAGAGATACAATGACTCCCTGAAACAACACCTCAGACTCAGCCAGATTGATCACCAACAATGGTCCAGCGTGGCCTCACATCGGGAGGCATGGAGACGCACTATCCACAATGCTGCGGCCTCTTTCGAGAAGACACGCCGAACGAGTCTCGACAACGCAGAAAGAACCGCAACTTGGAAACAACATCACCCAAGGAGACTTTCTGCTGTGCTTTCTGCAACCAAACTTGTCTATCTCAGATTGGCCGTTTTAGTCATCAACGCGCTTGTAAAAAGCGTGGGATGAGTCCTTCCTAAGAATCTTCGTTCGTGGAGTAATGCCAAGGGAGATTTTTTATTGTGTTTATTGCTGGTGTTTATTTTATTTTATTGCAATTTGTTGTTTGGGCTTGGCCTCATGTGAGGCACCCCAAGTCCCCATTGGGGAGATGGGGGCGGGGTACAAATAAAGTTTATTATTATTCATGAATAATAATAATCTTTATTTATACCCCGCCACCATCTTCCTGAAGGGGACTCGGGGCGGCTAACATGAGGCCAAGCCCGAAGATACAATACAACACAACAAAATAGAATACAAAATACACAACATGGCTGGAGTGAGGGGGACAGTTCTTAAATGGCTGACCTCCTTCCTCCACCAGCGGTCTCAGCGTGTGAGGAGGGGCGAGGTGGTCTCCGAGGGCTCCCCATTAGTTTGTGGAGTTCCGCAAGGGGCCATTCTCTCCCCTCTGTTATTCAACATCTACATGCAGCCGCTTGCACAGCTGGTGCGGAGTTATGGGCTGGAGTGCCACCAGTACGCTGACGACACCCAGCTCATTCTGAGGATGGAGGGCAGGCCGGAGTCCATCCCCGATAATTTCCAACACTGCCTCGAGGCCGTTACTGGATGGCTGCGTGCCAGTAGGTTGAGGGTGAATCCGCGAAGACGGAGATCTTGTGGTCGGGCCGCTCGGGTGGTGTAGATGTCCAGCTTCCGAGCCTGGACGGTGTGGCGCTATGCCCATCGCCTTCCGTTAAGAGCCTGGGGGTCCATCTGGACTCCCAGCTGACCATGGAGGCCCAGGTCTCCGCGGTCAGCAAGGTTGCTTTTTTTTCATCTGCGACAGGCTCGGAGGCTGGCCCCTATATCTCCCCGGAATGACCTGGCCACGGTGATCCAAGCTACGGTCATCTCAAGGCTGGATTACTGTAACGCGCTTTACGTTGGCCTTCCTTTGTCGGGCGACCCGGAAGCTCAAGCTGGTGCAGAACACTGCCGCCCGGCTCCTGTCTGGAACCCCAGCAGGCCGCCACATCACACCTGTTTTGCAGGATCTGCACTGGCTCCCAATCGAGCACGGATCTCCTTCAAGGTGTTGGTTCTTACCTTTAAGGCCTTGCATGGCCTGGGGCCAGCGTACTTGAGGGACCGACTCACCCCACACTGTCCCCCGAGATCACTACGCTCCGAGGATGCTAATTTGTTAGAGATACCCTCGGCGAAATCGGCTAAACTGACATCTACTCGCCGGAGGGCGTTCTCCGCTCTAGCTCCTACGCTGTGGAACGCCCTCCGGCTGGAACGCGGGCTATAAAGGACCTGCTCCCGCTTAGACACGCCTGCAAAACCTATTTGTTTAAGCAGGCCTTCGGTGAGTAGGTCCTGCCCATGTTCCGCTTTAGCCGCTGTCCTGGGGTGTCACGCTATCTAATCTCTGAACTGTACCTGGGGGTTTTGTCTTTTGCTGTTTTAACTGTTTAATTGTCTTAGAGGTTTGATCGCATTGCTTGCGTGTAGTTGTACCTTCGGTTCCTGTGAGCCGCCGCGAGCCTCAGGGAGCCGGCGGCATAGAAACCCGAATAAATAAATAAATAAAAACAACAAAAATTACATCATAATTTTTTTAAAAAGCAAAACAACATAATGGAAAGCACTTTATGTTAGTTTGGCTTTACCAAAGTTGCTTAATGGTGATAGTGAAAATTAGACTGACCTTGGGAGACATCTGAACGTTACAGAATAGTTACGAAAATACCTCGGAAATGGCTTCGTACGCACGAAAATAGCATGCCTCGGAAACAGCTCCGTATGCACAAATTCAACGAATCGGATACGATTTTCGATTTTATTCCGAGTTATTATGCACCACCCTACTAAACAACGGTCTAATTTCTGTTTCCCGGTCTTTCTGCCAAACCAGCAAAGGAAAAGCTATTCAAAACGCACAACGAAAGTGAAACTAACACGCTTTGAGCTTACCCTGCGCTAAGGAAAAATAAGTGATGGCTGGTTTGTCATATGTTTGCTCGAGGAGGAGAACTTACAGGAAACTTGACACACCCACAAGTCATGCTGGGAGCAGGAGAACTCCAGAACCCACTTTTCTGGAAACAGTTAACACCTCGGAAATCAGATACGGGGGAATTAAAGGACAGCCCCTGCGGGAATGGAAACTACAGACAAGACCAGCAAGGAGGCAATTGGACTTCACAGCTGCCGAGGAATGTGTTGTTGAAGGCTTTCATGGCCAGACTCACTGGGTCACGGCGGGTTTCCAAGGCTGTACAGCCATGCTCCAGAAGCATTCTCTCCTGACATTTCTGCCACATCTATGGCAGGCCTTCTCAGAAGTTGTGGGTGGAACGCCAGGAGAGAATGCTTCTCTCAGAAAAGGCCCTGTCCCTCGTGCCCACCAGACGCGCCTGTGAAGGTGGTGGGACCGAGAGCAGGGCCTCTCCAGACGATCTTAGCATTCTTAACGGTTCGTAGGGCAGAATACGTTCAGACAGGTAAACTGGGCCGGAACCGTATAGGGCAGTGTTCCTCAACCTCCCTAATGCCGCAACCCCTTAATACAGTTCCTCATGTTTATTTATTTATACTTCAAACTTGTATACCGCCACTCCCCGAAGGCTCGGAGCGGTTTACAGAAGTTTGAGTGCCCAGTGGCACATAGAGACAACATATACAAGTAGACAAGGGAAGAACACGAGGGGGGGGGAGGGAGGGGGAAAGGGAAGTGTCAGCGACGGTGCCTCCTAGGGTTCCTGCCCTGCCATCAAATGGAGGCAGGCGGGGGTGTCCCAGAAGAAGCGCCGGTGCAAAAGCATCCGTGGGGACCAGAGGCCGCGGGCGCCCACATGGGGGCCTGCGCCAAGGGCCCTGGTCCGGCCGCGAATTGTCCCTTAAGACTCTTGAGGAAGTCCAGTGGGCCCCTTGGAGCTTCGACTGCTTATAGCAGGAGCTCCAGAATGTCCTAGTGGGGAACACCTTCGGGGCCAGCGTCGTTCTCGGCGTTGATCGTCCTTCTCTGGTCAGGTCACTAAGGAGGCCGGTTCCGGAGGCCCTTCGGCCGGAAGCTGGTCTAGGCCTCCTATCCACGGTCTGGGAGGTAGTTCGGACGCCGCCCTTCCGCTTCCGGTGGCGCCTCCTCCTCTTCCGGGGAACTCGTTGGTCCCTGGTCGGGTCAGTGCCAGGAAAGGAGTCCTCCAGGGGCGGGACCTCCGGCTGCTGACTGCTTCCAGGTTGTGGTTCTTCTTGGGGCCTCAGCACATGTGCTGGCTGGGCGTCCCCAAGGTCGACCGCCATGCTGGGCCTCGCTTCTTCAAGAATGCTCCCCCAACTCTGCCCGGGGTGACGTCGACGACAGTAAGCCTCTGGGGGTGGGGCCAGAACAGCCGAGACATCCAGTTCGGTGGGCACCGGGCCCGCCAGCATCAAGGGGTCCAACGGCTGGTGTGCGGGGCCTCCGGATGCTTCAGGCAGATCTTCTAGAGGGGGTGGGTGGCCGGCCTGGGAGTCGGCTTGAGCCACAGTCCGCAGTGTCATCCTGGGGGCATCAGCCTCCATGGCAGCCGGTTCATCTTCCACTTCAGGATTGATCTTGCTCCCGGTCTCTCGGGGCAGCCCCAGGGCCTCACTAGGAGGGAGATCGAAGGGAGCTCTCCAGCCGGGGAGGCTCTCTTGGTCCATCACCGCAGCCCTAGTGGGAAAGTCCCATGATTGGTCCCAAAGAAAGTCCTGGTCTGTGGAGGGGGCTCGTGGGGGTTATCTAGGCTGGGGGTCCTGCGTCGGGATTGGGAGCTGCATTATGGGGTTCCCATGCACTCCAGCAGGCCGCCGTATTTGACCCCGAAGGCATTGAAATGGTCCATAAGCTTGGCATACTCCTCAAGCAGCTCGGCGTACACCCGGGGGTCGAGCTGGTCGGCGGGAGGACCCTGGGCCGCTTGTGGTGACCCCCAACCATAAAATTATTTTCATTTCTACTTCGAAATTGTAATTGTGCTACTATTGTCGTGTAAATATCTGATATGCATTCACTGGACCAAATGTGGACACAAATACCTGATACGCCCAAATCTGAATACTGGCGAGGTTGGGCGGATTGATTTTGTCATTTAGGAGTTGTAGTTGCTGGGATTTATAGTTAACTAGCTGAACCCGGCACGCGTTGCTGTGCCCTATGTAGGAGATGTGAGGAAGTTTGGGTATGTAAGGAGGGAGGAAGGGAGGGAGGAGAGAAATAAGGAAGGAGGGATGGGAGGAAGGAAGGAAAGAAGGAAGGAAGGAGAGAAGGGAGAAGGGAAGGGAAGGAGGGAAGGAGAGAAAGAAGGAAGGGTGGATAAATGAAGGAAGGAAGGAAGAGAGGAAGGAAGGAGGGAGGGATGGGAGGAGAGAAGGAAGGAAGGAAGGAAGGAGAGAAGGAAGGAAGGAAGGTGAGAAGTAAAGAAGGAGAGAAGGAAGGAAGGAGGGAAGGAAGGAGAGAAGGAGAGAAGGAAGGAGGGAAGGAAGGAGAGAAGTAAAGAAGGAGAGAAGGAAGGAAGGAGGGAAGGAAGGAGAGAAGGAGAGAAGGAAGGAAGGTGAGAAGTAAAGAAGGAGGGAGAGAATGAAGGAGGGATGGGAGGAGAGAAGGAAGGAAGGAAGGAGGGAAGGAAGAAAGGAGAGAAAGAAGGTATGAGAGAAGGAAGGAAAGGAGTGAGCCGTGGGCTGACCTTCCCCCTCCTCCTCTTCCTCCTCTGCCTTGGGATCTCTCCTCTTCCGGGAGTGGCAGGGAGTTGGGGCGCCATCGCCTCTTCGCTCTTCCTTGCCACTGTGGTCTCCTTGGCGTCCTCTGCTGCTTTCCTCATGTTCGTGGACTGTGGTCGGGAACGTTTTGGAGGCTGGGAGATGGAGGAGGGGGCGGGTATCCAGGAAGCTCCGCCCCTGCTTCCCAGGGAGCGTTGCGGAGGCTTCTGGGAGGTGTAGTTCCATGGCCTGATCCGCCTCCTCCTCCATCTCTGAGGCTTCTAAACGTTCCCGGGCCGAACCGAGGCGGCCCGGGTCGACGAACATGAGGAAGGCAAGGAGGAAGGCAGGTAGGCGGCATTGGCGAGGAAGAGCGATGAGGCGGCGCCCAGGTCCCTGCCAGTCCCGGAAGAGGAGTTAGCAGGGAGAGGCATCACAGAGCAGCCATCCTCCGCCGCATGTTGCCGGCGGCGCGGGCGCTGCCTTGGGCTCCTTGTGGTTCTGGGCCTCTCCTCCGCCGCTTCCAAGCCAGCCCCCCTAACCTCCGGAGGGCATTCAGGTGGGGAGGAGGTTCCGTTCCGCAGTGGAGAGCATGTGAATGGGACGGGCTGGGGATGGGGCGAAGCTCGGCGGCTGGCGGATCCTTCTCCCATAGGTTTGAATGGGCAATTTTGGGGGTCTTGCTTAGGGGTCTGTTGAAGTTTAAGGGTGGGGGATTTGTGCCTAGTTGGTACCTCATGGCCTGGTGAAACGTGTGTTGTGGGGTTTGTGGTTCTGGGGGTTATGGTGTGGCCGTGCATAATCGTCAACCCACGACCGTGTCTCCTTTATATATATAGATCTACAATCAAAGAGCATTCTGAACTCCACCAATGATGGAATTGAACTAAACTTGGCGCACAGAACTCCCATGACCAACAGAAAATATGAGAAGACTTTGGTAGGCATTGACCTTGAGTTTTGGAGTTGTAGTTCACCTACATCCAGAGAGCACAATGGACTCAAACGATGACGGATCTGAATCACACTTGCCATAAATACTCAATATGCCCAAATATGAACACTGGTGGAATTTGGTGAAAATAGACCATTTGGGAGTTGTCGTTGCTGGGATTTATAGTTCACCTACAATCACATATTCTGAACCCCACCAATGATAGAATTGGGTCAAACTTTCTGCACAGAATGCCCATGACCAACAGAAAACACTGTGTTTTCTGATGGTCTTTGGCGACCCCTCTGATACCCCTTCGCGACCCCTCCAGGGGTCCCGACCCCCAGGTTGAGAATCGCTGGTATAGGGTTTTGTAGGTCAACACCAGCACTTTGAATTGTGCTCGGAAGCTAATTGGCAGCCAGTGGAGCTGGCGCAACAGGAGAGTTGTGCGCTCCCTGTACCCCGCTCCCGTTAGTAGTCTGGCTGCTGCGCGCTGGACTAATTGCAGCTTCCGGGCAGTCTTCAAAGGCAACCCCACGTAGAGAGCGTTGCAGTAGTCTGTACGGGATGTAACCAGAGCGTGGACCACCGTGGCCAAGTCCGACTTCCCAAGATATGGGCGCAGCTGGCGCACAAGCCTAAGCATTGCACCACCGAGACCTGGGGCTCCAGGCTCAGCGATGAGTCCAGGATCACTCCCAGACTGCGAACCTGCGCCTTCAGGGGGAGTGTAACCTCGTCAAGCACAGGCTGTAACCCTATGCCCTGTTCGGCCTTACGACTGACCAGGAGTGCCTCTGTCTTGTCTGGATTTAGTTTCAATCTGTTCGCCCTCATCCAGTCCGTTACAGCGGCCAAGCGCCGGTTCAGGACTTGAACAGCCTCCTTAGTAGCTGTTGAGAAGGAGTGACAGAGTTGGACATCACCTGCGTACAGATGACACCGCACCCCGAAACTCCGGATGATCTCCCCCAACGGCTTCATGTATATGTTGAACAACATAGGGGACAGTACTGAACCCTGCGGGACCCCACAGTACAATGGCCATGGGGCCGAGCAGGAGTCCCCTAGCCAGAGGCGGCCCCAGCGATTCCGCGATGTAAGCGGCCGTGTAGAGCGCCACCGGCTGGGCGGGGCGTCACCAGCTGGGAGGGGCGCCGCGGCACCACCTCGCTTCCGCGCCCCCGCCATGCCGCCGCCGCACAGCCATTTCTGCGCATGCTCAGCGCCTGTAGTTTCTTCTGGGCATGCGCGAATGTCTGCGCATGGGCACTGAGTCCCGAGCGCGCCTGCGGCTTTTTGGAGCCAGCGCGCAGGTGCGCTCGGGCCGCAGTGCGCATGCGCGGACGTTCGCGCATGCGCAGAAATGTAGTGCTTCGGGAGGCTGCAGCACGCCTCCCGAAGCACAGACATTTCTGCGCATGCCCAGAAGCAACTACAGCAACTTCGGGAGGTGTGTGCGGAAGCGGCGGCGGCGGAAGTGGCGGCGGCGGCGGAAGTGGCAGCGGAGGAAGCGGCGGCGGCATGATGCGGCGGCCGGGGGGGGGCGCCAAAATTTACCTCGCGTACTC
Organism: Anolis apletophallus; assembly: GCA_030556195.1. NCBI lineage: Eukaryota > Metazoa > Chordata > Lepidosauria > Squamata > Anolidae > Anolis > Anolis apletophallus. The sequence continues at coordinate 14,786,212 of JARBWK010000017.1, read as the reverse complement.
CCCCGGAAAAGGTCAGGCCGGCCCTGCCCCTAGCAACACCTTTTGGGACCGACCCTCAAGGAAGGACTGGAGCCACTGCAAAGCCGTACCCCCAAGGCCCATTCCTGCGAGGCGTCTCAGAAGGATACCGTGGTTGACGGTATCGAAGGCCGATGAGAGGTCCAGCAGAACCAACAGGGATACACTCCCCCTGTCGAGTTCCCTATACGGTTCCGGCCCAGTTTACCTGTCTGAACGTATTCTCCCCTATGCACCATCAAGGATGTTAAGATCTTCCGGAGAGGCCCTGCTTTCGGTCCCGCCACTTCGCAAGCGCGGCTGGTGAGAACGAGAGACAGGGCCTTCTCTGTGGTGGCCCCTCGGCTATGGAACTCTCTCCCGAGTGAGATCGGATCTGCCCCTCCCTCTTGTCCTTCAGGCTAGTGAAAACCTGGCTATGGAACAAAGCATTCCCAGAATAATGCCTGAGACTGGTTATAGACCAAAGTGTGCGACCACATATGTAGACTGAGTTGATGATTTTATTTTGGCGATTTGGCTTATATGTATTTTATCTATATGTATTTTAATCGGCATATATATTCGCTATCGTACTGATGGTAGCTTGCTCAACTTAAGCTGCTCACACTAAGACTCTAAACTATCTAGTCCGTGAGCTGCATCTTGCCGACGATGCTGCCCTTGTCGCCCCTTCAGAAACACCTCTGCAGCGCCTCACATTCTGCTTTGCAACAGCTGCAGAGCTGTTTGGGCTGGAAGTGAGCCTGAAGAAAACGGAAGTCCTCTACCAGCCCGCACCACAGGAAGAACACCATCATCCCCACGTCAGCATAGGCACATCTGTGCTTAAGTCCGTTCAGCAGTTCACCTCCCGGGGAAGCATCATCTTTTCAGATGCCAAGAGCATTCGGAAGGCTTCACAAAAGAGTCTGGAGCAACAAGCACCTGAGTCAAAGCACCAAAATCAATGTCTACAGAGCTATCGTACTGTCTATTCCCCTATATGGGTCTGAAACATGGGTCACCTATCACCAACACCTACGACTCCTCGAACGCTTTCATCAGCGCTGTCTTCGCACAATCCTAAATATACACTGGACCGACTATGTGACGAATGTTGCTGTCCTTGAGCACGCAGGGATCACCAGCGTTGAGGCCATGCTATTGAGAACACAGCTCCGCTAGGCAGGGCACGTCTCTAGGATGGAGGACCACCGCCTCCCAAAGATACTACTCTATGGTGAACTCGCCACAAGTCAGCGCAAGAGAAGCGCCCCCAAAAAGTGATATAAGGACTCCCTGAAACAACATCTCAGGCTCGGCCAGATTGATCACCAACAATGGTCCACCCTGGCCTCACATCGGGAGGCATGGAGACGCACTATCCACTATGCTGCGGAGAAGGCACGCAGAACGGGTCTAGAAGAGAAACGACAACGCAGAAAGAACCGCACCTTGGAAACAACATCACCCAAGGAGACTTTCTGCTGTGCTTTCTGCAACCAGACTTGCCTACCTCAGATTGGCCTTTTTAGTCATCGAAGTGCTTGTAAAAAGCGTGGGATGAGCCCTTCCTAAAATCTTCGTTTGCGAAGTAATGCTGGGAGAGATTTTATCTATATGTATTTTAATCTTGTATTGTGGTAGGAGGTTTTAATAAGTATTACTTGCATTGAATCCTCGCTGTGAGCCAGTCTGAGTCCCTCTACGGAGGTGAGAAGATCGGGATATAAACATTTTAAATCTATCTATCTATCTATATAATAAAAGTCAGTGTTTGCGGGTGGTGGTGCGGAGGGAGGAATATGTGCCAGCGTTTCGTTTGGCTGCCACTGTGGAATTATTTGCATAAAGGGCTCTGATTGGCCAGCCTCAGAACTCCAACATTCTACGGCCCCGGACAGAGGGGATTGGTTGCCACTGAAATGGTATTTGCATAAAGGGCATATTTGCATAAAGGGTATTTGCATAAATTGGCCAACCACATTCCAACATTCTAAAGTGGCTCAGAGGGAAAAGGAAAGGCCTCAGGCAGTCAGCCACTGCGGCCCACAGCAATGACAGATCAGGACCAAACTTGGCAAACAGAGGCCCAATGGCCCACTTCACAACCTGGTGTGGTTTAAGGGCAGGATGGGCCACAAATGATGGGATTTGCAGTACCTTCACCTCATTCACTTCCCAAACAACACTGCAGCCCCTATAAATCACAGACCAGGCCCAAAAATGACAGCAAAGGCTTCCTCAACTTGATTTTCCTGACTAGGCCCCCAACAATGACAGAACAAGACCAAACTTGGCGCACAGACCCCCCCAAGATGCACCCTACATCCTGATGCAGTTTGTGGGAGGATGGACCATGGATGCTGGGACTTGTAGTACTTTAATTCACTTCCTTAGAGCACTGTGGCCCAATGGCCCACTTTACAAACCTGCTTCGGTTCACGGCAGGATGGCTCACAAATGATGGGATTTGCAGTACCTTCACCCGATTCATTCCCCACAGAACATTGCAGCCCCTACAAATCCCAGACCAGGCCCAAACTTGGCACACAGAGTACCCATGACCCACTCAACATCCTGGTGCAGTTTTGAGTGGGACGGACCACGGATGATGGGACTTGAAGTACCTCCAATCACTTTCTGAGACCACTGCGACTCTCATCCAATGACTGATCAAGACTAAACGTGGCACACAGAGCCCCCATGACCCACTCTACATTCTGGTGCTGTTTGGAGGGGGATGGACCACGGCCAATGGGACTTGCAGTACCTTCACTAAGTTCCTGAGACCACTGCAAGCCACATAAACATCTAATAGGAACCAACCTTGGCACACAATGCCTTCCTCAAATAACCCGGGCACCGCCGGGTCCTCAGCTAGTAAATAATAAACAAATTATCTGACAAGGGACCCAAATGTCCCCAGTGACACCTCAACCGAGTGTCAATCAGATCCTGAAGCTCGCCACAGAACAATCAACAAGAGACATCAAAAGCGTCCCATAACGTGGCCGTGCCCAAAGAGCCCAGCTGACAGTTCTGCTAAAAGGTCTGGGGTAGCCCAAAAGGATTACTGTGCCTCAAACCAAGCCTTAACATGTCCAAACACGGAGGGGAGAAGAGGAGGAGAGCATTGTGAGCAACACCACTCAGCTCTAAGCGGTTTTTTTGCTTCTATTTCAATCTATCTATCTATGAATATAATAAAAGTCAGTGTTTGCGGGCGGGAGGTGCGGAGGAATATGTGGCAGCATTTCGATTGGATGCCACTGAGGGATTATTTGCATAAAGGACTCTGATTGGCCAGCCTCAGAACTTCAACACTCTAAGGTACCAGACAGAGGGGATTGGTTGCCATGGAGGGAGTATTTGCATAAAGGACTCTGATTGGCCAGCATTCCTACATCCCAAATCTCAAAGGTGCCAGAGGGAGTACTTTAGAAAAAGGCTTCCTTTGCTGATTTTACAAACTAGGCCACAACCTGATTTGACAGTAAGGCTGCCTCAACTTAATTTTCCAGACTAGGCCACAACCTGATTTGACAGTAAGGCTTCCTCAACTAGATTTTCCTGACTAGGCCCCCAACAATGACAGAACAAGACCAAACTTGGCACACAGACGCCTCCAAGACCCACTCTACATCCTGGTGCCATTTGAAGGAGGGCAGACCATGCATGATGGGACTTAAAGTACCTCAAATCACTTCCCCAGACCGCTGCTACCCTCATCCACTGACTGATCAAGACCAAACTTGGCACACAGACGCCTCCAAGATGCACTCTACATCCTTGGTGCAGTTTGAGGGAGGATGGACCATGGATGACGGGAATTGCAGTACTTTAACTCACTTGCTTAGAGCACTGTGGCCCACAGCAGTGACGGATCAGGACCACACTTGGAACACAGAGGCCCAATGGCCCACTTTACCACAAATGATGGGATTTGCAGTACCCTCACCCGATACATTTCCCACAGAACATTTTAGCCCCTAAAAATCATTGACCAGGCCCAAACTTGGCACACAGAGTACCCATGACCCACTCTACATCCTGCTGCGGTTTTCAGTGAGACGGACCACAGATGATGGGACTTGAAGTACCTTCAATCACTTCCCGAGACCACTGCGACCCTCATCTAATTACCAAAACAGAACAAACTAGGCACACAGAGCCCACATGACCCATTCTACATCCTGCTGCAGTTTGAAGGAGGATGGACCATGGATGATGGGACTTGCAGTACCTTCACTCACTTCCTGAAAACAATACGACTGTTCACAATCAAACTAGGCATACAGAGCCCCCATGACCCACTCTAGATGGTGGTTGAGGAAGCATGGACCATGGGTGAAGGGAGTTTTAGTTCACCCACACCTACTGAATTCAGCTGACATTGGATCTGCATTAAACTGGGAGCACTGGCAAACAATGCCTTTCTCAAATAACCCGGGCAGCGCCGGGTCCCCAAGCTAGTCTATATCTATAATAAAGCAGAATGTTTGTTTGTATGTATGTAGCAGCATTCTGATTGGCTCCCGGCCTCTACATTCTGACAACATGATTGGTTGCCAGTGAGGGAGTATTTGCATAACGCCTCTAATTGGCTAGCCAACTTGAACATTCCGACATGCTAAACTGCCAGAGGGGGATAAGGCAAAGGCCTGAGGCAGTCAGGCATGGTGGGAGTTTAAGGCCAAAACACTTTGTGGCTCCCAACAATGACAGAACAAGACCAAACTTGGCACACAAAACCCCCAAGACCCACTCTACATCCTGGTGCCATTTGAAGGAGGGCAGACCATGCATGATGGGACTTGAAGTACCTCAAATCACTTCCCCAAACCGCTGCTACCCTCATCAACTGACTGATCAAGACCAAACTTGGCACACAGATCCCCATGACCCACTTTACATCCTGGTGCAGTTTGGAGGAGGGCAGACCATGCAAGATGGGACTTGAAGTACCTTCACTCACTTTCCAAGACTGCTGCAAATCTAATCCAATGACTGATCAAGACCAAACCTGATACACAGAGCCTTCATGACCCACTCTACAGCCTGGTGCTGTTTTGTGTGGGACGGACCACGGATGATGGGACTTGAAGTACCTTCACTCATTTCCTGAGAACACTGTGACCCTCATCCAATGACCAATACAGACCAAACTTGGCACACAAAACCCCCCAAACCCACTCTACATCCTGGTGCAGTTTGAAGGAGGGCTGATCATGGATGATGGGACTTTAAGTACCTCCAATCACTTCCCCAGACCGCTGCAACCCTCATCCACTGAATGATCAAGACCAAACGTGGCACACAGAGCTCTCATGACCCACTCTACATCCTGGTGCTGTTGGGAGGGGGATGGACTATGGCAGATGGGACTTGCAGTACCTTCACTAACTTCCTGAGACCACTGCAAGCCACGTAAACATCTGATAAGGACCAAACTTGGCACACAATGCCTTTCTCAGATAACTCGGGCAGGGCCGGGTCCCCAAGCTAGTAAATAATAATAATAATCTTTATTTCAATGCCAAAGAATACAGGGAAAGCAGAGAGAATGGAAACGTACACTCAGAAAAAGTGCCAGGAACTCACCTAACACACATTTCCTCGGAGACGTGTCATCGACCATATGCTTTCGAAACTCTACTTTGTTCGGGAGGGATGGGTCCCAGGCTCCACCGGTCAACACAGAGCACTTCACGTCCGACCCTCGGCCATTGTCGGCGGATCTCTTTCTGACGGAAAAGACCCGAAACCCGAGCCGAGCGGCAGGCAGAGCCTTCAAAACAAGGAGCCCACCATGTGACGCCTTGTCACTGGGCAAAAATGGGCAATGACCGAGCACATGTCCTCCGTGTTTTGAAATACGGACACACGATACTTTTTTTCCCTCTCTCTCTCTCTCTCTCGGTTTGCACACAGGAAGGACAAGCGGTTGCTCAACGGGTGCGAGGAGAAGCCCGAGACGCCCGGACTCATAAACAGAAACCGGGATTGATGCAATGCGGAAGGAAAAGGGGCATTTAACCAAGGAGGCGCCCTTTCCGAGAAAGAGAAACCAAACAAGAGCGCCGAGACGACGACACAAAATGCCAACTGACCGCAGGAAAAATGCGAGCACCTCCAAAACAGGTCCGGCGTTTTCACCAATCAGTTACATATTCCGCGACGCTCCCAAGTTGCCTGCTGATGTTTTCCTCGCCCGGTCGGGTTCTGCTTGTCACGTCACAAAAGTGTCGGAAAACGTCAAATCCGCGCCCGTCACAGAGCCGGCAGTCCCTGGGAATGCACAGGGCGGCGAAACGGGCCATTGAGAAGCAGGCCGGGAGGTGGCGGGGACAGGTACCCGCAGCAATGGCCACTCAGTCAAATGCCACCGCGGCGGATGCTGAGTGAGAGAATTGACAATGAGAATAGGAACAGGGAAGAGAACGGCAAAGGGGGGGAGGCTATTAACAAAAGCTGAAAGAGGCTCTTTGTCTCCCTGTGGTCAATGCCAGCCTTTTGAATGGCTGAGCGGAGCAGAAAGGGACGGAGGAGGGGAGGAGAGAGGAGGGAGGCTCTCCAGGGGACATCGCCACCAACACACACAACGCAAGCCAAGGCCGGGCTCCACAGCGCCTCCAGAGCCAGACCCGCCTGAAGGAACAGGCTCATTTCAAGCAAGCCAACAAGACAGGCACCTGGCTGGCAGGGAAACCTTGCCTTCATACCTGGAAGTCCCTGCCTTCCCTCAATTCGTCTTGTGTGGAAGCACAACAACGCAAACGTGCCAGGGCTCGGTTCATTCCAGGACACACTGGGAATGATGCCCATGGGAAACGTTTCAGAACTTCACCTCGACTATTATTATTATTATTATTATTGGTTTGAGCTGGAAGTCAGCCTGAAGAAAAGGGAAGTCCTCTACCAGCCCGCACCACAGGAAGAACACCATCACCCCCACAGAAGCAGCCCTGCAGCGCCTCACGTCCTGCTTTGCAGCAGCTGCAGAGCTGTTTGGGCTGGAAGTCAACCTGAAGAAAACGGAAGTCCTCTACCAGCCCGCACTACAGGAAGAACACCACCATCCCCACGTCAGAATAGGCGAATCTGTGCTTAAGTCCGTTCAGCAGTTCACCTCCCTGGGAAGCATCATCTCTTCAGACGCCAAGATTGACAAAGAGATAGATCACAGATTAGCAAAGGCATAGCGTGCATTTGGAAGGCTTCACAAAAGAGTCTGGAGCAACAAGCACCAAAATCAGTGTGTACAGAACTATCGTACTGTCTATTCTATGGGTCTGAAACATGGGTCACCTATCGCCAACACCTATGACTCCTCGAACGCTTTCATCAGTGCTGTCTTCGCACAATCCTAAATATACACTGGACCGACTATGTGATGAATGTTGCTGTCCTTGAGCAAGCAGGGATCACCAGCGTTAAGGCCACGCTATTGAGAACACAGCTCCGCTGGGCAGGGCACGTTTCTAGGATGGAGGACCACCGCCTCCCAAAGATACTACTCTACGGTGAACTCGCCATGGGTCAGCGCAAGAGAGGCGCCCCCAAAAAGAGATATAAGGACTCCCTGAAACAACATCTCAGGCTCGGCCAGATTGATCACCAACAATGGTCCACCCTGGCCTCACATCGGGAGGCATGGAGACGCACTATCCACAATGCTGCGGCCTCTTTCGAGAAGACACGCCGAACGGGTCTCGACAACGCAGAAAGAATCGCAACTTGGAAACAACATCGCCCAAGGAGACTTTCTGCTATGCTTTCTGCAACCGAACTTACCTATCTCAGATTGGCCTTTTTAGTCATCAACATGCTTGTAAAAAGCCTGGGACGAGTCCTTCCTAAGAATCTTGGTTCACGAAGTAATGCCGAGAGAGAAAGAGTAGAATTACATTGGAAATCTGCTACAAAACAGGAGCATTTTTGTTGAGTTGCAGGGTCAGAGAAGCAGGTGGCGAAAACAAAAGAACGGCCTGCCTCGGGGAGTGTGCTTGCTCCATTCATGTTTAACATTTACACAAATGACCAGCCACTGCCAGAAGGGACAGAGAGTGTCATCTATGCTGACGATCGTGCCATCACCACCCAAGCAGGGAGCGTTGAAATGGTCGAACAGAAGCTCTCTGAAGCTTTAGGTGCTCTTACTGCCTATGACAGGGGAAACCAGCTTCCACCATCAATGTTTAACATTGACACATATGATCAGTCACTGCCAGAAGGGACAGATCATTTCCTCTATGCTGACGATAGTGCCATCACCACCCAAGCAGGGAGCTTTGAAATAGCTGAACAGAAGGCTACTTCGATACTGAATACGTATGCCCAGTGTGGAATACATCGCATCATGTGACTCTTAATGAAACATGCTGCATTATCACACAGGATGTCTACGCTCCACACCACTGGAGAAATCACACTGTTTAGCTGGTATGGCAACACCTGACATCCGCCAGGAAGTAGCAACCAACAATGAAAGGACCAAGGCATGGACATCTATGGTCCATCCTCTGTTCAGATACCAACCAGGAAGTCAACACCTTAAATCAAGAAATAGTTTTCTAAGCTCTACAGAGATACTTGCAGACAGGGGCGGCTCAAGCGCCCCTTGAATTTCAGCTGCCACCCAGGCGGGTGCCCCTGGGGACACTGCACCCTATGCAAATGCGTAATTTGCGTACTGCTTGAATCACCCCTGTCCTCCCGACAGGTGGCTACCCAGCTCTGCTTGATAATAATAACAACAACAATAATGGAACCCTAGAGTTGGAAGGCCCCCCAGTGCACCCCGGCTCCCTCTTGCCAGGCAGGAAGACCCCCTCTTGACAGGTGGCCATCCAGCTCTGCTTGAAAACAACAACAACCAGAACTCAAGCCTCGTGACAGGTGGCCACCCAGCTCTGCTTGATAATAATAACAACAATGGAACCCTACAACAACAACAACAACAGCCAGAACTCAAGCCTCGTGACAGGTGGCCACCCAGCTCTGCTTGATAATAATAACAACAATGGAACCCTACAACAACAACAACAGCCAGAACTCAAGCCTCGTGACAGGTGGCCACCCAGCTCTGCTTGATAATAATAACAACAATGGAACCCTACAACAACAACAACAACAACCAGAACTCAAGCCTTGTGACAGGTGGCCACCCAGCTCTGCTTGATAATAATAACAACAACAATGGAACCCTAGAGTTGGAAGGCCCCCCAGTGCACCCCGGCTCCCTCTTGCCAGGCAGGAAGACCCGCTTCTTAACAGGTGGCCACCCAGCTCTGCTTGATAACAACAACAACAACCAGAACCGAAGCCTCGTGACAGGTGGCCACCCAGCTCTGCTTGATAATAATAACAACAACAATGGAACCCTAGAGTTGGAAGGCCCCCCAGTGCACCCCGGCTCCCTCTTGCCAGGCAGGAAGACCCGCTTCTTAACAGGTGGCCACCCAGCTCTGCTTGATAACAACAACAACAACAACCAGAACTCCAGCCTCGTGACAGGTGGCCACCCAGCTCTGCTTGATAATAATAATAACAACAATAATGGAACCCTAGAGTTAGAAGACCCCCAGTGCACCCCGGCTCCCTCTTGCCAGGCAGGAAGACCCCCTCTTGACAGGTGGCCATCCAGCTCTGCTGGATAACAACAACAACAACAACAACAACCAGAACTCCAGCCTCGTGACAGGTGGCCACCCAGCTCTGCTTGATAATAATAATAACAACAATAATGGAACCCTAGAGTTAGAAGACCCCCAGTGCACCCCGGCTCCCTCTTGACAGGTGGCCATCCAGCTCTGCTTGATAACAACAACAACCAGAACTCAAGCCTCCTGACAGGTGGGCACCCAGCTCTGCTTGATAATAATATCAACAACAATAATGGAACCCTAGAGTTCGATTGCCCCCCAGTTCTCCCCGGATCACTCTTGCCAGGCAGGAACACCCCTTCTTGACAGGTGGTCATCCAGCTCCGCTTGATAACAACAACAACCAGAACCCAAGCCTCGTGACAGGTGGCCACCCAGCTCTGCTTGATAATAATAACAACAATAATGGAACCCTAGAGTTTGAAGGCCCCCCAGTGCACCCCGGCTCCCTCTTGCCAGGTAGGAAGACCCCTTCTTGACAGGTGGCCACCCAGCTCTGCTTGATAACAACAACAACCAGAACCCAGGCCTCGTGACAGGTGGCCACCCAGCTCTGCTTGATAATAATAACAACAACAATAATGGAACCCTAGAGTTTGAAGGCCCCCCAGTGCACCCCGGCTCCCTCTTGCCAGGTAGGAAGACCCCTTCTTGACAGGTGGCCACCCAGCTCTGCTTGATAACAACAACAACCAGAACCCAGGCCTCATGACAGGTGGCCACCCAGCTCTGCTTGATAATAACAACAACAACAATAATGGAACCCTAGAGTTCGAATGCCCCCCAGTACACCCCGGCTCCCTCTTGCCAGGCAGGAACACCCCCTCTTGACAGGTGGCCATCCAGCTCCGCTTGATAACAACAACAACCAGAACCCAAGCCTCGTGACAGGTGGCCACCCAGCTCTGCTTGATAATAATAACAACAACAAAAATGGAACCCAGAGTTGGAAGGCCCCCCAGTGCACCCCGGCTCCTTCTTGGCAGGCAGGAAGACCCCCCTCTTCACAGGTGGCCACCCAGCTCTGCTTGATAACAAAAACAACAACAACCAGAACCCAAGCATCATGACAGGTGGCCACCCAGCTCTGCTTGATAACAACAACAACAATGGAATCCTAGAGTTGGAAGGCACCCCAGTGCACCCCGGCTCCCTCTTGCCAGGCAGAAAGACCCCTGCATGATAACAACAACCAGAACCCAAGCCTCTTGACAGGTGGCCACCCAGTTCTGCTTGATAATAATAACAACAGAAACCTAGAGTTGGAAGGGACTCCAATGGCCTTCTAGTCCAACCCTAATTCTGCCAGGCAGGAAGACACCATCCAAGCCCTCCCGACAGGTGGCCACCCAGCTTTGCATGATAATAACAATAATAGAACCCTAGATTTGGAAGGGACCCCAATGGCTATCCAGTCCAACCCCAATCACTGCTGCCAGACAGGACGACACCATCCAAGCCCTCCCGACAGGTGGACACCCAGCTCTGCTTGATAATAACAACAATAACAGAACCTTAGAGTTGGAAGGGCCCCCAATGGCCTTCTAGTCTAACCCCAATTCTGTCAGGCAGGAAGACACCATTCAAGCCCTCCCGACAGGTGGCCACCCAGCTCTGCTTGATAATAACAATAATAACAGAACCCTAGAGTTGGAAGGGTCCCCAATGGCCATCCAGTCCTACCCCACTCACTGGTGCCAGTCAGGAAGACACCATCCAAGCCCTCCCAACAGGTGGCCACCCAGCTCTGCTTGATAATAATAACAATAATAATGGAACCCTAGAGTTGGAAGGGACCCCAATGGCCATCCAGTCCAACCCCACTCACTGCTGCCAGGCAGGAAGACACCATCCAAACCCTCCCAACAGGTGGCCACCCAGCTCTGCTTGATAATAATAACAATAATAGTGGAACCCTAGAGTTGGAAGGGCCCCCAATGGCCATCCAGTCCACCCTGACTTCCTCTTGCCAGGCAGGAAGACCCCACCCTGACAGAGCTCCCGGGGCCACACACACACACACACCCCGGCCACCCCACCCCAGGGACTCCTCCAGACGCGGGAAGGATGCGTAATTTGTGTATTGTGTAATATAAATAAAGTAAATAAATAATGTAAATAAATACACAGATTGCACTATATGCCGGGATGATGCTTCCCGAACTGCGTTGGTCCTTGACCGTAAATAAATATCTATCTATCTATCTATCTATGTAAATAAATAATTTGCGTACTACTCGAATCACCCCTGCTTGCAGGAACACCTCAGCAAATGAGAGTCCAAAAGTGGCAGGTTAAAGCCCAGCACTTCAACCAGTGGCTGAGACCAGATGAGAGACTTCCTCCCAGGCACACAGAAAACTGGGCGACGTGGAAGGCACCAGGAGATGCAGCGCCAACCTTAAGAAATGGGGCCACCAATCAGAGTCCACAACACGCGAGTGTGGAGAAGTGCGAACTGCAGACCACTCACTACAATGCGGCCTGAGCCACGCAACGCGCACAACTGAGGACCTTCTCACAGCCGCACTAGAAGCACTCCAAGTGGTCAGCCACTGGTCAAAGGACATTTAGCATCATGCCAAGTTTTCAACCTTTGTTTGTGTTTTTAAATACATGTGAACTGTACCCTCTATCTATCTATCTATCTATCTATAAATGTTTGTATGTATGTATGTATGTATGTATGTGGATATGTGCCAGCTTTCTGATTGGTTGCCACTGTGGGATTATTTGCATAACGCCTCTGATTGGCCAGCACCACCAACATTCCGACACTCTAAAGTGGCAGAGGGGGGTAAGGAAAAGCCCTGAGGCAGTCAGACATGGTGGGAGTTTAAGGCCAAAACACTTTGCAGCCCCCAACAATGACAGAACAAGACCAAACTTGGCACACAGAGCCCCCCAAGACCCACTCTACATCCTGGTGCAGTTTGAGGGAGGATGGACCATGGATGACGGGATTCGCAGTACTTAACCTCACTTCCTTACAGCACTGTGGCCCACACCAATGACGGATCAGAACCAAACTTGGCACACAAATCCCCCATGACCCACTTTACATCCTGGTGCAGTTTAGGGCAGGATGGGCCACAAATGATGGGATTTGCAGTACCTTCACCCAATTCACTTCCCACAGACCACTGCAGCCCCTACAAATCACAGACCAGGCCCAAACTTGCCACACAGAGTACTCATGACACGCTCTACATCCTGCTGCACTTCTAAGGGGGATGGACCATGGATGATGGGTCTTGCAGTACCTTCACTCACTTACTGAAACTACTGCGACCCTCATCCAATGACCAATGCAGACCAAACTTGGCACACAGAGCCCCCATGACCCACTCTACATCCTGGTGCAATTCGGAGGACGGTGGACCACGGATGATGGGACTTGAAGTACCTTTACTCATTTCCCGAGAGTGCTGCGGCCCTCATCCAATGACTGATCAAGACCAAACTTGATACACAGAGCCCCCATGACTCATTCTACATCCTGGTGCAGTATCGAGGAGCATGGACCACGGATGATGGGACTTGAAGTACCTCCACTCACTTCCCAAGACTGCTGCGACCCTCATCCAATAACTGATCAAGATCAAATTTGGCACACAGAACCCCCATGACCCACTCTACATCCTGGTGCAATTTGGAGGATGGACCATGGATTATGGGACTTGAAGTACCTCCACTCACTTCCTGAGACCACTGCGAGCCAAATAAACAACTGATAAGGACCAACCTTGGCACACAATGCCTTTCTCAATTAACCCGGGCAGGTAAGTAAATAAATACCTGGACTACTCAACCCAATGCAGGGCAGAGACCTGGGAAGAGACAGACGCAGGGCCAATGGGAGATGCAGGACGATTCTCTATTGGCAAATGGCACCCTGCCTGGTCTGTGCTGCACGCGGCATTCAGGAAGCCGGCTTCCTTCCCAGCACTCCTGTCCAAAAAGTCCCTTTTTCTCATTCTGCAAACTGTGCTCAGGCCCTTTATTTGGCCACTTCCTGTCCGCTTCCTCAGAATGTAAAGGGGCAGCTTCAACGTCTGCTGAAAAGAAGAGTGGGAAATGCGCCCCGCCCACAAAGAAAGGGGGCAAGCCCTAGCCGTCACCCCAATGCCAAACGAAGGGCAGGAAGCCAGAAAAAGGAACTGCTGGGAGGAAGGAAAAGCAGGCCGAAGCAGGGATTTCCCTTAAGAAGGAAGAAGGAGCAGTATTCTCTCCTGGGGCAGGCAAGAGTGACTTTCTGCAAGGTGTCCACAATATGCCAATGATAACATGGTCTGTGCTCATTCAGAAGAAGACTTATTATAGAACTCCAATATGCCGATGATAACGCAGTCTGTGCTCATTCAGAAAAAGACCTGTTATAGAACTCCAATATGCCGATGATAACGTAGTCTGCATTCATTCAGAAAAGACCTGTTATAGAACTCCAATATGCCGATGATAACATAGTCTGTGCTCATTCAAAGACCTATTATAGAACTCCAATATGCCGATGATAACGTAGTCTGTGTGGACTCATGGGGGTCAGCGGAGTTCATCACAAGGAAATACAACATTTCCAACACAACATGAACCAAATAATAAAGATGGCTGCCAACCCAAACAAACCAGAACATCATCGAACATCCCACGTCCAACACAGGCATGCAGGAAACACAAGCGCATCCGGTGGCGGCCACAGAGATCCATAAACAAAGTGTAAGAGAAACCATAACTCTGCAAAACTTCCTTCAGAAAACGGGGAGGAGGCAGTCGGAAGGGACTCCAAGTACCATAAGTCCGGCCTCAATCCTGGATGTCAGGAAGATGCAATGAATGGGTGACTCAGTCATAGGACCCTAGAGTTGGCAGGGACCCAGGCGGGAACACACATTCAATCCCTCCCAACAGGTGGCTACCCAGCTCTACTAAATAGTAATAATAATAATGATAGCAGGTGGCCACCCAGGTCTGCTTGATAATAATAATAATAACAACAACAATAATAATGGAACCCTACAGTTGGAAGGGCCCCCAATGTCCATCCAGTCCAACCCCACTCACTGCTGCCAGGCGGGAAGACACCATCCAAGCCCTCCCGACAAGTGGCCATCCAGCTCTGCTTGATAATAATAACAATAACAATAATGGAACCCTATAGTTGGAAGGGCCCTCAATGGCCTTCTAGTCCAACTCTAATTCTGTCAGGCAGAAAGACACCATGCAAGCCCTCCCGACAGTTGGCCACCCAGCTCTGCTTGATAATAGTAACAACAACAACAACAATAATGTAACCCTAGAGTTGGAAGGGACTCCAATGGCCTTCTAGTCCAACCCTAATTCTGCCAGGCAGGAAGACACCATGCAAGCCCTCCCGATAGGTGTCCATCCATCTCTGCTTGATAATAACAGTAACAATAACAATAATAATGGAACCCTAGAGTTGGAAGGGACCCCAATGGCCATCCAGTCCAACCCCACCCCAGGGCCTCCTCCAGAGACACAATCCAACAACAATAATAATAGAATCCTAGAGTTGGAAGGGACCCCAATAGCCATCCTGTCCAATACCACTCACTGCTGCCAGGCAGGAAGACACCATCCAAGCCCTCCCGACAGGTGGCCACCCAGCTTTGCATGATAATAACAATAATAATAGAACCCTAGAGTTGGAGGGGGGACCCCAATGGCGATACAGTCCAACCCCACTCACTGCTGACAGGCAGGAAGACCCCATGCAAGCCCACCCGACAGGTCAGAGCCCTCCTGACAGTTGGACATCCAGCTCTGTTTGATGATGATGATAATAATAATAATAATAATGAAGTTGGAAGGGACTCCAGGATCATCCAGTCCAACCCTAATTCTGCCAGGGAGGAACACACATCCAAGCCCTCCCGACAGGTGTCCATCTAGGTCCGCTTGATGATGATAATAATAACAATAATAATAGCACCCTAGAGTTGGAAGGGATTCCAATGGCCATCCAGTGCAACCCCACTCACTCCTGCCAGGCAGCAAGACACCATGCAAGCCCTCCCAACAGGTGGTCATCCAGCTCTGCTTGATAATAACAACAAAAACAACCAGAAGCCAAGCCTCGTAAACAGGTGGCCACCCAGCTCTGCTTGATAATAATAATAATGATGATAATAAAAACAGAAACCACAGAGTTGGGACTCCAATGGCCTTCTAGTCCAACCCTAATTCTGCCAGGCAGGAAGACACCATCCAAGCCCTCCCAACAGGTGGCCACCCAGCTCTGCTTCATAATAATAACAACAACAATAATAACAGAAACCTAGAAATGGGGCTCCAATGGCCTTCTAGTCCAACCCTAATTCTGCCAGGCAGGAAGACACCATGGAAACCTTCCTGACAGGAGGCCACCCAGCTCTGCTTGATAATAATAATAACAATAACAACAGAAACCTAGAGTTGGAAGGGACTCCAATGGCCTTCTAGTCCAACCCTAATTCTGCCAGGTAGGAAGACACCATGGAAGCCCTCCTGACAGGTGGCCACCCAGCTCTGCTTGATAATAATAATAATAACAACAACAGAAACCTAGAGTTGGAAGGGACTCCAATGGCCTTCTAGTTCAATCCTAATTCTGCCAGATAGGAAGACACCATACAAGCCCACCCGACAGGTCAAAGCCCTCCTGACAGTTGGACATCCAGCTCTGCTTGATAATAATAATAATAACAACAACAATAATACAGAAACCTAGAGTTGGAAGGGACTCCAATGGCCTTCTAGTCCAACCCTAATTCTGCCAGGCAGGAAGACACCATGCAAGCCCTCCCGACAGGTGGCCACCCAGCTCTGCTTGATAATAATAATAATAATAATAATAACAACAACAAAACAGAAACCTCAAGTTGGAAGGAACTCCAATGGCCTTCTAGTCCAACCCTAATTCTGCCAGGCAGGAAGACACCAGGCAAGCCCTCCCGACAGGTGGCCACCCAGCTCTGCCCACCCTATAATAAGGGCCACTAATAACAACAACAACAACAAAACAGAAACCTCAAGTTGGAAGGGACTCCAATGGCCTTCTAGTCCAACCCTAATTCTGCCAGGCAGGAAGACACCATGGAAGCCTTCCTGACAGGAGGCCACCCAGCTCTGCTTGATAATAATAATAATAACAACAACAACAGAAACCTAGAGTTGGAAGGGACTCCAATGGCCTTCTAGTTCAACCCTAATTCTGCCAGGTAGGAAGACACCATACAAGCCCACCCGACAGGTCAAAGCCCTCCTGACAGTTGGACATCCAGCTGTGCTTGATGATAATAATAATAAAGTTGGAAGGGACTCCAAGATCATCCAGTCCAACCCTAATTCTGCCAGGGAGGAACACACATCCAAGCCCTCCCGACAGGTGTCCATCTAGGTCCGCTTGATGATAATAATAATAACAACAATAATAGAACCCTAGAGTTGGAAGGGACCCCAATGGCCATCCAGTCCAACCCCACTCACTCCTGCCAGGCAGCAAGACACCATGCAAGCCCTCCCAACAGGTGGCCACCCAGCTCTGCTTGATAATAACAACAACAATAATGGAACCCTAGAGTTGGAAGGGCTCCCCAACGGCCATGCAGTGCACCCTGGCTTCCTCTTGCCAGGCAGGAAGACCCCCTCCTGCCAAGCCAAACCTGACAGGGGCCACCCACCCGGGCCAACCCACCCCAGGGCCTCCTCCAGAGACACAATCCAATAATAATAATAATAATAATAATAGAACGCTAGAGTTGGAAGGGACCCCAATAGCCATCCTGTCCAATATCACTCACTGCTGCCAGGCAGGAAGACACCATCCAAGCCCTCCCGACAGGTGGCCACCTAGCTTTGCATAATAATAACAACAATAATGGAACACTAGAGTTGGAAGGGACCCCAATGGCCAGGCAGGAAGACCCCCACTCACTGTTGACAGGCAGGAAGACCCCATGCAAGCCCACCCGACAGGTCACAGCCCTCCTGACAGGTGGACATCCAGCCCAGAGCCTCCTAAGAGACACAATAATAATGATTGGAACAATTCCAGGATCCCTAGAGTTGAAGAGACCCTGGCCAGGCAGGAACACACATCCAAGCCCTACTGACAGGTATCCATCTAGGCCCGCTTGATGATAATAACAATAATAATAACAGCACCCTAGAGTTGCAAGAGACCCCAATGGCCAGGCAGGAAGACCCCCACTCAAGTCCACCCTGCCAGAGCAGGGGGACACCCTCTAAGCCCTCCCACCCCAGTGCCTCCTCAGCACAATCCAATAATAATAACAACAATAATGGAACCCTAGAGTTGGAAGAGACCCCAATGGCCAGGCAGGAAGACCCCCCCACTCCTGCCAAGTCCACCCTGAGAGAGCTCTGGGGGCCACCCTACCCAGGCCACTCCACCCCAGGGCCTCCTCCAGAGACACAATCCAATAATAATAATAACAACAACAATAATGGAACCCTAGAGTTGGAAGAGACCCCAATGGCCAGGCAGGAAGACCCCCCACTCCTGCCAAGTCCACCCTGAGAGAGCTCTGGGGCCACACCTACCCCAGGCCACTCCACCCCACCTCCTCAGAGCCTCCAGAGACACAATAAAACAACAACAACAATAATGGAACCCTAGAGTTGGAAGAGACCCCAATGGCCAGGCAGGAAGACCCCCCACTCCTGCCAAGCCCACCCTGACAGGGGGCCACCTACCCAGGCCACTCCACCCCAGGGCCTCCTCCAGAGACACAATCCAATAATAATAATAACAACAATAATGGAACCCTAGAGTTGGAAGAGACCCCAATGGCCAGGCAGGAAGACCCCCCCTCCTACCCTGAGAGAGCTCTGGGGGCCACCCTACCCAGGCCACTCCACCCCAGAGCCTCCTCCAGAGACACAATCCAATAATAATCACAACAATAATGGAACCCTAGAGTTGGAAGAGACCCCAATGGCCAGGCAGGAGGACCCCCCCCTCCTACCCTGAGAGAGCTCTGGGGGCCACTCCACCCCAGGGCCACCCCACCCCTCCAGACTTGGGAAGGATACTGTCCGGCCTGCTGGGCGCGTAGGGGGGCCGGGTTGGCGGGGGCCGGGTTGGGGGCGGCGCCGGGGAGAGGGGCGGCGGGGGCTGCGGGGAGGGGGGCGCGCCCCGCCCCGAGGGCCCCCCCCGCGGAGGGCCCCCCTGCGCCCCTCCCGCCGCCCCCCCCGCGGGTCCCGCTCCGGCGGGCTTGAGGGCCGTCTTGTGCGGGAGGCTCATGGCGAGGCGGAGCCAGGCCCAGGCCGGCGGCGGCGCGGGGACAGCCCAGCGGGCCACCACCCCCGGCCGGTCTCCGTGGCAACGCGCCCCGCGCTCCTCCCCCTCCGCCCTCCCGCCCGCTCCTCCCCGCCCCCGCCCTCCCGCCCTCCTTCTCCTCAGGCCGGGCCTCCGCCGCCTCGCCCGCTGCTCATGGGGAGGGCCGGCAGCCGGTCCCGGCAAGCCCGGGAAGGCCCCGCCGACGGTGGCGGCGCTCGGGCGGGCGATGCCGACGGATTCGCCTCACGGGCCAAGCGCGGCCTCCAACATGGCGCCCGGCGGCCGCCTCCAGCAGCAGTCCGGCAGGACGAAGATGACGACGAGGGCAAGCGACGCCGCTCGGCTCCTCGGCAATCTCCGGAAAAGAGCGACGACCGAACTCGCTCCCCTCTCGCGCAGGCGCACTCCCGCCTCCTTTCAGCTTCCGCGCAGGCGCAGCCGCGCCTTGCCGGCTTTCCTTCAACTCCGCCTCTTTCCAGCTTTTTGCGCAGGCGCACTCTGGGTCTCCCGCCTTCCTTCAACCCCGCCTCTTTCCAGCTTTTGCGCAGGCGCACTCTTCGGACTCTCTCTTTCCTTCAACTCCGCCTCTTTCCAGCTTTAGACTCTAACCTTCCTTCAACTCCGCCTCCTAGCTTTCGCGCATGCGCACTCTAAATATCCCGCCTTCCTTTAACCCCGCCCCCTTCCAGCTTTCGCGCAGGCGCACTCTTGAGCCTTACTTCAACCCCGCCCCCTTCCAGCTTCAGACTCTAACCATCCTTCAACTCCGCCGCCTTCTAGTTTACGCGCATGCGCATTCTTGAGACTTAACCTACCTTCAACTCCGCCCCTAGTTTCAGCATGCTCTTGAGACTCTAACCATCCTTCAACTCCGCCTCCTTCTAGCTTGCGCGCATGCGCACTCTTGAGACTCTAACCTTCCTTCAACCCCGCCTCCTAGTTTCAGCGCATGCGCACTCTTGAGACTCTAACCTTCCTTCAACTCCGCCTCCTTCTAGCTTGCGCGCATGCGCATTCTTGAGAATCTAACCTTCCTTCAACTCCGCCTCCTTCTAGTTTACGCGCATGCGCACTCTTGAGACTCTAACCTTCAACTCCTTCTCCTTCTAGCTTTTGCGCATGCGCACGCTTGGGACTCCAGCCTTCCTTCAACCCCGCCCCTTTCCAGCTTTAGACTCGAACCTTCCTTCAACTCCGCCTCCTTCTAGCTTAGGCGCATGCGCATAATTGAGACTCTAACCTTCCTTCAACCCCGCCCCCTTCCAGCTTTAGCGCAGGCGCACTCTAGGCCTTCCGCTTTCCTGCTTGAGCAGCTGAGGGGGGGAGGCAAAGGCGCCAGGCTGTTAGGAATTGTGGGAGTTGAAGTCCAAAACACCTGGAGAGATACCCACAGAGCTCATTATATTAAAGGGCCGCATTCTCAGCTTTAGAAAGACTGGGGCCTACTGCGAGCTGGGAAGCCTGCCTGGCAGTGGTTTCCCCTTGCCATGGCAACACAGCAGGGCTCACTTGTAGAGCGAGGCCTACAGGCCACCCAAAGGCCTGCGTTTGAGTAGTGGGCCCTCTCGCCTCAGGCACGGGCTTCCTCCATTTCCCAAGAGATGCCAGGCCTTATGAAGGCGACACTAAATAGAAGATGGGCTGGGATGCTTAGAACCTTTAGGCCAAGCTTCTCGTATGCTTCTGCAAAGGGTTTGAGAGTGGCTTGTGGGTCTTCTGAATGCTGACTACTAACTCTTCACGCCTCAGGAAGGTCGTGTGCAGATATCGGCCCATGCTTAAGGATATTCCAGGGTTATCCAAACCACCCATAATCGCACACAAGCGCACCCAAAACATACGAGATCTTGTGGTACATTCGGACATACGAGTCCCTCATCTCAAAAGCAACTTTACTCCTAAGACCCACCGGTGTGGTAATTGTGCACAGTGTGACTTCGTTTTCCCAGGGAAAGAGATTTATATTCCGGGTACGGGTCGTAATTTCACCTTTAAGGATTTTTTTTACGTGCAAATCTGAATCCTGTATCTATGGACTCCAGTGCCCATGTGGCTTAGTTTACGTGGGCATGACTCGGCGGATGATGGGAACCCGAGTTTCGGAGCATCGTTCTAGGATCCGGAATGTATCCGAAGATTCTCCTCTTTACTGTCATTTTAAGACCGCACAGCATGGCCCCAACAGCCTCCGCTTTTTCGGGATTGAAAAGGTGAAAGTTCCACCACATGCTGATATTGATTACCATCTGCACCGCCGTGAAACCCGCTGGATTCTCTCTCTAAATTGTGAATTTCCCTCCGGGTTAAACGAGAAAGTCCGTATCAACGATCTGTTACGCTAACCAGCCCTCACACCTGTTGCGCTTTTCCCCTCCGCTTTACTTAAACTCTTTTCACTTTGTGCTGTTTGCTACACGCCCTGGACTCTGCCTTGGAGTGATTTCCCCTTGCTTGGTGAGCGTCCCTCCACCCGCTTACTTGTTATTCACTGCTGTTGCCATTATGCTCGATTTTGATATTAGCATTGTAGCTACTGTATGCTTTATTTTTCGTTTTCTATTAATGTTTACTGATTGTTAATTTGTTTGGATACTTATTGGTTGCATATGGGATACTTTGTGTCCTTTACTGTTGTATTTACTGCCATAATCATTGTTACATATACTGAGATGTGTATATATATGTTTTTGTCACAGGCAAGTCCAGCCATGACCACTATTACCCCTTGATGGAATTATTTTGGCCTTGAGAAAGACCGGTATTAGGTCGAAACGAGTGCTGGATCCTTACAACGGTTTCCTCGTCGGCCCTGTACATCACTAAATACTGAACGCAGTGTAGTTACTATCTCTCGTTACTCACTATACAACACACTTTGGGATTTCAAATATAACCAATTGTAACACATATAAGCACTATTTCATCAATATCTATAACACAAAAGTATTCGTTACATATAAACGGCGCACAAACCAAATGAAAATACCAAGGTCACTCACGATACTGTCCGTAGCCCTTCAATGAGTAAAACAACTCAGTTCTATAGTTCAATTCCTTTGGACTCAGTTCTATAGTTCAATTCCTTTTGAATTGAACTATAGAACTGAGTTGTTTTACTCATTGAAGGGCTACGGACAGTATCGTGAGTGACCTTGGTATTTTCATTTGGTTTGTGCGCTGTTTATATGTAACGAATACTTTTGTGTTATAGATATTGATGAAATAGTGCTTATATGTAAGCCTAATACAATTGGTTATATTTGAAATCCCAAAGTGTGTTGTATAGTGGGCCCTGTACATCAGCCTACTCTGTGGATTACAAATACACCCGTTTGGGGCGTTTTACTTTGGATTACAATTTCTCCACTCAGCTGGCTTACCTCCGTCTTTGGTATTCCATTTGGAAATATATAATTTGGACATGGACTAACCCTGGGGTATTTACCCTCTAGGACACTTCATTGCTACTAGCACATTTGTGCACATTGTTTATTTGTGACTATATATACAGAAATTTCAGCCCGGTGTGGCTTTTTGAATATTATTTTCTTGCTCATAAACATTTTTGCATCATACCACGTGTGTATCCTCCTTTTGAACACCTTGCTCAACAGCTGTCAGTCATGGGAAAACTTGGGCCCTCTGGGTGCTTTGGACTTCAACTCCCACCATTCCTAACAGCCTGAGGCCCTTTCCTGCTTAAGTGGCTGAGGGGGGAAGGAGAAGGGCCTGAGGCTGCTAGGAATGGTGGGAGTTGGAGTCCAAAACACCTGGAAGGTCCAAGTTTGCCCATGCCAGCTTTCGATTCCATCGCCACATCTATCTTCCGCCTCTGGCGGTTTGAATATATGTGATTATGTGATTTTCTACCTTGTCGCTATGATTATGGTGCTGCTTCTTTAAATTGTCCGCAAACTGACTGTGTTATTGTGCGGATCCCGGAACTGACATTGGATAACATCGCGAGGATACAGTTTGTTTTTTGCACTCACTTCCGTGATTTCATTAAATATCGCGAGTTTTCCGTAGAGGAGCGCTCCGTGAACTCGCTACTTCCTAGTTCGCAACTCCTCCGCTCTCTGTGGTGACCACACCAAACTACCTTATGTAAGACTTTTGATTTTCTCCAGCAGGATTGGGTACTTTGAATGTATTTTTTGCATATGATTATGTATGATTAATTGTGCATTTTGTATTGTGACATAGCGGCGCTCCTTTAATAAGTAAGGGTATTGGAGGTTCCAATTTCTGATGATCGCTCACGGCACACTAATGTGCCCTGGCACACTGGTTGGGAAACACTGCTGTAACAGACGTAGGTCTTCTGAATGAGCAGAGACTTCGTCATCATGAACATATTGGAGTTCTATAGCAGACATTGTAGATCTTCTGAATGAGCACAGACTGCATTATCATCAGTATATTGCAGTTCTATAATAGACATTGAAGACCTCAATGAGCATGGACTGTATTATAATCAGCATATCAGAGTGCTATAACATGTTGAAGTCCTTCTAAAGGAGCAGAGACTGCGTTATCATCAGCATATTGGAGTTCTGTAACAGACATTGTAGGTCGTCTTCTGAATGAGCACAGACTTCGTTATCATGAACATATTGGAGTTCTATAGCAGACATTGTAGATCTGAATGAGCACAGACTGCATTATCATCAGCATATTGGAGTTCTGTAACAGACAGAAACGTAAGAGTAGACATAGAAATACAAATGGAGGCCTTGAAATCACAACGTGGTCGTATAAAAGCTTTGTTTTATTGCGTTGGCCAGGAATTACAGTCATCCAAAACGGAGAGAAAGAACAGAGATTCAAAAAAAGCTTTTCTTTCCCTTCCTTTTCCTCATTTACAAGATTTTAACCTGGAATACTACAAATCCCTGATGGGATTTTCCCAACAGTCCAACCCTGATGGGATTCGTAGTTTCCCTCGAGTTCAGGCATTAAGGCACTGGAAAGGAAACCAGCATCCTGTCACTCTTCTCTTGGCATTTCCGTCCCTTTTTGGGGAGGTATTTGGATGCATCTTCCCAGCCATCTTTGGCAAGGCACTCGTGGAGGAAACGTACGGGAAAGACATTGCGGCGCCGAAGGGTCCAGCGTAGCCAAACAAGCCTCCAAATCCTACGAAATCCAGCAAATCTTCTCTTACGATCCCCATTCCCAGAAAGACCTCGAGATCGGAGAGTCCACGGCAATATTTCCCTTTTTTTGTTACCCTCCAGGACCAAAGCAATTCTGAATCCTCTCCATTTCCAGCGTTTCCGCCATTATAATTCCATGTAAACCGCCACGGCGACATTTGTAAGTGATTGCTATCTCAGTGTTTCCCAACTTTTTTTGAGCCGCGGCACACTTTTTACATTTCCAAAATCCTGGGGCACATCCCCAACCAAAATGACACTGTAACACAGTCATACATATAGTTAATATGTTTTTGAATGTATTTATACACTCAGTGTGAAACCTGGGCCTGTTTCGATGAACACAACATAGATATCCTGGCAGGAATGGCAGAAAGACACAAACTTCCCACACAGAACACCCATAACCAAGAGAAAATGCTATAAGAGTTTGGTGGGCATTGACCTTGGGTTTTGGAGTTGTAGTTCACCTACATCCAGAGAGCATTGCGGACTCAAACAATGATGGGTCAGGACCAAACTTGGCAAGCAGGCCCCTCAGGCAGTAGAGCAGGTTGAGGGCGGCCACCAATGCCAGGCTCCGGCCCAGGGTCCTGCCGCCAGCCTCAACCGCTCCCATTGCCACGGGGAGTGGCTCATGGGCAAAAGGGGCGGCGGGGGAGAGGGAGAAGGCGTCAATTCCCCGTCCCCAGCGTGGCTCTCCGCCATGACTCCAGCCCCTCGCTCCCTGAGGCCACGCAAAGGAGGAGCATGAGTGGTGGACGGGCTTCAGCCCCGCCCACTGTAGCACATCCGTCGCTCATGCTGCTGCTGCTGCTCCTCCGCGTGGCCTCAGTGAGCGAGGGGCGGGAGTCATGGCAGAGAGCGGCACCGGGGACCGCTCTCCGCCATGACTCCCATCATGTCCCCGGCCCCTCGCTCGCTGAAGCTGCGCAGAGGAGGAAGAATATAAGTGGTGGACGGGCGTCAGCCCCGCCCATTGAAGCCCTTCCACCGCTTATGCTCCTCCTCCTCTACGCGGCCTCAGCGAGCGAGGGGCCAGAGTCACGGCGGAGAACGGCGCCGGGGACAGGGGGCGCTCTCCGCCATGACTCCTGTCATGACTCTCACCCCTCACACGCTGAAGCCGCGCCCACGGAAGCCCGTCCACCGCTCATGCTCATCCGTGCAACGTCAGCGAGGGGCGGGAGTCATAGCGGAGAGCGGCGTCGAGGACGGGGGCCTCTCTCCGCCATGACTCCCACCATGACCCTCGCTTGCTGAAGCCACGCAGAGGAGGAGCATGAGCGGTGGACAGGCTTCAGCCCCGCACACTGAAGTCCGTCCACCGCTCATGCTCCTCCTCCGCGCGACCTCAGCGAGCGAGGGGCAGGAGTCATGGCGGGGAGTGGCGCTGGAGCCGGGGGCCGCTCTCCGCCATGACTCTCGCCCCTTACTCGCTGAAGCCGCGCAGAGGAGGAGGAGCATGAGCGGTGGACGGGCTTCAGCCCTGCCCACAGTAGCCCGTCCACCGCTCATGCTCCTCCTCCACGCGGCCTCAGTGAGCTAGGGGCCGGAATCATGGCGGAGAGCGGGGACGAGAGCCACTCTCCGCCATGACTCAATCAGGCACGAGCAAGCTTCTGCCGCTGGGAAGGGGGCGGGGCCCGAGCGACGTCACCCTTCCCTCCTCCCTCCCTCAATTGGAGGCTGGCTGGGGAAACGGCCGAAGGAGGCGGCGCCCCGGCCCCTTCTTCTTTTCCTTCGTCGCTGCCCGGCCCTCCCTCCTCCTCCTCCTCCAAGCAGCAGGAGTTCGGCAGTAGGGGGAGAAAGGCGGGGAGAGATGTTTTTCGCGGGACACCAGCTGATCCGTCACGGAACAGCGGTTGGGAAACAATGTGCTATCTGAATGCCACAAATGTGCAGTCTAAAATGGCCCTAAGTGTTGTAGATCGGCCTGAGGCTGCTCTTGAGACGGATGGGTTCACAGTTGTTTATTTATTTCATTTATTTCTAACCCGCCCTTCTCTATATCCGAAGGGTTGTGGGATTTCCTGGACTGATGACGATTCAAGTCAGGGGAACGGTGCTTCTCTCTGTGAGAAATCTAACTCAGAAAGTGCAGGGCTTCAAGGTCAGTTGGAAGAGCCAGAAACCGCAACGTTAGATAAGGAGTTGGGCAAAGTGATGGGTTCACTGATGAGTTAGAGCGGATTGTGGGATTGCCAGTGGGATTTCCTGCAGGCCCGGATTATCCATGAGGACACCCTAGGCCAGTGGTTCTCAACCTTCCTAATGCTGTGACCCCTTAATACAGTTCCTCATGTTGTAGCGACCCCCAATCATATAATTATTTCAATGCTACTTCACAACTGTGATTTTGCTATTGTTATGAAGCGTAATGTAAACATCTGATATGCAGGATGTATTTTCATTCACTGGACCAAATTTGGCACATATACCCAATATGCCCACATTTGAATACTAGTTGGATTGGAGGGAGAGATTGTCATTTGGGAGTTGTAGTTGCTGGGATTTATAGTTCACCTACAATCAAAGAGCATTCTGAACCAAACTTGGGACACAGAATTCCAATGACCAACAGAAAATACTGGAAGGGTTTGGTGGGCATTGACCTTAAGTTTTGGAGTTGTAGTTCACCCACATCCCAGAAGCACTGTCAACTCAAAACAATGATGGATCTGGACTAAACTTGTCATGAATATCAATATGCCCAAATGTGAACAATGGTGGCGTTTGGGGAAAATAGACTTGACATTTGGGAGTTGTAGTTGCTGGGATTGATAGTTCACCTACAATCAAAGAGCCTTTTGAATTCTACCAAAAATAGAATTGGGCCAAACTTCCCCCACACCCCATTATCAACAGAACATGCTGTGTTTTGTGATGATCTTTGGCGACCCCTCTGACACCCCCTCATGACCCCTCCAGGGGTCCCAACCCCCAGGTTGAGAAACACTGCCCTAGGCCATGGCCTAGGGCGGCAGCCATGGAGGAGGCGGCAGGTCCGGACCCCCCAATTTTTTTAAAAAATATATATATTAAACATTCAATTTTTGGGCACTTGCGTCTTTGCCTGCGCAGTGAAGGAAGGAGGGGTGGGGCCGACGCGAGCGAGGAGGCGGCGGAGGGAAGCCACGTCAGACGCCCTAGGGGCGGAACTTCCCCCGCCTGTTCGTCGCTCACGCGGGCACCACTCCTTCCTTCACAGAGCGGCTCGGCGCCCTCCACCATGTTCCTGGGTGCTGCAGCGGCCGCCCGGGAGCTTACTTTCCTTCCTCTTCCTTCTCCAAAGGAAGGGAAACCCCCGGCGGCCGCTGCAGCACCCAGGAACATGGCGGGGGGCGAAGCGCTGCTCGCGCCCTGCTGCGCATGCCCAGCATCCTGCCCCCTTTCGGGCGGGGCTGGGTGACGTCAGGCGCAGCGGCAGTGGAGAGTGCGAGGAGGAAGAGGTGGAGGGAAGACACGGCGCCGCATGCTTTCTGCCTCCTCCGCCATGTTCCTGCCGCTGCGGCACCCAGGATCATGGCGGAAGAGGCAGAGACCGTGGTGCTCGCGAAGAGGTGCCGCGCCTTCCCTCCACCTCTTCCTCCTCGCCACCGCTGCCGCCGCGCCTAACTTCACACAGCCCCGCCGAAAAGGGGCGGGCACCGCGCAGGACGTCAGGCGCGCCGCCGCCGGTGACATCAGACACGGCGGTGGCAGTGAGGACGAGGAGGAAGAGGCGGACGCCAAGATTGATAAAGAGATAGATCACAGATAAGCAAGGGCATAGAGTGCCTTTCGAAGGCTTCACAAAAGAGTCTGGAGCAACAAGCACCTGAGGCAAAGCATCAAAATCAGTGTGTCTAGAACTACCGTACTGTCTATTCTCCTCTATGGGTCTGAAACATGGGTCACCTATCGCCAACATCTACGACTCCTCGAACGCTTTCATCGGCGCTGTCTTCGCACAATCCTAAATATACACTGGACCGACTATGTGACGAATGTTGCTGTCCTTGAGCAAGCAGGGGTCACCAGCGTTGAGGCCATGCTATTGAGAACACAGCTGCCCTGGGCAGGGCACATCTCTAGGACGGAGGACCACCACCTCCCAAAGATACTACTCTATGGTGAACCCGCCACGGGTCAGCGCAAGAGAGGCGCCCCCAAAAAGAGATATAAGGACGCCCTGAAACATCTCAGGCTCGGCCAGATTAATCACCAACAATGGTCCACCCTGGGCGCACATCGGGAGGCATGGAGTCGCACTATCCACTTTTGAGAAGACACGCCGAATGGGTCTCGAAGAGAAACAACAACACAGAAAGAACCGCAACTTGGAAACAAGGAGACTTTCTGCTGTGCTTTCTGCAACCGGACTTGCCTATCTCAGATTAGCCTTTTTAGTCATCAACGCGCTTGTAAAAAGCGTGGGATGAGCCCTTCCTAAGAATCTTAGTTCGCGAAATAATGCTGAGAGAGATAAATATATTCACTTAGGGTCATTTCAGACTGCACATTTATGGCATTATGACCCCACTTGAACTGCTTTAAAAGTGATTTCTATTTACAAGTGTGTGTGTGTGTCTGTGTATACACACACACATATAAATACATACACATACATGTGCACTTAGGGCCATTTCAGACTGCAAATGTATGGCATTATGACTCCACTTGAACAGCCTTATGATTTCTATGTATAAGTAAGAATATATATATGCACGCGCATATACATGCATGCGCACTTAGGGCCATTTCAGACTGCACATTTGTGACTTCCCTTGAACTGCCTGATTTCTATTTCTATACACACACACACACATTACAGCCTTGCCGTCCTTCTCCTTCCAATTCCAGGTGGAAAAACGGAGGTCAAAAACGGGGAGAGAGGGTCTTTCGCTCCAGACGTTGACACAAGTGGAAGCTCAGCCCCAGCCTGGGGTCACGGAAGAGGCCGGAAGAGAAGGACGACACGAAGAATTGCCACCATTCCGGAGGAGGGAGAGTCGGAGCCTCGGATGGAAACGATCTGTATTTTGAACCTGAGTGTCCGCTGGTTTTTTTGTTTTGTTTAGTTTTTTTGCAGTTTTACTCAACAACCTTCATGTACACAGCATATAGGGAGATAACTTGTCAATGCAGTTACAGATAGGTTGGAAGTAGTTTCTCTGTGCAGATAGCACACGGCATCTTTCTTACAAGCAACAGCAACTGAGAGTCCGCTGGTGAGTGGGTTTTCGGCCCAGGTGACCCTTCCTTCTCTGCTCCGCTTTCCTGGACCGTGCAGAAGTGGACAGGAGAAGCGTCGGCCAGAGAAGACGCCGGAGGCACTTGGGAATCCCGAAGGACGTGGACAAAAAAACCAAAAGTCCCTTTTGGAAGCGATATCCCTGCAGAGCGGCTCCCCCGAATCCTAATCCCCTGGAAGTTGTAGTCCACGAAGTAACGGATTTCCACGCTTTTCGGATGGAAGGGAGTCGGGTCTTTCGCTCCAGGCCTTGGGTTTTGGAGTTGTAGTTCGCTCCAGGCGGCCGTCCTTTGGTTTCTCTTGCGCATCCATCCACACGCGAAAAGTAGCAATAAATACCAAATCCATTCAACTTTATACACTTTCCCTGAAATTTCCAGTGTTCTGCAAGATTCGAAACAATAATAATATTTCTATACGTTGGTGTTGGTGTCTATGACGCAGGCCTCGGTGAAGGGCGTGAGCGGAAAGGGGTTTCCTCCTCTCGTCTTGGTGGATTTCCCGTTCAAGGCAAGAAGAGTCTATATTCCCTGCATTAAAAAAATACCAGCCTTTTGCGAACGGATTACGGGCCAAGCGTCCTCCAGCATGATGGGATACGCCAGGCCGCCATGAATATATACGCAAGGCCACCAAAAAGTCTTGAGTTTGGAGTCTTCCCGAGAGAGAAAGAGCAAGAGAGGGGGAGAGAGAGAGAGGAAGGCCCGGCACGGCCCTTCTTTCCTCCTTCACCAGACTTCGCACTTCCTGGGAGGGTTCATGGGAGACCCCGGGCGGCAGTGGAAGTGCTCCGAAAACTCCCTCGAGTTGGAGAGCGTCCCCACCACGCGGAAACGGGAAGGGCTGTGCGAGTCGGTCACCAGGCCCTCGTGCGCACTCTCCGGCGTGCGGACCGAGCACCAGACCTGAGAGAGAAGGAGAGGAAGAATGGAAGGAGTCAAGCGTCAGTCCAGAGAGCCAGGAAGGAGGCAGCAACCCACTCCCGCAAAAACACACGGGCTTAAGAGGTGCTGGATAAATGGACTCGCTGGTTGCCTGAGAGTCCAATGCTCAAACCACTATTCCATGCGAGCTCTCGTCTGGATAGATGGATGTAGTGAGAGGGGATAGATAGATAGAGAAGGTAGGAAGATAGATAAGATGGATGGATGGATGGATGGATGGAGAGATAGATAGATAAGATGGATGGAAGGAAGGATTGATGGATTAATGAAGAGATAGATAGAAAGAAAGAAAGAACGAAAGAAAGAAAGATAGGAAGCTAGATAAGATAGAGAAAGAGAGAGGAAGATAGGAAGATAGATAAGATGGATGGATGGATAGAAAGATAAGACAGATTAGATGGATTGGTGGAAGGATGGATGGGTGGGTGGGTGGAGAGATGGATGGATGGATAGATAGATTAGATGGATTGATGGAAGGAAGGATGGGTGAGTGGGTGGAGAGATGGATGGATGGATGGATGGATTGGATGGGTGGGTGGAGAGATGGATGGATGGATAGATAGATTAGATGGGTGGGTGTGCGGGTGGGTGGGTGGAGAGATGGAGAGATAGACAGATTAGATGGATTGGTGGGTGGAGACATAGATGGATGGATGGATGATAGATAGGTAGATAGACAGATTAGATGGATTGATGGAAGGAAGGAAGGATGGATGGGTGGAGAGGGATGGATGGATAGATAGATTGGATGGATGGGTGGGTGGGTGGAGAGATAGCTGGATGGATGGATGGATAGATAGATTAGATGGATGGATGGAGAGATAGTTAGATTAGATGGATGGGTGGAGAGATAGATGGATGGAGAGATAGATAGATAGATAGATAGATTAGATGGATGGATGGAGAGATAGATGGATGGATGGATAGATAGATAGATTAGATGGATGGATGGATGGAGAGATAGTTAGATTAGATGGATGGGTGGAGAGATAGATGGATGGAGAGATAGATAGATAGATGGGTGGAGAGATAGATGGATGGATGGAGGGAGAGATAGATAAGATGGATGGAAGGAAGGAAGGATTGATGGATTAATGAAGAGATAGAAAGAAAGACAGAAAGAAAGATAGAAAGAAAGATAGGAAGCTAGATAAGATAGAGAAAAAGAGAGGAAGATAGGAAGATAGATAAGATGGATGGATGGATAGAAAGATAAGACAGATTAGATGGATTGGTGGAAGGATGGATGGGTGGGTGGAGACATAGATGGATGGATGGATGATAGATAGGTAGATAGACAGATTAGATGGATTGATGGAAGGAAGGAAGGATGGGTGAGTGGGTGGAGAGATGGATGGATGGATGGAGAGATAGATGGATGGATAGATTGGATGGGTGGGTGGAGAGATGGATGGATGGATAGATAGATTAGATGGGTGGGTGTGTGGGTGGGTGGATGGATGGATAGACAGATTAGATGGATTGATGGATGGATGGGTGGAGACATAGATGGATGGATGATAGATAGATAGATAGATAGACAGATTAGATGGATTGCTGGAAGGAAGGAAGGATGGATGGATGGGTGGAGAGATGGATGGATGGATAGATAGATTGGATGGATGGGTGGGTGGGTGGAGAGATAGATGGATGGATGGATGGATAGATTAGATGGATGGAGAGATAGTTAGATTAGATGGATGGGTGGAGAGATGGATGGATGGATGGAGAGATAGATAGATAGATAGATTAGATGGATGGGTGGAGAGATAGATGGGTAGATTAGACCAGGGGTGGGCAATTACCGGCCCTCCAGGTAACTTCAACTCCCAGAAATCCTAGCCAGTTTACCAGCTCTTAGGATTTCTGGGAGTTGAAGTCCAAAACACCTGGAGGGCTGGTAATTGCCCACCCCTGGATTAGATGGATTGATGGGTGGAGAGATAGATGGATGGATGGATAGATAGACAGATTAGATGGATTGATGGATGGAGAGATAGATAGATGGATGGATGGATGGATGGACGGACAAACATAAATATACAGTATACAGGAGATAGATATAGATAGATGGATAAATGGATGGATGGACAGATGATAGACAGCCATGAATGGATAGGATAGAAATGGATGACTGGATAGATAAAATAAATAGAATAGATTGATAACAGCCGTAGACGGATGGAAGGAATGATACAGATGGAGAGAGGATGGAAGGATAGATAGATAGCCGTAGATGGATACGTAAATGATGTACCATTGGATGGACAGATGGATAAATGTTAGACAGAGATGGATGAATGGCTAGATAGAATAAATAGAATATATTGACAACAGCTGGTGGATTGTTAGGAATTGTGGGAGTTGAAGTCCAAGACACCTGGAGGGTCAAAGTTTGCCCAGGCCTGGATGGATAGAATAGATAGAAATGGATGAAAGGATAGATAGAGTAAATAGAATACTTACTACTTACTATTCTATTACTTTGAATAGATTGATAACAGCCATAGGCAGATGGATAGAGAGACAGAACAGACAGAAATGGATGGATAGATTATATGGGTAGATAGATAATGTGCATTATTATGATTATTATGATTACTCTGTGGCGGTTGCTTGAGAGTGCAGCGTACCTGGGCGAACCCAACGAAGAAGAGCTGGTAGTTGGTGAGGCTGAGGGCCGGGAGGGTCTGCTCCTCCCCATTCTTCCGCACCCAGTTCTGATAAGCCTGAATACGCAAAACAGGAAGGCGATGAAGGAGCCGACCCTCAAGATTCCCAACGACACCCCCGCCTGAGCCTGGACGACCCCCCAATTGAGCCGAGGCCTCAGGGGTCTGCAGGGGAGGGCTGCCACCCTTCTAGACGGGACGTTGTGGTAGTTGTTGTGCCCCATAAGGCAGCAGGATCACCGGGTAGCGCCCAACACCACCCCCCGCCCCAAATGATCCACCCAAGCCTGGACGACCCCCCAATTGCGCCGAGGCCTGGGGGGTCGGCCGGGGAGGGCTGCCACCCTTCTAGACGGGACGTTGTGGTAGTTGTTGTGCCCCGTAAGGCAGCAGACTCACCCGGAAGAGCCCAACGACACCCCCCCGCCCCAAATTATCCACCCGAGCCGGGACGACCCCTCATTTGAGCCGAGGCCTCGGGGTCTGCAGGGAGGGCTGTCACCCTTCCAGACGGGACGTTGTGGTAGTCGTTGTGCCCGTAAGGCAGCAGACTCACCCGGTAGAGCCCAACGACCCCCCGGCCCCAAAGGATCCACCCGAACCTGGAAGACCCCCCCATTTGAGCCGAGGCCTCAGGGGTCTGCAGGGGAGGGCTGCCACCCTTCCAGACGGGACGTTGTGGTAGTCGTTGTGCCCCGTAACGCAGCAGACTCACCCGGTAGGCGGCTTTGAGGCCTCCGTTGTCGGCGATGTTCTCCCCGAGGGTGTGCTTCCCGTTGACGGCCTCCCCGTTGACGGAGTAGTTGCCGTACTGCGCCACCATGCACTCCGTCTGGTGCTTGAAGGCTTCCGCCGAGGAGTTCTTCCACCAGGGACGCAGGTTGCCCTCCTTGTCATACTCCCGGCCTGCAAAGCGAACAAGGACGGAAGGAGGCAGGCCCCACCATCACCATTAGTAAGCACAGCTTGGATGACCACCTGTCAGGAGGGATCGGATTGTGTCTTCCTGCCTGGCAGAATGGGGTTGGATTGGGGCCAGCGGCGTTGGGGTCGCTTTCATCACCATCATCATAATCATACTCTATGTCAGTGTTTCCCAACTGCTGTGACGCGGCACAGTACTGTGTCGTGACGGACCTCCTGCTGTGCCGCGAGAAAAGCTCTCTGCCCCCCGTCCTTCCCCCTCCTCCTGCCGAACTCCTGCTGCTTGGGGGAGGAGGAGGAAGGGCCGGGCGGCAGCGGCGAGAAAAAGAAGGGGCTGGGGCACCGCCTCCTTCGACCGTTTCCCCAGCCAGCCTCCAATCCGCCATGACTCCCGCCCCTCGCTCACTGAAGCCACATGGAGGAGCCCCGCCCACTGAAGCCCGTCCACCGCTCATACTCCTCCTCCCCGCGGCTTCAGTGAGCGAGGGGCGGGAGTCATGACGGAGAGCAGTGCCAGGGACAGGGGCTATGACTCCCGCCCCTTGCTCGCACTGCCCCCTCAAGGCTGGAGCAGCTGTGGGAGAGCTGAAGCTGGGGGAGGGGGCGGGGCATGGTGCGGCCTGGTTCTGCCCCCTCCCCCCGGCTTCAGCTCTCTCACAGCTTCTGCAGCCTTGAGGGGACAGTCAGGCCCGGATTAATCGATTGTGGCACCCTAGGCCACACTCTGGAAGCGCCGCCCCGCACCAGGGGCGGGGCCGCTGCGGGCGAGCCCCTCCTCTCTCCCGTCAGCTCAGCGTCGGTCCCGCCCCTCTTCCTTCACTGAAGGAAGAGGGGCAGGGCTGGCACAAGCAGCGAGGGAGGGAGGAGCTGAGGGGAGCAGAGCAAAGGGGAGGGGGCGTGGGGCGGCCGCGCACATGCGCACTTTTTTGAATTTTTTTCGATTTTTTTTTTTTTACTGTTGTGGGGGTGTCCGGATCTGCCGCCCCCCCCCCCAGGGCTGCCGCCCTAGGCCATGGCCTAGGTGGCCTTATGGGTAATCCGGGCCTGGGGACAGTGCCGAGCCAGCATTGTGCTGGCTCTGCCACCGCTGGCATGGCACTGCCCCCTCAAGGCTGGAGAAGCCGTGGGAGAGCTGAAGCCAGGGGGGAGGGGGCGGAGCATGGCATGGCCTGGCTCCTCCCCCTCCCGAGCCGGCACTCCCAGCAGCTGCTCCCAGGTTGGGAAACACTGACTTGGATGACCATCTGTCAGGAGCGATCCGATTGTGTCTTCCTGCCTGGCAGAATGGGGTTGAATTGGGGGCAGCAGCATTGGGGTCGCTTTCATCACCATCATCATAATCATACCCTTATGTTTGGTATATCTTCTTTTTTTTTGTAATAACGGTGTGTTTTGATACATATATTTTCCTGTTTATGTTGGTATGTTTTGACTTTGTCATACAAATGGAATGCATTATCATCAGTATTATTATGATGTTGGTGATCTCCTCACCTTGATCGTCAAAGGCGTGGGTCAGTTCGTGGCCCACCACCACGCCGATGCCGCCAAAGTTGAGGGCCCTGCAAAATAAAAAGAAAGAAAAACAAAACCCTCTTTTACTAGCGGTGTATGATTACCCTGTTACATGAGGGCCAGAGCGGTCAAGTCAGATACGGCAATGCTCACTCAGAGCCCTTTCTCATAACTAACGGAGTGAAGCAAGGTTCTGTTCTTGCACCATCCAGGGGCGGTCTTTGCCATTACGCGGCCTACGCGTCGCGTAGAGCGCCATCTTGGGCGCTCTGGGGTGGGCGCCATTGTGAGGCACCGCAGCGTCGCCCGCCGTGCTGCTGCGCTGCGCTCAGCGGTTTTGCGCGATGCGCAGTGCGCGTGGACCTCGAGAGGTCCGTAGGTACTGCGCATGTGCGCTCCAGCGGCCCCGCAAGACGCGCAGTGCCTACGGACCTCTCTTCAGGTCCGTAGGCACTGCGCATCTTGCGCGAAACTGCGGAGCGCAGCGCAGTGCCTACGGACCTCTCTTGAGGTCCGTAGGCACCTGCGCATGCGCTCCGGCGGTTTAAGCCGCAACGCAGTGCCTACGGACCTCTCTTCAGGTCCGTAGGCACTGCGCATCTTGCAAAACCGCGGAGCGCAGCGCAGTGCCTACGGACCTCTCTTGAGGTCCGTAGGCACTGCGCATGTGCGCTCAGCGGTTTTCGCGCATGCGCGTGCCTACGGACCTCTCTTCAGGTCCGTAGGTACTGCGCATGTGCGCTCCGCGGTTTTGCGCGCACGCACAGTGCCTACAGACCTCTCTTCAGGTCCGTAGGTACTGCACATGTGCGCTCCGCGGTTTTGCGCACACGCGCAGTGCCTACAGACCTCTCTTCAGGTCCGTAGGTACTGCATACATGCGCGCTCATGGTTTGCGCACACGCCGCAGTGCCTACAGACCTCTCTTCAGGTCCGTAGGCACTGCATGCGCATCTTGAACCGAGCGCAGCGCAGCAGCAGGGCGGGTGACGCCGCGGCGCCTCACAATGGAGCGCACAGTGGGAGCGCCGGGGGGGGCGCCAATATAATGTTTGCTTACCCCCCCCGGGAGAGCTCGGACCGCCCCTGGCACCATCCCTATTGACAATCTCCAAAGGGCTACGGCAGACCTCAAAGAAGAAGAAGACGGCATATATATACGCTATCGTACTGATGGCAGCTTGTTCAACTTAAGCCACCTGAGGGCTCGCACTAAGACTCTAGTCCGTGAGCTGCTTTTTGCGGACGATGCTGCCCTTGTCGCCCATTCAGAAGCAGCCCTGCAGCGCCTCACATCCTGCTTTGCAGCAGCTGCAGAGCTGTTTGAGCTGGAAGTCAGCCTGAAGAAAACGGAAGTCCTCTACCAGCCCGCACCACAGGAAGAACACCATCATCCCCACGTCAGCAGAGGAACATCTGTGCTTAAGTCCGTTCAGCAGTTCACCTCCCTGGGAAGCATCATCTCTTTAGACGCCAAGATTGATAAAGAGATAGATCACAGGTTAGCAAAGGCATAGAGTGCATTCGGAAGGCTTCACAGAAGAGTCTGGAGCAAGAAGCACCTGAGGCAAAGCACCAAAATCAGTGTGTACAGAGCTATCGTACTGTCTGTTCTCCTTTATGGGTCTGAAACATGGGTCACCTATCGCCAACACCTACGACTCCTCGAACGCTTTCATCAGCGCTGTCTTCGCACAATCCTAAATATACAGTAGGCCGACTATGTGACGAATGTTGCTGTCCTTGAGCAAGCAGGGATCACCAGCGTGAACCAAAGCACTCAGGAAACAGACCGAGTTCTATGTCTTTGTCTTGGTTTTGCGTTCGATTCTCATGGCATTCTCATAATAGAGAGAGGCAACGCCAAGAAGAACCCACTATGGATAAGATCCCCTCTGTCTTAATCAGAGAAGGAGGAGAAAAAAGAGGAAGAAGGAGAAAAAAGGAGAAAGAGACAAAGAGAAAAAGAGTAGAAAAGAGAAAGGAGAAGGAAGGAGAAGGAAGGAGGGGAAGAGGAAGGAGAAGAAAAGGGAAAGGTGAAGGAGATGGAGGAGAAAAGGAATGAGAGGAAAAGAAAGACGTAGGAAAGAGAAAGAATGAAAGAAAGGAGAAGGAAAGGAAGAAAGAAAAAAGAAAAAGACGGAAGAGAGGAGATTGAAGAAAAGAGAAGGAAGAAAAGGAAGAGAAAAAGGATTAGAAAAGAGAAAGGAGAAGAGAGGAGAAGAAAGAAGAAAAGGGAAAGAAGGAGAGGAAGAGAAAGGAGTAGAAAGGAGAAAGAATGAAAGAAAAGAAGAAGGAAGGGAAGGGAAGGGAAGAAAGGGAGGAGACTGAAGGAGGAGTAGAAAAGAGAGAAGGAGTAGAAGAGAAAAAGAGTAGAAAAGTGAAAGAAGGGGAAGAGAAGGAAGAAGGAAGGAGAAGAAAAGGGAAAGAATGAAAGGAAAGGAGGTGTAAAGGAAAGGAAGAAGGAAAAAAGGAGAAGGGAGGGAGGAGATAAAAGAAGGAGTAGAAAAGAGGAGAGGTAGAGAAAAAGAGAAGAGAAGGAAGAAGCAAAGAAGGAATGTGAGGAAGGGAACGGAGGAGTAGAAAAGAAAGAATGAAAGGAGGGGAAAGGAAGAAGAAAAGGAGAATGAAGGGAAGAGATTGAAGGAGAAGGAGTAGAAAAGAGAAGGAGAAGAGAGGAGAAGGAAGAAGTAGGAAAGGGAAAGAATGAGAGGAAGAGAACGGAGGAGTAGAAAAGAGAAAGGTGAAGGAAGAAGGAAGGAAGGAGATGGAGGAGAAAAGAGAAAGAATGAGAAGAAGAGAAACGTTGTAGAAATAATGAAGAGAAAGGAGAAGGAAAGGAAAGGAAGAAGCAAAAAAGGAGAAGGAAGGGAGAAGATTGAAGGAGTAGAATAGAGAAGGAAGAAGAGTAAGAGTAAGGAAGGAGTAGAAAAGGAAAAAGAAGGTAAAATAGGCAGACTAGAGAGGGGAGAAGGAGATGAAAATGGAAGGAGAAGAGGAAAGGAAAGGAAGGAGAAGAACAAAGGAGGAAGGGAGGAGAAGAAGATAAAAAAGAGTAGAAGAGAGAAAGAAGGAGAAGAAAAGAGAATGAAGAAGAAGCAAAGGGAAGGAATGAGAGGAAGAGAACGGAGGAGTAGAAAAGAGAAAGGTGAAGGAGGAAGGAGATGGAGGAGAATAGGAAGAGAAAAGAGGAGTAGAAAAGAAAGAATGAAAGGAGAGGAAAGGAAGAAGAAGAAAAGGAGAATGAAGGGAAGAGATTGAAGGAGAAGGCGTAGAAAAGAGAAAGAGGAGAAGGAAGAAGTAGGAAAGGGAGAAAATGAGAGGAAGAGAACGGAGTAGAAAAGAGAAAGGTGAAGGAAGAAGAAGGAGATGGAGGAGAAAAGAGAAGGAATGAGAAGAGAAAAGAGAAATAATGAAAAGAAAGGAGAAGAAAGGAAGAAGGAAAATAGGAGAAGGAAGGGACAAGATTGAAGAAGGAGTCGAATAGAGAAAGAAGAAGAGGAAAGGAAGAAGAACGAAGGAGGGAGGGAGGAGAAGAAATAGAAAAGGGAAGGAAGGAGAAGAAGATAAAGAGTATAAAAGAGAAAGATGTAGGAAGAAGAAGGAAGAAGAGGAGGAAAGAGAAGGAATGAGAAGAAGAGAAAAGTTGTAGAAAAGAGAAATAATGAAAAGATAGGAGAAGAAGAGGAAAGGAAAGGAAGAAGGGAAAAAAGAGATGGGAGGGAGGAGATTGAAGAAGGAGTAGAATAGAGAAGGAAGAAGAGGAAGAGGAAGGAAAGAGTAGAAAAGGAAAAAGGTAAAGAAAGGCAGATTAGAGAGGGGAGAAGGAGATGAAAACGGAAGGAGAAGAGGAAAGGAAAGGAAGGAGAAGAACAAAGGGCTCACTTGGGCGAGTTCCGGGTGTAGAAGGGGCTCTGTAGGATCCCGGCTGGGAAGACGATCTCGTTCTTCGTCGGGGAGTAGTAGGCGTTCACTGTCAGCGGGGTCATGCTCCACCTGCAAGGAAGAATGAGAACCACCGGGAAGGCAAAGGAGGAATTTGCCCCTGTCATGCCTGGACCGGCCACCAGGGGGCAGCAGAGGACAGGAAGTAAACAAACACGCAAACGAGAAAAGGGAAACAAACAAACAAACCAACATTGGTGGCTTGGGGTCTCTCTCTCTCTTTCGCCAAAGGGGGATTCACACCCTGGACTTACTGGTCGCGGTTGGGGGCTTCCGCAGCTGGTCGGCGGCCAGTCGAGCCGAAAAGTTCAGGAACTGCATGACGTTCTCGTAGTAGAGGTCGGGGGCCGCCTCGTACTGCCGGGAAGCAAGGCGGCGGCATTATTACGGGAGGGGGTGCGTGTGTTCCGATTGGGGTCCGACGTGTCGGGACTGTCCCGCCTTCCCCCCTGGGTTTCGACCCCCAAACTCACCTCGGCAAAGACTTTGTCCAGCTCCTTGGGGTCCATGATGAACTTGGGGTAGCCGATGAGGTCCGCGATGGCTTCGGCCTTCTCCCGGGCTGAGTGCCGCGTCTCCGCGTCCATCCAGCGCAGCCCGGCCAGGCTCTCCTCAAAGGCCCCCTTGATCTCCGCTATCATCTCCTCCACCTGCCGAGGGAAGGAGCCCGTGGCAGGGACAGAGTGGCCGCTCCAGGAGGGTAGAGTGGCCATCCCCGGAAGCCACCCACGCTGGAACCCTTCTTGGGGGACGGAGGAGGCCAAAGGACTCACCACAGCCTTGCTGTCTTTGGCAAGCTCCGGGAAGGTAGAGTGGCTGTCCCCCAATCCACCCACCCTGGAAGCCCTCTTGGGGGATCCGGGAGGGTAGAGTGGCCGTCCCCGGAAGCCACCCACCCTGGAACTCCTCTTGGGCGACGGAGGAGGCCAAGGGACTCACCACAGCCTTGCTGTCTTTGGCAAGCTCCGGGAAGGTAGAGTGGCTGTCCCCCAATCCACCCACCCTGGAAGCCCTCTTGGGGATCCGGGAGGGTAGAGTGGCCGTCCCGGAAGCCACCCACCCTGAACTCCTCTTGGGCGACGGAGGAGGCCAAGGGACTCACCACGGCCTTGCTGTCTTTGGCAAGCTCCAGGAATGTAGAGTGGCTGTCCCCAATCCACCCACCCTGGAAGCCCTCTTGGGGATCCGGGAGGGTAGAGTGGCCGTCCCCGGAAGCCACCCACCCTGGAACTCCTCTTGGGCGACGGAGGAGGCCAAGGGACTCACCACGGCCTTGCTGTCTTTGGCAAGCTCCAGGAATGTAGAGTGGCTGTCCCCCAATCCACCCACCCTGGAAGCACTCTTGGGGATCCGGGAGGGTAGATTGGCCGTCCCCGGAAGCCACCCACCCAGAAACTCCTCTTGGGGGATGGAGGAGGCCAAGGGACTCACCACGGCCTTGCTGTCTTTGGCAAGCTCCAGGAATGTAGAGTGGCTGTCCCCCAATCCACCCACCCTGGAAGCACTCTTGGGGGATCCGGGAGGGTAGAGTGGCCGTCCCCGGAAGCCACCCACCCTGGAACTCCTCTTGGGCGACGGAGGAGGCCAAGGGACTCACCACGGCCTTGCTGTCTTTGGCAAGCTCCAGGAATGTAGAGTGGCTGTCCCCCAATCCACCCACCCTGGAAGCACTCTTGGGGGATCCGGGAGGGTAGAGTGGCCGTCCCCGGAAGCCACCCACCCTGAAACTCCTCTTGGGGGATGGAGGAGGCCAAGGGACTCACCACGGCCTTGCTGTCTTTGGCAAGCTCCGGGAAGGTAGAGTGGCTGTCCCACAATCCACCCACCCTGGAAGCCCTCTTGGGGGATCCGGGAGGGTAGAGTGGCCGTCCCCGGAAGCCACCCACCCTGGAACTCCTCTTGGGCGACGGAGGAGGCCAAGGGACTTACCACGGCCTTGCTGTCTTTGGCAAGCTCCGGGAATGTAGAGTGGCTGTCCCCCAATCCACCCACCCTGGAAGCACTCTTGGGGGATCCGGGAGGGTAGAGTAGCCGTCCCCGGAAGCCACCCACCCTGAAACTCCTCTTGGGGGATGGAGGAGGCCAAGGGACTCACCACGGCCTTGCTGTCTTTGGCAAGCTCCGGGAAGGTAGAGTGGCTGTCCCACAATCCACCCACCCTGGAAGCCCTCTTGGGGGATCCGGGAGGGTAGAGTGGCCGTCCCCGGAAGCCACCCACCCTGGAACTCCTCTTGGGCGACGGAGGAGGCCAAGGGACTCACCACGGCCTTGCTGTCTTTGGCAAGCTCCGGGAAGGTAGAGTGGCTGTCCCCCAATCCACCCACCCCGTAAGGGCCGCCCCGCCCCCCGGAGGATGGAGGAGGCCTAGGTACTTACCGCAGCCTTGCTGTCTTCGGCGTAGGTGGCCCTTACAAACATGGCACCCAACGCGAAGCCCAGGTTGTTGTCCGTGTCGCTGACGCAATACTTCCAGCGAGGCAAACAGGCCTGGAGGGAGGGAGGGACAGAGAGACTTCCTCATCCTCATCTCGGGCTATCATCACCACCATCATCATCACCACCATCATGAACACCATCGTCATCACCACCGTCATCACCACCGCCATCACCACCGTCATCACCACCGCCATCACCATCGTCATCACCATCGTCATCACCACCGTCATCACCACCGTCATCACCACCATTATCACCACTATTATCACCACCGTCATCACCACCATTATCACCACCGTCATCACCATCGTCATCACCACCGTCATCACCATCGTCATCACCACTATTATCACCACCGTCATCACCACCGTCATCACCGCCATTATCACCACCGTCATCACCATCGTCATCACCACCACCATCACCACCGTCATCACGACTATTATCACCACCGTCATCACCACCATCATCACCACCGTCATCACCATCGTCATCACCACTATTATCACCACCGTCATCACCACTATTATCACCACCGTCATCACCATCGTCATCACCGCCATTATCACCACCGTCATCACCACTGTCATTACCATCGTCATCACCACCGTCATCACCGCCATTATCACCACCGTCACCGCCATTATCACCACCGTCATCACCACTGTCATCACCGCCGTCATTACCATCGTCATCACCGCCATTATCACCACCGTCATCACCACTGTCATTACCATCGTCATCACCACCGTCATCACCGCCATCACCGCCATTATCACCACCGTCATCACCACTGTCATCACCACCGTCATTACCATCGTCATCACCGCCATTATCACCACCGTCATCACCACCGTCATCACCACCGTCATCACCACCGTCATCACCGCCATTATCACCACCGTCATCACCACTATTATCACCACCGTCATCACCATCGTCATCACCACCGTCATCACCACCGTCATCACCACCGTCATCACCGCCATTATCACCACCGTCATCACCACCGTCATCACCGCCATTATCACCACCGTCATTACCATCGTCATCACCACCA
>JARBWK010000017.1:14475849-14738349 GCA_030556195.1 Anolis apletophallus | reverse complement strand
TGGAGCGGCGGAAACCTTTCTGGGGTGCGTGCAAGGGGATGTGCAGGCCCGGATGAACACTTTTTGGCGCCCTAGGCCACAGTTTGGAATGACGCCCCCTTTAAGCCAACCTCCCGCCACCTCCAAAGTCCCCAGGCATGCCCACCGGCTGGAAAGCTCCGCTGTGCTCTGAAGGTCTCCTCGGGACTCGGGAGGCTTGGGGAGAGCGCGCACAAGAGAGAGAGCGCGAGAGAGAGTGAGAGAGAGCGTGCACATGAGAGAGAGAGCACGCGAGAAAGAGCGGGAAAGAGCGCGCGCGAAAGAGAGAGAGGGCACGCGCAAGAGAGAGAGAACAAGAGAGACAGAGAGAGCGCGTGAGAGAGAGCACGTGAGAAAGAGCGAGAGAGAGTGCAAGAGAGTGAGAGACAGCGAGAGAGAGAGAGCGCACGCGTGAGAGAGAGCATGCACGAGAGAGAGAGGGCGTGTGCAAGAAAGAGAGAGCAAGAGAGAGAGCCCGTGAGAGAGAGTGCGCGCGTGAGAGAGTGCGAGAGAGAGAGCGTGTGAGAGAGCACGCAAGAAAGAGCGCGAGAGCGAGCGCAAGAGAGTGAGAGCGCAAGAGAGAGCACGTGCACGAGAGAGTGAGAGAGAAAGAGCGCCAGAGACAGCACACGAGAGAGAGAGAGCGCGCACGAGAGAGAGAGCGCACGAGAGACCATGAGAGACCATGAGAGAGAGAGAGAGAGAGAGCGCGCGCGAGAGAGAGAGAGAGCGCGCGAGAGAGAGAGAGAGCGCGAGAGAGAGAGCACACGAGAGAGCGAGAGAGAGCGAGAGCGCGAGAGAGAGCGAGAGAGAGCGCGCGAGAGAGAGTGAGTGAAAGAGAGAGAGCGCCAGAGAGAGCACACACGAGAGAGAGCACGCGCACGAGAGAGAGGGGGAGCGAGACAGCGTGCGCGAGAGAGAGAGCGAAAGAACACGCGTGAGAGAACACGTGAGAGAGAGCGCACGAGAGAGAGCGGGCGCGCACAAGAGAGAGCAAGAGAGAGAGAGCAAGAGAGAGAGCGCGTGAGAGAGAGAGCGCACGAGAGAGAGAGCGTGTGAGAGAGCACGCGAGAAAGAGCGAGAGAGTGAGCGCGAGAGAGCGAGAGCAAGAGAGAGAGCGCACGCACGAGAGAGCGAGTGAAAGAGAGAGCGCCAGAGAGCACACGAGAGAGAGAGCGCATGTGAGAGAGCACGTGAGAGAGAGAAAGCGTGTACGAGAGAGAGCAAGAGAGAGAGAGAGGGAGGGGACGGAGCAGAGACTTTGCCGGGAGAAGGAGCGAGGAGGGGCACGAGGAAGGGGGAAAGAGGGGAGCTGACCAGTTTGGGGGTTTTTCGGTCCGTGTTCTGTGTATATTCGTATTATTATCATTATTAATATTATATTATTATTTAATAATAATAATAATATAAGACAGGGGATTGCCGCTCCCAGAATCCCC
Organism: Anolis apletophallus; assembly: GCA_030556195.1. NCBI lineage: Eukaryota > Metazoa > Chordata > Lepidosauria > Squamata > Anolidae > Anolis > Anolis apletophallus. Next base: position 14,736,892 of record JARBWK010000017.1, on the reverse strand, counting down.
CATTGGGCGGTGGATAACTATCTCCCTGATAAGGGCGATGACCCCTCTGGCCGCCTTGACCACACTAAGCCGCCTGGGAAATGTGCTACGGGCCAAAAAGGAAGTGGGAAATGCAGGCCGAGGCCTGGCAGGAAAAGGGCGCTGCCTGCCTGTCTGGCCCGGGAATGACTGCTGCTGATAAGGGGAACAAAAGGGCCCCCCCTCCTTCCCTCCCCTGCTGCCCGGCAGGAAGGCCCCACGCGACCCCTCCCGCCAGAGGGCCAGGCCTACCCAGGAGGTGCTTGAGGATGGCCTGGTTGTGCTCCCAGAGCTTGTTGAAGGTGCCCCACCGGGAGTGCCCGTCCGGGATGGGGTTGGCCTTGGTCCACCCGCCGCAGGAGAAGCGGAAGAAGTCCTCGCAAGGGTCCACCGAGCGGTCCAGCGAGGCCAGGATGGCGCTGGAGGCCGCCACGCACGATTCCGACAGGCAGGGCCCTGTTCGCGCGGAGGGAGAGGTCAGCGAACCCCGAGAGGTCATCTGGTCCACCCCAGTCCCTCTCCATGGCCACCCATCATACAATAGGGTGGGATGGGACCCCGAGAGGTAATCTAGTCCACCCCAATTTGCCCTAAAGCACTCACGGGGGCGGAACGGGACGGCCAGGAGGCAGAGGCAGGCCAGGAGCGCGGCCAGGAGGACGGCCACCAGGACCAGCAGGCGCTTCTCCGGCGCAGGGCGGCGGGACCAGCAACTCTGGACCCCGAGCGGGCCGCGGAAGTTCACCTGCGAGGAGGAGGCAACATGGCATCATGGCAAGGTTATAACTCATGCTATATCTTCCATAGGAGGCTACTCTTTATAGCGAAATAATATGGACGGATGCCTCTCATACACTGAGGCGAACTAACACTGAGGCCTACTAACATAGAGAGGATTCTCATACAGAGGCCTCTCTCACTGAGGTCTGCTAGCACTGAGGGCTCCCTCAGATTAAGGACTTTCTCCCACTGAGGCGAATTAACACTGAGGCCTTCTCATACTGAGGTCGTTCTCCCACGGAGACCTCTCACGGGGCTACTACTGACTGAGGCCTATCATACTGAAGCTTCTCTTACTACTAACAATGAGGGCGACCACAGACCGACGGCGAACTAACACCGAGGCCGTCATATATCGAGGCCTCTCACAGACTGAGGGCTACCTCAAACTGAGGCCTATCATACTGAGGCCATTCTCACTATGGGTTCATACTGAGGCTTCTCTCACTGAGGTCTGCTAACACTGAGGGCTCCCTCAGACTGACGGCAAACTAACACTGAGGCCTTCTTATATCGAGGCCTCTCACAGACTGAAGGGCTACCTCAGACTGAGGCCTATCATACTGAGGCCGCTCTCACTGAGGTTCATACTGAGTCCCCTCTCACTGAGGTCTGCTAACACTGAGGGCTCCCTCAGACTGATGGCGAACTAACACTGAGGCCTTCTCATACTGAGGCCTCTCACAGACTGAAGGCTACCTCAGGCTGAGGCCTATCATACTGAGTCCCCTCTCACTGAGATCTGCTAACACCGAGGGTCCCTAAGACTGAGGGCGAACTAAGACTGAGGCCTTCTCAAACCGAGGCCTCTCTCATACCGAGGCCGCTCTCACTGAGGTCTGCTAACACTGAGGGCTACCTAAGACTGAGGTCTATCATACTGAGGCCGCTCTCACTGAGGTTCATACTGAGGCTTCTCTCACTGAGGGCTCCCTCAGTCTCAGACTGACTGAGGTCTCATACTCCCCTCTCACTGAGGCTTCTGCTAACACTGAGGACTCCCTCAGACTGACGGCGAACTAAGACTGAGGCCTTCTCATACTGAGGCCTCTCACAGACTAAGGATTACCTCAGACCGAGGCCTATCATACTGAGGCCTCTCTCACTGAGGTTCATACTGAGGCTTCTCTCAGTGAGGGCTGCCTCAGACTGACAGTGGACTAACACAGAGGCCTTCTCATACCGAGTCATCTCACAGACTGAGGGCTACCTCAGACTGAGGCCTATCATACTGAGGCTGCTCTCACTTAGGTTCATACTGAGGCTTCTCTCACTGAGGGCTCCCTCAGACTGACAGCGAACTAACACTGAGGCCTTCTCAAACTGAGGCCTATCATACAGACTGAAGGCTACTCACTGAGGTTACAGGCTACTGAGTCCCCCCCTCTCACTGAGGTCTGCTAACACTGAGGGCTCCCTCAGACTGACGGCGAACTAACACTGAGGCCTTCTCATACTGAGGCCTCTCACAGACTGAAGGCTACCTCAGACTGAGGCCTATCATACTGAGGCTGCTCTCACTTAGGTTCATACTGAGGCTTCTCTCACTGAGGACTCCCTCAGACTGACAGCGAACTAACACCGAGGCCTTCTCAAACTGAGGCCTATCATACCGAGGCTGCTCTCACTGAGGTTCATACTGAGTCCCCTCTCACTGAGGTCTGCTAACACTGAGGGCTCCCTCAGACTGACGGCGAACTAACACTGAGGCCTTCTCATACTAACACTGAGGCCTTCTGAGGCCTATCATACTGAGGCCTCTCACAGACTGAAGGCTACCACCAGGCTGAGGCCTATCATACTGAGGCTGCTCTCACTGAGGTTCATACTGAGTCCCTCTCACTGAGGTCTCCTCAGACTGACAGGCCTTCTCATACTGAGGCTAACACCGAGGCCTTCTCAAACTGAGGCCTATCAGACCGAGGCTGCTGAGGCCTATCATACACTGAGGTTCATACTGAGTCCCCTCTCACTGAGGTCTGCTAACACTGAGGGCTCCCTCAGACTGACGGCGAACTAACACTGAGGCCTTCTCATACTGAGGCCTCTCACAGACTGAAGGCTACCTCAAACTGAGGCCTGTCATACCCGGGGGCAAAAGAAACCGATTTATTTCCCTTTGGATCCTTAAGACCTTAATTCACGGCTGTTATAAAACCCTTTGTTGTCTCGTCTATTTCACGGCCAACACAATGATTCACGGCTTTCTCTCGCTCGCTGGCTCCCTCGCACGCGAAGATGCAACGGCAAAGGTCAAGCCAGGTGTGTTTTCCCAGCAAACAGATCCATTTCTCTTTATCAGGAAACAGGCCTGGAGCTTGTTTTCGCTTGGCTTGGAAACAAGAGGAGGAAGAGTGACATAACCTCTCCCGGGTCCTTTACGAGGGGGGCAAAGGTCGGGTTTCCAGAACGACAACAAAGGGGCGGACGGCGGGTTTTTCCAGCCAGAGTCCTACGAACCAATGGTCGTCTTCCTGTCATGCGATGGGGTGGGACTAGATGACCTTTGGGGTTCCCTTTCCCCAACTCGGAGCCTCGTTTGCGGGGACTCGGGGCCCCTAATCCCTTCCAGACTCCCATCTGTTCCCATCCAAAGGCATCGTGACAATGCCTCCGGAGTATTTCTTTTCCCATCCCCAATTCCAGATATTTCCCAAGCCAAGCGAATGCAGTTCCCACGGCCCTGGAAACGCCATCCTGGGACAATGTAAGGGTTGTGGGATTTGTAGTACGCCGAGACCTTAACGGGACTACAAATCCCAGGGTCCAATGGCATGGAGGCATCGTGGCAGGACCTCAAATCCGACACCCGACGTAAATGGAATCCTAAAGGGAACGCCAAAGGCTATCCAGTCTGACCCCATTGAGCCAGGCAGGAAGGCACCACCCGAACCCTCCCGACAGATGGCCATCCAGCTATAGATAAAGAGTTATATGTATCGTAATTATATATACCTTAAGTAACCCTGGGATTTGTAGTCCCGTTAAGGTCATATATATATATGACATACACACACACATCTCTATCTCTATCTTTCTCTCTATATGTAATAAAGCGGAATGTTTGTATGTGTGTATGTGTGTTTGTTTGTTTGTATGTATGTATGTATGTATGTATGTATGTGGCAGCGTTCTGATTGGCTGCCACTTTCACAGGCCACAGCGACCAGCGCGGGTGATGGACCTGCATCAAACTTGGTACACATAACCCCCCTGACCCCCTTTACGTCCTGGTGCGGTTTGGGGGCATGACCCACGGATTATGGGATTTGTAGTACTTTCAAACACTTTGGTTCCCACAGACCACTGAGGCCACCAAAAAGGACCAATACAGACCACACTTGGCACACACAGCCCCCATGACCCACTCTACGTCCTGGTGCAGTTTGGAGGAGGGTGGACCATGGATGATGGGACTTGAAGTACCTCTACTCACTTCCCAAGTCCGCAGCGGCCCGCATCCAATTACTGATCGAGACCAAACTTGGCACACATAACCCCCATGACTACCTTCGCCTCCTGGTGAGGTTTGGGGGACGACTGACAATGGATGATGGGATTTGTAGTACTTTCACACCCCTCTGTTCCCACAGACCACTGCGGCCCCCAACAAACACCGATAAAGACCACACTTGGCACACAGAGCCCCAGTGACCCACTCTACATCCTGCTGCAGTTTGGAGGAGGGCAAACCATGGATGATGGGCCTTGCAGTACCTTCCCTCACTTTCCAAGACTGCTGCAAACCTAATCCAATGACTGATCAAGACCAAACCTGGCACACAGAGCCCTCATGACCCACTCTACATCCTGGTGCAGTTTTGTGTGAGACGGACCACGGATGATGGGACTTCAAGTACCTTCACTCACTTCCTAAAAACAATGCAACCCTCATCCATTCACCAATACAGACCACACTTGGCACACAGAGCCCCCATGACCCAATCTACATCCTACTGCAATTTCAAGGAGGGCGGACCACAGATGATGGGACTTGCAGTACCTTCAGTAATTTCATGATACCACATATCATATATAGGTTAGAGTCTGACCCCATTTAGCCATGCACCACCCGAGCCCTCCCAACAGATGGCCAACCAGCCATAGCTCGATCGATAGATAAATATAATGGAGAGAGGGATGCATCGACACACATAGATCACAGAATCCTAGAGTTTCAAGGGAACTCCAAAGGCCAGCCAATCTGACCCCATTGAGCCAGGCAGGGAGGCACTACCAAAGCCCTCCCCACAGATGGCCATTCAGCCAGAGATAAAGAGATATATGTATCATAGGTCCCGCTCTCAATTATATCTCTTATAGATTTGGAAGGGGTCCCCAAAAGAGCATCCAGACTGACCCCACCGAGCCACCCAAGCTCTCCCCACAGATGGTCATCTGGTCGGAGCCTTTTTCAGGCCGTTCCACACCATCGAATACGAAACGGTTGTTCTGACCTGGATGCCGTTGGGGTAGAGCTCTCCGTCCACGGCGGCGTCCACCAGCTCCTCTTCGTCCAGCGTGGCCCTCTTGTAGGTGGACATCTGCAAGGGGAAAGGCAAGGGTCAGGCCCAGAGCAGAGAAGGAGAAGAACAAGAAGTAGAACAAGAAGACCAAGAACAACAAGAAGAAGAAGGACAAGAAGGACACAAAGAAGAAAACATAGAAGAACAAGAACAACAAAAAGGACAAGAAGAACACGACAACAAGAAGAACAACAACAAAAGGACAAGAGGAACACAGAGAAGAACACAAAGAAGAATACATAGAAGAGCAAGAACAACAAAAAAGGACAAGAAGAACACAACAAAAGGACAAGAGGAACACAGAGAAGAACACAAAGAAATAGAATAAAAAGAATAACAAGAAGAGAGAACAACAAGAAGAAGAACAAGAAGAAGGACAAGAAGAACACAAAGAAGAATACATAGAAGAACAAGAACAACAAAAGGACAAGAAGAACACAACAACAAGAAGAAGAACAACAAAAGGACAAGAGGAACACAGAGAAGAACACAAAGAAATAGAATAAAAAGAATAACAAGAAAGAGAACAACAAGAAGAAGGAGAAGAAGAACAGAAAGAAGAACAGGAACAACAACAAAAAAGGACAAGAAGAACACAAGAAGAACACAAGAGGAGAACACAGAAGAAGAACACAAAGAAATAGAATAACAAGAATAACAACAACAAGAAGAAAAAGAACAACAACAAGAAGAAAAGAACAAATGAAGAGAGGAGAAGAAGAACAAAAAGTAAAACAAGCAGAACAAGAACAACAAAAAGAAGAACAAGAAGAACAATAGAAAGAAGAAGAACAAGGACAAAAAAGGACAAGGACAAAAAGGACACAAAGAAGAATATGAAGAAGAACAAGAACAAAAAAGTACAACAAGCAGAACAAGAACAACAAGAACAACAAGAAGAATAATAGAAAGAAGAAGAACAAGAACAAAAAAGGACAAGGACAAGGACAAAAAGAACACGAAGAATATGAAGAACAAGAACAAAAAAGCAGGACAAGAACACAAGAAGAGGAAGAACAACAACAAGAACAAAAATAGGAAGAAGAACAACAAGAGAACAAGAACAAGAAAGAAAAGAACAAGAAGAAGGAGAACAAGAGGGAAGACAAGAACAAGAAGAAAAATAAGAACAAGAAGAACAATAAGAATAACAAGGATAACAACAACAACAAGAAGAACAACAAGAAGGACAAAAACAACAGAAAGAAGAATATGAAGAACAAGAATAAAAAAGCAGGACAAGAACACAAGAAGAAGAAGAACAACAACAAAAGGACAAGAGGAACAAAGAGAAGAACACAAAGAAAGAGAACAAAAAGGACAAGAAGAAGAAGAACACAAAGAAGAAGAACAAGAAGAACAAGAAGAAAAAACTAGCAAGAAGAACAAGAAAGAAAAGAACAAGAAGAACAAGAGGGAAAAGTACAAGAAGAAAAATAAGAACAAGAAAGAAGAGAACAAGAAGAAGGAGAACAAGGGGAAAAGGACAAGAAGAAAAATAAGAACAAGAAAGAAAAGAACAAGAAGAAGGAGAACAAGAGGGAAAAGAACAAGAAGAAAAATAAGAACAAGAAGAACAAGAAAGGAAAGAACAAGAAGAAGGAGAACAAGAGGGAAAAGAACAAGTAGAAAAATAAGAACAAGAAGAACAAGAAAGAAAAGAACAAGAAGGAGAACAAGAGGGAAAAGAACAAGTAGAAAAATAAGAACAAGAAGAACAAGAAAGAAAAGAACAAGAAGAGAACAAGAAGAACAAGGAGAACAAGAACAAGAAGAACAAAAAAGAAAAGAACAAGAAGAAGGAGAACAAGAGTGAAACAAGAACAAGAAGAAAAATAAGAACAAGAAAGAAAAGAAGAAGAAAAATAAGAACAAGAAGAACAAGAAAGAAAAGAAGAAGAAGAACAAGGAGAACAAGAATAACAAGAAGATCAAGAAGAAGGACAACAAGAAGGTGCCCCCGAAGGCAGCCAACCAAAGCCTCTCCCATCATCCTGGCACACCAAACACACGCTTTCCTAGGCCTTTCCGGAGTGCTTCTTGCTCTGGCTTGGAGTTCGAATCCCACTTGGAGGCTGAGAAAGCACACTCTCTCAGCCTCCAAGCAAGGCAAGGCCACCCTCCTTGCCAAGAGAACACGCTTTTGGTCTCATTCGACTGCTAACCGTGTTGAGAGGGATTGGCCTCCTGGGATGGCGAGAACGAAAGGCCCCCTTTTCCTTCCTTTCCCTCCTCTTTCGGGGCCTGGGTTCGAGTCCCATGTAATCCCCTCCTTCTCCTCCTTCTCTTTGGGGCAAAGGGCTTGGAAGCAAGACAGGCTGCCTTTGGGCCGGAGGAGGAGGAGGAGGAGGTCCCTTCCTTCCTTCCTGCGTCCAGTGCTTGCGTCCGAAGGCCCCAGATCAAGTTACAGGACAACAAACAAGGCAGGGATGACCGCCACAAAATGGAGAGAAGAGAGAGAGAGAGGAGGAAGGAGGAAGGAGGGAAAGGGAAAGGAAGGAGGGAAGAAAGGACAGAAGGAAGGAAGGGAAAGAAGGAAGAAGGGAAGAACTAGAGGAAGGAAGGAAGAAATGAAAGAAGGAAAAGAAGAAGGTAGGAAAGAAAGAAGGGAAGGAAGGAAGGAAAGGATGGAAAGGGAAAGGAAGGACAGAATAAAGGAAGGGAAGAAAGGAAGGAAGAAGGGAAGAATTAGAGGAAGGAAGGAAGGAAGGAAGGAATGAAAGAAGGAAGGAAGGAATGAAAGAAGGAAGGCAAGGAAGGAAGGAAAAGAAGAAGGTAGGAAAGAAAGAAGGGAAGGAAGGAAGGAAAGGATGGAAAGGGAAAGGAAGGACAGAATAAAGGAAGGGAAGAAAGGAAGGAAGAAGGGAAGAATTAGAGGAAGGAAGGAAGGAAGGAATGAAGGAAGGCAAGGAAGGAAGGAAAAGAAGAAAGAAGAAAGTAGGAAAGAAAGAAGGAAAGGAAGGAAGGAAAGAAGGGAAGGAGGGAAAGGGAAAGGCATGGAAGGAAGGAAGGGAGGGAGGGAGGAAGAAAGTAGGAAGGAAAGAAGGAAAGGAAGGAAGGAAGAAGAAAAGAAAGGAAGAAAGAAGGAAGGAAGGAAAGGAAGAAGAGAAGAAGTAGAGGGAGGAAGGAAAGGAACAAAGGAAGAAGGGAAGGAAGGAAGGAAAGAAGGAAGGAAAGAAGGTAGGAAAGAAAGAAGGAAAGGATGGATGGAAGGAAGGAAAGAAGGAAAGAAGGAAAGAGGGAAAGGAAGGAATGCTGGAAGGAAAGAATGAAGGAAAGAAAGAAGGATGGAAGGAAGGAAGGGAGGAAGGAAGGAAGGAGAAAAGAAAGAAGGGAAGGAAGAAGAGAAGAAAGGAAGAAAGAAGGAAGGAAGGAAAGGAAAGGAAGAAGAGAAAAAGTAGAGGAAGGAAGGAGGAAGGAAAGGAACAAGGGAAGGAAGGAAAGAAAGAAGAAAAGAAGGTAGGAAAGAAAGAAGGAAAGGATGGAAGGAGGAATGGATAGGATGGAAGGAAAGAAAGAAAGAAGGGGTGGGATGGATTCAATGCGTTGCAGTAGTCCAGGAGGGGACCTGACTAAGGAGTGATAGCGTTGGGCGTCATCTGCATACGTTTGACCCCGAACTCCCCTTCTTGCTCCGAAGGAGGAAGGCACCGCTCGATCCCTCCCGGCAGATGTCCGCCTGGCCTCCGCTGACAGGCCTCCAGAGAAGGAAAGAAGGAAGGAAAGAGACCGGGGAGGACAGCGGGAGAACGACACTTGCACGCTTGGACGGGGCGAGAAGGCGTCACGGCTCCCGCTGGACCTCTGCCCAGACGGGACGGGTGATGGACGGCTTGGCTCTGGGCCCCAGGCCGCTTGCCAGGCTCGCCGGGCCAAAACCGTGCCCTAGAGCCAGTCCCAACCAGCCCTGGAGGCCTGGAAACGGCAACCCAAACAAGGGCCGACGCCTGGCCGCAGGGAAGAGACCTCTCAAGGCCATCTAGTCCAACCCCTGGGTGCCCCAAAGGCTCGAGCTCGGGGGTTGCGGCCTACCCCTTCCACTCCTCCTGTCAATCGGAAGCCTCGTGACACGCTCCGTGGGCCTCGACAATGCGCCCGCTATGCGCCAAGCGCCCCAGGCCGAGCCGTTCGTCACGCCCGGGCCACGCGCACCCATCGTCCCCCCACGACCCCTTAAACCACTTGGGGACGATGGGAGGGGCAATCCCCTCTATTATGTTGTTGTTGTTGTTGTTGTTGAAGGCTTTCATAGCTGGCATCAATTGCGGCGTGTTTTCCGCGCTGCCTGGCCATATTCCAGAAGCATTCTCTCCTGACGTTTCGCCTGCATCTATGGATCAAAGGCATCCTCGGAGACCCTCACTGATAGGCTTTGCAGCTGCAAGGCCATTCGATGCTAGCCAACGGCAATGTTCCCGCTTGTCTCCAGCAGGCAAGCATTCTTCCTCCCGCCCTGGGCATCATCCCACTCGCCTCGTTTCCAACAGACCCCTCACTGGTTGACTTTGTAGCCGCCCCTGGTGGCGCAGTGGGTTAAACTGCCGAGCTCCTGGTGTTAGCCCCAGCTCCTGCCAACCTAGCAGTCTGAAAACATGCCAATGTGAGTAGATCAATTGGGGGGGGGGGGAGGAAAGGAAGGAAGAAGGAAAAGAAGGAAGGAGGAAAGGAAGGAAGGACAGAATGAAGGAAGAGAAGGAAGGAAGGAAGGAAGAATGGAAGGAAGAAGGGAAAAACTAGAGGAAGGAAGGAATGAAAGAAGGAAGGTAAGGAAGCAACAAAAAAGGGAAAGGAAGAAGGAAAGGATGGAAGGAAAGGATGAAAGGAAGGAAGAAGAAAAGAAAGGAAGTAAGAAGGAAAGGAAGGAAGAAGAAAAGAAGTAGAGAAAGAAAGTAGGAAGGAAAGAAGGAACAAAGGAAGAAGGGAAGGGAAGAAGGAAGGAAGGAAGAAAGGAAGGAAGGAGGAAGGAAAGGAAGAAGGAAAGGAAGGGAGAAGAAAAAAAGTAGAGGAAGAAAGTAGGAAGGAAAGAAGGAACAAAGGAAGAAGGGAAGGGAAGAAGGAAGGAAGAAAGGAAGGAAGGAGGAAGGAAGAAGAAAAGAAAGGAAGGAAGAAGGAAAGGAAGGAAGAAGAAAAGAAGTAGAGGAAGAAAGTAGGAAGGAAAGAAGGAACTCAGGAAGAAGGGAAGGGAAGAAGGAAGGAAGGAAGAAAGGAAGGAAGGAGGAAGGAAAGGAAGAAGGAAAGGTAGGAAGAAGGAAAGGAAGGGAGAAGAAAAGAAGTAGAGGAAGAAAGTAGGAAGGAAAGAAGGAACAAAGGAAGAAGGGAAGGGAAGAAGGAAGGAAAGGAAGAAGGAAAGGAAGGAAGAAGACAAGGAAGTAAGAAGGGAAGGAAGGAAGAAGAAAAGAAGTAGAGGAAGAAAGTAGGAAGGAAAGAAGGAACTCAGGAAGAAGGGAAGGGAAGAAGGAAGGAAGGAAGGAAGGAAGGAGGAAGGAAGGAAAGGAAGAAGGAAAGGAAGGAAGAAGGAAAGGAAGGGAGAAGAAAAGAAGTAGAGGAAGAAAGTAGGAAGGAAAGAAGGAACAAAGGAAGAAGGGAAGGGAAGAAGGAAGGAAGGAAGGAAAGGAAGAAGGAAAGGAAGGAAGAAGAAAAGAAAGGAAGTAAGAAGGAAAGGAAGGAAGAAGAAAAGAAGTAGAGGAAGAAAGTAGGAAGGAAAGAAGGAACAAAGGAAGAAGGGAAGGAAAGAAGGAAGGAGGAAGGAAAGGAAGAAGGAAAGGAAGGAAGAAGAAAAGAAAGGAAGGAAGAAGGAAAGGAAGGAAGAAGAAAAGAAGTAGAGGAAGAAAGTAGGAAGGAAAGAAGGAACTCAGGAAAAAGGGTAGGGAAGAAGGAAGGAAGAAAGGAAGGAAGGAAGAAGGAAAGGAAGAAGGAAAGGAAGGAAGGAAAAAATGAAGGAAAAAATGAAGGAAAGGATGGAAGGGAGGGAGGAAGGAAGGACGAAAGAAAGAAGGAAAGGAAGGAAGGAAGAAGAAAAGAAAGGAAGAAAGAAAGAAGGAAAGGAAGAAGAGAAGAAGTAGAGGAAGAGAGTAGGAAGGAAAGAAGGAACAAAGGAAGAAGGGAAGGAATGCAGGAAGGAAAGAATGAAGGAAAGAAGGAAAGGATGGAAGGGAGGGAGGGAGGAAGGAAGGAAGGAAGGAGGAAAGAAAGGAAAGAGCGAGGAGCGAGGTGAGCTCCTGCTGTGAGCCCCAGCTCCTGCCAACCTAGCAGAACATGCCGACGTGAGCAGATCGAAAGGTACCGCTTCTGCGGGAAGGTAACAGTGGTGCTCCATACAGTCCTCCCAGTGGCCAACTGACCTTGGAGGTGTCTGCGGACAACGCTGGCTCTTGGGCTTCGAAAAAGAGATGAGCACCAGATTCGGTGACTCAACTCAAGGTCCAGGGGGAAATCTTTACCTTTACCAATAGCGCTATAATATAATAATGTAATACAAAATAATTATATTATATTACATTATTATAATATAATGTAACTACGGTATGATAGTGTTGTGCTGCTTGGCCCTGCAGGGAGTCTATTATATTATATTATTATTATATTATATTACATTAATATAGTATAATATAATTTATATATTATTATATCACATTATTATAATATAAGTATAATAAATGCTTGGTCCTGCAGGGAGTCTATTATATTATATTATTATTATATTATATTATTATAATATAATATAACGTAACTATATATTATTATTATATTACATTTATATTATTATTATATTACATTCTTATGATATAACTATAATATATGCTTGGCCCTGCAGGGACTCATATTATATTATATTATTATTATATTATTATAATATAATATAAACTATATATTATTATATTACATTATGATAATATAACTATAATATATGCTTGGCCCTGCAGAGATGCTATTATATTACATTATTTTAATATAATATAACTATATATTATTATATTACATTATTATAATATAATATATGCTTGGCCCTGCAGGGACTCTATTATATTATAATTATTTTATTATAATATAATCTATTATATAAATGGGTTCACGTCATGTGATGTATACCTCAAACAAAGAAACCTTACAACGCAGAAACACAATACTTGCCAACAGAAATAGGCCTCAAGCAAGGTACGCGTTTTAGCAAAGAAACTTTCCCCCAAAACCTAAAAGGCCCCCAAAACAACGAGAAAAAATAAAACTACATTTACCAGCATCCTCCGGGCAGCCAAAGACTCACCCAGCCTCTACATTCTGAACAACATGATTGGCTGCCAATAAGGGCGGATTTGCATAACTGCTGCACTGGCCAGCCAACATGAAAATTCCGATCCATAATAAACTGCCAAAACAGAATAAGGAAAAGGCCTGAGCCAATCCCCAACACAAACACCCAAATCACTTCCAACCGAAAATTTACACCCCAAAAAATCACAGACCACGCCCAAAATTGACAGTAAGGCTTCATTAACTTGATTTCCCTACCTAGCCCTCACTTACTGGGAAGCTGTTTACGCTCTAAATTGACAGTAAGACTTCATTAACTTGATTTCCCTAACTAAACTAGCCCTCACTTACTGGGAAGCTGTTTACGCTCTGAATTGACAGTAAGGCTTCATTAACTTGATTCTCCGACTAGGCCTCAGCTCATTGGACATTGTGTATGGCCTGAATTGACAGTAAGGCTTCATTAACTTGCTGTTCCTAACTAGGCCCTCAGCAGCTCATGGGACATTGTGTATGGCCTGAATTTACAGTAACCTACCTTGGCACACAGAGCCCCGACCATGCATGATGGGACTTGAAGTACCACCATGGAAAACGGGATTTGTAGTACTTCAAAACCCCATGACCCACACTCCATCCAACTGCAGTTTAGAGGAGGGCACACCGTGGATAATTGAACTTTCTCGCATCTCCTAAAAAGGGCACAGCAACGCGTGCCGGGTACAGCTAGTATCATATAATGTAACTATATATTATTATTATTATATTACATTATTTTATCTATGTATATAATAAAAGTCAGTGTTTGCGGTGGTGCGGTGGGAGGAATATGTGCCAGCGTTTCGACTGGCTGCAACTGTGGGATTATTTGCATAAAGGGCTCTGATTGGCCAGCCTCAGAACTCCAACATTCTACGGCCCCAGATAGAGGGGATTGGTTGCCACTGAAATGGTATTTGAATAAAGGACTCCGATTGGCCAAGCACATTCCAACATTCTAAATGTGACGCAGAGGGAAAAGGAAAGGCCTCAGGCAGTCAGCCACTGCGGCCCACAGCAATGACGGATCAGGAACACACTTGGCAAACAGGGGCCCAATGGCCCACTTCACAACCTGGTGTGGTTTAGGGCAGGATGGGCCACGAATGATGGGATTTGCAGTACCATCATATCATTCACTTCCCAAACAACACTGTGGCCCCTATAAACCACAAACCAGGCCCAAAATTGACAGCAAGGCTTCCTTAACGTGATTTTCCTGACTAGGCCTCAGCTCATGGGATATTGTTTAGGGCCTGAATTGACAGCAAGGCTTCCTCAACTTGATTTTCCTGACTAGGCCCCCAACAATGACAGAACAAGACCAAACTTGGCACACAGACCCCCCCAAGATGCACCCTACATCCTGATGCAGTTTGTGGGAGGATGGACCATGGATGATGGGACTTGTAGTACTTTAATTCACTTCCTTAGAGCACTGTGGCCCACACCAATGACGAATCAGGACCAAACTTGGCACACAGAGGCCCAATGGCCCACTTTACAAACCTGCTGCGGTTTACGGCAGGATGGCCCACAAATGGCGGGACTTGCAGTACCTTCACCCAATTCATTCCCCACAGAACATTGCAGCCCCTACAAATCACAGACCAGGCCCAAACTTGGCACACAGAGTACCCATGACCCACTCTACATCCTGGTGCAGTTTTGAGTGGGACGGACCACGGATGATGGGAGTTGAAGTACCTTCACTCACTTTCTGAGACCGCTGCACCCCTCATCCAACGACTGATCAAGGCCACACTTGGCACACAGAGCCCCCATGACCCACTCTACACCCTGGTGCAGTTTGGAGAACGGGGGACCGTGGATGATGGGACTTGCAGTACCTTCCCTCACTTCCAGAGACCGCTGCAACCCTCATCCAGAGAATGATCAAGACCAAATGGGACACACGCAGCCCCCATGACCCACTCTACACCCTGGTGCTGTTTGGAGGGGGACGGACCGTGGATGATGGGACTTGCAGTACCAAAGACCAACCTTGGCACACAATGCCTTCCTCAAATAACCCGGGCACCGCCGGGTCCCCAAGCTAGTAATATAATATAATGTAACTATATTATTATTATTATATTACATTATTATAATAACTATACTATGATTTAATATAAACTATATATTATTATTATATTACATTATTAAAACATAATATAATGTAACTATATATTATTATTATTATATTATTATTATAATATAATATATGCTTGGCCCTGCAGGGACTCATATTATTATTATTATTATTATTATATAACTCTAATGGTGTTGTTGTGCTTGGCTTTGCAGGGCCTCCCTCTGCTGCTCTGCCCTCCAGCTGTTTTGGACTCCAACTCCCACAATTCCCAACTTCCGGAAGCCCACTCCCTCTCTTTTCCTGTCCTGGCAGGAGCCTCCCCTTGCCCCCCCCCCATCCCTCCCTCCCTCTATCCAGGGAAGAGAACTACAAATCCCAGCATCCTCCCTCCAGAGGACTACAAATCCCAGCATGCTCCCTGCTTCAGCCACCCACCAACCCTACCAATCACTCACCATGGCGTGCTGCTTGCTGCCTCCTTCCTCTCTCTCTCTGTGTCCTCTCCTCTCTGACTCTGGGGGTGGGGCTATCCAAGGCCCCGCCCACCCCTCCTCTCCAGGGGCGGGGCTTCTTATTAGCCACGCCCACCCTCTCCCCTCTTGCAGGAGGGAGGGAGCCAGCCAGCCTCCCTTGCTTCCCTAGGCGTTGTTCCCTCCCTTGAGCCCTCCAGGGGTTTTGGACTACAACTCCCACAATTCCTAACAGCCGGTAGGCTGTTAGGAATTGTGGGAGTTGTAGTCCAAAACCCCTGGAGGGCAGTCCCAAGCTGAATCTCTGTCTCTCTCCAGCGCCCCCTGGTGGCCCCGCAGGGAGAGGGACTCAGAACCTCTCTGCTTCCCTCTCTCCATCTCTACCTATTGTTGTAATAGTAATAATAGTCATAATAGTCATAATAATAATAGTAATAATAGTAGTAGTAATAATAATAGTAATAATAGTAGTAGTAATAATAGCAATAGTAATAATACTAAGAATAGTAATAATAATAGTAATAATAATAGTAGTAGTAATAATAGTAGTAATAATAGTAGTAATAATAATAGTAGTAATAATAGTAATAATAATAATAGTAGTAATAATAATAGTAGTAATAGTAATAATAGCAGTAATAATAACAGTAATAATAATAGTAATAATAATAGTAATAATAATAGTAATAATACTAATAATAGTAATAATAGTAATAATAGTAGTATTAATAATAGTAGTAATAATAATAGTAACAATAATAGTAGTAATAATAGTAATAATAATAATAGTAATAGTAATAATAGTAATAGTAGTAATAGTAGTAGTAATAATAGTAATAATAGTAGTAATAATAATAGTAGTAATAATAGTAATAGTAATAATAGTAGTAATAGTAATAATAGTAGTAATAGTAATAATAGTAGTAATAATAGTAATAATAACTCTATTTTTATACCTCTCCAACCATCTCCCAAATTCAATGAGGGCGATACATCTTAGGGCCAGGATAAAGTGCTGTTCTCAATGGGGACAGGAAAAAAATTCTGGTGAGCTGCTTACCCGAAGGCACGCTGGGACATCCAAGAGCCTGCCTGATCTCCCTGGGGAGGGAGTTCCAAAGCCGAGGGGCCACCACCGAGAAGGCTCTCTCCCGCGTCCCCACCAACCGCGCTTGCGATGGGGGGAGAGAGAGCAGTGCCTCCCCAGACAATCTCAAGGTACACATGGTTCATAAGGCAGGAGGCAATGTATCTATCCATCCACCTATCCATCTATCCATCCTTCCATCCACCTATCTACTTATCTCTCTATCTATATATCTACTCATCTGTCTCTCTATCCATCCACCCACCCATCTATCTACTCATCTATCTATCCATCCATCCATCCATCCATCCACCTATCTAGTCATCTCTCTATCTACTCTTCTGTCTCTCTATCCATCCTTCCATCCATCCATCTATCCACCTATCTACTCATCTCTCTATCTATCCATCCTTCCATCCATCCATCCACCTATCTACTCATCTTTCGATCCATCCATCCATCCATCCACCTATGTATTCATCTCTCTATCCATCCATCCATCTATCTATCCACCTATCTACTCATCTCTCTATCTATATATCTATCCATCCTTCCATCCACCTATCTACCATCTCTCTATCCATCCATTCTTCCATCCACCTATCTACTCATTCTATGTATCCATCCATCTATCTACTCATCTCTCTATCTATCTATCTATCCATCCATCCATCTCTATCCATCCATCTATCTATGTATGTATCTATCTACCTACCCATCCATCCATCCATCCACCTATGTATTCATCTCTCTATCCATCCATCTATCTATCCACCTATCTACTCATCTCTCTATCCATCCATCCTTCCATCCATCCACCTATCTACTCATCTCTCTATCTACTCTTCTGTCTCTCCATCCATCCAACCATCCACCTATCTACCCGTCTGTCTATCCATCCATCCACCTATCTACCCTTCTGTCTATCCATCCATCCACCTATCTACCCTTCTGTCCATCCATCCATCCACCTATCTACCCTTCTGTCCATCCATCCATCCACCTATCTACCCTTCTGTCTATCCATCCATCCACCTATCTACCCGTCTGTCTATCCATCCATCCACCTATCTACCCATCCATCCATCCATCCATCCATCCATCCACCTATCTACCCTTCTGTCCATCCATCCATCCACCTATCTACCCTTCTGTCCATCCATCCATCCACCTATCTACCCTTCTGTCCATCCATCCATCCACCTATCTACCCTTCTGTCTATCCATCCATCCACCTATCTACCCTTCTGTCCATCCATCCATCCACCTATCTACCCGTCTGTCTATCCATCCATCCACCTATCTACCCTTCTGTCTATCCATCCATCCACCTATCTACCCTTCTGTCCATCCATCCATCCACCTATCCACCTATCTACCCGTCTGTCTATCCATCCATCCACCTATCTACCCGTCTGTCCATCCATCCATCCACCTATCTACCCGTCTGTCCATCCATCCATCCACCTATCTACCCGTCTGTCCATCCATCCATCCACCTATCTACCCTTCTGTCCATCCATCCATCCACCATCCATCCACCTATCTACCCGTCTGTCTGTCCATCCATCCATCCCCTTCTGTCCATCCATCCATCCATCCATCCATCTACCCGTCTGTCCATCCATCCATCCACCTATCTACCCGTCTGTCCATCCATCCATCCACCTATCTACCCGTCTGTCTCCATCCATCCACCTATCTACCCGTCTGTCCATCCATCCATCCACCTATCTACCCTTCTGTCCATCCATCCATCCACCTATCTACCCGTCTGTCTATCCATCCATCCACCTATCTACCCTTCTGTCCATCCATCCATCCACCTATCTACCCGTCTGTCTATCCATCCATCCACCTATCTACCCTTCTGTCCATCCATCCATCCATCCATCCACCTATCTACCCTTCTGTCCATCCATCCATCCATCCATCCATCCACCTATCTACCCTTCTGTCCATCCATCCATCCACCTATCTACCCTTCTGTCTATCCATCCATCCATCCACTGTCTATCCATCCATCCACCTATCTACCCTTCTGTCTATCCATCCATCCATCCATCCATCCATCCATCCACCTATCTACCCTTCTGTCCATCCATCCATCCCATCCATCCACCTATCTATCTATCCATCCATCAATCCATCAATCTATCCACCTATCTATCTACTCGTCTGTCTCTCTATCCATCCATCCATCCACTCATATATATATTTATCTACATGTCTGTCAATCAATCTATTTATCTATCTACTCATCTGTCTATCAATCAATCAATCAATCTATCTATCCACCTATCTATCTACTCATCTGTCCATCCATCCACCCACTCATCTACCTATCTATCCATCTATTTTTCTTTCTATCCATCCATCCATCTATTTATCCATCCATCCATCCACTCATCTGTCTATCTATCTATCCCCTTATCTATCTACCCATCTGTCTATCAATCAATCATCTATCTACCTATCCACCTATCTATCTACTCATCTATCCCTCTATCCATCCATCCACTAATCTACCTCTCTATCCATCTATTTATCCATCTATCCATCCATTAATCTGTCTATCAATCCATCCATCCACTCATCTATCTATCTATCTATCTATCTATCTATCTATCTATCTATCGTCTCTCCATCCATCTATTTGTCTATCCACCCACCCACCCATCTACTCATCTCTCTCTCTTTTCATCTATCTATCCATCCGTCCACTCAGCTGTTTTATCTACCTCTGTATCTATCCATCCATCCATCTACCTCTCTATCCATCCATCTCTCTGCATGCCTCTTTCTATCTATTTATCGACCTGCCTGTCTGTGTAGCGGTGACTCTACCAATCTACCTACCTACTTTTTTGCCTGCCAATTGGCCCACCTCCTTCCATAGCCATTCCCAGGAGGGCAAGGTGTGTGTGTGTGTAGGACTACAACTCCCAGAATCCCCTCTTGGTCCTTGGGGAAGGACTGCGGCTCCCACCCTCCCCTGGGCCCAGCCCTGCCTGCCTGCAAGTTAATCAGAAGGTGGATTTTTTTTTTGTGGCTGGAAATGAGTGAAATGACCCTAGTTGGGTCACAATTTCCGAGGCACGTCCCTCCCTCCCTTCATTCCCTCGTTCCTTCCTTCCTTCGTTCCTTGCTCAGAGGAGTGACTCGAATGAAGGGCCCTGCCCTCCCCAAGGACTATGATTATCCTCATCCTCATCCTCACTCATATTATATTATACTAGCTTGGGGACCCGGCCTTGTGTGTCAAGGTTGGTCCTTATCATAAGTGTACGTGGCTCGTAGTGGTTTCAGGAAGTGAGTGAAGGTACTGCGAGTCCCATCATCTGTGGCTCACCCTCCTCCAAACTGCAGCAGGATGTAGAGTGGGTCATGGGGGCTCTGTGTGCCAAGTTTGGCCTTGATCCATCATTATTGGGAGTTGCAGTGGTATCATGAAATTACTGAAGGTACTGCAAGTCCCATCATCTGTGGGCCACCCTCCTTCAAACAGCACCAGGATGTAGAGTGGGTCATGGGGGCTCTGTGTGCCAAGTTTGGTCTTGATCCATCATTATTGGGAGTTGTAGTGGTATCATGAAATTACTGAAGGTACTGCAAGTCCCATCATCTGTGGGCCACCCTCCTTCAAACAGCACCAGGATGTAGAGTGGGTCATGGGGACTCTGTGTGCCAAGTTTGGCCTTGATCCATCATTATTGGGAGTTGTAGTATCATCTGTGGGCCACCCTCCTTCAAACAGCACCAGGATGTAGAGTGGGTCACTGGGGCTCTGTGTGTCAAGTTTGGTTTGATCCATCATTATTGGTGTTGGAGTGGTATCGAAATGGTACTGTGGTACCAGGATGTAGAGGGGTCATGGGGACTCTGTGTGCCAAGTTTGGCCTTGATCCATCATTATTGGGAGCTGCAGTGGTATCATGAAATTACTGAAGGTACTGCAAGTCCCATCATCCATGGTCTGCCCTCCTCTCAATTGCAGTAGGATGTAGAGTGGGTCACTGGGGCTCAAGTGTGGGGTGTTGGAGGACGCAGTGGTCCAGAGGGTGTGGTCTCGATCAGTAAGGCAGTCATGGGGGTGATGGATGTAGGGAGGGTCGCAGCGGACTTGGGAAGTGAGTAGAGGTACTTCAAGTCCCATCATCCATGGTCCACCCTCCTCCAAACTGCACCAGGACGTAGAGTGGGTCATGGGGGCTGTGTGTGCCAAGTGTGGTCTGTATTGGTCCTTTTTGGTGGCCTCAGTGGTCTGTGGGAACCAAAGTGTTTGAAAGTACTACAAATCCCATAATCCGTGGTCCATCTCCCCCAAACCGCACCAGGACGTAAAGGGGGTCAGGGGGGTTTTCGTGTCCCAAGTTGGGTGCAGATCCATCACCCGCGCTGGTCGTTGTGGGCTGTGAAAGTGGCAGCCAATCAGAACGCCGGCACATACATACAAACCCACTCACACACAGACATACATACAAACATTCCCCTTTAGTATATATGTAGAGAGAGAAGAGATAAGTAGATATTATCCATGTATTCATCTCAATGCGTTGTGTGGGAATCCAGAGGTTGCCGGCTTTGCCAAGTCAGGCCCGACTTCCAAATATGGAAGTTCAAGGAAGGAGTTGAACTTCGGGAGTCGGAACAATTAATCGGAAACAGAGGAGCCTGGAACGCGCGCAAAGAAGATCCCAATGCATCTTAATCACTCACAGGCCTACAAGGCAACACACAAACACACACACACGCATATGTATATATATGATCTCTATGTGCATAATACATATATACGTGTGTGTATAATGCATACATATGCATAATATATGTATGCATATGTATAGTGTATAACGTGTATATATGCATAATACATATATGTATGCCTATGTATATGTGTGTGCATATATAATGTGTATATATGTGTATATATAACACATATATACGCATAATACACACACATATGCATATGTATATGTGTGTATAATGTGTATATATGCATAATGCACATATATATGCATATGTATGTGTGTGCATATGTGTGTATATGTAACACACTGTATATGCATAATACATATATATATGCATATGTATATGTGTGTGTATATATATATAATGTGTATACATGCATAATACATATATATGTATATGTGTGTGCATATGGGTGTATATATAATGTGTATATATGCATAATGCATATATATATGCATATGTATATGTGTGTGCATATGTGTGTATATATAACACACATATATGCATAATACATATATATACATATGCATATGCATATGTGTGTAGAATGCATATACATGCATGATACATACATATATATGCATATGTATATGTGTATAACGTATATATGCATAATACATATATATGCATATGTATATGTGCGTGCATATGTGTGTATATATGTGTACATATCCATAATACATATATATATGCATATGTATATGTCTGTGCATATGTGTGTATATATAACATATGTGTGTATATGCATATGTATATGTGTGTAGACTGCATATACATGCATAATACATCTATATGCATATGTATATGTGTATAATGAGTATATGCATAATACATATATATGCAAATGTATATGTGTGTGCATGTGTGTGTGTATATAATGTGTATATATGCATAATACATATACATATATGCATATGTATGTGTGTGCATATGTGTATATATAACACACACATATGCATAATACATATATATGCATATGTATATGTGTGTAGAATGCATATACATATGTATAATACATACATCCATATATGCATATGTATATGTGTGTGAATATGTGTGTATATATAATGTGTATATATGCATAATACATATATATGCAAATGTATATGTGAGTGTAACGTGTATATGTGCAGAATACGTATATATGCATATGTATATGTGTGTGCATATATCATATGTATATGCATATGTATATATATGTGTATATAACACACATATATGCATAATATATATGCATATGCATATGTGTGTATAATGTGTAAATATACATGCATAATACATATATATGCATATGTATATGTGTGTACATATGTGTGTATATATTGCATTTCTTAGCCAAGGGAGCCTCCTGGTGGAGAGCCCTGGAAATGCAGGAGAGAGAATGGCATCCAAGGAGCCTCAGGGCTGGAAGGATTGCAACTCCCATCACTCTGGGAACAAGGAAGGAAAAGGGAAGGGCAGAAGGAAGGAAAGAAAGAAGCATCGCCCCCTAGAGCCAGAGAGTTGGAAGAGGCCATCCTCCAGCCCCCCCCCCCCAAGCAGGAAGATCACATTCAAAGCTCCCCCGACAGATGGCCATCCAGCTCTGCTTCAAAGCCTCCAAAGAAAGAGCCTCTACCTGCAGGTGAAATGGGACGATGATGATAATAATAATAATGACAATAACTATAATACTAATAATAATAAAGGTAATAATTATAATAAAGAAAATAAGTATAACAATAATAAAGAAAATAATATAATAATTATAATAAAGAAAATAACAACAATAAAGATAATAATAAAGAAAATAAGTATAATAATAATAAAGATAATAATTTAATAATGATTATAATTATACAGTAACTATAATACTACTAATAATTATTATATAATTATTATAATAAAGACAATAACTATAATACTATAATACTAATAATAAAGATAATAATATAATAATTAGAATAAAGACAATAACTATAATAATAATAAAGATAATAATAAAGATAATATAATTTGAATAAAGACAATACTACTAATAAATATAATAATAACTATAATAATAAAGATAATAATATAATAATGATTATTATAATAAAGAAAATAACTAATACTACTAATAATAAAGATAATAATATAATAATTAGAATAAAATAACTATAATAATAGACAATAATATAATAATTATAATAAAGAAAATAACTATAATAATAATAAAGATAGTAACATAATTATAATAAAGACAATAAATATAATAATAATAAAGATAATATAATAATGATTATTATAATAAAGAAAATAACTAATGCTACTAATAATAAAGATAATATAATAATTAGAATAAAATAACTATAATAATAGACAATAACATAATAATTAGAATAAAGAAAATAACTATAATAATAATAATAGAACATAATAATATAATAATGATTATTATAATAAAGAAAATAACTAATACTACTACTAATAAAGATAATATAATAATAATAAAGAATAAAATAACTATAATAATAGACAATAACATAATAATTAGAATAAAGAAAATAACTATAATAATAATAAAGATAGTAACATAATTATAATAAAGACAATAACTATAATAATAATAAAGATAATAATATAATAATGATTATTATAATAAAGAAAATAACTAATACTACTAATAATAAAGATAATATAATAATTAGAATAAAATCACTATAATAATAAAGACAATAACATAATAATTAGAATAAAGAAAATAACTATAATAATAATAAAGATAGTAATATAATTATAATCAAGACAATAACTATAATAATAATAAAGATAATAATATAATAATAATTATTATAATAAAGAAAAATAATAATACTACTAATAATAAAGATAATAATATAATAATTAGAATAAAACAACTATAATAATAAAGACAATAACATAATAATTATAATCAAGACAATAACTATAATAATAATAAAGATAATAATATAATAATTGTAATAAAGAAAATAACTATAATAATAAAGATATTATTATTATTATAATAAAAATAATTAATAATACTACTACTAATAAGGAAAATATAATAATAAAGACAATAACTATAATAATACAGATAATAAATATATTATTATGAAGAAAATAACTATAATGGTAAAGATAATAATATAATTACAATGATAACTATAATAGACAATAACTGTAATACTAATACTAATAATAAAGATAATATAATAAATATTATAACAAAGGCAATAACTATAATAAATAATAAATAATAATGAAGGAAGGAAGGAAAAGGAAGGAAGGAAGGAAGGAAGGAAGGAAGGAAGGATAGGATGAATGAGAGAGAGAAAGAGAGAGAGGCAGGCCTTGTTTTTGCCCAGCAGGGGGCGCCCTGTGCCTGCCTTGGGGCTCAGCCCCCTTCCTCCCTCCCTCCTTCTCTCCCTCCTTCTCTTCCCCCCTTCTCCTCCTCCTTCTTCCTTCCCTCCTTTTTCTCTCCCTCCTTTAAAAAGCCCTGTGGATGATCCAGGAGGAGAAGAAGAAGAAGCAGAGGAAGGAGGAAGGCAGGGGAGAAGGAGGAGAAGAAGCAGAGGAAGGGGACAAGAGGAAGAAGAAGAAGAAGAAGAGAGAGAAGGTGAGCAAGAGCCAGGCCTACTTCCCCCCCCCCCTTTCCTTCTTTCTTTTTCTCTCTCCCTTTCCTTACTTTCCCTCCTTTCTTCTTCTCCTTCTTGTCTTCCAACTTTTCCTCCTCTCACTCCCACTTTCTTCTCTTTTCCCTTCTTCCTTTCTCTTCTTTCTTTCTTTCCTTCCTTCCCTCCATCCATTCATCCCTCGCTCCCTTTCATCTTCCCTCTTCTCACTTTCACACTTTCTCTCTCTTGCCTTCTTCCCTTTTTATCTCTTTCTTTCTCTCCTTTCTCTTTCCCCCTTCCTTCTTTCCTTCTCTCTGCCTCCATCCACTCTTTCATGCCCTTCCTTCTTCCCTTTCTTCCTTTCCCATTCACATTCTTCTTCCTCCTCCTCTACTTTTTTCTTTTTTTTCCTTCTCCCCCTTCCCTTCTTTGCCATCTTCTTCTTCTCCTTCCTCCCCTGCTTCCTCTTTTCCGTCCTCTTTTCCCCTTCCCTTTCTTCTACTCTTCCTTCTTCCTCTCCCTTTTCCTTTTCTTCCCCATCTTCTTCTTTTCCTTCCTCCCCTGCTTCCTCTTTTCCTTCTTTTCCCTCTTCCCTTTCTTCTTCCCTTCCTCCATCCTCTCCATTTCTTCCCCATCTTCTTCTCCTTCCTCCCTGCTTCCTCTTTTTCCCATTCCCTTTCTTCTTCCCTTCCTCCTTCCTCTCCCTTTTCCTTTTCTTCCCTACCTTCTTCTTCTCCTTCCTCCTCTGCTTCCTCTTTTTCCACTTCCCTTTCTTCTTCCTTCCTCTCCATTTTCCCTTTCTTCCCCATCTTCTTCTTCTCCTTCCTCCTCTGCTTCCTCTTTTTCCACTTCCCTTTCTTCTTCCTTCCTCTCCATTTTCCCTTTCTTCCCCATCTTCTTCTCCTCCTCCTTCCTCCCCTGCTTTCTCTTTTCCTTCTTTTTTCCCTTTCTTCTTCCCTTCCTCTCCCTTTCTTCCCCATCTTCTTCTCCTTCCTCCCCTGCTTCCTCTTTTCCTTCCTCTTTTCCCTTTCTTCTTCCCTTCCTCTCCCTTTCTTCCCCATCTTCTTCTCCTTCCTCCCCTGCTTCCTCTTTTCCTTCCTCTTTTCCTTCCTCTTTTCCCTTTCTTCTTCTCTTCCTCTCCCTTTTCTTCCCCATCTTTTCCCTTTCTTCTTCTCTTCCTCTCCCTTTTCTTCCCCATCTTATTCTCCTTCCTCCCCTGCTTCCTCTTTTCCTTCCTCTTTTCCTTCCTCTTTTCCCTTTCTTCTTCTCTTCCTCTCCCTTTTCTTCCCCATCTTCTTCCCCATCTTCTTCTCCTTCCTCCCTTGCTTCCTCTTTTCCTTCCTCTTTTCCTTCCTCTTTTCCCTTTCTTCTTCTCTTCCTCTCCCTTTTCCTCCCCATCTTCTTCTTCTCCTTCCTCCCCTGCTTCCTCTTTTCCTTCCTCTTTTCCCCTTCCCTTCCTTCTTCCCCTCCTTCCTTCCTTCCTCCCTCCCTCTTTTCCTTCCTCTTTTCCCCTTCCCTTCCTTCTTCCCCTCCTTTCTCTCCTTCCTCCCTCCCTCTCTTCCTCCCTCTTTTCCCTCTTGCCTTCCTTCTTCCCTTCCTCTCCTTTTCCTCCCCTCCTTCTTACTGGCCATCTCTCAGGGGTGCTTTGATGGTGCTTTACAATATTAGTATTATTATTAGTATTATTATTAGTATTATTATTTATCAATACCTTTAGTCGAACGCCTGGGCCCACAGCCAGGTCTTTAGTTGTCTCCTAAAGGGGGGGGGGGGGTGGCAACCTGATGTCCTTAGGCAGGGAGTTCCACAGGCGGGGGGGCCACTGCCGACAAGGCCCTGTCTCTCGTCCCCACCAACCGCGTTTGCGAGAGTGGCGGGATCGAGAGCAGGGCCTCTCCTGACGATCTTAAGCCGCGTGATGGTTCGTAGCAGGAGATACGTTCGGACTGGTAGCCTGGGCCACAGCCGTTCGGGGCTGTAAAGGTTAACGCCAGCACTTCGAATTGTGCCCGGAAGCCGATCGGCAGCCAGTGGAGCTGGCGCAACAAGGGAGTAGTTAGCCGCTCCCGTTAGCAACCTGGCTGCCGACCGTTGGACTAATTGGAGCTTCCGAACAGTCTTCAAAGGCAGCCCCACGCAGAGAGCGTTGCGGTAGTCTATCCGGGATGCAACCGGAGCGTGGACCACCGTGGCCAAGCCAGGCTTCCCAAGGAACGGGCGCAGGTGCTTGCAATAAATAGTAATCGTAGAGACATCACCGCCTTGAGTCTCCGTTCGGGGGAGATAAAGTACAGTAACAACAACAACAACAGGATGGTGACCTTTGGGCAGATGCTTGCTTTGCCATGCATTTCCTTTCCATGACTTGCCTTCCCTTCCCTTGCCATTCGCCTCCTTTCCCTTTGCAGGTTCCTTGCTTTGGCTTTCCTTTCCTTTCCATGACTTGCCTTCCCTTCCCTTGCCATGACTTGCCTTTCCTTGCCACTCACCTCCTTTCCCTTTGCTTTGCTTTTCCTTGCCTTCCCTTGCCTTGCCATGACTTGCCTTTCCTGGCCTTTCCATGACCGTCCTTGCCTTTCAATGCCTTGCCTTGCCAGGATTTCCCTTGCCTTTCCTTGCCTTCCCTTGCCATTCGCCTCCTTTCCCTTTGCAGGTTCCTTGCTTTGCCTTGCCTTGCCTTTCAATGACTTGCCTTCCCTTGCGTTTCCATTACTTTCCTTGCCTTGCCTTTTGATGACTTGCCTTCCCTTGCCTTTCAATGCCTTCCCATGACTTTCCTTGCCTTGCCATGACTGTCCTTCCCTTGTCATTTTCCTTGCCTTTCCATGACTTGCATTCCCTTGCCTTGCTATGACTTCCCTTGCCTTGCCTTGCTATGACTTTCTTTGCCATGACTTTCCTTGCCATGATGACTTGCCTTCCTTTGCCTTTCCATGACCTTCCTTGCCTTTGAATGCCTTGCCATAATTTTCCTTGCCTCTCCATGACTTTCCTTGCCTTGCCATGGCTTGCCTTTCCATGACCTTCCTTGCCTTTGAATGCCTTGCCATAATTTTCCTTGACTTGCCATAATTTTCCTTGCCTTGACATGACTTGCCTACCCTTGCCTTGCCATGACTTCCCTTCCCTTCCCATGACTTCCCTTCCCTTCCCATGACTTTCCTTGCCTTGCCATGACTTGCCTACCCTTGCCTTCCCATGACTTTCCTTGCCTTACCATGACTTCCCTTCCCATGACTTTCCTTGCCTTGCCATGACTTGCCTACCCTTGCCTTGACTTTACTTCCCTTCCCATGACTTTCCTTGCCTTTTGATGACTTGCCTTTCAATGCCTTGCCTTGCCATAATTTTCCTTGCCTTTCCATGACTTGCCTTCCCTTGCCTTGTCATGAATTTTCTTGCCTTGCCTTTTGATGACTTGCCTTTCAATTCCTTGCCTTGCCATAATTTTCCTTGCCATGACTTTCCTTGCCATGCCATGACTTCCCTTCCCTTCCCATAATTTTCCTTGCCATGACTTTCCTTGCCATGCCATGACTTCCCTTCCCTTCCCATGTCTTTCCTTGCCTATTGATGACTTGCCTTTCAATGCCTTGCCTTGCCATGACTTCCCTTCCCTTCCCATAATTTTCCTTGCCATGACTTTCCTTGCCATGCCATGACTTCCCTTCCCTTCCCATGTCTTTCCTTGCCTATTGATGACTTGCCTTTCAATGCCTTGCCTTGCCATGACTTTCCTTCCCTTCCCATGACTTTCCTTGCCTTTTGATGACTTGCCTTTCAATGCCTTGCCTTGCCATAATTTTCCTTGCCTTGCCATGACTTGCCTACCCTTGCCTTGCCATGACTTTCCTTGCCTTGCCATGACTTTCCTTCCCTTCCCATGACTTTCCTTGCCTTTTGATGACTTGCCTTTCAATTCCTTGCCTTCCCATGACTTTCCTTGCCTTACCATGACTTCCCTTCCCTTCCCATGACTTTCCTTGCCTTGCCATGACTTGCCTACCCTTGCCTTCCCATGACTTTCCTTGCCTTACCATGACTTTCCTTGCCTTGCCATGACTTGCCTTGCCTTGCCATGACTTTACTTCCCTTCCCATGACTTTCCTTGCCTTTTGATGACTTGCCTTTCAATGCCTTGCCTTGCCATAATTTGCCTTGCCATGACTTGCCTACCCTTGCCTTGCCATGACTTTCCTTCCCTTCCCATGACTTTCCTTGCCTTTTGATGACTTGCCTTTCAATTCCTTGCCTTCCCATGACTTTCCTTGCCTTACCATGACTTCCCTTCCCTTCCCATGACTTTCCTTGCCTTGCCATGACTTGCCTTCCCTTGCCTTCCCATGACTTTCCTTGCCTTACCATGACTTCCCTTCCCTTCCCATGACTTTCCTTGCCTTGCCATGACTTGCCTACCCTTGCCTTGCCATGACTTTACTTCCCTTCCCATGACTTTCCTTGCCTTTTGATGACTTGCCTTTCAATGCCTTGCCTTGCCATAATTTTCCTTGCCTTTCCATGACTTGCCTTCCCTTGCCTTGTCATGAATTTCCTTGCCTTGCCTTTTGATGACTTGCCTTTCCTGGCCTTTCCATGACTTTCCTTCCCTTCCCATGCCTTGCGATGACTTGCCTTCCCTTGCCATGGCTTTCCTTGCCTTGCCTTGCCTTGCCCCCTTTCCTTTCCTTTCCTTTCCTTTCCTTCTCCTCCTGCCAGATGGCCGGCGTCCAGCCGGGGCTTTGCATCCATCGTCGGCCTGAAAGGGGTATCGCTGCCGCTCGGCGGGGATAATCCCTGGAATTAGCCGCCGATCGGCCTACAAAGCCGCAGGTGCCCTGGGCCGGAGCCAGGTGACTGACTGGCCGGGTGCCCTGGGCCCGTCCGGAGAGAGGAGCCGATACGCTTCAGCACCTTCGGATTCATTTTGGTTCCACAAGATTGCGCCTTCCCATTGTCCCGGCCGCCGTCGCAAGGCCCCGCGTCCCTCCCGCTTTGCGCTCAGCTCATTCCGGTTCCTGCAAAGCCAGGCCTTGGTCTCCTTCCAAAGGACGGGAACCCGATTTGCAACTTGCGACGCGATGACAGGACTCTTTTCGGGCCAAACACCCATTTCTGACCAAGTGCCCAAATGGCCGGGGTTGGGACGACCTCTGCGTGACACGCCGGGCGGAGGAATCGTCATCGGAACAGGCATAATAACCGGGTTCGGGGTTCCGCCCACGCATGACACATGTATGTCGGACCCATATATGTCCGGTTTGCACCCAAGCTTTGCCACTACTTTCGAGGCTGATATATTATTAATTATTATTAATTATTATTAATTATTATTATTAATTATTATAATAATAATTATAATAATAATTAATAATATGTTGTCTTTTCTTTTGCCTTCATTCAGAAACACCTGGGTTTTGGGTTCGAGGTTCTGCCCCTTCGACACTCCGAGGAATCACCATGAAACTCTTGCTTTTGGCCCTGCGGCTGGGATTCGCCCTCGCTCTCATCCCTGGTGAGCCATGTATTATTATTATTATTATTATTATTATTATTGTTGCCATAATTATTACATATTATTGTTTTATGATATTATATACTATTGTTATTATTGTTATTATATTATTGTTATATCATTACTGTACGGTTGGTATTATTATTGTTATATATTATATACTGATATTACTATATTGTTGTAGACATATTATTATTATTATTTGCATATATTATTATATTGTTGCTGGTATTGTATATTATTATTATCTTATTGTTGTATAATATTAATTAAATAATTATATATAGTATATTATTATCTTATTATTATTATTATTATTATTATTATTATACTAGCTTGGGGACCCGGCCCTGCCCAGGTTATTTGAGAGACGCATTGTGTGCTTAGGTTGGTCCTTATCAGATGTTTACGTG
The DNA here is from genome assembly GCA_030556195.1 of Anolis apletophallus. Taxonomy (NCBI): domain Eukaryota; kingdom Metazoa; phylum Chordata; class Lepidosauria; order Squamata; family Anolidae; genus Anolis; species Anolis apletophallus. The sequence goes on along the minus strand of JARBWK010000017.1, from coordinate 14,706,350 downwards.
GCTTGCAGTGGTCTCAGGAAGTTAGTGAAGGTACTGCAAATCCCATCGGCCATGGTCCATCCCCCTCCCAACAGCACCAGGATGTAGAGTGGGTCATGGGGGCTCTGTGTGCCACATTTGGTCTTGATCAGTCATTGGATGAGGGTCGCAGCGGTCTCGGAAGGTGAGTGAAGGTACTGCAAGTCCCATCATCCATGGTCCATCCTCCTTCAAACGGCACCAGGATGTAGAGTGGGTCATGAGGGCTCTGTGTGGCAAGTTTGGTCTGCATTGGTCATTGGATGAGGGTCACAGTGCTCTCAGGAAGTGAGTGGAGGTACTTCAAGTCCCATCATCCGTGGTCCCACACAAAACTGCAGCAGGATGTAGAGTGGGCCATGAGGGCTCTGTGTGTCAGTTTTGGTCTTGATCAGTCATTGGATTAGGTTTGCAGCAGTTTTGGGAAGTGAATGAAGGTACTTCAAGTCCCATCATGCATGGTCTGCCCTCCTCCAAACTGCACCAGGACGTAAAGTGGGTCATGGGGGCTCTGTGTGCCAAGTTTGGTCTTGATCATTCAGTGGATGAGGGTTGCAGCGGTCTGGGGAAGTGATTGGAGGTACTTCAAGTCCCATCATCCATGGTCTGCCCTCCTTCAAACGGCAGCAGGATGTAGAGTGGGTCTTGGGGGTTTTGTGTGCCAAGTTTGGTCTTGTTCTGTCATTTTTGGGAGCCGCAAAGTGTTTTGGCCTTAAACTCCCACCATGCCTGACTGCCTCAGGCCTTTTCCTTACCCTTTCTGCCACTTTAGAGTGTCGGAATGTTCGTGTTGGCGACTGCCTCAGGCCTTGGCCTTATCCCCCTCTGGCAGTTTAGAGTGTCGGAATGTTCGTGTTGGGTGGCCAATTAGAGGCGTTATGCAAATACTCCTTCACTGGCAACCAATCATGTTGTCGGAATGTAGAGGCCGGGAGCCAATCAGAATGCTGCCACATACATACATACAAACAAACAAACATTCTGCTTTATTATATTTATAGATAGATATTTATAGATAAATAAACCAATAATTATTATCTCATTATTTATATATCTATTGTATATATTATATTGTTGCTGGTATTATATAATATAAATAAACCAATAATTATTATTTAATTCATATATATATATATATATATAGATAGAGAGAGAGAGAGAGAGAGAGAGAGAATATAGTATATATTATATTGTTCCTGGTATTATATATTATTATTATCTTGTTATTATATAATATAATATTATATATATATATATAGTATATATTAGTCTATAGTTTCTGGTATTATATATCATTATTGTTATTATTATGTTATAATATAATATTAATAAACCAATAATTATTATTTAATTCATATATATATATAGAGAGAGAGAGAATATAGTATATATTATATTGTTGCTGGTATTATATATTATTATTATCTTGTTATTATATAATATAATATATATATATATATTGTATATATTAGTCTATAGTTTCTGGTATTATATATCATTATTGTTATTATTATCTTATAATATAATATAAATACAATCATTATTATTTAATTCATATATATATATATATTGTATATATTATATTGTTGCTGGTATTATTATCTTATTATTACTATTATATTGTTGCGGTTTTATTATTATTATTATAAGGTCTATATGATTCTATTATTGCGGGCGTTATATTATTATTATATTATTATTATTTTTCCTTCCTGGCCTCCCGCTTGGGCCGAGGAGGGAGTCCCGGAAAGCCAGTCCAAAGTGGTTCATGGGATGGGAAGGGTGGGAAAGGCCATCACCGCAGGGCTGGCGTCCTGAGGAAGGCTTGCTCTCCCTCCCTCCCTTGCCTGCCTCTCTAGAGAAGGAGAAGGACCCCAAGTACTGGCGGCGCCAGGCCCAGGAGACCCTCCAGGCAGCCCTGCGCTTGCAGGAACTCAACACCAACGTGGCCAAGAACGTCATCCTCTTCCTCGGCGACGGTGAGGTCACCAGCATTTATTATTATTATTATTATTTACTTATATTGTTATTATTTATCATTATTTATTAATCACTTGTTAATATTACTATTTATTATTTATATTGTTACCATTATTAATAAATAAAAAATTATTAATTATTATTAATGTCAGCATTTATATTGTTATTTCTTTATTACTGTTGTTATTATTATTTATATTTATTATTAGTATTTATTTATTAGTATTATTTACTTATATTATTAATAAATAATATTAATTATTAATAATGTCAGCATTTATTATTGTTATTATTTATCATTAGTTATTAGTTATCACTTGTTATTATTACCATTTATAACATATTGTTACCATTACTAATGTCAGCATTTATATTATTTCTTTATTACTGTTGTTATTATTCTTTATATTTATTATTAGTATTTTTATTAGTATTATTTACTTTTATTATTATTATTTATAACTTTATTACTATTTATTATTTATATCGTTACCATTATTAATAAATAATATTAATTATTAATAATGTCAGTATTTATATTGTTTTTTCTTTATTACTGACGTTATTATTATTAGTATTTATTTATTTCAAACATTTATACCCTCCGAGGGGACGGCCGGACGGGGACTCAAATTATAAATAATAGTAATAAATAGTAGTAAAGAATTAATATAAATAATACTGAAATAATAAATAAATTAATAAATAATCTGTGTGTATGTGTATATAAGTATTATATTATTCTTATTATTTATACCTTATTATATTATTATTTATATATCTATTGTATATATTATATTGTTGCTGGTATTATATATTATTATTGTCATTATTATCTTATAATATACATAATAGTTATTATTTAATATATATATAATTATTATTTAATTCATATACATATATATTGTATATATTATATTGTTGCTGTTATTATATATTATTCTTATTATCTTATTATTATCTTATATTATCATTTATGTATCTATTGTATATATTATATTGTTGCTGGTCTTATAAATTATTATTATTACCTTATAATATAATATAATATAATATACATAAAACAATAATTATTATTTAATTCATATATATATTTCTTATATTATATTTATAATTTATTATTATATTAACATTATATAATATAATATTAGTATTATAATAATATATTGTATATATTAGTCTGTTGTTGCTAGTATATATTATTGTTATCATTATCTTATTATTATATAATATAATATTAGTATTATAATAATATATTGTATATATTATTATCATATATTATTATTATCTTATTATTATTATATAATATAATATTAGTAAAATAATAATATATTGTATATATTAGACTATTGTTGCTGGTATTTATTATTATTATTTACTTATATTATTATTATTTATCATTATTTATTATTTATAACTTTATTATTACTATTTATTATTTATATTGTTACCATTATTAATAAATAATATTAATTATTAATAATGTCAGTATTTATGTTGTTTTTTCTTTATTATTGTAATAAAGAATAATATTACTAATTAGTAATAATATATTATTATTATCATATTATTATCAAAATATTCCCTCTCTCCCTCGCCCTCTTGCAGGGATGGGGGTCTCGACAGTGACGGCCTCGCGCATCCTCAAGGGCCAGCTCCAGAACCAGAGCGGGGAGGAGTCCATCCTGGAAATGGACCGGTTCCCCTTCGTGGCGCTTTCCAAGGTCAGTCCGGCAGGCGGGCAGGAGGAATGTGAGCTTGCCAATAATAATATAGAGAAGAATTAATATATATTTATATATATATATTTATAAATAATAATAGAGAGAATATTAATATATTATATTATAATATAATACTATATAATAATAATAATAATAATATAGAGAATTAATTTCTCTATATCCTTCCTTTGCGGCCGGACTGAGGCCTGGCCAACCCTGGGCCGGAGCAAAGGTCGGCCTAGTTTGGCCAAGGGAGAAGGGCGCCCGGTTAACCAGAAGCCAGGGGTCAGCGGGGCTTCGGAAGCAAAGGTCCTTCGTTCGGTCCCAAGAAAGGTTGACATATTACAATGGGCAAACTTTCGGACCATGCAGGAAAAGCACAAAGCACCCCCAACAGATGGCCATCCAAGCCACGATAATGATAATAATAATACTTTATATGTAGACCACCCTATCTCCCCAAAGGGTGTGTGTGTGTATATATACTGTATATATATATATGAATTTTATTATATATTATATTAGAATATTTTGTATTATTTTTATTGTTATTATATTATTATATTTTAGTTACATTGTTATTATTTTGTATTATATATTATATTAATGTTTTGTATTACATATATTAATATTTTGTATTATATATAATATTATATATTGATATGTAATATAATATTTTTAATATTATTATATTACATAATATTATATATAATATTATTATATATTACCCTATCTCCTCAAATGGTTTACATATATATATATGAATATTGCTATATATTAGAATATGTTTGTATAATATATATATAATATAATATTGTGTAATATAATAATATTCATATATATTATATGAATATTATTATATTACATAATATTATATATAAGAATATTATTATATATTATATTATATGTATAAGAAAATTCACACATACATATATATGAATATAATATAATATGAATATTATATTACATAATATATATAAGAATATTATATATATTATGTAATATAATAATATTCATATTATATATATAATATGAATATTATTATATTACATAATATTATATATAAGAATATTATTATATATTATATTATATATATAAGAAAATTCACACATACATATATATGAATATATATAATATGAATATTATATTACATAATATATATAAGAATATTATATATAATATTATGTAATATAATAATATTCATAGAATATATATATATATATATAATATGAATATTATTATATTACATAATATTATATATAAGAATATTATTATATATTATATTATATGTATAAGAAAATTCACATACATATATATGAATATAATATAATATGAATATATTACATAATATATATAAGAATATTATATATAATATTATGTAATATAATAATATTCATAGAATATATATATATATATAATATGAATATTATTATATTACATAATATTATATATAAGAATATTATTATATATTATATTATAAGAAAATTCACACATACATATATATGAATATAATATAATATGAATATTATATTACATAATATATATAAGAATATTATTATATATAATATTATGTAATATACTAATATTCATTATATATATATATATATATATATATATATATATATATATATGTAAACCCTTTGAGGAGATAGGGTAATATATAATAATATATATAATATTATGTAATATAATATTAATATAATATATATAATACAAAATAATAATGATGTAACTAAAAATAATAATATAATAACAATAATAACAAATATATATAAGAATATTCACACACACACATATATATGTAACGAACCTGTACAATATATTATATATTGAATATATTAGAATGTAAGAATATTCTTATTCTATCTAGTATTATGTTAAGGTCTCCGTCTTGGCAAAATGCCTGGGTGTGTTTCCCCTTCCCCACCTTTTTGCTCCTTTTCCTGCAAACTAAGTAGGATAATGCTTTCGATCATGCGTGTGTAAGTGTGTGTGTGTGTACGTGTGTGAACTGGCCTGCCCTTGGCCTGACCACTTTCCCTCCTGCAGACCTACAACACGAACGCGCAGGTGCCGGACAGCGCGGGGACGGCCACAGCCTACCTGTGCGGGGTCAAGGCCAACGAGGGCACCGTCGGGGTCAGCGCCGCCGTCACCCGCGCCCAGTGCAACACCACCGCCGGGAACCACGTCACCTCCATCCTGCGTTGGGCCAAGGACGCCGGTCAGTCTCCCTCTGCCTTACTCCCCGTTGGGGAACTGTGAACGGGTCAATCCCAGGCTCTCAGGAAGTTAGTGCAGGTACTGCGAGTCCCATCGTCCATGGTCCACCCCCCTCCAAACAGCACCAGGGTGTGGAGTGGGTCATGGGGGCTCTGTGTGCCAAGTTTGGTCTTGATCAGTCTTTGTTGCGATCCCTTCTGTGGGGTCAGAAGGGATGGAAAGTACTACAAATCCCATCATCCAGTGTCTAACCACCTCAAAACTGCCCCCAGGATGTGGAGTGGGTCATGGGGGCTTTGTGTGCCAAGTTTGGTCTTGATCAGTCTTTGTTGCGATCCCTTCTGTGGGATCAGAAGGGATGGAAAGTACTACAAATCCCATCATCCAGTGTCTAACCACCTCAAAACTGCCCCCAGGATGTGGAGTGGGTCATGGGGGCTCTGTGTGCCAAGTTTGCTCTTTATCAGTCTTTGTTGCGATCCCTTCTGTGGGATCAGAAGGGATGGAAAGTACTACAAATCCCATCATCCAGTGTCTAACCACCTCAAAACTGCCCCCAGGATGTGGAGTGGGTCATGGGGGCTCTGTGTGCCAAGTTTGCTCTTTATCAGTCTTTGTTGCGATCCCTTCTGTGGGGTCAGAAGGGATGGAAAGTACTACAAATCCCATCATCCAGTGTCTAACCACCTCAAAACTGCCCCCAGGATGTGGAGTGGGTCATGGGGGCTCTGTGTGCCAAGTTTGGTCTTGATCAGTCTTTGTTGCGATCCCTTCTGTGGGGTCAGAAGGGATGGAAAGTACTACAAATCCCATCCAGTGTCTAACCACCTCAAAACTGCCCCCAGGATGTAGAGTGGGTCATGGGGGCTTTGTGTGCCAGGTTTGGTCTTGATCAGTCATTTCATGAGGGTCGCAGCGGTCTCGGGCAGTGAGTGAAGGTACTCCACGTCCCATCATCCGTGGTCCGTCCTCCTCCAAACTACACCAGGATGTAGAGTGGGTCATGGGGGCTCTATGTGCCAACTTTTGTTTTGCTCAGTCACTGGATGAGGGTCGCAGTGGTCTCGGGAATTGAGTGGAAGTACTTCAAGTCCCATCATCCATGGTAAATCCTCCTCGAAACTGCAGCAGGATGTAGAGTGGGTCATGGGAGCTCTGTGTGCCAAGTTTGGTCATTATTGGTCATTGGATGAGGGTCGCATTGTTTTCAGGAAGTGAGTGAAGGTACTGCAGATCCCATCATCCATGGACCATCCCCCTTAGAACAGCACCAGGATGTAGAGTGGGCAATGAGTATTCTGTGTGCCAAGTTTGGGCCTGGTCTGTGATTTGTAGGTGCTACAGTGCTCTGTGGGAAGTGAATCGGGTGAAGGTACTGCAAATCCCATCATTCGTGGCCCATCCTGCCCTAAAGTGCACCAGGCTGTAAAATGGGCCATTGGGCCTCTGTGTGCCAAGTGTGGCCCTGATTGGTGTGGGCCACAATGCTCTAAGGAAGTGAGTTAAAGTATTTCAAGTCCCGTCATCCCTCAAACTGCAGCAGGATGTAGAGTGGGTCTTGGGGGTTTTCTGTGCCCAGTTTGGTCTTGTTCTGTCATGGTTGGGGGGCGCAAAGTGTTTCGGTCTGAAACTCCCACCATGGCTGACTGCCTCAGGCCTTATCCCCCTCTGGCAGTTTAGAGTGCCGGAATGTTCGTGTTGGCGACTGCCTCAGGCCTTTGCCTTATCCCCCTCTGGCAGTTTAGAGTGTCGGAATGTTCGTGTTGGCGACTGCCTCAGGCCTTGGCCTTATCCCCCTCTGGCAGTTTAGAGTGTCGGAATGTTCGTGTTGGCGACTGCCTCAGGCCTTGGCCTTATCCCCCTCTGGCAGTTTAGAGTGTCGGAATGTTCGTGTTGGCGACTGCCTCAGGCCTTGGCCTTATCCCCCTCTGGCAGTTTAGAGTGTCGGAATGTTCGTGTTGGCGACTGCCTCAGGCCTTGGCCTTATCCCCCTCTGGAAGTTTAGAGTGTCGGAATGTTCGTGTTGGCGACTGCCTCAGGCCTTGGCCTTATCCCCCTCTGGCAGTTTAGAGTGTCGGAATGTTCGTGTTGGCGACTGCCTCCGGCCTTGGCCTTATCCCCCTCTGGCAGTTTAGAGTGTCGGAATGTTCGTGTTGGCGACTGCCTCAGGCCTTGGCCTTATCCCCCTCTGGCAGTTTAGAGTGTCGGAATGTTCGTGTTGGCGACTGCCTCAGGCCTTGGCCTTATCCCCCTCTGGCAGTTTAGAGTGTCGGAATGTTCGTGTTGGCGACTGCCTCAGGCCTTGGCCTTATCCCCTCTGGCAGTTTAGAGTGTCGGAATGTTCGTGTTGGCGACTGCCTCAGGCCTTGGCCTTATCCCCCTCTGGCAGTTTAGAGTGTCGGAATGTTCGTGTTGGCGACTGCCTCAGGCCTTGGCCTTATCCCCCTCTGGCAGTTTAGAGTGTCGGAATGTTCGTGTTGGCGACTGCCTCAGGCCTTGGCCTTATCCCCCTCTGGCAGTTTAGAGTGTCGGAATGTTCGTGTTGGCGACTGCCTCAGGCCTTGGCCTTATCCCCCCCTGGCAGTTTAGAATGTCGGAATGTTCGTGCTGGCGACTGCCTCAGGCCTTGGCCTTATCCCCCCCTGGCAGTTTAGAGTGTCGGAATGTTCGTGTTGGCGACTGCCTCAGGCCTTGGCCTTATCCCCCTCTGGCAGTTTAGAGTGTCGGAATGTTCGTGTTGGCTGGCCAATTAGAGGCGTTATGCAAATGCTCCCTCACTGGCAACCAATCATGTTGTCAGAATGTAGAGGCCGGGAGCCAATCAGAACGCTGCCACATACACACAAACACACAAACATACACACAAACATACATACAAACATTCCGCTTTATTATATATAGAGATAGAGATATAATAATCTCTATATATAATAAAGCGGAATGTTTGTATGTATGTATGTATGTTTGTTTATTATTATATATTATATTATTATTAATATAATATATAATATATAATAATATATAATAATAATAGTAGTATAATATTATACACACACACACACACACAGAGATAGACGAATTAACGAATTGATGGATAGGTGTGTGTTTTGGGGATGGATATATATAGAGATGGGTATTTTTCCCCTCGCGCATTTCGGCCGGGATCGAGACAGAGGACTGTTGTCGAGCGGCGGAGACGCTCTCTTTATTATCGCCGTCGACGCCGCCCGATGCTTCCTGTTTGGGAAACAAACAAACAAGTGGGCGGTGTGAGAGTGGCCCTTTGGAGGGGAGAGCGGCCCCAAGGCCCTGGTGGGCCTTGCCTGCCGTGACGCCCTTTCGCCAGGCCGGCCGACCCCAAACGCATCGCCCTTTTGGCACGCTCGTTTGCTCGAGGGCATCAAAGCCTTCTCTCTCTCTCGCTCTCTCTCCCCGCAAGTCTATTTCCAGAGACCGGACAGGGACTCTTTCTTTGAACCAAAGGTAAAAATAGACCTTGGGCTTCTCCGTCCCCCGAAATGCCCCCGGTCGGGGACAAAGGGGCCCTGTCCGGTCCCGAGTTCGAGTTCCGAACAGCAAAGAAGGGATCCGGACTCTGTTTTTTGCTCCACTGGACGGAGCAATGTTTAACCAGGAGTCCGCCCGGCCGGCCGGTCGGTCAGTGCCCATCCGGGCTCCCAACTGGACTCGGGAAGTGGGTCAAGGGTGACCGGGAGGGAGGGAGGGAGGGAAGAAGGGTGACTTTGCAACGGTCACCTCCGTTGGACGTCGAGTCCATTTCCCTCGAAAGTCCAGCCAAGTTTTGGGGGACGGTCAGTTCCTGCATTTCTGTGGAGAGTACACGCCACGGCCCAGGCCCGGATTACCCACAAGGCCAACGAGGCTGTGGCCTAGGGGCGCAAGCCGGGGCAGATCACGGACCAAAAAACCCCAAAATTGGTGTTTCTCTCTCGCGCACGCTTTCTCTCTTGCATGCGCTATCTTGCTCTCTTTCTCTCGCGCGCTCTCTCACGCGTGCACTCTCTCTCGTGTGCGCTAACTCTCTCTCGCTTTCTCTCTCGCACTATCTCGCTCTCTTTCTCTCGCGCTCTCTCTCTCGTGCGCTCTCTCTCCTGCGCGCTTTCTCTCTCATGCATGCTATCTCTCTCGTGCAGTCTCTCTCTTGCGTGCGCTCTCTCTCGCTCTCTCTCACACGCTCTCTCTCGCTCTCTTTCTCTCTTGCTCTCTCTCTCGTGCGCTCTTTCTTGCACACTCTTTCTCTTGCGCTCTCTCTTGCTCTCTCTCTCGTGCGCTCTTTCTTGCGCACTCTTTCTCTTGCGCTCTCTCTCGCTCTCTCGTGCGCTCTCTCTCTCACATGCGCTCTCTCTCGTGCTCTCTCTTGTGCACGTGTTCTCTCTCTCTCTCTTTCGTGCGCTCTCTCTCTCTCGCTCTCTTTCTCTCATGCTCTCGTGCGGTCTCTCTCCTGCGCACTTTCTTTCTCACGCATGCTATCTCTCTCGTGCAGTCTCTCTCGCTCTCTCTCACACGCTCTCTCTCGCTCTCTTTCTCTCACGCTCTCGTGCGGTCTCTCTCCTGCGCACTTTCTTTCTCACGCATGCTATCTCTCTCGTCTCGTCTCTCTCATGCTCTCTCTCTCACCCGCTCTCTCTCTCTCTCTTTCTCTTGCGCTCACTCTCGCGCTCTCTCATGCTCTCTTTTCTCTCGTGCTCTCTCTCGCGTGCGCTCTTGCGCACTCTTTCTCTTCACTCTCTCTCTCTCTCTTTGTCATGTGCTCTCTCTCTCTTTTCTCGCGCGCTCTCTCTCGTGCTCTCTTTTCTCTCGCTCTTTCTCGTCCTTCTCGTGCGCACGCTCTCTCTTTCTCTCATGCCCTCTCTCGCTCTCGCCACCCTCTCTCTCTCTTTCTCTCGTGCTCTCTCTCTCTCTCTCTCTCTCTCTCTCTCTCTCTTGTGCGCACCTTTGGAGCGAGTTTGCACTTGCTGCGCTCTCCCCAAGCCTCCCAACTCCCGAGGAGACCTTCAGAGCACAGCGGAGCTTTCCAGCCGGTGGGAGTGCATGGGGGCCTTGGAGGTGGCGGGAGGTTGGCGTAAAGGGGGCGTAATCCCAAAGTGTGGCCTAGGGCGCCAAAAAGTGTTCATCCGGGCCTGCCACGTCCAGTTTATGTCATGCAAATTCCGGTCAACTTGACGGTTTCCCTGATTCAGCCAGGTCCACCTTGGGTTGAGGGGTGTTGGTCCAGAAACTGACCGGGCCTTGCCCTGCGTCCCGACTAACCCTGTGTCTCCTCTCGGCTCGCAGGCAAGTCGGTGGGCATCGTGACCACCACAAGGGTCAACCACGCTACCCCCAGCGCGGCCTACGCCCACTCGGCCGACCGGGAGTGGTACTCGGACGGGGAGATGCCCCCGGAGGCCCTCCAGCAGGGCTGCAAGGACATCGCCCGCCAGCTCGTCGAGAACGTCCCCGACATCGAGGTAGGTCGGTCGCGGTAGGTTCGGACTGCGACCCGGAGCGGAGCCGCTGCTCCTCGGCCCTCCCTCTATCGAGAGGCTGAAAAGCCTGAGAACATACCTGACCGATGAAGTGGAAACGTAGAGCCCCGCCTTGCCTTCCCTGGAAGGGATTATCGTCTTCCTCTTCACGTCGTCATTGTTGTCTTTGGCTTGCGCCCGAGAGGCATTCGGTGGGGCGGCAAGAATATAAGTGATAGGTTGGCACCCCACCCCCTGGACTCGAGCCACTTACCTTTCGGTCAGCAAGTTCAGCTGGTTAACCTGCTGCGCCACCAGGGGGCTCCAATAATAACAGTACTACATAATAACACCAGCAACAATAGAATAATATATAAACAATATATCTATAACAATATAATATAATAACAATAATAAAAAGTTAATAACAATAATAATAAATAATAGCAGCAACAATATAATAATATATACAATATACACAACAATAATAGTATAATAATAAAACTACAACGATATAATAATAATAAGATAACAATAATGCATAGCAGCAACAATAGAATAATATAAACAATATAACTATAACACTATAATATAATAACAATAAAAAGTTAATAATAATAATAATACATAACACAATAAAATAATATAAACAATATACACAATATAATAATAATATAACTACATATAATAATAAAATAATAATACATAACACCAGCAACAATAAAATAATATAAACAATATACACAATATAATAATAATATAACTACATATAATAATAAAATAATAATACATAACACCAGCAACAATAAAATAATATAAACAATATACACAATAATATAATAATATAACTACAATATAATAATAATAAGATAATAATAATACATACCAGCAACAATACGATAGTATATAAAATATAACTATAACAATATATAATAACAATAAAAATTTAATAATAAAATAATAATACATAACACCAGCAACAATAGAATAATATATACAATATTGTAATAATAAAATAACATAACTGCAAAAATATAATATATAGTAACAGTAATAACAAGATAATAAATAATATAATAAATAAATAAAAATATAATAATAATATTATTATTATAATAAAAACACCAGCAGCAATAGAATAATATATACAATATTGTAATAATAAAATAACATAACTGCAAAAATATAATATATAGTAACAGTAATAACAAGATAATAAATAATATAATAAATAAATAATAATATAATAATATTATTATAACAATAAAAACACCAGCAGCAATAGAATAATATATGCAATATACACAATAATATAATAATATAACTACAATATAATAATATTAGCAAGATAATAATAATAATAATAAATAATAACACCAGCAACAATAGAATAATATAAACAATAAAACTACAACAATATAACTATAACAAGTTCATAATATCAATAATTATAATAAATAATAACACCAGCAACAATAGAATAATATATTCAATATACACAATAATATAATAATATAACTACAATATAATAATAATAATATAATAATAATACATAACACCAGCAATACAGTAGTATATATACAATATATACAGTATAATCATAATAATAACAAATAGTTACCTAATAAAAATATATCTAACATTATTTCAACTGTACAGACATGGTGGCGGGGTATAAATAATTTTTAAAAAATTATTATTTTTATTATTATTTCCTCCTCCCTTTGCTTTGGGTGACTCTCTTGGCCTCGGGCAGCAAAACCTATGGGGCTGCCTTTCTTTGGAGGCAAAATCCGGGCTTGTGGGTGCAGAGCGGTGCGATCAATGCTGCCAATGCTGAGCCCGAGGGGCCTCTATCTGGGCTAGATGTGCGTGCAAAAGGGGGCAATCAATGGCCATTGTCTTGCCAGCCGTGGCCCAGAAAGAGAGCGCTGGACGGAGGCCCAAAGGGGAAGCAAGGGCTCCCTCTGGCGCATGTCCTTCCTCGGGTCCTCGGAGTGAGAGTCCGCTGTTTGGATGGCCTTGCAAAGCCTTGTAAAGCTACAACTCCCATGGTCACTAAACAGCCTGGCTTGCTGACCAGTGACCACCACCCAAAGGCCTCCGGGCATGCCACGAGCCACCGCGGGAAAAACAGAGGCCACCCTTCTCCGATTTCCCGCTCCGTCCTGCCCCAAATTACATAAATAGGGACCCTAAAACCCCTATTTAGTTTGCTATTTAATTACAGGCCTCGGCCACGTATAATTATGGGGATGATGAATATATCTGTGTATATAATATTTGCGCGCATCCTTTCTCTGCTGAATTGCTAACCGAAAAATATTTCGGGGGGGAAAGAGGGTACGTAGTGAAAAGCATTCTCTGTTTACATTGCAACTCTATTTGGGGGCGTTTGGGTGCCAAGTGGACGACGATGGGTGTTTGGCCCCCTCTCCCCAGGTGATCATGGGAGGCGGGCGGAAGTACATGTTCCCCAAGAACACCAGCGACGTGGAACACCCGGAGGAGGACAAATACCGGGGGACGCGCCTGGACGGCAGGAACCTCGTCGAGGAATGGAAGAGGAGGAAGCCCAGTGAGAAGGTCGGCGGGGTCACCGACGTTATTGCAATTACTAATTATTATGATCCCAAATTTGGTTCCATGGTGTGGTCAGTTTGGATCGGCATTTCTAGGGCACTTTATGGGGTCCCTGCTGGTATTCCTAGGCCACTTTATGGGGTCCCTGCTGGCATTTCTAGGCCACTTTATGGGGTCCCTGCTGGCATTCCTAGGGCACTTTATGGGGTCCCTGCTGGTATTCCTAGGCCACTTTATATGGGGTCCATTTCTAGGGCACTTTATGGCATTTCTAGGCCACTTTATGGGGTCCCTGCTGGCATTCCTAGGGCACTTTATGGGGTCCCTGCTGGTATTCCTAGGCCACTTTATGGGGTCCCTGCTGGCATTCCTAGGGCACTTTATGGGGTCCCTGCTGGCATTCCTAGGGCACTTTATGGGGTCCCTGCTGCTATTCCTAGGGCACTTTATGGGGTCCCTGCTGGCATTCCTCGGCCATTTTATGGGGTCCCTGCTTTCATTCCTCGGCCACTTTATGGGGTCCCTGCTGGCATTCCTAGGCCACTTTATGGGGCCCCTGCTTTTATTCCTCGGCCACTTTATGGGGTCCCTGCTGGCATTCCTAGGCCACTTTATGGGGCCCCTGCTTTTATTCCTCGGCCACTTTATGGGGTCCCTGCTGGCATTCCTAGGCCACTTTATGGGGTCCCTGCTAGCATTCCCAGGCCACTTTATGGGGTCCCTGCTGGCATTCCTAAGCCACTTTATGGGGTCCCTGCTGGCATTCCTAGGCCTCTTTATGGGGTCTCTGCTTGCAACCCTAGGCCTCTTTATGAACCCAACCTAATGTGATGATCCATAGGGAGGAAATGGGGGTTCATGGGGCTTCTTGCAATGTCCTCCTTCCGCAGAAGGCCCATTACGTCTGGAACCAGGCCGAACTCATGAAACTGGACCCCAGCCGAGTGGACTATCTCTTGGGTGAGTCTCAGGGATTTGGGGGACTGTATTCTGGCTGCCTGTGAAACCTCCCACCCCTGACCAAAGGGGCGCTTCCCTCGCCACCTCTTCCCCCACCTCTTCCCTCCATAGGCCTCTTTGAGCCCATCGACCTGATGTATGAACTCAACCGGAATGAGGAGACGGACCCTTCTCTGACTGAGATGGTGGATGTGGCCCTCAAGATCCTCCAGAAGAACCCCCTCGGGTTCTTCTTGCTGGTGGAAGGTGAGAGGAGGGAGGAGGAGGCTTATGTGTACCCTTCCTCGGGGTGGATGCCTTGAATCCTAGGGGTGGAAGGGGCTCCCAAAGGTCATCTAGTTCCCCAGACTTGGTTTGAAGCCCACCTTGGCTTCCAAGTCTTTGGCCAACCTCTGGAGACCTCTTGAGAGATGACCATCCAGATGATGGGTAGCCCACCTTGGCTTCCAAGACTTTGGCCAACCTCTGGAGACCACTTGAGATATGACTATCCAGATGATGGAGAGCCCACCTTGGCTTCCAAGTCTTTGGCCAACCTCTGGAGACCTCTTGAGAGATGACCATCCAGATGATGGGTAGCCCACCTTGGCTTCCAAGTCTTTGGCCAACCTCTGGAGACCTCTTGACCATCCAGATGATGGAGAGCGCACCTTGGCTTCCAAGTCTTTGGCCAACCTCTGGAGACCTCTTGAGAGATGACCATCCAGATGATAGAGAGCCCACCTTGGCTTCCAAGTCTTTGGCCAATCTTTGGAGACCTCTTGAGAGATGACCATCCAGATGATAGAGAGCCCACCTTGGCTTCCAAGTCCTTGGCCAACCTCTGGAGACCTCTTGAGATATGACCATCCAGATGATGGAGAGCCCACCTTGGCTTCCAAGTCCTTGGCCAACCTCTGGAGACCTCTTGAGATATGACCATCCAGATGATGGAGAGCGCACCTTGGCTTCCAAGTCTTTGGCCAACCTCTGGAGACCTCTTGAGAGATGACCATCCAGATGATAGAGAGCCCACCTTGGCTTCCAAGTCCTTGGCCAACCTCTGGAGACCTCTTGAGATATGACCATCCAGATGATGGAGAGCCCACCTTGGCTTCCAAGTCCTTGGCCAACCTCTGGAGACCTCTTGAGATATGACCATCCAGATGATGGAGAGCGCACCTTGGCTTCCAAGTCTTTGGCCAACCTCTGGAGACCTCTTGAGAGATGACCATCCAGATGATGGAGAGCCCACCTTGGCTTCCAAGTCCTTGGCCAACCTCTGGAGACCTCTTGAGATATGACCATCCAGATGATGGAGAGCGCACCTTGGCTTCCAAGTCTTTGGCCAACCTCTGGAGACCTCTTGAGAGATGACCATCCAGATGATGGAGAGCCCACCTTGGCTTCCAAGTCTTTGGCCAATCTTTGGAGACCTCTTGAGAGATGACCATCCAGATGATGGAGAGCCCACCTTGGCTTCCAAGTCTTTGGCCAATCTTTGGAGACCTCTTGAGAGATGACCATCCAGATGATGGATAGCCCACCTTGGCTTCCAAGTCTTTGGCCAACCTCTGGAGACCTCTTGAGAGATGACCATCCAGATGATGGAGAGCCCACCTTGGCTTCCAAGTCTTTGGCCAATCTCTAGAGACCTCTTGAGAGATGACCATCCAGATGATGGAGAGCCCACCTTAGCTTCCAAGTCTTTGGCCAATCTTTGGAGACCTCTTGAGAGATGACCATCCAGATGATGGAGAGCCCACCTTGGCTTCCAAGTCTTTGGCCAATCTTTGGAGACCTCTTGAGAGATGACCATCCAGATGATGGATAGCCCACCTTGGCTTCCAAGTCTTTGGCCAACCTCTGGAGACCTCTTGAGAGATGACCATCCAGATGATGGAGAGCCCACCTTGGCTTCCAAGTCTTTGGCCAATCTCTAGAGACCTCTTGAGAGATGACCATCCAGATGATGGAGAGCCCACCTTAGCTTCCAAGTCTTTGGCCAATCTTTGGAGACCTCTTGAGAGATGACCATCCAGATGGTGGAGAGCCCACCTTGGCTTTCAAGTTTTTGGCCAATATCTTGATACTTCTTGAGAGATGACCGTCCAGACAATGGAGAGCCCACTTTGGCTTCCAAGTCTTTGGCCAACCTCTGGAGACCTCTTGAGAGATGGCCATCCAGACGATGGAGAGCCCACCTTGGCTTCCAAGTCTTTGGCCAACCTCTGGAGACCTCTTGAGAGATGACCGTCCAGACGATGGAGAGCCCACCTTGGCTTCCAAGTCTTTGGCCAACCTCTGGAGACCTCTTGAGAGATGACCATCCATATGATGGAGAGCCCACCTTGGCTTCCAAGTCTTTGGCCAATCTCTGGAGACCTCTTGAGAGATGACCGTCCAGATGATGGAGAGCCTACCTTGGCTTCCAAGTCTTTGGCCAACTGGAGACTTTGGCCAACCTCTGGCTTGTCACATAATGGAGCCCTGGAGGCCACCTAGTCCACCCACAGCCCCTTCAGGGAAACACAGTCTGGGTGCCACGATGTGCCTGGAGGTGGCTTTCGGGCCTTTCATGGAGGGATCCCCACTTCTCCTCCTTCCCCTCTGCAGGCGGGCGCATCGACCACGGCCACCACGAGGGCAAGGCCAAGCAGGCCCTGCATGAAGCCGTGGAGATGGACAGGGCCATCGGCTTGGCCGACCGCATGACCTCCACCCAGGACACCCTGACGGTGGTGACCGCCGACCACTCCCACGTCTTCACCTTTGGGGGATACACTCCCCGTGGGAACACCATATTTGGTAAGGCCTGGTCTGGGGGGCCTGGTCTGGGGGGCCGTGGTTGGTGGGCTGAGGGATGGACGGAAGGATGGAGGTCAGTGGCAGGGAATGGAGCCACTGGGTTGGCCTTCTAGTTGACGTCCTCCTGCCTTCGTCTTCTCCTTCTTCCCCTCCTTCCTCCTTCCCTCTCTTCTTCTCTTCCGCTCAGGCCTGGCCCCAAAGGACAGCGATGTGGACAAGAAGCCCTTCACCTCCATCCTCTATGGCAACGGACCCGGCTATCGCATCGTGGACGGAGAGAGGGAGAACGTCTCCACCACTAATTTCAGTGAGTAGCCAACACTAGCTTTGGCCCACTGACTCGTACTCTCCTCAGGACAATGGCTTTGGCCCACTGACTCATAACAGGCCTACTCACTCTCCTCAGGACAATTGGCCCACTGACTCGTAGCAGGCTTCGGCCTTTGGACAACCAGCTTTGGCCCACTGACTCATAACAGGCTTCGGCCTACTCACTCTCCTCAGGAAAGCTTTGGCCCACACCAGCTTTGGCCCACTGACTCCTCAGGACAGGCTTTGGCCTGACTCACCTACTCTCCTCAGGACAACACCAGCTTTGGCCCACTGACTCATAACAGGCTTCCTACACACTCTCCTCAGGACCTACTTTGTCCTACTGACTCCTCAGGAAAACACCAGCTTTGGCCCACTGACTGACTCGTAACGGCTAGCAGGGCCCACTGACTCATAACAGGCTTCGGCCTACTCACTCTCCTCAGGAAAACACCAGCTTTGGCCCACTGACTCGTAACAGGCTTCGGCCTACTCACTCTCCTCAGGACAACACTAGCTTTGGCCCACTGACTCATAACAGACTTCGGCCTACACACTCTCCTCAGGACAACACTAGCTTTGTCCTACTGACTCGTAGCAGGCTTCGGCCTACTCACTCTCCTCAGGACAACACTAGCTTTGGCCCACTGACTCGTAGCAGGCTTCGGCCTACTCACTCTCCTCAGGACAACACTAGCTTTGGCCCACTGACTCGTAACAGGCTTCGGCCTACTCACTCTCCTCAGAACAACACTAGCTTTGGCCCACTGACTCGTAACAGGCTTCTGCCTGCTCACTCTCCTTAGGACAACATTAGCTTTGGCCCACTGACTCGTAGCAGGCTTCGGCCTACTCACTCTCCTCAGGACAACACTAGCTTTGTCCTACTGACTCGTAACAGGCTTCGGCCTACTCACTCTCCTTAGGACAACATTAGCTGTGGCCCACTGACTCGTAGCAGGCTTCGGCCTACTCACTCTCCTCAGGACAACACTAGCTTTGGCCCACTGACTCGTAGCAGGCTTCGGCCTACTCACTCTCCTTAGGACAACACTAGCTTTGGCCCACTGACTCGTAACAGGCTTCGGCCTACTCACTTTCCTTAGGACAACGCTAGCTTTGGCCCACTGACTTGTTACAGGCTTCGGCCTACTCACTCTCCTTAGGACAACACTAGCTTTGGCCCACTGACTTGTAACAGGCTTCGGCCTACTCACTTTCCTTAGGACAACACTAGCTTTGGCCCACTGACTTGTAACAGGCTTCGGCCTACTCACTTTCCTTAGGACAACGCTAGCTTTGGCCCACTGACTTGTAACAGGCTTCGGCCTACTCACTCTCCTCAGGACGACACTAGCCTTGGCCCACTGACTCGTAACAGGCTTCGGCCTACTCACTCTCCTTAGGACAACGCTAGCTTTGGCCCACTGACTTGTAACAGGCTTCGGCCTACTCACTCTCCTTAGGACAACACTAGCTTTGGCCCACTGACTCGTAACAGGCTTCGGCCTACTCACTCTCCTCAGGACGACACTAGCCTTGGCCCACTGACTCGTAACAGGCTTCGGCCTACTCACTCTCCTTAGGACAACGCTAGCTTTGGCCCACTGACTTGTAACAGGCTTCGGCCTACTCACTCTCCTTAGGACAACGCTAGCTTTGGCCCACTGACTTGTAACAGGCTTCGGCCTACTCACTCTCCTTAGGACAACACTAGCTTTGGCCCACTGACTCGTAACAGGCTTCGGCCTACTCACTCTCATTAGGACAACGCTAGCTTTGGCCCACTGACTTGTAACAGGCTTCGGCCTACTCACTCTCCTTAGGACAACACTAGCTTTGGCCCACTGACTTGTAACAGGCTTCGGCCTACTCACTCTCCTTAGGACAACGCTAGCTTTGGCCCACTGACTTGTAACAGGCTTCGGCCTACTCACTCTCCTCAGGACGACACTAGCCTTGGCCCACTGACTCGTAACAGGCTTCGGCCTACTCACTCTCCTTAGGACAACGCTAGCTTTGGCCCACTGATTCGTAACAGGCTTCGGCCTACTCACTCTCCTCAGAACGACACTAGCTTTGGCCCACTGACTCGTAACAGGCTTCGGCCTACTCACTCTCCTTAGGACAACGCTAGCTTTGGCCCACTGATTCGTAACAGGCTTCGGCCTACTCACTCTCCTCAGAACGACACTAGCTTTGGCCCACTGACTCGTAACAGGCTTCGGCCTACTCACTCTCCTTAGGACAACACTAGCTTTGGCCCACTGACTTGTAACAGGCTTCGGCCTACTCACTCTCCTTAGGACAACACTAGCTTTGGCCCACTGACTCGTAACAGGCTTCGGCCTACTCACTCTCCTTAGGACAACACTAGCTTTGGCCCACTGACTTGTAACAGGCTTCGGCCTACTCACTCTCCTTAGGACAACACTAGCTTTGGCCCACTGACTCGTAACAGGCTTCGGCCTACTCACTCTCCTTAGGACAACGCTAGCTTTGGCCCACTGATTCGTAACAGGCTTCGGCCTACTCACTCTCCTCAGAACGACACTAGCTTTGGCCCACTGACTCGTAACAGGCTTCGGCCTACTCACACTTTTGTCATCAAAAATACCAAGTTAATTTTTAATGTTTCTGACCGGCCTCACCGCGGTGGTTGCTTCCAGCGCCTTCTGCTCCTTCTTGAAAGTGTTGTCGTCAGCTTTGTCCTCAAATAAGAACTAGCTTTCCGTAACATAAATAAACAAATACACAGTGGCTTTACACGCAGCAGCCTTCACCCTGGAGCTTTCTCACACAAGGCTTCTCCCACACGAACATGCCCGGATTACCCATAAGGCCAACGAGGCCATGGCCTAGGGGCGCAAGCCGGGGGGGGGGGGGCGGCGGCGGCACAGATCACGGACCAAAGAAAGAAAAACTGTTCCGCGCCCCTCTTTCCCCCTCTCTCATGCCCCTCCTCGCTCCTTCTCCCGACAAAGTATCTGCTCCGTCTCGCACGCGCGCTCTCTCTCGCGTGCGCTCTCTTGTTCTCTCTCTTGCTCTCTCTCACGTGCCCTCTCTCTCTCGCACTCTCCCTCTCTTGCGCGCGCTGTCTCATTCTCTCTCTTACTCTCTCTCATGTGCCCTCTCTCTCTCTTGCGCGCGCGCACTCTCGTTCTCTCTTTTGCTCTCTCTCACGCGCCCTCTCTCTCTCGCACTCTCTCATGCTCTCTCTCGCACGCACTCTCTCACTCTCTCGCGTTTTCTCTCACATTCTCTCTCTCGCTCTCTTGCGCACTCTCTCGTGTGCACACTCTCTCTCGCTTTCTCTTCTGCTCTCTCTCGCACTCTCCCTTGCTCTCTCTCTCATGCGCCCTCTCTCTCTCGCACTCTCTCTCTATCGCAGTTTCTCTCTCGCGCTCCCTCTCTCTCTCGTTCTCTTGCTCTCTCTCTCTCGCGTGCGCTCTCTCGTTCTCTCTCTTGCTCTCTTGCGTGCGCTCTCTCTCTCGCGTGCGCGCACTCTCGTTCTCTCTCTTACTCTCTCTCATGTGCCCTCTCTCTCTCGCACTCTCTCTTGCGCGCGCGCACTCTCGTTCTCTCTTTTGCTCTCTCTCATGCGCCCTCTCTCTCGCACTCTCTCATGCTCTCTCTCGCACGCACTCTCTCGCGCTCTCTCTCTCTCTCGTTCTCTTGCTCTCTCTCTCTCGCGTGCGCTCTCTCGTTCTCTCTCTTGCTCTCTCTCGCGTGCCCTCTCTTGTTCTCTCTCTTGCTCTCTTGCGCGTGCTCTCTCTCGCGCGTGCGCGCACTCTCGTTCTCTCTCTTACTCTCTCTCATGTGCCCTCTATCACTCTCTCGCGTTTTCTCTCACATTCTCTCTTGCGCGCTCTCTCTCTCTCGTTCTCTTGCTCTCTCTCTCTCTCTCGTGCGCTCTTTCTTGCTCTCTCTCGCACACGATCTCTCTCTCGTGCGCGTCTTTGGAGCGAGTTTGCACTCTTCTGCGCTCTCTCCAAGCCTCCCGACTCCCGAGGAGACCTTCAGAGCACAGCGGAGCTTTCCAGCCGGTGGGAATGCATGGGGACCTTGGAGGTGGCGGGATGGTACCTACTCGCCTTTCTCTTCTGCTCCGGAGGCACCATGGCTAAAGCCAGCCAAGTGTGGGTCTGAGTGGTGTGTGTGTGTGTGGGGGCGTAATTCCAAAGTGTGGACTAGGGCGCAAAGAAGTGTTAATCTGGGCCTGCACACGAGGCTTCTCTCACACGAGGCTTCTCCCACACTGGAGCTTTCCCATGAGGCTTCTCTCACACGAGGCTTCTCTCACACGAGGCTTCTCCCACACTGGAGCTTTCCCATGAGGCTTCACTCACACGAGGCTCTCTCACACGAGGCTTCTCCCACACTGGAGCTTTCTCATGAGGCTTCTCTCACACGAGGCTCTCTCACACAAGGCTTCTCCCACACTGGAGCTTTCTCATGAGGCTTCTCACACGAGGCTCTCTCACACGAGGCTTCTCCCACACTGGAGCTTTCCCATGAGGCTTCTCTCACACGAGGCTCTCTCACACGAGGCTTCTCCCACACTGGAGCTTTCTCATGAGGCTTCTCTCACACGAGGCTCTCTCACACGAGGCTTCTCCCACACTGGAGCTTTCTCATGAGGCTTCTCTCACACGAGGCTCTCTCACACGAGGCTTCTCCCACACTGGAGCTTTCCCATGAGGCTTTCCCATGAGGCTTCTCTCACACGAGGCTCTCTCACACGAGGCTTCTCCCACACTGGAGCTTTCTCATGAGGCTTCTCTCACACGAGGCTCTCTCACACAAGGCTTCTCCCACACTGGAGCTTTCTCATGAGGCTTCTCTCACACGAGGCTCTCTCACACGAGGCTTCTCCCACACTGGAGCTTTCTCATGAGGCTTCTCTCACACGAGGCTCTCTCACACGAGGCTTCTCCCACACTGGAGCTTTCTCATGAGGCTTCTCTCACACGAGGCTCTCTCACACGAGGCTTCTCCCACACTGGAGCTTTCCCATGAGGCTTCTCTCACACGAGGCTCTCTCACACGAGGCTTCTCCCACACTGGAGCTTTCTCATGAGGCTTCTCTCACACGAGGCTTCTCTCACACGAGGCTTCTCTCACACGAGGCTTCTCCCACACTGGAGCTTTCCCATGAGGCTTCTCTCACACGAGGCTCCCTCACACGAGGCTTCTCCCACACTGGAGCTTTCTCATGAGGCTTCTCTCACACGAGGCTCTCTCACACAAGGCTTCTCTCACACGAGGCTTCTCCCACACTGGAGCTTTCCCATGAGGCTTCTCTCACACGAGGCTCTCTCACACGAGGCTTCTCCCACACTGGAGCTTTCTCATGAGGCTTCTCTCACACGAGGCTCTCTCACACAAGGCTTCTCTCACACGAGGCTTCTCCCACACTGGAGCTTTCTCATGAGGCTTCTCTCACACTAGGCTTCTCTCACACGAGGCTTCTCTCACACGAGGCTTCTCCCACACTGGAGCTTTCCCATGAGGCTTCACTCACACGGCTCTCTCACACGAGGCTTCTCCCACACTGGAGCTTTCTCATGAGGCTTCTCTCACAGGCTCTCTCACACAAGGCTTCTCCCACACTGGAGCTTTCTCATGAGGCTTCTCTCACACGAGGCTCTCTCACACGAGGCTTCTCCCACACTGGAGCTTTCTCATGAGGCTTCTCTCACACGAGGCTCTCTCACACGAGGCTCTCTCACACGAGGCTTCTCTCACACGAGGCTTCTCCCACACTGGAGCTTTCTCATGAGGCTTCTCTCACACGAGGCTCTCTCACACGAGGCTTCTCCCCACACTGGAGCTTTCTCATGAGGCTTCTCTCACACGAGGCTTCTCACACGAGGCTTCTCTCACTGGAGGCTTTGGAGCTTTCCCATGAGGCTTCTCTCACACGAGCTCTCTCACACGAGGCTCTCTCACACAAGGCTTCTCTCACACGAGGCTTCTCCCACACTGGAGCTTTCTCATGAGGCTTCTCTCACACTAGGCTTCTCTCACACGAGGCTTCTCTCACACGAGGCTTCTCCCACACTGGAGCTTTCCCATGAGGCTTCACTCACACGAGGCTCTCTCACACGAGGCTTCTCCCACACTGGAGCTTTCTCATGAGGCTTCTCTCACACGAGGCTCTCTCACACAAGGCTTCTCCCACTGGAGCTTTCTCATGAGGCTTCTCTCACACGAGGCTCTCTCACACGAGGCTTCTCCCACACTGGAGCTTTCTCATGAGGCTTCTCTCACACGAGGCTCTCTCACACGAGGCTCTCTCACACAAGGCTTCTCTCACACGAGGCTTCTCCCACACTGGAGCTTTCTCATGAGGCTTCTCTCACACGAGGCTCTCTCACACGAGGCTTCTCCCACACTGGAGCTTTCTCATGAGGCTTCTCTCACACGAGGCTTCTTTCACACGAGGCTTCTCTGACACGAGCTTTCTCACACGAGTCTTCTCTCACACTGAGGTTTACCTCGCGCTCCTCAGAATGACACTAGCTTTGGCCCACTCACTCTAACTGTCTTCGACACGCGTGTCCTGACGTAGCCTGCAGTGGCCTTGACCTTTTGGCGTGTGCCCCCCAATGCCTCCTTCCCCTTCTGCCTTTTTCTGCTCCAACCTCTCCTCCTCCTCTTCCTCTTCTTCCGCAGCCGATGCCAACTACCAGGCCCAGTCGGCGGTCCCCTTGCGCATGGAGACGCACGGCGGGGAGGACGTGGCCATCTTCGCCAAGGGCCCCATGGCGCACCTGCTGCACGGCGTCCACGAGCAGAACTACATCCCGCACGTCATGGCCTTTGCCGCCTGCATCGGGGAGAACAGGGGCCACTGCCGGTCGGGGGCCCCTCCGCGCGGTCCCTGGGGGACCCTGCATGCCTCTGCCCTGGCCCTGCTCGTGGCCCGCGGCCTCTTCTGATGGTGCGCACACGAGGGGCTGGTCGGGAGCCGGCCCGCTTTCCGCAAGGACCTGAACCTCGGTTCCCCTTCCGATCCGAAACTTATAACTGACCCCAACGGACCACACAGGCCTCTTTGCCAAAGGAGAGGCCGTCTGCCCAAAGAACAGCTGGAAGCATCTGTCGCCGGGGTGGAAAGGCGGCCTTCGGGCATTCCAGGATCCGGGCCAAGCCAGACTTTGGAAACTTGGGAATGTTTCCCCCGATAAGAGCGGGTCTGGTTCCGCTCCGCAGGGACGGCGCTGGTGGGCCCTTGGCACGCCTCTCCCCCGGCACTTCCCGACGATGGGACGCTCCGGCTTGTGGTCGGAAGCCAAGAAGATGGGTGGGCGCACGGCCGGCCTCGCTCTTCTCCTCCTGGTTGCGTTCCATGGGCCAAGAACTCACCTGCGTACAAAACAACCCGACTCTGCCACTTATTGATCTCCTGAGAAATATCGGCCCTAATCCATGGACTCAGGAAGGAAGGAAGGAAGGAAGGAAGGAGGGAGGACTAAAGAAGGAAGAGGAGAGGAGAGCAGGCTGGAAGGAAGATGGGAAGACAGGAAGAGAGAGATGGATGGGTACATAGGAAGACAGGAAGATAGATTAGATAGATAGATAGATAGATAGATAGATAGATAGATAGATAGATAGATGCGGGGGGAGAGAAAGATAAGATAGATAGGAATATTGATATAGAAAGATAGATAGATAGATAAAATAGAGAGAGTCAGGAAGATAGATAAGAAAGGTGGATGGAGAGATAGATAAGATGGACTGACGGATGGACGGACGGACGGATAGATGATAGATAGAATAGATGAACTGATGGATGGAGAGATAGCTAGACAGCTAGATAGGAAGATGGATAAGATGGATGGATGAATGGATGGAGAGATAGATAAAATGGACTGATGGATGGACGGATGGATGGAAAGATAGATAGATAAGATGGACGGATGGATGGAAAGATAAATAGATAGAAAGACAGCTAGATAGGAAGATGGATAAGATGGATGAATGGATGGAGAGATGGATGGAGAGATGGATAGATAAGATGGACGGATGGATGGAGAGACATGATAGATAGATAGATAGATAGATAGATAGATGGACTGATGGATGGAGAAATTGATAGACAGACAGCTAGATAGGAAGATGGATGGACAGATGGAGAGATAGATAAGATGGACTGATGGATGGACGGAGAGATAGATGATAGATAGATAGATAGGACTGATGGATGGACAGACAGCTAGATAGGAAGATGGATAAGATGGATAAGATGGATGGATGAATAGATGGAGAGATGGATGGAGAGATAGATAGATAAGATGGACAGACGGATGGACGGATGGAGAGACATGATAGATAGATAGATGGACGGATGGATGGAGAGACATGATAGATAGATAGATGGACGGATGGATGGAGAGACATGATAGATAGATAGATAGATAGATGGACTGATGGATGGAGAAATTGATAGACAGACAGCTAGATAGGAAGATGGATAAGATGGACGGATGGACAGATGGAGAGATAGATAAGATGGACGGATGGATGGACGGATGGATGGAGAGATATATAGATAAGATGGACTGATGGATGGAAAGATAAATAGATAGACAGACAGCTAGATAGGAAGATGAATAAGATGGACGGATGGACAGATGGAGAGATAGATAAGATAAATGAATTGATGGACGGATGGATGGAGAGATAGATAAGATGGACGGATGGATGGATGGATAGGTGACAGAATAGATGGACTGATGGATGGAGAGATAGACAGACAGCTAGATAGGAAGATGGATGGATGAATGGATGGAGAGATATATAAGGTGGACTGATGGAGAGATAGATGATAGATAGATAGAATAGATGGACTGATGGATGGAGAGATAGATAGACAGACAGACAGCTAGATAGGAAGATGGATGGATGGATGGAGAGATAGATAGATAAGATGGATGGATAGACAGATAGGAAGATGGATGGATGAATGGATGGAGAGACGGATGGATAGATAATATAGAAAGATGGATGGAGGGAGACAGATAGATAAGATACATAGTAAGATAGATAAGATGGATGAATGAATGGATGGAGAGATAGATAGACAGGTAGATAGGATAGGAAGATAGATAAGATGGATGGATAGGTAGGTAGGTAGGTAAATAGGTAGATAGGTAGGAAGATAGAGAAGGGCTCGAGTGTTTGCCGCCTGTGGTACTTCTAGTTCTGCACTGTTGCTATTTCAAGAAGGGGGCAAACAATCCGGGGCCTTTTTGGGGGGTTTACGGGACGAGGGTTTCCTTCCGCAGAGGCCGGGTTCGGGGCCGACGGGGAGAGTCCGGCCTTTGCTTCACATTGAATGCCTTGGACCGGCCTCTTCTTTCTCACGCTTAGGGGAAAACAATAGCCGGATTGATCCGGGAAAGGGAAATAAACGCAAACTTTGGCTGAACCGATGCGGGGAGAGTCCCTTCTTTATGGTTTGTTCCTTTTGGCGCCGCGCCCTTGCCAGCCGGCCACCCCAGTTACTCCCCTGCCTTCCCACTTCCCCCGCCTGCGCGTCAAAGGTCCCGTTTTCCGTTTCCCCTTCCTCTTTCGTCCTCAGATGACGTTGATTGCTGCAAACGGAGCAGAACCATTTGCGTAACGGAGAAGAAGGGGCAAATCTTGTCCTTTCCCAGTTAGGCCTTGTTTCCCATCCATATGTGACGTATTGGAGGGTCGGGCGGTTCTTGTTTTCCTTTCCGGGCAGGGGAAACGTGTTACCGTTTCTGCGCAATTGGAAGGGCAAACGCTCGAGGAGTGTCTCGGCCTGAGATTGGAAGGGGAAACCGGTCCTTCTGCTTCTCTTTGTTGTGATTGCCAAGCGATCCGGGCTCGCTCTTCCGTGTGATTGGTTTCCTTGTTTGTCCGACTGTCTCGGGAAACGGCCAGAGGGATCCTCTTCTTGGAAGTCGTGACAGACGGAGAATGGGGAAGAATAGGCCTCTCTTCCAAGCCTCCTGCTCCTTCCCGCAAAGTCATTTCCTCGTTTGGATGAGGACGAAACGAGCCAGGAAAGGCCCGGGCCTCCGAGCAGCGACCAATCGAGACCCGGCTGTTGGGAATGATGGGAGTCAGAGTCCCAAACACCCGGAGGGAGGGCCGACACTTCCACCACATATACACACACACATATTCACTATTGTTGTGTGTAGATATAGATGACTAGCTGTACCCACTGTGGCCAACTTTTCCTTCCCCCTTTCTCTCCTTCCCCCCTTTTTTCCTTTCCTTCTCTCCTTCCTTACTTCCTTCTCTTCCCTTTTCTTTCCCTTTTGCTTTCTCTCCTTCCCTCTCCTTTTTCTTTCCTTCTCTCCTTCCTTCCTTCACATCCTCTTCCCTTCCCTCTTCCCTTTTGCTTTCTCTCCTTCCTTCCCTTTTATTCTTTCCTTCTCTCCTTCCTTCTCTTCCTCTTCCCTTCCTTCCCCTTCTTTCCCTTTTCTTTCTCTCCTTCCTTCCCTCCCTTTTTTATTTCCTTCTCTCCTTCCTTCCTTCACTTCCTCTTCCCTTCCTTTTGCTTTCTCTCCTTCCTTCCTTCTCTTCCCTTCCTTCCCCCTTTTCTTTCCCCTTTTCTTTCTCTCCTTCCTTCCCTTTTTCCTTTCCTTCTCTCCTTCCTTCTCTTCCTCTCCTTTTCTTTCTCTCCTTCCTTCCCTTTTTCTTTCCTTCTCTCCTTCCTTCACATCCTCTTCCCTTCCCCCTTCCCTTTTGCTTTCTCTCCTTCCTTCCCTTTTATTCTTTCCTTCTCTCCTTCCTTACTTCCATTCCTCTTCCCTTCCTTCCCTTTCTTTCCCTCCCTCCCTTCTCTTCCTCTTCCCCGTTTCTTTCCCTCTATCCTTCCCTTTTTACCTTTCCTTCTCTCCTTCATTTTCTTCCTCTTCCTTCCCTTTTTCTTTCCCTTTCTTTCCCTCCTTCCTTCCCTTTTTTCCTTTCCTTCTCTCCTTCTCTTCCTTCCCTTTTTCTTTCCCTTTCTTTCCCTCCTTCCTTCCCTTTTTCCTTCTCTCCTTCTCTTCCTTCCCTTTTTCTTTCCCTTTCTTTCCCTCCTTCCCTTTTTCCTTTCCTTCTCTCCTTCTCTTCCTTCCCTTTTTCTTTCCCTTTCTTTCCCTCCTTCCCTTTTTCCTTTCCTTCTCTCCTTCTCTTCCTTCCCTTTTTCTTTCCCTTTCTTTCCCTCCTTCCCTTTTTCCTTCCCTTCTCTCCTTCTCTTCCTTCCCATTTTCTTTCCCTTTCTTTCCCTCCTTCCTTCCCTTTTTCCTTTCCTTCTCTCCTTCTCTTCCTTCCCTTTTTCTTTCCCTTTCTTTCCCTCCTTCCTTCCCTTTTTTCCTTTCCTTCTCTCCTTCTCTTCCTTCCCTTTTTCTTTCCCTTTCTTTCCCTCCTTCCTTCCCTTTTTCCTTCTCTCCTTCTCTTCCTTCCCTTTTTCTTTCCCTTTCTTTCCCTCCTTCCTTCCCTTTTTCCTTCTTCTCTTCCTTCCCTTTTTCTTTCCCTTTCTTTCCCTCCTTCCTTCCCTTTTTTCCTTTCCTTCTCTCCTTCCTTCCTTCCATTTTTCTTTCCTTTCTTTCCTTCCTTCCCTTTTTTCCTTTCCTTCTCTCCTTCTCTTCCTTCCCTTTTTCTTTCCCTTTCTTTCCCTCCTTCCTTCCCTTTTTTCCTTTCCTTCTCTCCTTCTCTTCCCTTTTTCTTTCCCTCCTTCCCTTCCCTTCTCTCCCTTCCCTTTTTCTTTCCCTTTCTTTCCTTCCTTCCCTTTTTTCCTTTTCTTCTCTCCTTCTCTTCCTTCCCTTTTTTCTTTCCTTCCCTCCTTCCTTCCCTTTTTTCTTTCCTTCTCTCCTTCTCTTCCTTCCCCTTTTCTTTCCCTTTCTTTCCCTCCTTCCCTTTTTTCCTTTCCTTCTCTCCTTCTCTTCCTTCCCTTTTTCTTTCCCTTTCTTTCCCTCCTTCCCTTTTTTCCTTTCCTTCTCTCCTTCTCTTCCTTCCCTTTTTCTTTCCCTTTCTTTCCCTCCTTCCCTTTTTTCCTTTCCTTCTCTTCCTTCCCTTTTTCTTTCCCTCCTTCCTTCTTTTTTCCTTTCCTTCTCCCCTTCCTTCCTTCCTTCCTTCCTTCCTTCCATCCTTCTCCCAGCAATCCTCCTGATCAATCTATCTATACCTATCTATCTACCTAATCTATCCGAAGGAGTGCCGAGAGTTGCCGTTCAAGAGGTGGAAATTGGAAATATGCCCTGTATTGTCATTTAGCTTTTTTTGGTTTTTAAGTCCTTTCCGCAGTTTGTTTTTTTTTGCCGGGGTGTGTGTGTGTGTGTGTGTTTATGAGTGATGGCCACTCATGGGTCTGTTAGGGGTGTAGTGTCCAAATTTGGTGTCAATCCGTTCAGTGGTTTTTCAGGTACATCAATCCCACAAACTTAACAGTACATTTTTATTTATATAGATTATTAGCTTGGGGACCCGGCGGTGCCCGGGCCATTTGAGAAACGTATTAGTTGGTCTGTAGCAGTTATTTATGTGGCTCGCAGTGGTGTCAGGAAGTGAGTGAAGGCACTGCGAGTCCCATCGTCCATGGTGTACCCTCCTCCAAAGTGCAGCAGGATGTAGAGTGGGTCATGGAGGCTCTGCCTGCCAAGTCTGGCCTTGATCCATCATTATTGGGAGTTGTAGTGGTATCATGACATTACTGAAGGTACTGCAAGTCCCATCATCTGTGGTCCGCCCTCCTCCAAATTGCAGTAGTATGTAGATTGGGTCATGGGGGCTCTGTGCCAAGTGTGGTCTGTATTGGTGAATGGCTGAGGGTTGCATTGTTTTTAGGACGTGAGTGAAGGGACTTCAAGTCCCATCATCGGTGGTCCGTCTCACACAAAACTGCACCAGGATGTAGAGTGGGTCATGAGGGCTCTGTGTGCCAGGTTTGGTGTTGATCAGTCATTGGATTAGGTTTGTAGCAGGCTTGGAAAGTGAGGGTAGGTACTTCAAGTCCCATCATCCATGGTCTGCCGTCCTCCAAACTTCAGTAGGATGTAGAGTGGGCCACTGGGGCTCTGTGTGCCAAGTGTGGTCTTTATAGGTGTTTGTTGGGGACCGCAGTGGTCTGTGGGAACAGAGGGGTGTGAAAGTACTACAAATCCCATCATCCATTGTCAGTCCTCCCCCGAACCTCAGCAGGACGTGAAGGTAGTCATGGGGGTTATGTGTGCCAAGTTTGGTCTCGATCAGTAATGGGATAAGGGTCGCAGCGGACTTGGGAAGTGAGTAGAGGTACTTCAAGTCCCATCATCCATGGTCCGCCCTCCTCCCAAGTGCCCCAGGACGTAGAGTGGGTCATGGGGGATGTGTGTGCCAAGTGTGGGCTGTATTGGTCCTTTTAGGTGGCTGCAGTGGTCTGTGGGAACCAAAGTGTTTGAATGTACTACAAATCCCATAATCCGTGGCCCATGTCCCCCAAACTGCACCAGGACATCAAGGGGGTCAGGGGGGTTATGTGCCCCAAGTTTGGTGCAGGTCCATCAAAGTGGCAGCCAATCAGAACGCCGGCACATACATACATACAAACCCACCCACCCACACACATACAAACATTCCACTTTATTATATATAGAGATTATTATTATTGTCTTCTATTATTATTGGCGGAGTTTCCCAAAGACTGTGAACAAGAACTCCCTTTTTCTTGGGGCTCGCGAGCATCCCAGTCCCGGCAGTCCCAAATGACGACAGGCCCGGCCGGGAGATATTTTGGGACCAAGAGATGTGCAAAGCAATGAAGGGGGAGGAGGAGGGGGGTGCCTTGGGTCCCCGCTGTTTGCTTTCGTTCCTTCGGAGGGACGCCTCTGGACTTAATATAGCCGCCGCTGACCGCCGCCGCCACGGAGTCAACAGGCCTCGGCCCACAAAGCCCTGCAAAACTGCGGGGAAACACAAAGGCCCTTTAGTCCTCCGGCAGCAAAACCCAAACATGGTCCCAAAATATCCCGGCTCGAGGGAAGGACCCGTCGTCGCCATTCAGTGCTGAAGGGACTGGGATGCTGGGAAGGCCCGAGGCCTCCTTGTCCTCAAGAGAAGCGGGAAAGGAAGCCGTCCAAGGAGAAGCCAGGGCGGTGGCTTCACCTATTGGAAGGAGATCCAAGGCCAGGCCACGGCGGTCAAGGATGATGGGCAGTCTGTCCTCAGGGGATAGACACGAGGCCAAGCCCAAACAAGAAATTACAAACTACAGCATCCCAGGGAGGCTGAAACTGCGTTCCTTTGAACCGCGGATATTGAAACCCATCGGGCCCCCCGTATCCACAGGTCAATGGATCGCCTCCATTCTGTTGCCATGGCTAGACCCCTAAATCCCACATGAGGCCAAGCCCAAACAAGAAATTACAAATTACAGCGTCCCAGGGAGGCTGAAACTGCGTTCCTTTGAACCGCGGATATTGAAACCCATCGGGCCCCCGTATCCACAGGTCAATGGATCGCCTCCATTTTGTTGCCATGGCTAGACCCCTAAATCCCACATGAGGCCAAGCCCAAACAACAAATTACAGCGTCCCATGGAGGTTGAAACTGCATTCCTTTGAACCACGGATATTGAAACCCATCGGGCCCCCGTATCCACAGGTCAACAGATCGCCTCCATTTTGGTGCCATGGCTAGACCCCTAAATCCCACATGAGGCCAAGCTCAAACAAGAAATTACAAACTACAGCGTCCCAGGGAGGCTGAAACTGCGTTCCTTTGAACCGCGGATATTGAAACCCATCGGGCCCCCGTATCCACAGGTCAATGGATCGCCTCCATTTTGTTGCCATGGCTAGACCCCTAAATCCCACACGAGACCAAGCCCAAACAACAAATTATAGCGTCCCAGGGAGGCTGAAACTGCGTTCCTTTGAACCGCAGATATTGATACCCATCGGGGGCCCGTATCCACAGGTCAATGGATCGCCTCCATTTTGGTGCCATGGCTAGACCCTAAATCCCACATGAGGCCGAGCCCAAACAAAAAATTACAAATTACAGCGTCCCAGGGAGGCTGTAACTGCGTTCCTTTGAACCGCGGATATTGAAACCCATCGGGCCCCCGTATCCACAGGTCAACAGATCGCCTCCATTTTGTTGCCATGGCTAGACCCCTAAATCCCACATGAGGCCAAGCCCAAACAAGAAATTACAAATTACAGCGTCCCAGGGAGGCTGAAACTGCGTTCCTTTGAACCGCAGATATTGAAGCCCATCGGGCCCCCGTATCCACATGTCAACAGATCGCCTCCATTTTGGTGCCATGGCTAGACCCCTAAATCCCACATGAGGCCAAGCCCAAACAAGAAATTACAAATTACAGCGTCCCAGGGAGGCTGAAACTGCGTTCCTTTGAACCGTGGATATTGAAACCCATTGGGCCCCTGTATCCACAGGTCAATGGATTGCCTCCATTTTGTTGCCATGGCTAGACCCCTAAATCCTGCTCGATATCAGGCTTTCCCAGTGAAATCAGGCCCACTTCTCTGGTCGGTAGCCACGGCTTTCCCGGTCACCCTGCCCCATCTCCCCAATGGGGACTCGGGCCAGCTCACACGAGGCCAAGCCCAAACAACAAATTACAGCGCCCCAGGGAGGTTGAAACTGCGTTCCTTTGAACCGCGGATATTGAAACCCATCGGGGGCCCCGTATCCACAGGTCAACAGATCGCCTCCATTTTGGTGCCATGGCTAGACCCCTAAATCCCACATGAGGCCAAGCCCAAACAAGAAATTACAAATTACAGCGTCCCAGGGAGGCTGAAACTGCGTTCCTTTGAACTGCGGATATTGAAACCCATCAGGGCACCGTATCCACAGGTCAACAGATCGACTCCATTTTGGTGCCATGGCTAGACCCCTAAATCCCACATGAGGCCAAACCCAAACAACAAATTTCAAACTACAGCATCCCAGGGAGGCTGAAACTGCGTTCCTTTGAACCACGGATATTGAAACCCATCGGGCCCCCGTATCCACAGGTCAATGGATCGCCTCCATTTTGTTGCCATGGATAGACCCCTAAATCCTGCTCGATATCAGGCTTTCCCAGTGAAATCAGGCCCACTTCTCTGGTCGGTAGCCACGGCTTTCCCGGTCACCCTGCCCCATCTCCCCAATGGGGACTCGGGGCAGCTCACACGAGGCCAAGCCCAAACAACAAATTACAGCGTCCCAGGGAGGTTGAAACTGCGTCCCTTTGAACCACGGATATTGAAGCCCATCGGGCCCCCGTATCCACACGTCAACAGATCGCCTCCATTTTGGTGCCATGGCTAGACCCCTAAATCCCACATGAGGCCAAGCCCAAACAAGAAATTACAAACTACAGGCCCCAGGAGGCTGAAACCGCGTCCTTTGAACTGCGGATATTGAAACCCATCGGGGCCCCGTATCCACAGGTCAACAGATCGCCTCCATTTTGGTGCCATGGCTAGACCCCTAAATCTTGCTCGATATTAGTGAAATCGGGCCCACTTCTCTGGTCGGTAGCCACGGCTTTCCCGGTCTTCTTGGGACGCTCGCTTTAGAGCCGTTTCCCAGAAAGAACCATTTCCCTCCAAGGAACGAAACCCGAACGGGGCCTAGGGCGAAAAATTCCAGAGCGCCACATTATTACCCTGGTGGATGTGTTTCCCATGTGTGGGAAGCCACAGCGTCACACTTTCCAGAGGCCGCAACAAGGAAAAAGATGCCCAAACCTCGCCGGATGGGAGGAATCGTTCTCCCAAAGCCGTTGCCCCCCGAAACCCTCTGTGTGGTCCGTGTGGCGAAGGCCGCGTGGCCAGGTGGCGGACTCCGCGCCCATCTTCCCGGTGGGACCTGAGCCAAAAGCCGTGTGTCGTGAGAAGAAAAGCCAGCCCGGGGACATAAACAAGGCGCCCTGGTTGCAATTAAGACGTGGATGGGTCCAGGCTCTGGGCCTCTTATTAGGAGATAAAGGGGATCCGGGAGGGAAGGAAGGAAGGAAGCCGTGCCAAAGGGCCCATTAGGGCAGGAGTCGTGGGAAGCCGGTGGGCCCAACGCAGGCCTTGAGGAGGAGGAGGAGGCAGGCCATCTCCTTGAGGCCGGGCTAAGGTCCGCCCGGCTAGGCCCAAATCTCTGGCGCCGGCTGTTATCATTCCCCGGTCGTTGGCCTAATAGCCGCTTGGCCTGAATATTGGTATTTTTGTGCCGTCCACTCATCGGGAAACGGCCAAGGAAAACCTCAGCGAGGTTTGGGTGGAAGCGGCAAAGGTTTCCAGTCTGGAGAAAGGAAGGAAGGAAGGAAGGAAAAGACAGGGAAGGAGGGAGGGAGGAAAAAGGGAAGGGGAAGGGAAGGGGAAGGAAGAAGAAAGGACAGGAAGGAAGGAAGGAAAGAAAGGACATGAAGGGAGGGAGAGAGGGAGGAAAAGGGGAAGGGAAGGGAAAGGAAGAAGGAAGGACAGGAAGGAAGGGAGGGAGGGAAGGAAAGGAAGGAAGGAAGCAAAAGGGAAAGAGGAGGGAAAGGAAAGGAAGAAGGAAGGACAGGAAGGAAGAACAGGAAAGAAGGGAGGGAAGGAAAGAAAGTAAAGAAGGGAGGAAGGAAGCAAAAGGGGAAGAGGAGGGAAAGGAAGAAGGAAGGACAGGAAGGAAGAACAGGAAAAAGGGAAGGAAGGGAAGGAAGCAAAATTGGAAGAGGAGGGAAAGGAAGAAGAAAGGACAGGAAGGAAGAACAGGAAAAAGGGAAGGAAGCAAAAGGGGAAGAGGGGGGAAAGGAAGAAGGAAGGACAGGAAGGAAGAACAGGAAAGAAGGGAGGGAAGGAAAGAAAGGAAAGAAGCAAGGAAGCAAAAGGGGGAAGGGAAGATGAGGGAAGGGAAAGGAAGAAGGAAGGATGGGAAGGAAGAACAGGAAAGAAGGGAGGGAGGGAAGGTAGGAAAGGAAGGAAGGGAAGAAGCAAAAGGGGAAGGGAAAGGGAAAGGAAGAAGGAAAGAACAGGAAAGAAGAAAGGAATGAAGGATATGGAAAGGAAAGGAAAAGAAGGAAGGAAACGAAAGGAGAGGAAGGAAGGAAGAGATGAAGGAGAAGGGGAAGGGGAGGGGAAGGAAAGGAAAAAAGGACAGGAATGAAGAACAGGAAAGAAGGAAGGGAAGGGAAATAGAAAGTGAAGGAAGGAAAGGACAGGAAGGAAGAGAGGAAGGAAAGGGGGAAGGAGAAGGAAGGACAGGAAGGAAGGAAATAAGGGAGGGAAGGGAGGGAGCAACAGGGGAAGGGAAGAGGAGGGAAAGGACAGGAAGGAATAACAGGAAAGAAGAACAGGAAAGAGGGAAGGAAGAACAGAAAAGAAGGAAGGAAATGGAAGAGAAAAAGGAAAAGAAGGAAGAAAACGAAAGGACATGAAGGAAGGGATGAAGGTCGAAGGAAGGGAAGGGGAAGGAAAGGAAAAACAGGAAAGAAGGAAGGATGGAAAGAGAAGGAAGGAGGAAAAGGAAGGAAGGGGAAGTACGTGGGAAGGGAAGGGGAAGGGAAAGAATGAAAGGGGGAAGGGAAAGGAAATGAAAGAAGGGAGAGAGAGAAGGAAAGGGACGTAATGGAAGGAAAAAAGAAAGGAGGAAAGAAAGGATGGATGATAGGGTGGAAGGGAAGGAAGTGGGAGGGAGGAAGAGAGGGAAGGAGGAAGGAAGGAAAGAGAGAAGGAAGGAGGGGAGGAAGGGAAGGGAAGGAAAGGAAGGAAGGGGGAGAGGGAGGGAGGAAAGAGGGACGGCAGGAGAAGAGGGTGGAAAGGAAGGAGAAAGAGGAAGGGAGGAAGGAAGGAAAGAGAAGGAAGGAGAGGAGTGCGAGAGAGGGCCTTTTCTACCTAGCCTGACCCTCTTCGCCCCTGAGAGAGAGAGAGAGAGGTCTACCTGCCTGGTCCCAGGACCTCCAAAGCAGGAGAGCCCATGTTGCAGCCAAGCCCTCTCCAAACATTGGACGGTGCCACGTCTTGGCCTTCTCCTCTCCAGGCTTCGGTCCAGTCAGGGCAGGAGAGGCATCTTCTCCTCCTCCCGAGGACACCGAGGGCTCCTCTCTTCCTGCCAAGCCAGCCCTTGGCTTAAACCAACAAACAAGGCCTTTTCCCTCGTGGCTCCCGTCCCGATCTCTCCCTGTGAGGTCACCTCCCAAGGAAGGAAGGCAGGAGCGTCCAAGCTGGACCTGGACCTAAAGCCGCCGGGAAGTGCCTCCTGGACGGAGCCAAGACTAGCACAAGGCCCGGCGAGGCCAAACACGGAGCAAGCAATTGGGGACGCCTGTGTTATTATTATTATTACTACGGTAGCTTTGAGAAAGGCATTGTGTGCCAAGGTTGGTCCTGATCAGATGTTTACGTGGCGTGCAGTGGTTTCAGGAAGTTAGTGAAGGTACTGCAAGTCCCATCGGCCATGGTCCATCCCCTCCCACAGCACCAGGATGTAGAGTGGGTCACGTGGGCTCTGTGTGCCATGTTTGGTCTTGATCATTCGTTGGATGAGGGTCTCAGCGCTCTCAGGAAGTGAGTGAAGGTACTTCAAGTCCCATCATCCGTGGCCTTGATGTAGAGTGGGTCATGAGGGCTCTGTGTGTCTGGTTTTGTCTTGATCAGTCATTGGATTAGGTTTGCTGCAGTTTTGGGAAGTGAGTGAAGGTACTTCAAGTCCCATCATGCATGGTCTGCCCTCCTCCAAACTGCACCAGGATGTAAAGTGGGTCATGGAGGCTCTGTGTGCCAGGTTTGGTGTTGATCAGTCATAGGATTAGGTTTGTAGCAGTCTTGGAAAGTGAGGGAAGGTACTGCAAGTCCCATCATCCGTGGTCCGTCTCACACAAAACTGCAGCAGGATGTAGAGTGGGTCATGGAGGCTCTGTGTGCCAGGTTTGGTGTTGATCAGTCATTGGATTAGGTTTGTAGCAGTCTTGGAAAGTGAGGGAAGGTACTGCAAGTCCCATCATGCATGTTTTGCCCTCCTCCAAACCTCAGTAGGATGTAGAGTGAGTCACTGGGGCTCTGTGTGCCAAGTGTGGTCTTTATCGGTGTTTGTTGGGGGCCATAGTGGTCTGTGGGAGCAGAGGAGTGTGAAAGTACTACAAATCCCATCATCCATTGTCAGTCCTCCCCCGATCCTCACCAGGATGTGAAGGCAGTCATGGGGGTTACGTGTGCCTAGTTTGGTCTCAATCAGCAATTGGATTAGGGTCGCAGCGGACTTGGGAAGTGAGTACAGGTACTTCAAGTCCCATAATCCATGGTCCGCCCTCCTCCAAAGTGCACCAGGACGTAGAGTGGGTAATGAGGGCTGTGTGTGCCAACTGTGGTCTGTATTGGTCCTTTTAGGTGGCCGCAGTGGTCTGTGGGAACCAAAGTGTTTGAATGTACTACAAATCCCATAATCCGTGGTCCATGTCCCCCAAAACGCAGCAGGACATAAAGGGGGTCAGGGGGGTAATGCGTCCCAAGTTTGGTCCAGGTCCGTCGCTCGTGCTGTTTGCAGTGGCCTGTGAGAGTGGCAGCCAATCAGAACGCCGGCACATACACACATACAAACAAACATTCCGCTTTATTATATATAGAGATATAGAGATCGAGATTATCATTCTCTTCTGTGGTGGTAGGAAAGGAGGGGCCCCAAAAGGCCATCTAGTCCAGCCCCAACTAAAGCACTCCCGAAAGATGCCCATCTCGAAAGATGTTTGAAGGCCTCGAATCCATTCGAGTTGGGAGGGACAACTGAAACACTCCCCAAAGAGGCTCATGCCACTACTTGAAACTCTTCGAATGGCCTCTGCTCTCCGTCCTGTGAACTCGAGTCGGGGACCGGAAAGGCCATCCATCTTTTGTTCGTTCTTCTCCCGGCTTCCTTTGCATTCCTTCCTTGGAGGTTGTTGCCGTCTCTCCAACCGAGGGAAGGACGCGCGCCCAAAACCACCGCCCGTGGTTTCCAGTCCGTCACCGGGCACGAATCCACTCGGAGATCTATTTGAGGGGGGAAGAGGGATCCCAGGAGGGCCTCCGTCCAAGGCCCCGAACCAGAGCCAGGCCTGTTCCTGCAAAACCCACAGCCGTGTCCTCCTCCGACCCCTGAGCTCACCTCGCGCTCTCTCTCGCTCTTGTCCAGAACCCAGGCTGGGAAATGGACACCCCCCCCATTCCAGCTTCTCTCCTTTCCTTAAATTGCTTTTATTGTTTCAATTTATATACCGCCCTGTCCAAATAACTGCCAAAGGCAGACCCATGTAGAGGACGTTACAGTAGTCTAGCCTCGAGATGACCGTTGCCTGGGTCACCGTAGCTAGATCACTCCCGGTAAGGTATGGCGCCAGCCGCCTAGCCTGTCGCAGGTGGAAAAAGGCGGATCTGCTGACAGTGGAGACCTGGGCCTCCATCGTCAGCAGCGGGTCCAATTGGACTCCCAGACTCTTTACTAAGGGCAGCGGGCGTATTGCCTCGCCGCCCAAAGTAGGCAGCCGGAGCTAAACCCCCGGGCGACCCAGCCATAGGATCGCCGTTTTCGATGGGTTCGCTCTCAACTTTCACACGTAGCCAACCAGTCACGGCTTCCAGGCACAGCTGGAAATTATAGGGTACCAAGTCCGGCCGGCCGTCCATCCTCAGCACCAGCTAGGTGTCATCAGCGTACTGGTGACACTCCAGACCAAAACTCCGCACCAGTTTGGCAAGTGGTCGCATATAGATGTTAAATAATAAAGGGGAGAGGATAGCTCCCTGAGGCACCCCATGATTTAGCGGGAGCCTCTCGGAAATCACACCATTCCCCTCTCCACTCGCTGTCCCCGATCCAGGAGGAAACCCATTTGAGAGCAGTCCCCCTCACCCCCGTCACAGCTAAGCGATGGGTTAACAATGCGTGGTTTACTGTGTCAAACGCTGCCGTGAGGTCCAATAACACGAGCAGCGCCGATCCGCCTTGGTCTAACTGGCGACGGGACCGGTCTGTGATGGCGACCAGCACGGTCTCAGTCCCGTGCCCAATACGGAAGCCGGACTGGTAGGGATCTAGTCCGGCTGTGTCATTTAGGAACTGCTGCAGCTACACCGCTGATGCCAGGCCCGGATTAGCATCTTCGGCCGCTCGAGGCCAAGACGCCCCGCTGGCCCCCAGGGCGCGGGAACCCCCCAGGGCGCTGCTGAAGCCACGCCCCAGGGCGCTGCTGTGCATGGAAGCGGGGGCCAGCAGCCCTGGCCGTCGCGGCGGAAGACGCGCGGCACCGGCCCCGCAGCTGCCACCTCTCTCTTTCGGTCATGGGAGGAGCGCCCTCCTTCCGTTCACGGTGGGAGGAGGCGGCGGCGGCGTGGTGCGGCTTGTCGCCTCCTCCTCCCGCAACCCTCGGCTTTCCCCAAGTGGACGGAAGCCACGGGCACCGGCCCCGCAGCTTCCGTCCACCTCGCGCTTTCCTTTCGGTCGTGGGAGGAGGTGGACGGAAGACCACGCGGCACCGGCCCCGCAGCTTTCGTCCACCTCGCTTTCCTTTCGGTCATGGGAGGTGGACGGAAGCCACGCGGCACCAGCCCCGCAGCTTCCGTCCACCTCGCGCTTTCCTTTCGGTCATGGGAGGAGGTGGACGGAAGCCACGCGGCACCGGCCCCGCAGCTTCCGTCCACCTCGCGCTTTCCTTTCGGTCGTGGGAGGAGGTGGACGGAAGACGCGCGGCACCGGCCCCGCAGCTTCCGTCCACCTCGCGCTTTCCTTTCGGTCGTGGGAGGAGGTGGACGGAAGCCACGCGGCACCGGCCCCGCAGCTTCCGTCCACCTCGCGCTTTCCTTTCGGTCGTGGGAGGTGGACGGAAGCCACGCGGCACTGCTTCCGTCCTCCTCCTCCTCCTGCGACCGAAAGGAGGCGCGAGGAAGGGAAGTCCCACCCTCCTCGCCGCCTGTGCCGCCCCCTTGCAAAGGAAGGAGGCGGCCAGGAGGAGGAGGAGGAAGGGAAGCCCGCTGGCGGGCATGGGTGCGCATGCATGCGCACCCACTCATGCTCTCTTCACCGCTTTAAGCGGAGAGGTATTTAAGGCACCCATAAGGAAACGCCGGAAAGGAAGAAGTTTACGAGCAAAGCTCTTCGGCGCCCCCTGGTGGCCAGATCTGAGCACGGCCTCCAAGACGCCGAAGGTGGGAAAGCCTAGCTATATAGTACCTCTATGTACATTTGTCGGTCTGTTCAGTGTATAATCAGCATTGAATGTTTGCCGTAGATGTCTTCTGTGGTCCGCTCCGAGAAGCGCAGAATATAAATATCAGATGTAAATAGTCCCCTAAATGCAAATTATTGCCTGGCTTCATGGCAACGGGAGAGGCATTTCCGGAGGCCCGTGCATGGGCTTCTTCCTGCGAACGTGAGCGAAATCCCGAAACCCAGGAGCCCAGAAGCCGGACAATGGAGGCCTGAGAGGCTCCCTCCTCCTCCTCCCTTCTCTCTCTCTCTCACTCTTGCCTTTCATTTCCAGGGATCCTTCCTTTCGCTCCAAAGCATTCATTAGCAGCTGTGGGGTCAGCTGTGGGGTTAACGCCGGCGCGGAAACAACTAGCCGAAAAGACACACAGATCGTCAAGGTCCATCGCGCGGACCTCACTCATCCCACTTCGGGAAAAAAACATTATTATTCAAATAATCTATATATCTATATCTATCTATATAATAAAATATAAGGTTTGTATGTTTGTTTGTATGTATGTGGCAGCATTCTGATTGGCTGCCACTTCCACAGGCCACAGCGACCAGCGCGGGTGATGGACCTGCACCAAACTTGGTACGCATAACCCCCCTGACCCCCTTGACATCCTCGTGCAGTTTGGGGCAGATAGACACCGAATTATGGGATTTGTAGTACTTTCAAACACTTTGGTTCCCACAGACCACCAAAAAGGACCAATACAGACTACACTTGGCATACACAGCCCCCATGACCCACTCTATGTCCTGGTGCACTTTGGAGGAGGGCGGACCATGGATTATGGGACTTTAAGTACCTCTACTCACTGCCCAAGTCCGCTGCGACCCTCATCCAATTACTGATCGATAACACACTTGGCACACATAACCCCTATGACTGCCTTCACGTCCTGGTGAGGGTCGGGGGAGGACTGACAATGGATGATGGGATTTGTAGTACTTTCACACCCCTCTGTTCCCACAGACCACTGCGGCCCCCAACAAACACCGATAAAAACCACCCTTGGCATACAGAGCCCCAGAGACCCACTCTACATCCTACTGCAGTTTGGAGGAGGGCAGACCATGGATGATGGGACTTGCAGTACCTTCCCTCACTTTCCAAGACTGCTGCAAACCTAATCCAATGACTGATCAAGACCAAACCTGGCACACAGAGCCCTCATGACCCACTCTATGTCCTGGTGGTTTTGTGTGAGACGGACCACGGATGATGGGACTTGAAGTACCTTCACTCACTTCCTGAAAACAATGCAACCCTCATCCATTCACCAATACAGACCACACTTGGCACACAGAGCCCCCATGACCCAATCTACATCCTACTGCAATTTGGAAAAGGGTGGCCCACAAATGATGGGACTTGCAGTACCTTCAGTAATGTCATGATACCACTGCAACTCCCAGTAATGATGGATCAAGACCAGACTTGGCACACAGAGCCTCCATGACCCACTCTACATCCTGCTGCACTTTGGAGAGTACACCATGGACGATGGGACTCGCGGTGCCTTCACTAACTTCCTGACACCACTGCGA
Organism: Anolis apletophallus; assembly: GCA_030556195.1. Classification (NCBI taxonomy): domain Eukaryota; kingdom Metazoa; phylum Chordata; class Lepidosauria; order Squamata; family Anolidae; genus Anolis; species Anolis apletophallus. The sequence continues at coordinate 14,663,590 of JARBWK010000017.1, read as the reverse complement.
GCCACATAAATAATTGCTACAGACCAACTAATACATATGTATCTCAAATAACCCGGGGACTGCCGGGTCCCCAAGCTAGTACCGTGTTTCCCCGAATGTAAGACAGTGTCTTACTTTCTTTTTATCCACAAAAGCCCCACTATGTCATACTTTCGGGGTATGTCGTATATTCCGGCTGGGAGGGGCACCACTGGCTGGGAGGGACGCCACCGCGCCGACTCCGCGCCCCCACCGCTGCCGCCACGCCCACACCGCGTGCGCGCTGGCTCCAAAGCAGCAGGCGCGCTTGGGAGCGACTGCGTGTGGGCGGACGTTCGCGCATGTGCAGAAATGTCTACAGGCGCTATAGCGCCTGTAGGTGCTTCTGCGCGTGCACGGCTGGCGGCGCAGGGAGGCACGCGCAGAAAGGTGCACTAATGGGGCCGGTTGCGGCGGCATGGGCGCGGTGTGGGCGTGGCAGCGGCGGTGTGGGCGTGGCAGCGGCGGTGAGTGACGCGGTGGCGGGGGGGGGATATGTCTTACTTTCGGGGTACGGCTTATATTAGCCGACCCCCCTGAAACCCCCGATACGTCTTACAATCGGGGCTGTCTTACTATCGGGGAAACACGGTAACAATAATAATAATCACAACAATGCAGTTATTTCTTATGATTGTAAATAATCTTTATAAGAATAAATAGTAATAATTGGACTATGAGATCGGATTATGTTTTTTATCTGGACAACGTAATGTTGTTTTTTTATTATCGTCATGGTTTTAATCGATATGCTAATGTTTTTAATTGTTTTTATGATGTTGTCGGCATTGAATTGTTGCCTTGTGAACTGCCTTCGGGCTGAGAGGGAAGGGCATGCAAGCCTACTCAATAAATAAATAAATAAATAAATAATAACCATAATGATTATTACAGTAGTCTCGCTTATCCGACCTTCGCTTATCCGACCTTCCGTCTTATCCGACGCCCGTTTTCCTCCAGCGTTTCCCCGTCAATTAAAGGGGCGCTCCTCAACTCTCTCTCCATTGCCCGTAAGTGAGAAAGGCAAGAGGAGGAGGAAGAGGAAGAGGAGGAGGAAGAGGAGGAGGAGGAGGAAGAAGAGGAGGGAAGAGGAAAAGGAGAAGAGGAGAGGGAAGAGGAGGAAGAGGATGAAGAAGAGAAGGAAGAAAAGAAAGAGGAGGAAGAGGAGGAGGAGGAGGAAAAGGAGGAGGAAAAGGAGGAAAAGGAAGAGGAGAAAAAGGAAAAGGAGCAGGAAGAGGAGGAGGAAGAGAAGGAGGAAAAGGAGGAAGAAGAGGAAGAGGAGAAAAAGGAAAAGGAGCAGGAAGAGGAGGAAGAAGAGGGGGAGGAGGAAGAGGAGGGGGAAAAGGAAGAGGAGGAGGAAAATGAGGAAGAGGAGAAAGGAGGAAAAAGGAGGAGGAAAAGGAAGAGGAGAAAGAGGAGGAAGAGGAAAAGGACGAGGAAGAGGAGGAAAAGGAGGAAGAGGAGGAAAAGGAGGAGGAAGAGGGAGAGGAGGGGGAGGAGAAAAGGAGGAAGAGGAGGAGGAAAAGGAAAAGGAGGAGGAGGAGGAGAGGAGGAGAAGGAGGAGGAGAAGAGGAGGAGGAAGAGGAAGGAAGGAGGAGGAAGAGAAGGAGGAAAGGAGGAGGAAAAGGAGGAGGAGGAGGAGGAAAGGAGGAGGAAGGAAGGAGGAGGAGAAGGAGAAGAGGAGGAGAAGGAGAAGAAGAAAAAGAAGAAGAGGAGGAGAAGAGGAGGAGGAAGAGGAAGGAAGAGGAAGAGGAGGGGGAGGAGGAAGAAGGAGGAGGAAGGGAGGGAGGAAGGGAGGGAGGGGAAGGAGGGGGGAGGAGGGGGAAGAGGTAGGAGTGGAAGCAGAAGCGTCCTCCCTCCTTCCCTCTGTAGTTTCCGCGCTCCTCTTCTTTCTGGCCCCGGGGCGCTGCCTTGCCTTAACTCTTTTGAGTCCCTCGTGTTAGTAGTCTTAGGTGTCTAGAGCTGCATCGGACAGGTCACAGTAGGAGACTCCCTATTATCCGACAGTTTCGTTTATCCGACATACTGCCGGTCTGCATACGTCGGAGAAGCGAGACTCTACTGTATTATTGAAGGGCGAAGAGAGGGGTGCTTACGGGGGGCTCCCCATCGTCGTTTTGCTTAATGACGGATGTCAACGCACAGGTTTCTCCTTTTATTTCCTGTACATTTTAAAAAGCATTTTACCTTTTTTTTTAACAAATAAAATCTGAGCAATAGCGATAAATAGATTTTTTCTTCTTCTTCTCGTTTCATTTTTATACATTATGGTCGTCGTCACTCGGAAAAAAAACACCGACACAACTTTGGGGGGTTTCGTTTTTGGAAACCGAACAAAGAAAATGGAGGAAAAAGAAGTAGAAGGAGACGCCTCAAAGAAAGCAATCAAATCCAAAAGCTAGGCGAGGCAACGGACGGACGACACGAAAAGAGCTCCCGGCGCAGGCGGGTTTGTTTCTTCTTTCCCGTCTTCTTCGGGGAAGGCCGTCGGAAATGAAACAGGGATGTTTTCGTAGGGTCGCCGACACCCGCGTTCCCCCCTCGGCGGGGTCCTTCACAGTGTTTTCCACGTTCGGATTGCAAAAAAAAAAGCACAAACAAACACACAAAATAAAACCTGTACAGCAAAATCGCAAAGGGCAACGTCCGGCGGAGACGAGAGAGGACCCGTTTGTCCCGAATGGCCGGACGAATCGGGGCCAAAGAGGGGCCGGAGAGGGTGAAGAGGCTTCCTGTGGGGCCTGGGTGGTTTGCTGGACTTCAGGAATGAAGAACTCATAATCCAGTTGAGTGAATTGTCCATATTGGTCGCTTCCTGACCCAATGGTCAGGAGTGGACGGAAGAGTCAGTTGGCCAAAGAGTATCCACAGATGGGCATTGTAGGATGGCTTGCCGGACAATGGTCAAGCGGACGGAGGGCAAAGGGGGGAACACACCTCTTATGCTTGGCATCCATTTGGGTGAATTGGATTATCCACACAGGATGGACAGAGGTCCGCATTGTCCTGACCTGAGTGCCCAGCGGTCAAACGGAGGGAATATGGCTCTTTTGATTGGCAAATTGGGGGCCAAAGAGTGTCCGTGGCGGACAAATGAATCCCCAGGTGGTCACTGCGGATGGCGCCCAGCGGTCAAGAAGGGACGGAAGGACAGAAGAGATCGTTGGCACCCAAGACGAGCGGGGTATTATTCTCAAGGGTCGATTCTCTGTTACCGACCACTAGGGGACCGGTTTTGACACTGTCCGTCTTGGAAGAAGCAGCCATGATGTCCATCAAGCGATTGTCCATTGATTCGAAGGCTCAAGCCGGACAGTGACTTGAGGCCTTAGGGTGGTTTGGGGATGGGGGACGGGGGGATCTGGAGCACAGCTCATGGAAAAAGGGGGCGGGGCTTGAGTTGATGGTTGCGCCAAGGGAAGGCACCGGTGGAGTCCAGTCCAGTCCCGCCAGGTCTGGTGGGTCAAGAGCCCCCCCAAGGCGCATCGGGGGTCAATCGGGAGGTGCAGGAGGGTCATCCTAGGTGGTCGGGGGAGGCGTGGTGTGGTTGAAGGGTCGCCTTGCGCTTCTTCACCGTGTGCTGCAGAGTTTGGGGGAGAAGGTCAGTGCAGAAAAAGGGGACCTCTTGACCTACACGCCCCCCCCCCCCGGAAGTTTCCTCCGGCCTCAAAGGCGCCGAGGTTGTTGTGGGCATCCGTGGGGACTCTCTGCCCCACGGATTTGGGGCAAAGTGGGTGTGGGCTTTGGGGGGATGGGGTCACAGGTCACATAATCGGGATGTCAAAGGTCAGCTGGACCAATCGGAATTCAGTACTAGGAAGTGGGGCCTCAATTTGGAGTGGACAAGCACCAAACCCCATCCTCAGAATAGATCTAATGCAATGAATCATCTCTCTCTCTCTCTTTCTCTGAAGTTCGGACTAAAATCAGGAACGGATTGTCCTTCCACAAGCCCCAAACCCCATCCTCAGAATAGATCCAACACAATTGATCATCTCTCTCTCTGAAGTTCGGACTAAAATCCGGAACGGACTGCCCTTCCTTCTTTCCGATCTAACCAATAGGAATTAAGTGCTAGGAAATGGGGCCTTTGGGGCCTCAATTTGGAGTGTACAAGCACCAAAACCCATTCTCATAATAGCTCTAACACAATGAAGCATCTCTCTCTGAGGTTCAGACTAAAATGCAAAACGGATTGCCCTTCCTACTAAACTACAGATCCCTCTGCTCTTTTGGCTTGGTCAACCTCGCAGGGTTGCTGTTTTGGCCATAACGGACCGCAGCTGAGAGACCCTTAAAGTGGCTCGTTCAGGGGCTTAATGTGGCCGGTGGGATGACCCCTGAGAAGGTGCTCAGAGGAGGCGGCCTCTTCGATGTCACGGTGATGCCATTCGGCTTCAGTGACGTTCCTCGGCAGCCCGCCTGGAGGAAACGTGGCAAGAGCGATCCTTCAGAAGGACGCTTTCTCTCTCCCTCTGGGGAAATCCACTATCCACAACCCAAAAAGCAGGAGATGGACTTGCTGACCTTATGATAATTTGTTTTGTGGGTGGAGCATCCACGGCGGGCTAGCAGCTCTGGATTGCGACAGGTGGACGAGACAGAAGGAAAGCAGGAGGTTACAAACCACACATAAATACGGGGCGCGGGAATGAATGGCCAGCCTCCCATAGCATGCAAAGGGTTGACAGAAAGTTGACCCCTCCTCATGAAAATATCTCCCATCATCCTACCCTGTGCTTTGACTGGGGATCCATGGAAAATAGAAGAGTCTGGAAGTAGAAAGGCATTGTTTACAAACCAGGCTTCAGGTCGACTCACCAAGTTGGACGGCGGCCGCTCCGTCTGCTCCAGCTGGATCTTGATCTCTGGACACGAAGGGTCAGCGGATTTCCGGGGGTCCGGCTGTGGGGAAGGGCCTGGGAAATATAGGGAAGAGATGAATGGGGGTCCTAGACATAGGGTTTTTTTAGACATGACTGAGGATGCCGTCACCGGGACCTCCAGCACAAGCCGGCTCTTGCCTCGGCCACCCGTAATCCCTCCGCCTGAGCGACAACGCCGTAAACACTCATTAAGGGCGATTATTACAGAAGAGACAAAAGTCCAACCCTGGCGTCACTCAGAGCAATTAACAACCATTAATTATCATTTCTTGCCTTCAAACGCCTCCTGACAGTCTCCCGGCCCTTGGAGAATGCCATTCCACAGCTGACTGGTGCAATGCCCACCTTTGCCGGACAGACGTGGTGTACTCATAGCCTTGACTCTCACAGTGAGGCGAACTAACACTGAGGCCTTCTGACACTGAGGCCTATCTCAGGCTGAGGGCTCTCTCTTACAGTGAGGCGAACTAACACTGAGGCCTTCTCACACTGAGGCCTATCTCAGGCTGAGGGCTCTCTCTCACAGTGAGGCCTTCTCATACTGAGGCCTATCTCAGGCTGAGGACTCTCTCACACAGTGAGGCCTTCTCAGACTGAGGCCTATCTCAGGCTGAGGGCTCTCTCTCACAGTGAGGCCTTCTCATACTGAGGCCTATCTCAGGCTGAGGGCTCTCCCTCACAGTGAGGCGAACTAACACTGAGGCCTATCTCAGGCTGAGGGCTCTCTCTCTCACAGTGAGGCCTTCTCATACTGAGGCCTATCTCAGGCTGAGGAGGACTCTCTCACACAGTGAGGCCTTCTCAGACTGAGGCCTATCTCAGGCTGAGGGCTCTCTCTCACAGTGAGGCCTTCTCATACTGAGGCCTATCTCAGGCTGAGGGCTCTCTCTCACAGTGAGGTGAACTAACACTGAGGCGTATCTCAGGCTGAGGGCTCTCTCTCACAGTGAGGCCTTCTCATACTGAGGCCTATTTCAAGCTGAGGGCTCTCTCTCACAGTGAGGCGAACTTACACTGAGGCCTTCTCACACTGAGGCCTATCTCAGGCTGAGGGCTCTCTCTCACAGTGAGGCGAACTAACACTTAGGCCTATCTCAGGCTGAGGGCTTCCTCTCACAGTGAGGCCTTCTCATACTGAGGCCTATCTCAGGCTGAGGGCTCTCTCTCACAGTGAGGCCTTCTCACACTGAGGCCTATCTCAGGCTGAGGGCTCTTTCTCACAGTGAGGCGAACTAACACTGAGGCCTTCTCACACTGAGGCCTATCACAGGGTTGGCGTTCTTACCGGGGGAGCTCCCTGCGCTGGCGGCGCTCATGCTGTCCTCCAGCCAAGTGCTGTAGATGAAGGAGCCCCGCTTGTGGGGCGCCTCGGAGGAGGAGGAGTGGCTCTCCTGCGGGCACAATGGGGGTGGGGGGGGTGCAATCAGGGGTTACAAACATATTCCCAAATCCAACGCTCGTCCACTTCCTTCTCCTGCCCGCCTTGGTGCCAATGATCGTCGTCCTACCGTGCCGGGATCGTCGTCCTCGTCGTTGTCGTCCTCGTGACCGCTGCCCTGGGGCCCTTCGGTCCCGCTGCCGAAGCTGCTGGCGCTGGAGGAGGAGGAGCGGGAGCAGCCGCTGCGAAGGGCCTCCGCTTTGGGGGCCGGCCTGTTGGGGAACATGGGGAATGTGGGGGGCGGAGGGGGGCAGGCAGGACGGGAGGCAAACAAACATAATAAGCATGTAAACAAATATCCTGACGATAACAATATCCCACCACCACACCTCCACCCATGTTGAGGGGCCGACCTGTTCTTGGTGGTGGGCATCTCGGGGGAACTCTGGTTGGACGAATCCTCCGATTTGGGGTCCTGGGAGACGTGGCCGCTGTCCGGAGTCTTTTCGGGGCCAGTCGGGCTCTCCCTTCGAGGGAAAAGGCATGGCCCGTCACTACATAGCCCATCACTGCCAGCGGGAGCGATGGGAGCTGGAGTCCCACACAATGCTGGTCTGGAAGGGCTTCCCCCCCAAAGGGAGGGCAAATAAAACCCAACATGACATTAAAGCTGGACTACAAAACCCATCATTACCGACGGGAGTGATGGGAGATGGAGTCCCACACAGTGCTGGCCCCAAAGGGGGGCAAATAAAACCCAACATGACCTTATGACTGGACTACAAAACCCATCATTACTGATGGGAGTGATGGGAGCTGGAGTCCCACACAGTGCTGGCCCGAAGGGGCTTCACTCCCAAAGGGGGGCAAATAAAACCCAACGTGACCTTATGGCTGGACTACAAAACCCATCATTACCAACAGGAGTGATGGGAGATTGAGTCCCACAGTGCTGGCCCTAAGGGGCTTCACTCCCAAAGGGAAGCAAATAAAACCCAACATGACCTTATGGCTGGACTACAAACCCCATCATTACTGATGGGAGTGATGGGAGATGGAGTCCCACATCCCAACATGACCTTATGGCTGGACTACAAACCCCATCATTACTGATGGGAGTGATGGGAGATGGAGTCCCACATCCCAACATGACCTTATGGCTGGACTACAAAACCCATCATTACTGATGGGAGTGATGGGAGATGGAGTCCCACAACCCAACATGACCTTATGGCTGGACTACAAAACCCATCATTACTGATGGGAGTGATGGGAGATGGAGTCCCACAACCCAACATGACCTTATGGCTGGACTACAAAACCCATCATTCCCAACGGGAGTGATGGGACATGGAGTCCCACACAGTGCTGGCCCAAAGGGGCTTCACCCCCAAAGGGGGGCAAATAAAACCCAAAGTGACCTTATGGCTGGACTACAAAACCCATCATTACTGACGGAAGTGATGGGAGATGGAGTGATGGGAGATGGGATGGCGCACCTCTTTTCCTGCACTTCCTGGATGTTCTCAATGCCGATGGCGCTGCTGCGGCGCGATCCGAAGGGCCCCGACTTCTTCCGCGTGGGGCTTTTCCCAGGGACGATCAGGGACTGGAAGAGAAGCAAGGCCCATCATCCACAGAGAACGGTATTCAGGGTAGGAGAAGGGCGTGGGCGACCCGCTTTTCTTCCCTCTGCAGGCAAAAGGCCTGGGGTCCCCCGCGGCCCCCCGAGACGCAGGAACCATGGGAACTGGAGTCCCGGGCCCGACCCCCGGCTGCGTCCCATCACCCGTCCCTTCGCCCATGTCCCATCACCCCGAGGAAGGGAGGAAGAGCCAAGGCGGGGCCCGCTTGGTGTGTATGGGAGCGGAAGCCGGGCTTCGGGGGTCTTGCAATGCAATGCGGGGGTCGTGGTGATGGCTGTGAGCGACAGGCAGGCGGGGGCCCAGGGGCCTTCGGAGAGGGAGGGGGGGGGGCAAAAAAGGCCCAAGGGGGAGGGAAGTGGGGGGGAGGGAGGGAGGGAAAGAGGAAGGGAGGGAAGGAAAGAAGGAGGAAGGAAGGAGGGAGGGAGGAGGGGAGGAAGGAAGGGAAATAGGAAGGGAAGGAAGGAGGGAAGGGAAGGAAGGAGGGAAGGAGGCAGGAAGGAGGGGGAAGAAGGGAGGAAGGAAGGAAGGAAGGAAGGAAGGAGGGAACGAGGAAGGGAGGGAAGGAAAGGAGGGAGGAGGGAGGAAGAAGGAATGGAGGGAGAGAGGGAAGAAGGGAAAGAGGAAGGGAGGGAAAGAAAGAAGGAAGAAGGAAGGAGGGAGGGAGGGAAGAAGGGGGAGGGAAGGAGGCAGGAAGGAGGGGGAAGAAGAGAGGAAGGGAAAGAGGAAGGGAGGAAGGGAAAGAGGAAGGGAGGGAAGGAAAGAAGGAAGGAGGGAGGAAGTAGGGGAGGGAAGAAGGGAGGAAGGGAAAGAGGAAGGGAGGGAAGGAAGGAGGGAGGCAGGAAGGAGGGGGAAGAAGGGAGGAAGGGAAAGAGGAAGGGAGGAAGGAAAGAAGGAAGAAGGAAGGAGGGAGGAAGTAGGGGAGGGAAGAAGGGAGGAAGGGAAAGAGGGAGGGAAGGAGGGAAGGAAAGAAGGAAGGAAGGGGGAGGGAGAGAGGAGGGAGGGAGGAAGGGAAAGAGGAAGTGAGGGAAGGAAAGAAAAAAGGAAGAAGGAAGGAGGGGAGGGAGGGAAAGAAGAAGGGAGGGAAGAAAAGGAAGGAAGAAGGAAGGAGGGAGGAAAGAGGAAGAGAGGCAAGGAGGGAAAGAAGGAAGAAGGGGAGGAAGAAGGGAGGGAGGGAAGGGAAGGAAAGAAGGAAAGAGAGGAAGGGAGGAAGAAAGGGAGGGAAAGAGTGAGGGGAAGGGAGGGAGGAAGGGAAAGAGGAAGGGAGAGAAGGAGAGAAGGAAGGAAGTAAAGATAAAGAACGGAAGGGAGATAGAGGGAAAGAGGAGAAGTGTAGGAACGGAAGGTGGGAGGAAGGAAGAGGCGATACATTTAAGTAAGGGAGGGGAAGAGGAAAGGAAGGAAGGAAGGAAGGAGGAGAAGAAGCACGGAGGGAGAAGAAAAGAAGGACAGAATGGAAGGAAGAGAGTTGAGTGGAAGAGGAGTATAGAGGAAGGGATGCCGAGAGGAAGGAAGACGAGATAGATGGATAGTAAAAAAAGGAAGAAAGGAGGGAAAGAGAAGAGGAAGCACAGGGAGAAAGAAAGAAGGGAAGAACGGTGGGAAAAGAGGTGGAGGAAAAGTGTAAGAATGGAAGGTGGGAAGAAGGAAGAGGGGACAGACGGAAGGAAGGAAGGAAGTGGAGAGAGGGAAGAACGAAGGGAAGGAGGGATGGAGAGCGCGATTGAGGAAGAATGCAGCCACCTCTTCTATGGTTCCTATTCCTATGGCGCTGCCTCGGCGTCCGTACCTACTTGGCGTTTTCCCAGGGACAAGCAATGACTGGCAAGCGAGCGAGCGGGAAATCATAAAGAAGAAGGGAAAAAAAGAAGAGAAGAGAAGAAGAGAGGACAGGCAGGGAGGGAGAACAAAGGAACGAGACAGAGAGAGAAAGAAAGAAAGAAAGAGAGAAGTCATGCAAAGAAAATGGCGCTGGGCCTTTGTTGTTGTTGTCATGGCGCAGAACCAAAGGCGGCAGCCGTGGGGCAGGAGGGCCCCTTTTTCCTGAGGCTCTTGGTGGACTACAACTCCCAGAATCCCCACCCACTCTTGTTGGGGAGCTGTAGTCCAAAGGTTTGAGGCTCAACTCAATGAGCGAGAGAGAGTGGGAAGAAAGATGGCTCTGTGTCTGGACCTGAATGGGGGGCACTGGGCCCCACTTGTCCCCTCTCTTCCTCCTCCTTTCTTTTCTTCCATCCCTCTCTCCTCTCTTTCCTCCAACTTTCTCAATGGTTCCAATTCCGGAAAGTGAGGCTCTACCACCACCCAGTGGCCACTCAGAGGTATTACACCGACTCTGTTAGGGTGCCATTCCCAAGGTGGCCAGCAGAGGGAGAGAGGTCGGCGGAGGAAGGCCGGGCACCCACTCAAGTGGGCCGGGGGGTGGGTAGCGGTCGCTTACAATGCCGGCCGTCTTGGCCACGTCCGGGTTGTTGTGCCCGAAGCTGCCGCTGTGGCTGGCCGAGACGGTGTTCTGTCGCTTGCCGCTCAGGCCCACGGCGTCCATCGACTGGCTGCGGCTGCGGATCACGCGCTGCGAAAGGAGAGGCGGAGGACATGAAAGGGACCTGAGGACACGAGCCAGGAACGGGACGCAGCAGCGGAAGAAGCCCAGACAATTCTAGGCTGCTTCCAGAGGTCTCTGTGGGAGAAGGACCTCAGTGAGGGAGGCCTCAGTGTGGGAGAGGCCTCAGTGTGGGAGAGGCATCAGTCTGAGAGCACCCTCAGTGTGAAAAGGCCTCAGTGTGAGAGAGGTCTCTGTGGGAGAGAGGGCCTCAGTGAGAGAGGCCTCAGTGTGAGAGAGGCATCAGTGTGAGAGAGGCCTCAGTGTGAGAGGGGCATCAGTGTTAGTTCGCCTCTGAGAAAGGCATCAGTCTGAGAGCACCCTCAGTGTGAAAAGGCCTCAGCATGAGAGAGGCCTCAGTGTGAGAGGGGCATCAGTCTTGAGAGAGGCCTTCGAGAGAGGCCTCAGTGTGAGAGGCATCACTCAGCACCCTCAGCCTCAGTGTGGGAGAGGCAGTCTGAGAGCACCCTCAGTGTGAAAAGGCCTTAGGCCTCAGAACATGCTGTGTGAGAGAGGCATCAGTCAGAGCATGATCAGTGAGAGAGGCAGCAGTCTGAGAGAGGCACCCACCTCAGTGAGAGAGGCCTCAGTGTGAGAGAGGCCCCAGTGTGAGTGTGTGTGAGAAGGCCTCAGTGTGAGAAGGCCTCAGTGTGAGAGAGGCATCAGTCTGAGAGCACCCTCAGTGTGAAAAGGCCTCAGTGTTAGTTCGCCTCAGTGTGAGGGATCAGTCTGAGAGCACCCTCAGTGTGAGAAGGCCTCAGTGTGAGAGAGGCATCAGTGTGAGAGCACCCACAGTGTGAAAAGGCCTCAGTGTTAGTTTGCCTCAGCGTGAGGGATCAGTCTGAGAGCACCCTCAGTGTGAGAGAGGCCTCAGTGTGGGAGAGGCCTCAGTGTGAGAGAGGCATCAGTCTGAGAGCACCCCTCAGTGTGAGAAGGCCTCAGCCTGAGAGCACCCTCAGTGTGAGAGAACAGCCTCAGTGGGAGAGAGGCATCAGTCTGAGAGCACCCACAGTGTGAGAAGGCCTCAGCCTGAGAGCACCCTCAGTGTGAGAGAACAGCCTCAGTGGGAGAGAGGCATCAGTCTGAGAGCACCCTCAGTGAGAGAGGCCTCAGTGTGGGAGAGGTCTCTGGGGGAGAAAGGCCTCAGTATGAGTAGGCCTCAGTGTTAATCCACCTCAGTCTAGGAAAGGCACCTGCCGGAGAGAGAGCCCAGAGCCTGGCCCAGTCTGTGCCGGAAGCCCACCTTGAAGGACTCGAAGAAGCCCCCTCCTCCGCCCCCGCTGCCATTCTCCATCTTGTCCTCGTCGCCCCCCAAGCCCATCATGGACTGGCTGTTGAGGTGAAGCTCCTCGTAGAGCGTCTCCAGCAGCGCCGTCCGCGTGCGCTCCTGAGGCAAGGGAGGGAGGGAGGAGGGAGGAAGGAGGGAGGGACGTTTGGCATCATCATCATCATCATCATGGGAATTCATGTTACGACTGGGCAGGGAACTATAACCGCTGGGCCTTGATCAAGAGGGACAGGAGACCCCGTTGGGGCCGGGTCAAGGCAGGGGAGCCGCCCCCGGGTGAACCCAAGAACCCAAGCGAGAGTTGCGGACCGACCTCCAGTTTGGCGAACTTCTCCGCTTTGTAGCAGGCGTACTCCGCGTTGATCAGCTTCGTCAAGAGGAACTCCTGGAACTCGGGGCCCTGGAAAAGCCAGAGTCTGAGCCCGCTGGGTCCGAGCCCAGCGCCCGCCATTGGCCCTTGCCATGGCGCCCCAAAGAGGAGGGGGCCGGGCGCTGCTGACCTTTCGGAAAACCGCCGGGTCGGGCAGCGGGGGTCCGAAGAAGGGCACGTCGTCCCGGGCCGTGGCAGAGACCTGAAGCAAAACCAGGGGAGGGGGCCGGGTCAGGAGGTCAGTGCCCGCGGGCTCTTCCCTTTGGACTGCGCGGCCCATGGTCCTCTTCCTCCGCTCACCTTGTAGAGTCCGCTCCCGCCGCTGCCGCCGGGCCCCTCGGCCTGGACCACCACGTAGGCGTGCAGGAAGTTGGAGGCAATCATGTCCGGCACGAAGGGCGTGCTCTCGTCCTGGAAGACGATGGCCACTATGTCGTTGCCAATGTGCCGCTTGCGCTGGAGCTGAGAGAGAGGAAGGGAGCGGTCACTACTGGTCATTTCACCACTCTTGACCAACGAGGGACACTCTTGCTCGGGGAGAGGTCAGTCCAAACAGGAAGGGGTCACTCCCCAGCAAGAGACTCCTTGGCACAGCAACTGGTCACTCTTGCCCAGTGAGTGGTCACTCCCCACCAGCAACTGGTCACTCCCCACCAACAGACCCCTTTGCCCAGTGATTGGTCACTCTTGCCCAGTGAGTGGTCACTCCTCTCAGCCAGCAAGGGGTCACTCCCCAACCGCAGACTCCTTTGGACAGCAACTGGTCACTCTTTCCCAGTGAATAGTTACTCCCCACCCGTGAGTGGCCACTCCCCACTGGTGACTGGTCACTCCCCACCTGCAAACCCCTTTAGACAGTAAATGGTCACTCTTGCCCAGTGAATAGTCACTCCCCACCCGGGAGTGGTCACTCCCCACCCATGAGTGGTCACTCCCCACCCGTGAGTGGTCACTCCCCACCAGCAGACCCCTTTGGACAGTAAATGGTCACTCTTGCCCAGTGAGTGGTCACTCCCCACCTGTGAGTGGTCACTCCCCAGTGATTACTGGTCACTCCCACCAGCAGACCCGTTTGGGCAGTAAATGGTCACTCTTGCCACAGTGGTGGTCACTCCCCACCTGTGGAGTGGTCACTCCCCAGTGAGTGGTCACCCATGAGTGGTCACTCCCCACCAGCAGACTCCTTTGGACAGTAAATGGTCACTCTTGCCCAGTGAGTGGTCACTCCCCACCTGTGAGTGGTCAGTAAATGGTCTCCCCAGTGATTACTGAGTGGTCACTCCCCACCAGCAGACCCCTTTGGACAGTAAATGGTCACTCTTGCCCAGTGAATAGGTCACTCCCACCAGTGAGTGGTCACTCCCAGTGAGTGGTCACCCACCAGTGAGTGGTCACTCCCCACCCATGAGTGGTCACTCCCCACCAGCAGACCCCTTTGGGGACAGTAAATGGTCACTCTTGCCCAGTGAGTTGACACTCCCCACCCGTGAGTAAATGGTCACTCCCCACCCGTGAGTGGTCACTCCCAGTGCCCGCAGACCCCTTTGGACAGTAAATGGTCACTCTTGCCCAGTGAATAGTCACTCCCCACCAGTGAGTGGTCACTCCCCACCCATGAGTGGTCACTCCCCACCAGCAGACCCCTTTGGACAGTAAATGGTCACTCTTGCCCAGTGAGTGGTCACTCCCCACCTGTGAGAGGTCACTCCCACCCATGAGTGGTCACTCCCCCCACACTCCAGATGCATTTGGACAGTAAATGGTCACTCTTGCCCAGTGAATAGACACTCCCCACCCGTGAGTAGTCACTCCCACCCGTGAGTGGTCACTCCTTGCCCGCAGACCCCTTTGGACAGTAAATGGTCACTCTTGCCCAGTGAATAGTCACTGACCAGTGAGGGGTCACTCCCCACCCATGAGTGGTCACTCCGACCTGGTGGTCATTCCCCACCCATGAGTGGTCACTCCCACCAGCAGACCCCTTTGGACAGTAAATGGTCACTCTTGCCCAGTGAATGGTCACTCCCACCTGTGAGTGGTCACTCCCCGTGAGTGGTCACCTGCCCGCACCCCAGTGAGTGGTCACTACCCAGTGGTCACTCCCCACCAGCAGACCCCTTTGGACAGTAAATGGTCACTCTTGCCCAGTGAGTGGTCACTCCCCACCTGTGAGTGGTCACTCCCCAGTGATTACTGGTCACTCCCCACCAGCAGACCCCTTTGGACAGTAAATGGTCACTCTTGCCCAGTGAGTGACCCCCAGTGGTCACTCCCCACCCATGTGAATGGTCACCTTGCCCAGTGAGTGGTCACTCCCACCAGCAGGTCACTCCCCACCCAGACCCCTTGGACANTAACTGGTCACTCTTGCCCAGTGAGTGGTCACTCCCCACCTGTGAGTGGTCACTCCCCAGTGATTACTGGTCACTCCCCACCAGCAGACCCCTTTGGACAGTAAATGGTCACTCTTGCCCAGTGAGTGGTCACTCCCCACCCGTGAGTGGTCACTCCCCACCAGCAGACCCCTGTGGACAGTAAATGGTCACTCTTGCCCACCTGTGAGTGGTCACTCCCCACCCGTGAGTGGTCACTCCCCACCAGCAGACCCCTTTGGACAGTAAATGGTCACTCTTGCCCAGTGAGTGGTCACTCCCCACCTGTGAGTGGTCACTCCCCAGTGATTACTGGTCACTCCCCACCAGCAGACCCCTTTGGACAGTAAATGGTCACTCTTGCCCAGTGAGTGGTCACTCCCCACCCGTGAGTGGTCACTCCCCACCAGCAGACCCCTTTGGACAGTAAATGGTCACTCTTGCCCAGTGAGTGGTCACTCCCCACCTGTGAGTGGTCACTCCCCAGTGATTACTGGTCACTCCCCACCAGCAGACCCCTTTGGACAGTAAATGGTCACTCTTGCCCAGTGAATAGTCACTCCCCACCAGTGAGTGGTCACTCCCCACCCATGAGTGGTCACTCCCACCCATGAGTGGTCACTCCCCACCCATGAGTGGTCACTCCCCACCTGCAGATGCATTTGGACAGTAAATGGTCACTCTTGCCCAGTGAATAGACACTCCCCACCCGTGAGTAGTCACTCCCCACCCGTGAGTGGTCACTCCTTGCCCGCAGACCCCTTTGGACAGTAAATGGTCACTCTTGCCCAGTGAGTGGTCACTCCCCACCTGTGAGTGGTCACTCCCCACCCATGAGTGGTCACTCCGACCTGTGAGTGGTCATTCCCCACCCATGAGTGGTCACTCCCTACCTGCAGATGCATTTGGACAGTAAATGGTCACTCTTGCCCAGTGAATAGACACTCCCCACCCGTGAGTAGTCACTCCCCACCCGTGAGTGGTCACTCCTTGCCCGCAGACCCCTTTGGACAGTAAATGGTCACTCTTACCCAGTGAATAGTCACTCCCCACCAGTGAGTGGTCACTCCCCACCCATGAGTGGTCACTCCGACCTGTGAGTGGTCATTCCCCACCCATGAGTGGTCACTCCCTACCTGCAGATGCATTTGGACAGTAAATGGTCACTCTTGCCCAGTGAATAGACACTCCCCACCCGTGAGTGGTCACTCCCCACCCGTGAGTGGTCACTCCCCACCAGCAGACCCCTTTGGACAGTAAATGGTCACTCTTGCCCAGTGAGTGGTCACTCCCCACCTGTGAGTGGTCACTCCCCACCTGTGAGTGGTCACTCCGACCTGTGAGTGGTCATTCCCCACCCATGAGTGGTCACTCCCACCTGCAGATGGTCACTTTGGACAGTAAATGGTCACTCTTGCCCAGTGAATAGACACTCCCCACCCGTGAGTAGTCACTCCCCACCCCCCACCCGTGAGTGGTCACTCCTTGCCCGCAGACCCCTTTGGACAGTAAATGGTCACTCTTACCCAGTGAGTAGTCACTCCCCACCACTGAGGGGTCATTCCCCACTGGTGAGCAGTCACTCCCCACCAGCACACCCCTTTGCACAGCGATTGGTCACTCTTGCTCAGTGACCGGTCACCCCCCCACCTGTGAGTGGTCACTCCCCACCGCCCTCTTTCTTGCCTACCTGCTGGGCGTCCCCTTCGGTGAAGGGCAGCTTGGTGGAGACGTGGAACATGATCTCCTTGTTGCGGAAGTTGCAGTAGACCGACTCGGTCCCCGTTTGCCCGTGGGTCACGTCCAGGCCGCCCCGAAACCTGCCGAGAAGAAGCGCGACGCCGGCATTCGGACCGTCAGCGTCCCCTTCCCCGCCCCCAAACGCGCCCCGTCCTCCTCCTCACCCCTTGAAGTCCTGCAGTTGCACTCTCTGGCCCAAGAGCTCCAGGAACTCCACAAAGGCCGGGCTCTCCTCCGTGGTGCTGAAGAGCTCCTCTTCCGACGTCTGCGGGGAGAGATCGATCGGGAGGTTGGCTCAGAGGGTCATCGTCCTTGCGACCTCTGAACCTCTAAGACCAGCCACAGACACTGAGAAACTCCTTGCAAGGCCAATTCAGATAGATAGACAGAATAATGTTGCTCCTATTGGCAATCCCATATCAGTCCACTAGATGGCGGTGTTGCTTTCCCACAGGAAATGAAATAAATAGGAAATGAAATAAATAATAATTATAATGAAATAGAATTATAATATAATAACAATATAATATAATAATAGGCCCTTGGGAAGAGCCCCATATTCACAGATGAACCCCAGATGCTTGAGCCTAATGTGCATGCTTGCTGTGTTGTTATGTAATGTGTAATAATAATTAAAAAAGTATAATATAATATTAATATTATATTATATTATAATAACAATAATAATAGGCCCTTGGGAAGAGCCCCATATTCATAGATGAACCCCAGACACTTGGGCCTAATGTGCATGCAAGCTGTGTTGTTATGTACGTGTAAAATAATAACAATAATGTAATATAATTATAATATTAATATAATATTATAATAATAATAACAATAATAATAGGTCCTTGGGAAGAGCCCCATATTCACAGATGAGCCCCAGACACTTGGGCCTAATGTGCATGCATGCTGTGTTGTTATGTAGATGTATAATAATAATAATAATAAAATACAATAATAATATAATAATAATATAATATAATAATAACAATAATAATAACAGGCCCTTGGGAAGAGCCCCGTATTCATAGATGAACCCCAGATGCTTGTGCCTAATGTGCATGCTTGCTGTGTTGTTATTTAGATGTAAAATAATAATAATGTAATACAATCTATCTATCTATCTACTATCTATGTATATAATAAAAGTCAGTGTTTGCGGGCGGTGGTGTGGTGGTGCAACTGGAGGAATATGTGCCAGCATTTCGATTGGCTGCAACTGTGGGATTATTTGCATAAAGGACACCGATTGGCCAGCCTCAGAACTCCAACATTCTACGGCCCCAGACAGGGGATTGGTGGCCAGTGAAATGGTATTTGCATAAAGGACTCGATTATAAAACACATTTCAACATTCTAAAGTGACTCAGAGGGAAAAGGAAAGGCCTCAGGCAGTCAGCCACTGCGGCCCACAGCAATGACGGATCAGGACCAAACTTGGCAAACAGGGGCCCAATGGCCCACTTCACAACCTGGTGTGGTTTAGGGCAGGATGGGCCACGAATGATGGGATTTGCAGTACCTTGACCTGATTCACTTCCCAAACAACACCGCAGCCCCTATACATCACAGACCAGGCCCAAAATTGACAACAAGGCTTCCTTAACTTGATTTTCCCGGCTAGGCCTCAGCTCATGGGATACTGTTAGGCTTCCTCAAGTTGATTTTCCTGACTAGGCCCCCAACAATGACAGAACAAGACCAAACTTGGCATACAGAACCCCCAAGATGCACCCTACATCCTGATGCAGTTTGAGGGAGGATGAACCATGGATGATGGGACTTGCAGTACTTCAATTCACTTCCTTAGAGCACTGTGGCCCACACCAATGACGAATCAGGACCAAACTTGGCACACAGAGGCCCAATGGCCCACTTTACAACCCTGCTGCCGTTTACGGCAGGATGGCTCACAAATGATGGGATTTGCAGTACCTTCACCCAATTCATTTCCCACAGAACATTGCAGCCCCTACAAATCAGAGACCAGGCCCAAACTTGGCACACAGAGGACCCATGACCCACTCTACATCCTGGTGCAGTTTGGAGAACGGGGGACCATGGATGATGGGACTTCTAGTACCTTCCCTCACTTCCAGAGACCGCTGCAACCCTCATCCACAGAATGATGAAGACCAAAGGTGACTCACAGAGCCCCCATGACCCTGGTGCTGTTTGGAGGGGGACGGACCATGGCCAATGGGACTTGCAGTACCTTCACTAAGTTCCTGAGACCACTGCAAGCCACGTAAACATCTAATAGGAACCAACCTTGGCACACAAGGCCTTCCTCAAATAACCCGGGCACTGCCGGGTCCTCAGCTACCGGTAGTAGATAAATAAATAGACAGAATAATGTTGCTCCTATTGGCAATCCCATAATAGTCCACTAGATGGCGGTGTTGCTTTCCCGTTGGATTTTTCAATGCACTGACAATCACTAAAACTTTAGATTTTAATGGATTTTAACTGTAAAAATTTAAAAATACTGTTTATATTTAATATAATATTATAATATAATAATAGGCTCTTGGGAAGAGCCCCGTATTCATAGATGAACCCCAGACGCTTGGGCCTAATGTGCATGCGTGCTGTGTTGTTATGTAGATGTATAATAATAACAATAATGTAATATAAATATAATATTAAAATTAATATAATATAATAATAATAACAATAACAATAGGCCCTTGGGAAGACCTCCTTATTTATGATAAACCCCAGACGCTTGGGCCTAATGTGCATGCGTGCTGTGTTGTTATGTAGATGTATAATAATAATAATAATGAAATACAATAATAATAATATAATATAATAATAACAATAATAATAATAGGCCCTTGGGAAGAGCCCCGTATTGTTATGTAGATGTATAATAATAATGAAATACAATAATATAATAATAATATAATATAATAGTAACAATAATATTAACAGGCCCTTGGGAAGAGCCCCGTATTCATAGATGAACCCCAGACGCTTGGGCCTAATGTGCATGCATGCTGTGTTGTTATGTAGATGTATAATAACAATAATGTAATATAAATATAATATTAAAATTAATATAATATAATAATAATAACCATAGGCCCTTGGGAAGACCTCCTTATTTATGATAAACCCCAGACGCTTGGGCCTAATGTGCATGCATGCTGTGTTGTTATGTAGATGTACAATAATAATAATAATAATATACAATTATAATATAATATAAATATAATATAATATAATAATAACAATAATAGGCCCTTGGGAAGAGCCCCGTATTCATAGATGAACCCCAGGACTTGGGCCTAATCAGCCACTGCAATGATGTGCTGCATTGTTATGTAGATGCATAATAATAATAATATACAATTATAATATAATATAAATATAATATTATTATAACAATAATAATAGGCCCCTGGGAAGAGCCCCGTATTCAAAGATGAACCCCAGACGCTTGGGCCTAATGTGCATGCGTGCCGTGTTGTTATGTAGATGTATAATAATAATAATAATAATATAATATAATATTAATATAATATTATATAATAATAACAATAATAGGCCCTTGGGAAGAGCCCCGTATTCAAAGATGAACCCCAGACGCTTGGGCCTAATGTGCATGCGTGCCGTGTTGTTATGTAGATGTATAATAATAATAATAATAATAATAATGAAGAAATATAATTATAATATTAATATAATAATAATAGGCCCTTGGGAAGAGCCCCGTATTCATAGATGAACCCCAGACACTTGGGCCTAATGTCCATGCGTGCTGCGTTGTTATGTAGATGCATAGTAATAATAATAATAATAATAATAATGAAATATAATTATAATATTAATATAATAATATTAGGCCCTTGGGAAGAGCCCCGTATTCATAGAGTAACCCCAGACGCTTGGGCCTAATGTCCATGCGTGCTGCGTTGTTATGTAGATGCATAGTAATAATAATAATAATAATAATAATGAAATATAATTATAATATTAATATAATATTATTATAACAATAATAATAGGCCCTTGGGAAGAGCCCCGTATTCAAAGATGAACCCCAGACGCTTGGGCCTAATGTGCATGCGTGCTGTGTTGTTATGTACACATCACAAAACAATAAACATCAATGCGAGCCTACCTGGCCCAGCTTCTGGTAGATGACACCGAACTTGAAGTTGTTGCTGATGACGTGCTCGTCGAATGTCACAATGAGCCGGGAAGCCTGGGAAAGAGGGGACATGGTTAGTCGTAACCGTATTCCTCAACTGGTCACTCCCCCCCCTGCTATGAGGCTGGGGAGGGGGACACTCTCTCGGCCTTGACCCCGAGCCCTTACCTTTGGGTACAGGACCGGGTAGAAGCGGTCGACGTTGACGTCTTCGCAGACCAGCTGAAAGCGACAAAAGGGAGGCCTGCCTTGGTGAGGATGCAGGTGGGAGGTGGCCACTCCACCCCGCCACAACCCTGCGAGACCTCCGCCTCACCTTGGCCACCCTACCCCGCCACACCTTGGCCACCCACCCCACCCCGCCACAACCCTGCGAGACCTCCGCCTCACCTTGGCCACACCCACCACAACCCTGGCCACCCCACCCCACCCTGCCACAACCCTGCGAGACCTCCGCCTCACCTTGGCCACCCCACCCCGCCACAACCCTGCGAGACCTCCGCCTCACCTTGGCCACCCAACCCCGCCACAGCCCTGCGAGACCTCCCCCACCTTGGCCACACAACCCGCCCAACCCCACAACCCGTGAGACCTCCGCCTCACCTTGGCCACCCCACCCCGCCACAACCCTGCGAGACCTCCGCCTCACCTTGGCCACCTCCCCGCCACAACCCTGGCCTCCGCCTCACCTTGGCCACCCCACCCCCACAACCCAGACCCCCACCTCACCTTGGCCACCCCACCCGCCTCAACCTTGGCCACCCCGCACCCCACCCCGCCACAACCCTGCGAGACCTCCGCCTCACCTTGGCCACCCCCCCCCGCCACAACCCTGCGAGACCTCCCCCTCACCTTGGCCACCCCACCCACAACCCACCACAACCCCCCCACCTCCTCACCTTGGCCACCCCACCCCGCCCACAACCCTGCGAGACCTCCGCCTCACCTTGGCCACCCCACCCCGCCACAACCCTGCGAGACCTCCGCCTCACCTTGGCCACCCAACCCCGCCACAACCCTGCGAGACCTCCGCCTCACCTTGGCCACCCCACCCACCCCGCCCCCACCCCGCACAACCCTGCGAGACCTCCAAGCCTCCGCCTCACCTTGGCCACCCCACCCCGCCACAACCCTGCGAGACCTCCGCCTCACCTTGGCCACCCCACCCCGCCACAACCCTGCGAGACCTCCGCCTCACCTTGGCCACCCCACCCCGCCACAACCCTGCGAGACCTCCGCCTCACCTTGGCCACCCCACCCTTGGCCACCCTACCCGCCACAACCCTGAGACCTCCGCCTCACCTTGGCCACCCCACCCCACCACAACCCTGGAGACCTCCGCCCACCTTGGCCACCCCCCCGCCACAACCCTGCGAGACCTCCGCCTCACCTTGGCCACCCCACCCCGCCACAACCCTGCGAGACCTCCGCCTCACCTTGGCCACCCCACCCCGCCACACAACCCTCACCTTGGCCACCCCACCCCGCCACAACCCTGACCTCCGCCTCACCTTGGCCACCCCACCCCGCCACAACCCTGCGAGACCTCCGCCTCACCTTGGCCAGACCTCCGCCTCACCTTGGCCACCCCACCCCGCCACAACCCTGCGAGACCTCCGCCTCACCTTGGCCACCCCCACCCCGCCACAACCCTGCGAGACCTCCACCTCACCTTGGCCACCCCACCCCGTCACAACCCTGCGAGACCTCCGCCTCACCTTGGCCACCCCACCCCGCCCGCCACCCCCACCTTCGCCACCCCACCCCGCCACGAGACCTCCGCCTCACCTTGGCCACCCCACCCCGCCACAACCCCGCGAGACCTCCACCTCACCTTGGCCACCCCACCCCGCCACAACCCCACCCCAGACCTCCGCCTCACCTTGGCCACCCCACCCCGCCACAAACCCGCGAGACCTCCGCCTCCCCTTGGCCACCCCACCCCGCCACAACCCCGCGAGACCTCCTCCTCACCTTGGCCACCCCACCCCACCACAACCCTGCGAGACCTCCGCCTCACCTTGGCCACCCCACCCCCCCCACAACCCTGCGAGACCTCCGCCTCACCTTGGCCACCCCACCCCGCCACAACCCTGCGAGACCTCCGCCTCACCTTGGCCACCCCACCCCGCCACAACCTTGCGAGACCTCCGCCTCACCTTGGCCACCCCACCCCGCCACAACCCTGCGAGACCTCCGCCTCACCTTGGCCACCCCACCCCACCACAACCCTGGCCTCCCCTTGGCCACCCCACCCCGCCACAGCCCTGCAAGACCTCCGCCTCACCTTGGCCACCCCACCCCGCCACAACCCTGCGAGACCGCCGCCTCCCCTTGGCCACCCCACCCCGACACAACCCTGCAAGACCGCCGCCTCCCCTTGGCCACCCCACCCCGCCACAACCCTGCGAGACCTCCGCCTCACCTTGGCCACCCCACCCCGCCACAACCCTGCGAGACATCCGCCCCACCTTGGCCACCCCACCCCGCCACAACCCCGCGAGACCTCCACCTCACCTTGGCCACCCCACCCCGCCACAACCCCGCGAGACCTCCGCCTCCCCTTGGCCACCCCCACCCCACCCCACCCCGCCACAACCCCGCGAGACCTCCGCCTCACCTTGGCCACCCCACCCCGCCACAACCCCGCGAGACCTCCGCCTCACCTTGGCCACCCCACCCCGCCACAACCCTGCGAGACCTCCGCCTCCCCTTGGCCACCCCACCCCGCCACAACCCTGCGAGACCTCCGCCTCACCTTGGCCACCCCACCCCGCCACAACCCTGCGAGACCTCCGCCTCACCTTGGCCACCCCACCCCGCCACAACCCTGCGAGACCTCCGCCTCACCTTGGCCACCCCACCCCACCACAACCCTGCGAGACCTCCGCCTCACCTTGGCCACCCCACCCCGCCACAACCCTGCGAGACCTCCGCCTCACCTTGGCCATCTGCACAACGTTGGGGAACTCCGTCAGGCAGGAGATGGGGATCACGTCGTGGAACGTTCGGCTCTTGGTCCTTTTTTTGGGGAGACAGGAAGGGAGGCCTTGCTTGGGGACCACAACTCCCAGCATCCCCACCGCACCCAAGAGCCCCATCCATTCCTCTAGCTTCCCCTCCGCTTTCTAAGGACTCCTTGTTTGGGTGCGAGAGTCCCGTCATCCACCTCCTTGTGACAGTCCTTGTCTGGACTCCAACGCCCATCATCCCACCCATGCTTGGGGCTCACTACAACTCCCATCACCCCCCTTCCTCCTTTGTATTCCCCTAACATTGCATTTCCCCCAGAGCTTCGCCGAAACCTGTCTGGACTCCAACTCCCATCACCCCCTTCCTTGTATTCCAGATATCTGGAAGTTTGGGACTCCAACTCCCATCATCCCCGCTCCCTCCCTTGTATTCCTCTAGCACTGCAATTTCCCCAGATCCTTGGAGAGACTCGTTTGGACTCCAACTTCCATCATCCCCTTTCTTATATCCCCCAGATTTGTGGGGAGAGACCAGATTTGGGACGGCAACTCCCATCATCCCCGCTTACTACCTTGTATTCCTCTAGCACTGCAATTTCCCCAGATCCTTAGAGAGACTTGTTTGGACTCCAACTCCCATCATCCCCTTTCTTGTATTCCCCAGATTTGTGGAGAGACACCAGATTTGGAGCTCCAACTCCCATCATCCCCGCTCCCTCCCTTGTATTCTTCTAGCACTGTGCTTTCCCCAGAGCTTCGTAGACACCCTTTGCCTGGACTCCAACTCCCATCACCCCTTTCCTTGTATTCTATTAGCACTGAGCTTTCCCCGGAGCTTCGTAGACACTCATTGCCTGGACTCCAACTCCCATCACCCTTGTATTCCAGAGATCTGTGGAGAGACTCCAAGTTTGGGACTCCAATTCCCATCATCCCCCTTCCTTCCTTGTATTCCTCTAGCACTGCAATTTCCCCAGATCCTTAAAGAGACTCATTTGGACTCCAACTCCCATCCCCTTTCTTGTATTCCCCAGATTCGTGGATAGACACCAGATTTGGAGCTCCAACTCCCATAGGCCCCGCTCCCTTCCTTGTATTCCTCTAGCACTGCAATTTCCCCAGATCCTTGGAGAGACTCATTTGGACTCCAACTCCCATCATCCCCTTGCATTCCTTTAGCACTGTATTTTCCCCAGAGCTTCGTAGCCACTCTTTGCCTGGACTCCAATTTCCATCATCCCCTTTCTTGTATTCCCCAGATTCATGGAGACACACCATCTTTGGGACTCCAACTCCCATCATCCCCGCTCCCTCCCTTGTATTCCTCTAGCACTGCGCTTTCCCCAGAGCTTCGTAGACACACATTTCCTGGACTCCATCTCCCATCATGCCCTTTCTTGTATTCCCCAGATTCGTGGAGACACTCCCATCATCCCCGCTCCCTCCCTTGTATTCCTCTGCATTTTCCCCAGAGCTTCGTAGACACCCTTTGCCTGGACTCCAACTCCTATCACCCCTTTCCTTGTATTCCATTAGCACTGCGCTTTCCCCAGAGCTTCGTAGGCACTCTTTGCCTGGACTCCAACTCCCATTACCCCCTTTCTTGTATTCCCCAGATTTGTGGAGAGACACCGGATTTGGGACTCCAACTCCCATCGTCCCCTTTCTTGTATTGCCCAGATTCGTGGAGAGGCACCAGATTTGGGACTCCAACTCCCATCGTCCCCTTTCTTGTATTCCCCAGATTTGTGGAGAGACACCAGATATGGGACTCCAACTCCCATCATTCCCTTTCTTGTATTCCCCAGGTTCGTGGAGAGACACCAGACTTGGGACTCCAACTCCCATCGTCTCCTTTCTTGTATTCCCCAGATCCGTGGAGAGACACCAGATTTGGGACTCCAACTCCCATCATCCCCTTTCTTGTATTCCCCAGATTCGTGGAGACACCAGATATGGGACTCCAACTCCCATCATTCCCTTTCTTGTATTCCCCAGATTCGTGGAGAGACACCAGATATGGGACTCCAACTCCCATCATCCCCTTTCTTGTATTCCCCAGATTCGTGGAGAGACACCAGATATGGGACTCCAACTCCCATCATTCCCTTTCTTGTATTCCCCAGATTCGTGGAGAGACACCAGATTTGGGACTCCAACTCCCATCATCCCCTTTCTTGTATTCCCCAGATTCGTGGAGAGACACCAGATTTGGGACTCCAACTCCCATCATCCCCTTTCTTGTATTCCCCAGATTCGTGGAGAGACACCAGATTTGGGACTCCAACTCCCATCATTCCCTTTCTTGTATTCCCCAGATTCGTGGAGAGACACCAGATATGGGACTCCAACTCCCATCATTCCCTTTCTTGTATTCCCCAGATTCGTGGAGAGACACCAGATTTGGGACTCCAACTCCCATCATCCCCTTTCTTGTATTCCCCAGATTCGTGGAGAGACACCAGATCTCCAACTCCCATCATCCCCTTTCTTGTATTCCCCAGATTCGTGGAGAGACACCAGATTTGGGACTCCGACTCTCATCATTCCCTTTCTTGTATTCCCCAGATTCGTGGAGAGACACCAGATATGGGACTCCAACTCCCATCATCCCCTTTCTTGTATTCCCCAGATTCGTGGAGAGACACCAGATTTGGGACTCCAACTCCCATCATCCCCTTTCTTGTATTCCCCAGATTCGTGGAGAGGCACCAGATTTGGGACTCCAACTCCCATCATCCCCTTTCTTGTATTCCCCAGGTTCGTGGAGAGACACCAGACTTGGGACTCCAACTCCCATCATCCCCTTTCTTGTATTCCCCAGATTCGTGGAGAGACACCAGATATGGGACTCCAACTCCCATCATCCCCTTTCTTGTATTCCCCAGATTCGTGGAGAGACACCAGACTTGGGACTCCAACTCCCATCGCCCCTGCTCCCTCCCTTGTATTCCTCTAGCACTGCACTTTCCCGAGAGACACTCTTTGCCTGGACTCAAACTCCCATCATGCCGCCTGGACTCTTAGACACTCTTTGCCTGGACTCAAACTCCCATCATGCCGCCTGCCTTGTGTTCCTCCTTCTAGCACCCATGCTTGGGGCTCACTCCGACTCCCATCATCCCCCTCCCTCCGGTTTTGCTCACCGCAAGAGGAGGCGGAGGTGCTCCTGGTCCCCGATGACGTCGTACTTGAGTGAGAAGACAAGGTGCCCCAAGGCCGCGTCCATGGAGTAGTAATTGAAGTGCTCCTGGGTGTTTACGTTTTGGGTGGAAGGGGGCACAAAAGCAGGAGGGTGAGCCCCCCAAGGACCTTGCCCTTTGAACCCCCCCTAAAGCCCTGTGGCGGTGAGTTCCACAGGCCAACAGCATGCATCGTTGACCGCCCGAGCCCTGACCTTGCCCAGGAAGTGCTTGCGGTAGAGGCGGGCCGTGTGGTTGCACTCCAGCTTGGCCTTGGAGGCGGCCGGCGGGGCGGCTTCGGGGCCTCCGCTCCACTCGTGGTTGGTGCCCTCGATCCAGTAGCCCCCAAACTGTGGGAGGAGGATCAGCGGGAAGGGGCCCTCCCGGCCCAGGACCTGCAAGCACACACGGTTGGCGCCTGGTGCCCGCAGGCGTTTGGGGGTCAAGGCGCTTTCTATGGGCAGGGCTTACCTCGTGGACGCTGGGGTACGGGATGTAGTCCTCTTCCGTCTGCAACAGAAGAGAGGCGCGCAGGGCCGGATTAGCACTGTTTTGCACCCTAGGCCACGCTTGGGAATTACGCCCCCACCACTCAGACCCACACTTGGCTGGCTTGGCCACGGTGCCTCCGGAGCAGAAGAGAAAGCCGAGTAGGCACCATCCCGCCACCTCCAAGGTCCCCACACATTCCCCCGGCTGGAAAGCTCCGCTGCGCTCTGAAGGTCTCCTCGGGAGTCGGGAGGCTTGGGGAGAGCGCAGCGGGTGCAAACCCGCTCCAAAGGCACGCATGAGAGAGAGAGAGAGCGCGCGCAAGAGAGCGTGAGCGTGCGAGAGAGAGAAAGCGAGAGAAAGAGAGCGCAAAAAAGAGAGCGCAAGAGAGAGCGCACGCATGAGAGAGTGAGCGAGAGCA
The DNA here is from genome assembly GCA_030556195.1 of Anolis apletophallus. Classification (NCBI taxonomy): domain Eukaryota; kingdom Metazoa; phylum Chordata; class Lepidosauria; order Squamata; family Anolidae; genus Anolis; species Anolis apletophallus. The sequence continues at coordinate 14,636,067 of JARBWK010000017.1, read as the reverse complement.
AGAGAGCAAAAGAGAGAGCGCGAGAGAGCGAAAGAGAGCGTGAGAGAGCCTGCGCGCGAGAGCGTGAGAAAGAGTGAGAGAGCACGCGAGAGAGCACGTGAAAGAGAGCAAAAGAGAGCGTGTGTGCGCACGCGAGAGAGAGCACAAGAGAGAAATAGAGTGAGTGCGTGCACGAGAGAGAGCAAGAGAACAAAAGAGAGGGTGAGAGAGGGTGAGAGCGCGCGAGAAAGAGCGAGAGAGCATGCGAAAGAGAGCGCGAGAGAGTGAAAGAGAGAGCGTGTGCGCGCGTGAGAGCATGAGAGAGAAAGAGAGCGAGTGTGCGCGTGAGAGAGAGCGAGAGAGAGTGAAAGAGAGAGTGCGCAAGAGAGAGGCGAGAGAGTGAGAAAGAGAGCAAGAGAGAGAGAGTGAAAGAGAGAGCGCACACGAGAGAGAGCGCGCGCAAGAGAGAGCGCAAGAGAGAGAGCGAAAGAGAGAGCTTGTGCACGCGCGAGAGCATGAGAGAGAAAGAGAGCGAGTGCGTGCGCGAGAGAGGTGAGAGAGTGAAAGAGAGAGTGCGCGAGAGAGAGAGCGAAAGAGAGCGCGAGAGAGTGCGCAAGAGAGAGCAAGAGAGTGCAAGAGAGCGAAAGAGAGTGCAAGAGAGTGAGAGCGCACATGAGAGAGAGCGCGCGCGAGAGCGCATGAGTGAGAGAGCGCAAGAGAGACAGAGCAGAGACTTTGCCGGGAGGAGGAGCGAGGAGGGGCATGAGAAAGGGGGAAAGAGGGGCGCGGACCAGGGGTTTTTTTTGGTCCGTGATCTGCGCCCCCCCCTGGCTTGCCCCTAGGCCATGGCCTCGTTGGCCTGAGGGGTGATCGGGGCATGGCGATGAGACTGTAAACAGAGTGAGGAAAGTGGGGCGTCCCTTGTGGGTGCAAACTCCACGGCCATTCCACCCCAATGGAGAGAGCGAGGAACCCTGGGGTGCCTGGAGTGACGTCTCATAGGGAAGGGACCGGAAGCCTTGCAAGCTGTGGCCGGAGGGAGCCCAGCTGGTGGTTCCTACCAATGGTAGGAAGGGAAGCGGAGCTGTGGGGCTGGGCAGGCAGGGCCGCACTACGGAGCGCACTCACTCACGTGCTCACTCACTCACTCACCCTGAGGGTGGGAGGGAAGGAGCACCGCTGTTCGTCCATCCGGCTTCCCTGGAGAGAGAACGAGCGGCGGAGCCAGAGTCAATAAACATGCGGCCAGGGCAAGGGACCAAGTGGGAGGAGGTTCCGCTTCGTGGAGGGCAAAGGGCACGGAGCGGGCCGGGCGTGGCTCCCGGGTGAGGCGGCAGGTGCGCTTTGGGAAGTTGCGAGGGTTGAATGAAAAGTAATGCCTCCGCCTGCATTACTTGGGTTTGGATGGGAATCTATCTATCTATCTATGTATATAATAAAAGTCAGTGTTTGCGGCGGGAGGTGCGGAGGAATATGTGGCAGCGTTGCCACTGTGGGATTATTTGCATAAAGGACTCTGATTGGCCAGCCTCAGCACTCCAACATTCTAAGGCAGCAGACAGAGGGGATTGGTTGCCACTGAGGGAGTATTTGCATAAAGGACTCTGATTGGCCAGGCTCAGCACTCCAACATTCTAAGGCAGCAGACAGAGGGGATTGGCTGCCACTGAGGGAGTATTTGCATAAAGGACTCTGATTGGCCAGGCTCAGCACTCCAACATTCTAAGGCAGCAGACAGAGGGGATTGGCTGCCACTGAGGGAGTATTTGCATAAAGGACTCTGATTGGCCAGGCTCAGCACTCCAACATTCTAAGGCACCAGACAGAGGGGATTGGTTGCCACTGAGGGAGTATTTGCATAAAGGACTCTGATTGGCCAGGCTCAGCACTCCAACATTCTAAGGCACCAGACAGAGGGGATTGGTTGCCACTGAGGGAGTATTTGCATAAAGGACTCTGATTGGCCAGGCCAGGCTCAGCACTCCAACATTCTAAGGCACCAGACAGAGGGGATTGGTTGCCACTGAGGGAGTATTTGCATAAAGGACTCTGATTGGCCAGGCTCAGCACTCCAACATTCTAAGGCAGCAGACAGAGGGGATTGGTTGCCACTGAGGGAGTATTTGCATAAAGGACTCTGATTGGCCAGGCTCAGCACTCCAACATTCTAAGGCAGCAGACAGAGGGGATTGGCTGCCACTGAGGGAGTATTTGCATAAAGGACTCTGATTGGCCAGGCTCAGCACTCCAACATTCTAAGGCAGCAGACAGAGGGGATTGGTTGCCACTGAGGGAGTATTTGCATAAAGGACTCTGATTGGCCAGGCTCAGCACTCCAACATTCTAAGGCAGCAGACAGAGGGGATTGGTTGCCACTGAGGGAGTATTTGCATAAAGGACTCTGATTGGCCAGGCTCAGCACTCCAACATTCTAAGGCAGCAGACAGAGGGGATTGGTTGCCACTGAGGGAGTATTTGCATAAAGGACTCTGATTGGCCAGGCTCAGCACTCCAACATTCTAAGGCAGCAGACAGAGGGGATTGGCTGCCACTGAGGGAGTATTTGCATAAAGGACTCTGATTGGCCAGGCTCAGCACTCCAACATTCTAGGGCAGCAGACAGAGGGGGCCACTGATTGGCTGCCACTGAGGGAGTATTTGCATAAAGGACTCTGATTGGCCAGGCTCAGCACTCCAACATTCTAAGGCACCAGACAGAGGGGATTGGCTGCCACTGAGGAGTATTTGGCATAAAGGACTCTGATTGGCCAGGCTCAGCACTCCAACATTCTAAGGCAGCAGACAGAGGGGATTGGTTGCCACTGAGGGAGTATTTGCATAAAGGACTCTGATTGGCCGGGCTCAGCACTCCCACATTCTATGGCCGCAGACAGAGAGGGGATTGGTTGCCACTGAGGGAGTATTTGCATAAAGGACTCTGATTGGCCAGGCTCAGCACTCCAACATTCTATGGCCCCAGACAGAGGGGATTGGTTGCCACTGAGGGAGTATTTGCATAAAGGACTCTGATTGGCCAGGCTCAGCACTCCAACATTCTAAGGCACCAGACAGAGGGGATTGGCTGCCACTGAGTGAGTATGTGCATAAAGGACTCTGATTGGCCATCTAGATTCCAGCACTCTAAGGTGACGCAGAGGGAAAAAGGAAGGCCTCAGGCAGTCAGTCAATGTGGCACGCAGCAATGACGGATCAGGACCAAACTTGGCACACAGGGGCCCAATGGCCCACTTCACAACCTGGTGTGGTTTAGGGCAGGAGGGGCCACGAACGATGGGATTTGCAGTACCTTCACCTGATTCACTTCCAAAACAACACTGTGGCCCCTATAAATCACAGACCAGGCCCAAAATTGACAGTAAGGCTTCCTCAACTTGATTTTCCTGACTAGGCCCCCAACAATGACAGAACAAGACCACACTTGGCACACAGACCCCTACATCCTGGTGCAGTTTGAGGGAGGATGGACCATGGATGATGGGACTTGCAGTACTTTAATTCATTTCCTTAGAGCACTGTGGCCCACACCAATGACGAATCAGGACCAAACTTGGCACACAGAGGCCCAATGGCCCACTTTACACACCTGCTGCGGTTTACAGCAGGATGGCTCACAAATGATGGGATTTGCAGTACCTTCACATCATTCACTTCCCACAGAACATTGCAGCCCCTACAAATCGGGAGACCAGGCCCAAACTTGGCACACAGAGTACCCATGACGCACTATGCATCCTGGTGCAGTTTTGAGTGGGACGGACCACGGACTTGAAGTACCTTCACTCACTTTCTGAGACCGCTGCCACCCTCACCCAATGACTGATCAAGACCACACTTGGGACGCAGAGCCCCCATGACCCACTCTACATCCTGGTGCGGTTTGAAGAAGGATGGACCATGGACGATGGGACTCGCAGTACCCCCACTAACTCCCAGAGACAACAACCCAATGGAACTGTAGAGGAGAGTCTCCTGAACAAGCCAGTACCTGCCGCGTACCTGTACGGCCACCTGTTGAGGAGTTACGAAGGCGGAGGCATTACTTTTCATTCAACCCTCGTATTTACCTTTCGGAGGACACGAGGAAAGGGAACGGACATTTCCCACCTGGACCCTTCCCACCCAACCGTCTGCAGACTCGCAGACGGAGACTCAGACGTTGCCCTGAGTCGCCTGGGTCTCGGGATGTTGACGGCGAGCGTGAGCGCACACTCATCTAGAGCGGATCCCGGGAACCGAGTGAGTCAAAGGGTGTTTCTCGCAGGACCAGTTTCCCAGGAAGTCTCCCCGACGGGCCTCCATTCACTCCCTTCTCTGGGGCCAGGGAAATCTCCCCTCCGCCCCAGGCCGCCCTCACTGTCCCGGGTTCGAGTCAGGACGGGCACTCAAGTAGGGACTCACCTGCATCTTCTCAATCATTTCAAACAAATCCGCGTTCTGCAAAAGATCAAAAGGGGGCACAAGTTCAGGGGGTGGTTGCATGGGGGGCCCTTGTCGCCTAGGCAACAAGGCATTATTTACTTTATTATTACTATTACTATTATTATTATTATTATTATTTATTAGTCTTTAATATATGCATTGCAATGGCATTGTATTGTTTCTCTGTGTTTTGACGACTATGCCACCAGGAGACGCAGTTCACAATTGTTGTTATTATTATTATTACTATTATTATTATTATTATTATTAAAAAGCAATGGCATTGCCCATTGTTTCTTCTGTGTTTGACAACAAGACACACATACTATGCCACCAGGAACAAGGCATTATTTACTTTATTATTACTATTATTAGTTATTATTATTATTATTATTTATTAGTCTTTAATATATGCATTGCAATGGCATTGTATTGTTTCTCTGTGTTTTGACGACTATGCCACCAGGAGACGCAGTTCACAATTGTTACTATATTATTATTATTATTATTATTAAAAAGCCCAGAAGGGGGAATGGAAACCCCACATGATGCCCATTTTACAGAATGGGAAACTGAGGCCCAAGACGGGGTTCGAATCTGGGGTTTCCATTGACAACAAGACACACATGCCTGGAAGCAAATGGATCCGAAAGATTAATAATAATAATAATAATATTATTATTTCACTGACACAAAAACACAATATGTCACAGCAAACGAGATCTATATGCTGGATTTCGTATCACAAAATCACAAGTCGGACACTTCCCAAGCGTCTAGGACTGTGTCACGCATTATTATTACTATTATTGTTGTTGTTATTATTTGTACCCCTCTTCATCTCAAAACAGCTTGACCTAAAGGCGTTACTATACAATCTAAAATATACTCGAAGAGAAGTTAAAAAAAATGCAGTAAAAATACATCAAAACAGTTACAAACGGACACGCGGGTGGTCCATTGGCGGAACGAAAAGGTAACCTGGCACACAAAGGTTTAAAGGCTCCCCTCCCTCTATTTTCTCATTGGTGGTGGTGGGGAATCCCACTCAATCCTCCTTGTCTGCATCTTGCTCCCTCCCAATACCTATTATTATTATTACTGTTATTGTTATTCTGCTTTTATCTCTTTGATACACACACCACGTTGATTAAACAATGACAGATCTATTCCTCCCAGGAATCATATAACATAATATACTGTATACACATATAATATTGGTAATAATATTATAATGTAATACAATACTAATAATAATACAATATAAGAATTTTATTTTTATATTACACATAATATTAGTAATAATATCACAGTATACTTTTATAGTACAATATAGGAATGTATGTTCTAATATTGTGCTGTGCTAATAATATAATATATTGTATACACATATAGTATTGATAATACTATAATGTAAGACAATATTATGCTAATAATAACACAATATACAATATAGTAATACATAATACTAATATTGTTCTGTGCTAATAATATAATATATTGTATACACACCTAATATTGATAATAATGTAATACAATATAGTACTAATAATAACTATATGTTTCATATTACATGTAATATTTGTAATAATATTACAGTATAATGGTATAGTACAATATAGTAATATATAATACTAACATTGTGCTGTGCTAATAATATAATATATTGAATGCATATAATATTGATAATATTATAATGAAATACAATACAATATATTACTAATAATACAATATAATAATTATATATTTCATATTGCATGTAATATTAGTAATAATATTACAGTAGAGTGGTATAGTACAATATGGGAATGTAGGTTACTAATAATATAATAACTTATTATTAATAATAATTAATAATAATTTATTATTATTATTATTAATTATTGATTACAGTAGAGTGTAGAGTGCACTATGGGAATGTATGTTATTAATATTAATTATTAATATCAATTAATTAATTACAGTAGAGTGGTATAGTACAGTATGGGAATGTATGTTACTAATAATGTAATATATTATTATTAATTATTACTATTAAATTATTATTAATTACAGTAGAGTGGTATAGCACAATATGGGAATGTATGTTACTAATAATGTAATATATTAATTAGTTATAATAATTATATATTTCATTATTAATATTATTAATTTACAGTAGAGTGGTATAGTACAATATGGGAATGGTTACTAATACAATAATAACTTATTATTAATGTAATAATTTTACTAATAAATTATTGTAATATATTATTATTAATTATTACTATTAAATTATTATTAATTACAGTAGAGTGGTATAGCACAATATGGGAATGTATGTTACTAATAATGTAATATATTATTAGTTATTAATATTAATTATTAATATCAATTAATTAATTACAGTAGAGTGGTATAGTACAGTATGGGAATGTATGTTACTAATAATGTAATATATTATTATTAATTATTACTATTAAATTATTATTAATTACAGTAGAGTGGTATAGCACAATATGAGACTGTAAGTTACTAATAATATAATATATTATTAATTATTAATTATTAATATCAATTAATTACAGTATATAATATTGATAATATTATAATGAAATACAATAGAATATAATACTAATAATACAATATAATAATTATATATTTCATATTGCATGTAATATTAGTAATAATATTACAGTAGAGTGGTATAGTACAATATGGGAATGTAATATCAATTAATTAATTACAGTAGAGTGGTATAGCACAATATGGGAATGTATGTTACTAATAATGTAATATATTATTAATTATTAATATTAAATTATTATTAATTACAGTAGAGTGGTATAGCACAATATGGGAATGTAAGTTACTAATACTATATTATTGATTATTAATATTAATTATTAGTATTAATTATTAATTACAGTAGAGTGGTATAGTACTATATGGGAATGTATGTTACTAATAATGTATTAATAATTAATATTAATTATTAATATTGATTACTTAATAATTACAGTAAGAGTGGTATAGTACACACTATGGGAATGTATGTTACTAATAATATAATATATTATTGATTATTAATAATTTAATTAATATTAATTATTGATATTAATTATTAATATTAATTAATTATCAATTACAGTAGAGTGGTATAAGTACACTATGGGAATGTATGTTACTAACAATATAATATATTGTATTTACATAGAACTGGTAAGCCGCCCTGAGTCCCCTTCCGGGTGAGAAGGGTGGCATATCAATAAATAGATCAATAATCAATACTGAAGCAGAATGACCCACGCCAACTGCTCCCAACCCTCGCTTGACCCAAGAATCCAAGGGGTCAACAATGGGGAGGAAATGGGGGGTCAAAATCAAGGCAGGAGGGGGTCAATGGGTGGGTGTGTGACATACAGGGCTACCCCCAAGCCAATGGGTCAAGAGTGGAGGGCAAGAGGACCCCCACCCAAAAAGGGGGGGGTCTTTGTACTCACGCTGAAGCCGAATCCTTCGCCCCCTTCCTCCTCCTCCTCCTCCTCCGCAGACCCCTTCCTGGGGGGCAATGGGGGCAGACCCCCTTGCGGCTCCATCCCTCCCCCTCCTCCGGGGTCCCAGGGGGGGCTCCGAGGGACCGCCAGCGTGGCCCCCAAACCCGATCTCCCTCCCTGCTCCGGCTCCTGCTCCGGGATGTTGCCTCCAGGATGTGGATGTGTGTGCAATGTGTACACTTTGGGCGGGGAGCCAGGCCGGCCTCCATCCATGGCAGGAGCCCCGCCCCTTTTCTGGGTGGGAGGGGGAGGAGGGAGGGGGGAGGAGGCCGAGGCCTGGACCACTGGCTGGGGTCGCCATGGCAACGGGAGGACTCCAGGGGGGAAGATGCAGGATGCAGGGATGCAAGGACTCATCGCAATAGGGTCTGTGTGCGGTTTGGTCCCGGCGGGCTGAGAGAGTGCGACTGCCCGGCGCCTCCGGGCTTGGCAGTCCAATGCCGAAAGCCATCCTGGGAGACGTAGTTTCCCAAAGGGTGCGCCCGACTCATAGAATGCAAATTCCACAGCGATTCCACACCAATGGAGAAAGTGACTATGTGGACTCTCCTTCTCTACATGGGGCCACTGCCACAGGATGCTGGGAGCTGTAGTTTTCCAAAGGGCGCCTCCTCATCATGGAATGGAGACAACCTTAACAGCCAGAGGATGATGGGAGCTGTAGTTTTCCAAAGGGTGCATTAGCATCATAGAATGGAGCCCACTGTAACAGCCAGAGGATGCTGAGAGCTGTAGTTTTCCAAAGGGTGCATTCACATCATGGAATGGAGACAACCTTAACAGCCAGGGGATGCTGAGAGCTGTAGTTTTCCAAAGGGTGCGTTCACATCATGGAATTGAGACAACCTTAACAGCCAGAGGATGCTGGGAGCTGTAGTTTTCCAAAGGGTGCATTCACATCATAGAATTGAGACCATTGTAACAGCCAGAGGATGCTGGGAGCTGTAGTTTTCCAAAGGGTGCATCTGTATCATGGAATGGAGACAACCTTAACAGCCAGAGGATGCTGGGAGCTGTAGTTTTCCAAAGGGTGCATTCACATCATGGAATGGAGACAACCTTAACAGCCAGAGGATGCTGGGAGCTGTAGTTTTCCAAAGGGTGCATTCACATCATGGAATGGAGACAACCTTAACAGCCAGAGGATGCTGGGAGCTGTAGTTTTCCAAAGGGTGCGTTCACATCATGGAATTGAGACAACCTTAACAGCCAGAGGATGCTGGGAGCTGTAGTTTTCCAAAGGGTGCGTTCACATCATGGAATTGAGACAACCTTAACAGCCAGAGGATGCTGGGAGCTGTAGTTTTCCAAAGGGTGCGTTCACATCATGGAATTGAGACAACCTTAACAGCCAGAGGATGCTGGGAGCGGCAGTTTCCCAAAGGGTGCATTCACATCATGGAATTGAGACAACCTTAACAGCCAGAGGATGCTGGGAGCTGTAGTTTTCCAAAGGGTGCATTCACATCATGGAATGGAGACAACCTTAACAGCCAGAGGATGCTGGGAGCTGTAGTTTTCCAAAGGGTGCATCTACATCATACAATGGAGCTCTGTCTAACAGCCACAGGATGTTGGGAGCTGTAGTTTTCCAAAGGGTGCATCTGTATCATTAAATGGAACCCACTGTAACAGCCAGAGGACGCTGGGAGCTGTAGTTTTCCAAAGGGTGCATCTACATTATAGAATGGAGCCCAGTCTAACAGCCAGAGGATGCTGGGAGCTGTAGTTTTCCAAAGGGTGCATTCACATCATGGAATGGAGACAACCTTAACAGCCAGAGGATGCTGGGAGCTGTAGTTTTCCAAAAGGGTGCATCTACATCATGGAATTGAGACAACCTTAACAGCCAGAGGACGCTGGGAGCTGTAGTTTTCCAAAGGGTGCATCTGTATCATAGAATTGAGCCCATTGTAACAGCCACAGGATGCTGGGAGCTGTAGTTTGGTGGGGCCCCCGACACTCTCGGACGGAGAAGGGAAAGGCCCTGAGAAACTACAACTCCTCTCTTCCACTCCCAGAAACTTTGCAATCGGCGGTTTCTTCGCCTCCAGCGTTTGTTGACACTGGCAGCGGGTCAGCGGCTGGCGACGTAGAAGGAGCCCCCCCCCCGGCCCGAACAAGAGGCCCTTTCACGCACTCGGCCTCGGAGGAACGTCACGGAGAAGCAAGGTGGCACGTGGTGCTTTCGATCCTGGACACGACTGGTGGGCGGGAGCTTTGGTTGCCACGGAGACCGCCCTCCAATCACCGTACAGAGCAGCGCCATACAACAAATCCCCTAATCCACAATTGAGACCCATTGGCCTTGCAAAACACCCGCTCTAGGTGTTGTTGTGATAGGAAAAGGCAACATATACGGAGCCCTCTTACCTTGGGGTGGAGGGGAGCGGATTTTGGGGTCGGCAGGGAGACACGGAGCCCTTCTATGGGTCCACCGAGGGAGGCATGGAGGGTCCCATCGCTCTTTCTGCGGGAAGGAAAGGGAGAAGAAGCCACCTTATAATGCGCCACGGTCTCGGGGACAACGCAGGACGTAAACAAAGGCTCTCGTGCCCAAAAACACTGATTTGAGTCAGACTAGATGACCCCTTAGGTGTCTCTTCCGTTAACCATTTAATACTATCCGTTATAAATAGCGTCCCTATTTCGCGGATTTTCTATATTCACGGGTGGTCCTGGAACGCAACACCCGCGAGAAGTGAGGAAACACTACATATATAGCGTCCCTACTTCGTGGATTTTCTCTATTCGCGGAATGCAACACCCGCGACAAGTGAGGAAACACTGTACGTATATAGAGTCCCTACTTTGCGGATTTTCTCTATTCGCCTAACGCAACACCCGCGAGAAGTGAGGAAACACTGTACGTATATAGCTTCCCTACGTCATGGATTTTCTCTATTCGCGGAACGCAACACCCGCGAGAAATGAGGAAACACTGTACATATATAGAGTCCCTACTTCGCGGATTTTCTCTTTTCGCGGGTGATCTTGAAACATAACCGTGATAAATGAGGAAATACTACATATATAGTGTCCCTACTTCACGGATTTTCTCTATTCGTGGGTGATCACAGAACGCAACACCCGCGATAAGTGAGGAAACACTGTACATATATAGAATCCCTACGTTGCGGATTTTCTATATCCGCGGGTGATCCTGGAACGCAACACCCGCGAGAAGTGAGGAAACACTGTACATATATAGCGTCCCTACTTCCCGGATTTTCTCTATTTGTGGGTGATCACAGAACTCAACACCCGCGATAAGTGAGGAAACACTGTACATATATAGCATCCCTACTTTGTGGATTTTCTCTATTCGCGGGTGATCCTGGAATGCAACACCCGCGATAAGTGAGAAAACACTGTACATATATAGCATCCCTACTTCGCAGATTTTCTCTATTCGCGGGTGATCCTGGAACGCAACACCCGCGACAAGTGAGGAAACACTGTACATATACTGTATAGCGTCCCTACTTCGCGGATTTTCTCTATTCGCGGGTGATCCTGGAACGCAACACCCGCGATAAGTGAGAAAACACTGTACATATATAGCATCCCTACTTCGCAGATTTTCTCTATTCGCGGGTGATCCTGGAACGCAACACCCGCGACAAGTGAGGAAACACCGTACATATACTGTATAGCGTCCCTACTTCGCAGATTTTTTCTATTTGCGGAACGCAACACCTGCGATAAGTGAGGAAACACTGTACATATACTGTATAGCGTCCCTACTTCGCGGATTTTCTCTATTCGCGGGTGATCCTGGAACGCAACACCCGCGATAAGTGAGAAAACACTGTACATATATAGCATCCCTACTTCGTGGATTTTCTCTATTCGCGGGTGATCCTGGAATGCAACACCCGCGATAAGTGAGAAAACACTGTACATATATAGCATCCCTACTTCGCAGATTTTCTCTATTCGCGGGTGATCCTGGAACGCAACACCCGCGACAAGTGAGGAAACACTGTACATATACTGTATAGCGTCCCTACTTCGCGGATTTTCTCTATTCGCGGGTGATCCTGGAACGCAACACCCGCGATAAGTGAGAAAACACTGTACATATATAGCATCCCTACTTGGAGATTTTTCTATTCGGGTGATCCTGGAACGCAACACCCGCGACAAGTGAGGAAACACTGTACATATACTGTATAGCGTCCCTACTTTGCGGATTTTCTCTATTCGCGGAACGCAACACCTGCGATAAGTAAGGAAACACTGTACATGCAAGCGTCCCTACTTCGCGGATTTTCTCTTTTCGTGGAACGCAACACCCGCGAGAAGTGAGGAAACACTGTACATATATAGCATCCCTACTTTGTGGATTTTCTATATCCGCGGGTAATCCTCGAACGTAACACCCACGATAAGTGAGGAAGCACTACATATATAGCATCCCTACTTTGCGGATTTTCTATATCCGCGGGTGATCCTGGAACGCAACACCCGCGAGAAGTGAGGAAACTACATATATAGCGTCCCGACTTCGCGGATTTTCTCTATTTGTGGAACGCAATACCAGCGAGAAGTGAGGAAACACTGTACATATATAGCGTGCCTACTTCGTGGATTTTCTATATCCGCGGGTAATCCTCGAACGTAACACCCACGATAAGTGAGGAAACACTACATATATAGCATCCCTACTTTGTGGATTTTCTATATCCGCGGGTGATCCTGGAACGCAACACCCGCGAGAAGTGAGGAAACACTGTACATATATAGCATCCCTGCTTAGCGGATTTTCTATATCCGCGGGTGATCCTGGAACGCAACACCCGCGAGAAGTGAGGAAACACTGTACATATATAGCATCCCTACTTTGTGGATTTTCTATATCCGCGGGTGATCCTGGAACGCAACACTCACGATAAGTGAGGAAGCACTACATATATAGCATCCCTACTTTGCAGATTTTCTGTATCCGCGGGTAATCCTCGAACGTAACACCCGCGAGAAGTGAGGAAACTGTACATATATAGCGTCCCGACTTCGCGGATTTTCTCTATTTGTGGAACGCAATACCAGCGAGAAGTGAGGAAACACTGTACATATATAGCGTGCCTACTTCGTGGATTTTCTATATTCGCGGAACGCAACACCCGCGAGAAGTGAGGAAACACTGTACATATATAGCATCCCTACTTCACGGATTTTCTATATCCGCGGGTAATCCTCGAACGTAACACCCACGATAAGTGAGGAAACACTACATATATAGCATCCCTACTTTGTGGATTTTCTATATCCGCGGGTGATCCTGGAACGCAACACCCGCGAGAAGTGAGGAAACCCTGTACATATATAGCATCCCTACTTCGCGGATTTTCTATATCCGCGGGTAATCCTCGAACGTAACACCCACGATAAGTGAGGAAACACTACATATATAGCATCCCTACTTTGCGGATTTTCTATATCCGCGGGTGATTCTGGAACGCAACACCCACGACAAGTGAGGAAACCCTGTACATATATGTAAATATTACAATCTGGATGAAGTCAGGCATTTTGGGAGTGGACGATGGGTGCGGCGGTCCCGTCAAGCGGGAAACCCGTGCAGGCTCCGCTCTCCCATCCTTTCTCTCTCCCAGATGCTCCAACTGTTGCGAGGCTGCAGCTGTGCGTATTGCTTTCCTCACCTCTGGCAGAATCTGGGTTTTCCGAACAGTTGCCCAGATGGCCAAGAGTGGGACGGGGGAGGAGGCCACGGCAGGTGGCCGGGAAGAGCCGAGGGGTTACCGCATGACTCAAAACGCCCCACCTGCCATATCCGCATCCTCAATTGGGCCTCATTCGGCCCAATAGAGCTCTCCAGGCAAAAATCTGGGTGTAGGCGAACTACAACTCCCAAACTCAAGGTCCATGCCCACCCAAACGTCAAGGTCTATTTCCCCCCAAACTCTACCTGTGTTTACATTTGGGCACCTTGAGTATTCACGCCAAGCTTGGTCCGGATCCATCACCCACAGTGCAATCTGGGTGTAGGCGAACTACAACTCCCAAACTCAAGGTCCATGCCCACCCAAATGTCAAGGTCTATTTCCCCCCAAACTCCACCAGTGTTTACATTTGGGCACCTTGAGTATTCACGCCAAGCTTGGTCCGGATCCATCACCCACTGTGCAATCTGGGTGTAGGCGAACTACAACTCCCAAACTCAAGGTCCATGCCCACCCAAATGTCAAGGTCTATTTCCCCCCAAAATCCACCAGTGTTTACATTTTGGTATCTTGAGTATTCACGCCAAGCTTGGTCCGGATCCATCACCCACTATGCAATCTGGGTGTAGGTGAACTACAACTCCCAAACTCAAGGTCCATGCCCACCCAAATGTCAAGGTCTATTTCCCCCCCAAACTCCACCAGTGTTTACATTTGGGCACCTTGAGTATTCACGCCAAGCTTGGTCCAGATCCATCATGGTTTGAGCCCACAGTGCTCCCTGGGTGTAGGCGAACTACAACTCCCAAACTCAAGGCCTTCCAGCAAGGAAAGCCTCCCTGCAAAACAGAGCTGCTCTTGCTGCTGCGAAACAGTTCCTATAGCAACGGGAGGCGAGATATTTACCAATTCGGTAATTGATTGGCAATTACCGCCAGGCGAGCGCGCAATTATGGTGACGAATGGCGGCGGAAGCCGCAAAGGGAAGGGGACCGAGCGAGAAGGCCTCGTTATCCTCCCAAGCCCAACATCAAACCTCTTTCCTTCTCATCTGCATATGCAAGAGATGCAAATGAGGCCAGGTCTGGGCGCATCTGCTTTGTTTGTTTGGAGGGAATGACAGCTGGAAGGGGAAGCCTGCCTCCTGCCCCCATCCCTCCTCCTCCTCCTCCTCCGCCGCCGCCTTTTCAGGAACGCTACACGACATCACCCGGTTCCCTTCCCGAGCATTGCAAAGAGGGAACAATACAAGGGGGGCTTTGGGGGGGGGAGTGACACGTATTGGCCCCCAAAACATTCCCCACTTGAGTGCATTTTGAGAGAGGATGCTCAGAGGCTATTCTCAAGTGCAGATCAGGAGAAATGCACTCTGCACATGCTCAGAGGCTATTCTCAAGTGCACAGGAGAAATGTGCTCTGCACATGCTCAGAGGCTATTCTTAAGTGTACATAAGCAGAAATGCACTCTGCACATGCCCAGAGGATACCTTTATGCACAAACAAGTAGAAATGCACTCTGCACATGTTCAGAGGCTATTCTCAAGTGCAGATCAGGAGAAACGTACTCTGCACATGCCCAGAGGCTATTCTCAAGTGCACATAAGGGGAAATGCACTCCACACATGCCCAGAGGATACCTGTATGCACAAACAAGTAGTGTACCTAAGGGGAAATGCACTCTGCCTATGCTCAGAGGCTATTCTTAAGTGTACCTAAGGGGAAATGCACTCTGCCTATGCTCAGAGGCTATTCTTAAGTGTACATAAGGGGAAATGCACTCTGCCTATGCTCAGAGGCTATTCTTAAGTGTAAATAAGGAGAAATGCACTCTGTCCATGCTCAGAGGCTATTCTTAAGTGCACATAAGGAGAAATGCACTCCGCACATGCTCAGAGGCTATTCTCAAGTGCACATAAGGAGAAATGCACTCTGCACATGCCCAGAGGATACCTGTATGCACAAACAAGTAGAAATGCACTCTGCACATGCTCAGAGGCTATTCTTAAGTGTACATAAGGAGAAATGCACTCTGCACATGCCCAGAGGATACCTTGGTGCCCGTGTGGGGATCTGACTCACCCAAAGTCATCCTGCAGATCAGGAGAAATGTACTATGCACATGCTCAGAGGATACCTGTATGCACAAAGAAGTAGAAATGAACTCTGCACATGTTCAGAGACTATTCTCAAGTGCACGTAAGGAGAAATGCACTCTGCACATGCCCAGAGGATACCTGTATGCACAAACAAGTAAAAATGCACTCTGCACATGCTCAGAGGCTATTCTCAAGTTTAAATCAGGAAAAATGTGCTCTGCACATGCTCAGAGGCTATTCTCAAGTGCACGTAAGGAGAAATGCACTCTGCACATGCCCAGAGGCTATTTATTCAGTGCGGATAAGGAGAAATGCCCTCTGCAGCTCCCCAAAGGATACTAGGCCAGCCCCAATAAGGCTAAATGCGCTCTGCACATGCTCAGGGGCCAACCTGCGACCTACAATCACGATGAATGAAATCTGCCCATGCTCAGAGGCCACCGAACATGTCCCGGCGACTTTTCTAGCCGGGGCCTCCCTTGGCCAAGGTCCCAAGGGTGCCCGCATGGGGGTCCCGGGGCTTTTGGGGGACCCTCCAGAACAGTCTGGATGCAAAGCCTTGGGTGCACCCCAATCCCAGGCCAAGGCAGACCGAGGAAGGAAGGAAGGACGGACGGCAGGCGCGGAGGGCTCTGTTCCTTTCAATCAGCATCATCATTTGCCCACGAAAAGCAAAGCCACGCTCGCGGGCAGAAAGCAAGCCTTGCCCAGGAACAAATGAACGAAGGAACGGAGGAGGAGGAGGAGGGCAAAGTCCATCTGCGTGCAAAGAGAGAGAGAGGAGAGTAAAAATACACTCAGAAGAAAGGAAGGGAGGCCTTCATGCATTCGATGAACGCACCCACGCTGAGGAGCATCGGCCTTCCCCGCTGGCCAGGCACCCACGCTCAATGAAGGCCCTGCCACACTACAACTCCCAAAGTCCTATAGCACTGAGACACTGGGTTTGGACTGCTTCAACTCTACCGTGTAGACGAGGCACGGGCAAACCCAGGCCCGGGCCCCAGGTGTGGCCCCTTGGCTCTTTTCCCCAGGGCCTCCTCTCCCGCCATCCCATCCATCCTTTCTTTCGGTTTTCCTTCTTCCTTCCCTCCTATTCTTCCTTCTTTCTTTCCTTTCCTTCCCTCTCTCCCTCCTTTCCTTCCTTCTTTCCTCCCTTCTCTCCTTTCTTTCCTTTCTTCCTACCCTCCTTTCCCTCCCTCCTTCCTTTACTTCCTTCTTTCCTTCCCTCCTTCCCTTCCTTCTCTCCCTCCTTTCCTTCCTTCCTTCCTTCCTTCCTTTCCTCCCTTCTCTCCTTTCTTTCCTTTCTTCCTACCCTCCTTTCCCTCCCTCCTTCCTTTCCTTCCTTCTTTCCTTCCCTCTCTCCCTCCTTTCCTTCCTTCCTTGCTTCCTTCCCTCCTTTCCTTCCTTCTTTCCTCCCTTCTCCCCTTTCTTTCCTTTCTTCCTTCCCTCCTTTCCCTCCCTCCTTCCTTCCTTTACTTCCTTCTTTCCTTCCCTCCTTTCCTTCCCTCCCTCCTTTCTTTCCTTCTTTCCTTCCCTCCCTCCTTTCCTTACTTCCTTTCCTTCCCTCCCTCCTTTCCTTACTTCCTTTCCTTCCCTCCCTTCTTTCCTTACTTCCTTTCCTTCATTCCCTCCTTTTCTTCCTTCCCTTCTTTACTTCCTTCCCTCCCTTCCCTCCTTTCTTTCTTTCCTTCCTCGCTCCATTCCCTCCCTCCCTTTTCTCTTCCTTTCCTCCTTCCATCCGTCTCTTCTTTACCTCCCTCTTTCTCCCTCCCTCTCTCCTTCCTTCCCTTTTGTCTTTCCTCCCTTCCCTCTTCCCTCTCTCCCTTCCCCTTCCGTCCAGCCTTCTCTTCCTCCCTTCTCTCTTTCCTTTCTCCTTCCTTCCCTTCCAACCTTTGATCTTTCCTTCCTTCCCTCTTTTTCCTTTCTTCCTTCCTTTTTGTCTTTTCTTCCTCCTTCCGTTCTTTCCTTACCTCCCTCTTTCTCCCTCTCTCCTTCCTTCTCCCTGTCCTCCCTCCATTCCTCTTCCTTCCATCCTTCTCTTCCTCCCTTCTTCCGTCCCTTCCAGTCTTTGACCTTTCCTACCTTCCCTCCTTCACTCTCCCTTTCTCCTTCCTTCCCTTTCATCTTTCCTCCCTCCTTCTCTTTTTCCTTTCTCCCTTTTTGTCTTTCCTTCCTTCTCTCTTCCCTCCCTCCGTTTCCTTCCACCCTTCCCTTCCTCCTCTTCCCTTTCTCCTTCCGTCCCTTCCACCCTTTGATCTTTCCTTCCATCCCTTTCTCTCTCTCCTTTCTTCCTTCCCTTTTGTTTTTCTTCCTTCTCTCTTCCCTCCCTCCCTCCATTTCCTTCCACCCTTCTCTTCCTCCCATCTCTTTCCTTTCTCCTTCCGTCCCTTCCACCCTTTGATCTTTCCTTCCTTCCTTCCTTCTCTCTCTCTTTTTCTTCTTCCTTCCTTCTTTCCCTTTTGTATTTCCTTCCTTCTCTCTTCCCTCCCTCCATTCCTCTTCCGTCCATCCTTCTCCCCTTCCTCCTCTTTTTCCTTCCTCCTTTCCTCCTGGGGGATGTTGACCTGGGAGGAGAGATGGGAACAGGGAACAGGAAAACCATATTTCGAAAGGGAAGTCAAGAAGGAAGTCAAGAGGGAACAGGAAAACCATATTTCGAGAGGGAAGTCAAGAGGGAAGTCAAGAGGGAACAGGAAAACCATATTTTGAGAGGAAAGTCAAGAGGGAAGTCAAGAGGGAAGTCAAGAGGGAACAGGAAAACCATATTTCAAGAGGAAAGTCAAGAGGGAAGTCAAGAGGGAACAGGAAAACCATATTTTGAGAGGAAAGTCAAGAAGGAAGTCAAGAGGGAACAGGAACACCATATTTCGAGAGGAAAGTAAAGAGGGAAGTCAAGAGGAAAGGCAAGAGGGAACAGGAAAACCATATTTAGAAAGGTAAGTCAAGAGGGAAGTCAAGAGGAAAGGCAAGAGGGAACAGGAAAACCATATTTAGAAAGGTAAGTCAAGAGGGAAGTCAAGAGGAAAGTCAAGAGGGAAGTCAAGAGGGAACAGGAAAACCATATTTCGAGAGGAAAGTCAAGAGGGAAGTCAAGAGGGAACAGGAAAACCATATTTAGAGAAGGTAAAGTCAAGAGGGAAGTCAAGAGGAAAGTCAGAGGAACAGGAAAACCATATTTCGAGAGGAAAGTCAAGAGGGAAGAGGAAGTCAAGAGGGAACAGGAAAACCATATTTCGAGAGGAAAGTCAAGAGGGAAGTCAAGAGGGAACAGAGGGAAACCATATTTTGAGAGGAAAGTCAAGAGGAAGTCAAGAGGGAAGGAGTGAACAGGAAAACCATATTTTGAGAGGTAAGTCAAGAGGGAAGTCAAGAGGAACAAGGGGAACAGGAAACCATTTTTTGAGAGGAAAGTCAAGAAAGTCAAGAGGGAAGTCAAGAGGGAACAGGAAAACCATATTTCGAGAGGAAAGTCAAGAGGGAAGTCAAGAGGAAAGGCAAGAGGGAACAGGAAAACCATATTTTGAGAGGAAAGTCAAGAGGGAAGTCAAGAGGGAAGTCAAGAGGGAACAGGAAAACCATATTTTGAGAGGAAAGTCAAGAGGGAAGTCAAGAGGGAAGTCAAGAGGGAACAGGAAAACCATATTTCGAGAGGAAAGTCAAGAGGGAAGTCAAGAGGAAAGGCAAGAGGGAACAGGAAAACCATATTTTGAGAGGAAAGTCAAGAGGGAAGAGGGAAGTCAGGGAACAGGAAAACCATAATTCGAGAGGAAAGTCAAGAGGGAAGTCAAGAGGGAACAGGAAAACCATATTTTGAGAGGAAAGTCAAGAGGGAAGTCAAGAGGAAGTCAAGAGGGAACAGGAAAACCATATTTCGAGAGGAAAGTCAAGAGGGAAGTCAAGAGGGAACAGGAAAACCATATTTTGAGAGGAAAGTCAAGAGGGAAGTCAAGAGGGAACAGGAAAACCATATTTTGAGAGGAAAGTCAAGAGGGAAGTCAAGAGGGAACAGGAAAACCATATTTTGAGAGGAAAGTCAAGAGGGAAGTCAAGAGGGAACAGTCAAGAGGAAAGTCAAGAGGAAAGTCAAGAGGGAACAGGAAAACCATATTTTGAGAGGAAAGTCAAGAGGGAAGTCAAGAGGGAAGTCAAGAGGGAACAGGAAAACCATATTTCGAGAGAGAAAGTCAAGAGGGAAGTCAAGAGGGAACAGGAACAGGAAAAGTCAAGAGGGAAGTCAAGAGGGAAGAGAGGAAAGTCAAGAGTCAAGAGGGAGGAAGTCAAGAGGGAAGTCAAGAGGGAAAACCAGGAAAACCATATTTTGAGAGGAAAGTCAAGTCAGGGGAAGTCAAGAGGGAACAGGAAAACCATATTTCGAGAGGAAAGTCAAGAGGAAAGTCAGGGGAAGTCAAGGGAACAGGAAAACCATATTTTTAGAGGGAAGTCAAGAGGGAAGGCAAGAGGGAACAGGAAAACCATATTTCAAGAGGAAAGTCAAGAGGGAAGTCAAGAGGGAACAGGAAAACCATATTTTGAGAGGAAAGTCAAGAGGGAAGTCAAGAGGGAACAGGAAAACCATATTTCAAGAGGAAAGTCAAGAGGGAAGTCAAGAGGAAAGGCAAGAGGGAACAGGAAAACCATATTTCAAGAGGAAAGTCAAGAGGGAAGTCAAGAGGGAACAGGAAAACCATATTTCGAAGGGAAGTCAAGAGGCAACAGGAAACCCATATTTCAAGAGGAAAGTCAAGAGGAAAGTCAGAGGGAACAGGAAAACCATATTTCGAAGAGGAAAGTCAAGAGGGAAGTCAAGAGGGAACAGGAAAACCATATTTTGAGAGGGAAAGTCAAGAGGGAAGTCAGAGGGAAAAGGGATATTTCAAGAGGAAAGTCAAGAGGGAAGGCAAGAGGGAAGTCAAGAGGGAACAGGAAAACCATATTTCAAGAGGAAAGTCAAGAGGAAGTCAAGAGGAAAAAAGGAAAACCATATTTCAAGAGGGAAGTCAAGAGGGAAGGGAAGAAGGGGAACAGGAAAACCATATTTCAAGAGGGAAGGCAAGAGGAACAGGAAAACAATTTCAAGGGGAAGTCAAGGGAAGTCAAGAGGGAACAGGAAAACCATATTTCAAGAGGAAAGTCAAGAGGGAAGTCAAGAGGGAACAGGAAAACCATATTTCAAGAGGAAAGTCAAGAGGGAAGTCAAGAGGGAACAGGAAAACCATATTTCAAGAGGGAAGTCAAGAGGGAACAGGAAAACCATATTTCAAGAGGAAAGTCAAGAGGGAAGGAAAACCAATTTAGAAAGGTAAGAGGGAAGTCAAGAGGCAACAGGAAACCCATATTTCAAGAGGAAAGTCAAGAGGGAAGTCAAGAGGGAAATCAAGAGGGAACAGGAAAACCATATTTCAAGAGGAAAGTCAAGAGGGAAGTCAAGAGGCAACAGGAAACCCATATTTCAAGAGGAAAGTCAAGAGGAAAGTCAAGAGGGAAGTCAAGAGGGAAGTCAAGAGGGAACAGGAAAACCACATTTCAAGAGGGAAGTCAAGAGGAAAGGCAAGAGGGAACAGGAAAACCATATTTCAGAGAGGTAAGTCAAGAGGGAAGTCAAGAAAGTCAAGAGGCACAGGAACAGGAAAAAAGGATATTTCAAGAGGGAAGTCAAGAGGGAAGGCAAGAGGGAACAGGAAAACCATATTTCGAGAGGAAAGTCAAGAGGGAACAGGAAAACCATATTTCAAGAGGAAAGTCAAGAGGGAAGTCAAGAGGGAACAGGAAAACCATATTTCAAGAGGGAAGTCAAGAGGGAAGTCAAGAGGGAACAGGAAAACCATATTTCAAGAGGAAAGTCAAGAGGGAAGTCAAGAGGGAACAGGAAAACCATATTTCAAGAGGAAAGTCAAGAGGGAAGTCAAGAGGCAACAGGAAAACCATATTTCGAGGGGGAAGTCAAGAGGGAAGTCAAGAGGGAACAGGAAAACCATATTTCGAGAGGGAAAGTCAAGAGGGAAGTCAAGAGGGAACAGGAAAACCATATTTCGAGAGGAAAGTCAAGAGGGAAGTCAAGAGGGAAGTCAAGAGGGAACAGGAAAACCATATTTTGAGAGGAAAGTCAAGAGGGAAGTCAAGAGGGAACAGGAAAAACATATTTTGAGAGGGAGGTCAAGAGGTAAGTCAAGAAGGAAGTCAAGAGGGAACAGGAAAACCTAATTCGAGAGGAAAGTCAAGAGGGAAGTCAAGAGGGAAGTCAAGAGGGAAGAGGAAAACCATATTTCGAGGGGGAAGTCAAGAGGGAAGTCAAGAGGGAACAGGAAAACAATAATTCGAGAGGAAAGTCAAGAGGGAAGTCAAGAGGGAAGTCAAGAGGGAACAGGAAAACCATATTTCGAGAGGAAAGTCAAGAGGGAAGTCAAGAAGGGAAGTCAAGAGGGAACAGGAAAACCATATTTAGAAAGGGAAGTCAAGAGGGAAGTCAAGAGGGAAGTCAAGAGGGAAGTCAAGAGGGAACAGGAAAACTATAATTCGAAGGGGAAGACAAGAGGGAAGTCAAGAGGGAACAGGAAAACCATATTTCGAGGGGGAAGTCAAGAGGGAAGAGGAAAACCATATTTCGAGGGGGAAGTCAAGAGGGAAGTCAAGAGGGAACAGGAAAACCATATTTCGAGGGGGAAGTCAAGAGGGAAGTCAAGAGGGAACAGGAAAACCATATTTAGAAAGGGAAGTCAAGAGGGAACAGGAAAGCCATATTTCGAGAGGAAAGTCAAGAGGGAAGTCAAGAGGAGAGACAAGAGGGAACAGGAAAACCATATTTCGAGAGGAAAGTCAAGAGGGAAGTCAAGAGGGAAGTCAAGAGGGAACAGGAAAACCATATTTCGAGGGGGAAGTCAAGAGGGAAGAGGAAAACCATATTTCGAGGGGGAAGTCAAGAGGGAAGTCAAGAGGGAACAGGAAAACCATATTTCTCCTTCCCATTGAGGAGGAAGATGAGGGGAAATGGACTTCCTGCTGCTCTAGAGACCGAGA
Source organism: Anolis apletophallus (assembly GCA_030556195.1). NCBI lineage: Eukaryota > Metazoa > Chordata > Lepidosauria > Squamata > Anolidae > Anolis > Anolis apletophallus. The sequence continues at coordinate 14,613,312 of JARBWK010000017.1, read as the reverse complement.
CACAAGGGAGAAGGGAAAGTGATTCGACTGCAAAGATGAGGAAGGGGGGAAACACCCCCACCCCCAAATTGAGGAAGTGGGCCCACGCCTGGTGCAGATGAACCCATGATGCTGTGCTGAATTTAAACAAACCGGGTGACTCACTTGGGCATCCATTATTGACGCCTGGCTTGAATAATTCAGCAAAGAGCAAGGCAAACACCGCGGATTTTCCACTTTGCGGCACAGGGCGCCCCAGGGGCATCCCTCCCCCTCCCCAAAAGAGAGGGAGACCCCCCACCCACCCCCCAGTGCCCTTTGCCCGCCTGCCAAGGCCTCGCTCTTTCGGTGCGAACTTGGCAAGCGGCTCCCTTGCGCCCACTGGACCGCGAGGAAGGGAGAGAGTCCATTTTGCCACCCAAAAAGCCCCGCTGAACTCAGCCGAGCGAGTGACGACGAAGCGGGCGCCTCGTGCCACGCGGAAGCGCGTTCAGGCGGAATCAGGGAACTGGAAACGGCGTGGAAACCCGAGGCACCAAAGTCGGCATCCTTGGCCTTTTTGTTTATTTATTTGTTTATTTAGCACATTTTTTTATACCAACGCAACGCATTGAAGGCCAACAGCATCATAAAAACAACATTTAGAACAATTAAATAAATGAATTGAAACCAAGACAATAATACAAACACATTGCGTCCCTAAATAAAACATAATATCCAGTCTCGTAATCCAATTGTTCCAATCCTATGTCAGTTACACAGTCTTCAAAGGCAGCCCCACGTAGAGCGCGTTGCAGTAGTCTATACGGATGCAACCAGAGCCTGGCGCAACAGAGGAGTCGTGTGCTTCCCGACCACCGCTCCTGTTAGTAATCTGGCTGCCGTCCGCTGGACCAATTGAAGCTTCCGAACAGTCTTCAAAGGCAGCCCCAGGTAGAGCGCGTTGCAGTAGTCTATACGGGATGCAACCAGAGCCTGGCGCAACAGAGGAGTCGTGTGCTCCCGGACCACCGCTCCTGTTAGTAATCTGGCTGCACTCCATTGGACCAATTGAAGCTTCTGAACAGTCTTCAAAGGCAGCCCCACGTAGAGCGCGTTGCAGTAGTCTATACGGGATGCAACCAGAGCCTGGCGCAACAGAGGAGTCGTGTGCTCCCCGAGCGCCGCTCCTGTTAGTAACATGGCTGCACTCCATTGGACCAATTGAAACTTCCGAACAGTCTTCAAAGGCAGCCCCACGTAGAGCGTTGCAGTAGTCTATACGGATGCAACCAGAGCCTGGCGCAACAGAGGAGTCGTGTGCTCCCCGACCACCGCTCCTGTTAGTAATCTGGCTGCCGTCCGCTGGACCAATTGAAGCTTCCGAACAGTCTTCAAAGGCAGCCCCAGGTAGAGCGTGTTGCAGTAGTGTATACGGGATGCAACCAGAGCTGGCGCAACAGAGGAGTCGTGTGCTCCCGACCACCCCTGTTAGTAATCTGGCTGCCCGTCCGCTGGACCAGTGAAGCTTCTGAACAGTCTTCAAAGGCAGCCCCAGGTAGAGCGCGTTGCAGTAGTCTATCTGGGATGCAACCAGAGCCTGGCGCAACAGAGGTCGTGTGCTCCCGACCACGCTCCCGGCCACCGCTCCTCCTGTTGGTAATCTATTGAAGCTTCTGAACAGTCTTCAAAGGCAGCCCCACGAGCGTTGCAGTAGTCATAATGCAACCAGAGCCTGGCGCAACAGAGGAGTCGTGTGCTCGCTGACCACCGCTCCTGTTAGTAATCTGGCTGCCGTCCGCTGGACCAATTGAAGCTTCCAAACAGTCTTCAAAGGCAGCCCCAGGTAGAGCGCGTTGCAGTAGTCTATACGGGATGCAACCAGAGCCTGGCGCAACAGAGGAGTCGTGTGCTCCCCGACCACCGCTCCTGTTAGTAATCTGGCTGCCGTCCGCTGGACCAATTGAAGCTTCCAAACAGTCTTCAAAGGCAGCCCCAGGTAGAGCACGTTGCAGTAGTCTATACGGGATGCAACCAGAGCCTGGCGCAACAGAGGAGTCGTGTGCTCCCTGAGTAATCTGGCTGCTCCTGGACCAATTGAAGTAACATGGCTGCACTCCATTGGACCAATTGAAACTTCAGAGCGAACAGTCTTCAAAGGCAGCCCCTGTTAGAATCTGCGCGTCGCACCAATTAGTCTATTCAAAGGCAGCCCCAGGTAGAGATGCAGTAGTCTATACAGAACCAGCCTGGCGCAACAGAGGAGTCGTGTGCTCCCTGCGCCGCTCCTGTTAGTAACCTGGCTGCACTCCATTGGACCAATTGAAACTTCCGAACAGTCTTCAAAGGCAGCCCCACGTAGAGCGCGTTGCAGTAGTCTATACGGGATGCAACCAGAGCCTGGCGCAACAGAGGAGTCATGTGCTCCCTGAGCGCCGCTCCTGTTAGTAACATGGCTGCACTCCATTGGACCAATTGAAACTTCCGAACAGTCTTCAAAGGCAGCCCCACGTAGAGCGCGTCGCAGTAGTCTATACGGGATGCAACCAGAGCCTGGCGCAACAGAGGAGTCGTGTGCTCCCTGAGCGCCGCTCCTGTTAGTAATGTGGCTGCCGTCCGTTGGACCAATTGAAGCTTCCGAACAGTCTTCAAAGGCAGCCCCACGTAGAGCGCGTCGCAGTAGTCTATACGGGATGCAACCTCCTCCTCCTGCTGCCCAGGGTGGCCTCCTTCTTTCCCTCCGTTCCCAAAACACCCGCAGGGTCTCCGTGTGCTGAAGCGTTCCCAAACAAGGGCTGTTTTGGCCCGGCCCGCACGGCCCCAAACCTGTCCGGCCAGACCGGGAACCGGTCTCTGTGTTTGGGGTCAGCAGGCGAGGATCCAGGCCCCCCCCCCCCAAGCAAAATAAGGCCGAAGGGAGGAAAGCGAGAAATATAAACACACACAAACGCACACAAAACAGACTCTCGTTTGCCTTTCCACAAGGTGGTTTGGATAGGGATACCCTCCCCCCATCACCCCCCCCCCCCAAACACACACACAGCACAGCCCCACTGAGTGTGAGGGAGGGAGAGGCCAAATGTGTCCCCTTCAGCTGAAGAGGAATGCCTGGCGTGGGCTCTGGACCTCGGCTGTGGGCATAGGTCGTGGCCTCCTCCCACAGGGGAAGCAGGGCCACAGAAAGGCCACTTTGTCCCATAGGGTCCCAAAGGGAGGCGGGAGCATTCCAGTGGGATTCCACTCGCATTGGATTCACTCGCACCCCACCTTCCTCACTGAAATGAGAGTCCCCCCGGGGGGCGCTAACCATGGATTTAAAACAACCCAGAAGAACACACAAAAGTATTAGATTTGCAAAGGAACCCATGAAGTCCAGGAGGAAATATTGGAAAACATGACACAACACATGCATACATCATGCAATACACACAATACATACAGACATCATGCAACATGCACACAACATACACAATACATACACGCAACATACACAATACATACACACAAGATACACAATACACACACAATATGCAACATACACAATACATACACACAACATACACAATACATACACACAACATGCAACATACATACATAATTCAACATACACAATACATACACGCAACATACACAATACATACACACAACATACACAATACACACACAATATGCAACATACACAATACATACACACAACATACACAATACATACACACAACATGCAACATACATACATAATTCAACATACACAATACATACACGCACAACATACACACAACATACACAATACACACACAATATGCAACATACACAATACATACACACAACATACACAATACATACACACAACATGCAACATACATACATAATTCAACATACACAATACATACACACAACATACACAATACATACACACAACATGCAACATACATACATAATTCAACATACACAATACATACACGCAACATACACAATACATACACACAACATACACAATACACACACAATATGCAACATACACAATACATACACACAACATACACAATACATACACACAACATGCAACATACATACATAATTCAACATACACAATACATACACGCAACAAACACAATACATACAATATGCAACATACACAATACATACACACAACATACACAATACATACACACAACATGCAACATACACAATACATACACACAACATACAACCTACATACATACATAATGCAACATAGACAATACATACACGCAACGTACACAATACATACACACAATATGCAACATACACAATACATACATATATCATGTAACATACACAACATACACTATACATACACACATTATGCAACATACACAATACATACAACATGCAACATACACAATGCATACACAAAACATGCAACATACACAATACATATACACAACATACAACCTACATACATACATAATGCAACATAGACAATACATACACACAACATACACAATACACACACAATAAGCAACATACACAATACATACATATATCATGCAACATACACAACATACACTATACATACACACATAATGCAACATACACAATACATACAACATGCAACATACACAATGCATACATACAACATGCAATATATATACAACATGTACAATACATACATCATGCAACATACACACAACATAAACAATACACACAGCTTGCAACATACACAATACATACATACATAATGCAGCATACACAATAGATACACACAACTCTTGGGTGGGCCAAAATCCAACTTTGGGCGGGCATGTCGCCGAATCCTCAATGGGGCCGGAAGCCCAGAGCACAGGGCCCATCGTCCCCGGCCGAGCCCTACTCACCCTCCATAGGCCCCGAAGGTGAAGCTGCGCTTGCGAGACCCCATGGTGGTGATCTCGGGCAGGGTTGCCTTGCAAAGGGAGATCCCGCAAAAGAGAAGGAGGGAAGGGCCACTCCTCTTCCCTCCTGTTTCTCCCTCCCTCCCTCCCTCCCTCTGACCGCCTCTGGCCCAAACCTGCTGGACACTTGCCCTGGTCAGTTCCTGCCCCCAAGGGCACTGAGGTCACCTCTCCAGCCACTCTCCAGCCGTCCAGGAGCGCTGGGCAAGGAAGCTGGTCTTGGAAACATACCCCCCCCCTCAGTTTGCACCTTCATGCGTGTGCAAGTGCAGGAGAGGAGGCGATGTGTGACAGATACAAAGAACTAGTGTTTGGGGAGGCAGGGAAAGGGGTAGGTGTGGCAGAGAGAAAGAAAGCATGTGCTTGTGAGAAAGAGGCAAGTGTGCGAGAGAAGAAGGTGTACGGGACACCGAGCCAGAGAGAGAGACGGGTGGTTGTGCCAGAGAGAGAGCGTGAAACAGAGGTGCGTGTCTGTGAGAAAGAGTCCAGAGAACACCGAGTGCGTGAGACAGAGACAGGTGATTCTGCAAGTGCAAGAGGTGAGTGTGCAAAAGGTATGTGAGTGTGCAACAGAGAAATGGAAGGACAGGCAGTTGTGACACAGGCAGGTGAGTGTGACACAGAGAGGTGAGTGCCTATGAGAAAGAGACAAGAGAGCATGGAATGTGTGAGACAGAGACAGGTGATTTGGCAAGTGCGAGAAGTGAGTGTGCAAAAGATATGTGAGTGCATAACAGAACTAGAAGAAGTGGTAGTTGTAACACAGACATGTGAGTGTGAAACAGAGAGGTGAGTGTCTGTAGGAAAGAGAAAAGAGAACATTGAGTGTGTGAGACAGAGACAGGTGATTTTGCAAGTAAGAGAGGTGTGCAAGAGATAGGTGAGTGTGCAACAGAGAAATAGAAAGACAGGTGGTTGTGCCGCAGAGTGTGAAACAGAGAGGTGAGTGTGAGAAAGAGACAAGGGAACACTGAGTGTGTGAGACAGAGGCAGGTGATTTGGCAAGTGAGAGACGTGAGTGTGTGAGAGATATTTGAGTGTGCAACAGAGAAACGGAAAGACAGGTGGTTGTGCCGAAGAGTGTGAAACAAAGAGGTGAGTATCTGTGAGAAAGAGACAAGAGAACATTGAGTGTGTGAGACAGAGACAGGTCTCCTGCAAGTAAGAGAGGTGTGCGAGAGATAGGTGAGTGTGCAACAGAGAAATAGAAAGACAGGTGGTTGTGCCGTAGAGTGTAAAATGGAGAGGTGAGTGTGAGAAAGAGACAAGAGAACACTGAGTGTGTGAGACAGAGGCAGGTGATTTGGCAAGTGAGAGAGGTGAGTGTGTGAGAGATAGGTGAGTGTGCAACAAAGAAAAGAAAAGACAGGTGGTTGTGCCGAAGAGTGTGAAACAAAGAGGTGAGTGTGAGAGACAAGAGAACACTGAGTATGTGAGACAGAGACAGATGATTCTGCAAGTAAGAGAGGTGTGCGATAGGTGAGTGTGCGACAAAGGAATGGAAAGACAGGTGGTTGTGCCGCAGAGTGTGAAACAAACAGGTGAGTGTGAGAAAGAGACAAGAGAACACTGAGTGTGTGAGACAGAGGCAGGTGATTTGGCAAGTGAGAGAGGTGTGCGAGAGATAGGTGAGTGTGCAACAGAGAAACGGAAAGACAGGTGGTTGTGCAAGAGGGCCTGGGGTTAGACAGCGCCCCCTCCTGGAAGTAAATGGCTGGCGCAACACTCAGCAAGGAGCACAACCGGGGAACTACTGAAGGCAGGACCTTGGACAGCGACCCTGGCCTCTTTGCAAGACATCAAAGCCATTTAAAGATACAGAATTATGGCGCATCCAAATGCTTCCTTTTGGGGGTTTGTAGTTTGGTGAGGCCTGGGAAAACTACATATCCCAGGATCACAAGGCATTCAGTCACTGCAATTCCTAACTAACTGTTCTAACCTTTGAGCAAGCCAACTGGGATCCCTTCTCCTCCATCCCGCAGAGGCGGAGGGGACGAGTGCGACTGCTCGGAGCTTGTGTGCCGAACGTTTCCGCCCCCTCCGTTTGCACACTTGCTGTTCCTTGGCACAATCGCCTGCTTTTCCCCCCGCCGGGGAGCCTGGCAACAGGTGGGAGGTGCGAAGGAGGAAGAGAAGAAAGCCATGTGGCGCCACTAATAATCTGCGCCACTAACAAGCATTGTGCGCCATGTGCCCGGAATCACGAGAACGACTCGCAGCAGGTCAAGGAGAAGGGCGGGGTTTTTGTTTTGGAGTCAATATACCATACTATTATTAATTATTAATATTATATTATATTTATAATATATGATGCCGATATATTATTAATATAGTGTTAATATATATTATTTTAGGCAAATTGGGACTTTTGGGGAAGTCTTGATGGGAGGGTGGGCTACGTATCGCCCCATGCTTGGGTTCAACTCGGACCGCTCTGAACGGCCTCCTTAACCAGGCCCTTGAGCCTTCCTTCCGTCGGCTGCCTTCCGTCCGCTCTGGCGCACATCCCCCCTTTGGTGCGTCCCTGTCTCTCTCTCAGTGCGCACTGACTCACCAGCTCCCAGGCTGAACAATGGCTCTATATATAGGCCTGGCACGCGCCTCCGTGCCCCTCTGTGCCCGGCACGAAGCGCCCCGCAACACACTTGAGAAGGCCCACCCTCCCCCTCGGAGCCCCTTTGCGGGTGAGGCACTCAGCCCAAGAAAGAGGGACAGGGGCCACTGGCGGTGTCATTAAGAATCAGGCGTCAAGCCATATCGTATCTCGTTACCCAGATTTCCTTCATTGGAAATCAGTGTCAGAAAAATTAAATATTAATTAGGTATTTTTGATTACAAAAGTGTAATTCAAGCACTGCAAGAGTGAGTAGGCCGAAGCCTGTTACTGGGCCAAAGGTAGCGTCATTCCGAGGAGTGTGAGGTAATGTGAGAAAGCTCCAGTGTGAGAGAAGCCACATGTGAGAAAGCTCCAGTGTGAGAGAAGACTCGCGTGAGAAGACTCCAGTGAGAGAGAAGCCACGTGTGAGAAGGCTCCAGTGTGAGAGAAGCCTCGTGTGAGAAGACTCCAGTGTGAGAGAAGCCTCATGTGAGAGAGCTCAAGTGTGAGAGAAGCCTCATGTGAGAAGACTCCAGTGTGAGAGAAGCCTCATGTGAGAGAGCTCCAGTGTGAGAGAAGCCTCGTGTGAGAAAGCTCCAGTGTGAGAGAAGCCTCGTGTGAGAAAGCTCCAGTGTGAGAGAAGCCTCGTGTGAGAAAGCTCCAGTGTGAGAGAAGCCTCGTGTGAGAAAGCTTCAGTGTGGGAGAAGCGTTGTGTGAGAAAGGTCCAGTGAGGAGAAGCCTCATGAGAAAGCACCAGTGTGGGAGAAGCCTTGTGTGAGAAAGGTCCAGTGAGGGAGAAGCCTCATGTGAGAAAGCTTCAGTGTGGGAGAAGCCTTGTGTGAGAAAGGTCCAGTGAGGGAGAATCCTCGTGTAAGAAAGCTCCAGTGTGAGAGAGTCCTCGTGTAAGAAAGATCCAGTGTGGGAGAATCCTCGTGTGAGAAAGCACCAGTGTGAGAGAAGCCTCGTGTGAGAAAGATCCAGTGAGGGAGAATCCTCGTGTGAGAAAGCTTCAGTGTGGGAGAAGCGTTGTGTGAGAAAGGTCCAGTGAGAGAGAATCCTCGTGTGAGAAAGCTTCAGTGTGGGAGAAGCCTTGTTTAAGAAAGATCCAGTGTGGGAGAATCCTCGTGTGAGAAAGCACCAGTGTGAGAGAAGCCTCGTGTGAGAAAGATCCAGTGAGGGAGAATCCTCGTGTGAGAAAGCTTCAGTGTGGGAGAAGCCTTGTGTGAGAAAGGTCCAGTGAGGGAGAATCCTCGTGTGAGAAAGCTTCAGTGTGAGAGAATCCTCGCGTGTGAAAGCTCCAGTGTGAGAGAATCCTCATGTGAGAAAGCCCCAGTGTGAGAGAAGCCTTGTGTGAGAAAGCTCCAGTGTGAGGGAATCCTCACGTGAGAAAGCCCCAGTGTGAGAGAATCCTCATGTGAGAAAGCCCCAGTGTGAGAGAAGCCTCGTGTGAGAAAGCTCCAGTGTGAGAGAAGCCTCATGTGAGAAGACTCCAGTGTGAGAGAAGCCTCATGTGAGAGAGCTCCAGTGTGAGAGAATCCTCGTGTGAGAAAGCTCCAGTGTGAGGGAATCCTCGCGTGTGAAAGCTCCAGTGTGAGAGAATCCTCATGTGAGAAAGCTCCAGTGTGAGAGAAGCCTCGTGTGAGAAAGCTCCAGTGTGAGAGAAGCCTCGTGTGAGAAAACTCCAGTGTGAGAGAAGCCTTGTGGGAGAAAGCTCCAGTGTGAGAGAAGCCTCGTGTGAGAAAGCTCCAGTGTGAGAGAAGCATCGTGTGAGAAGGCTCCAGTGTGAGAAGCATCGTGTGAGAAAGCTCCAGTGTGAGGGAATCCTCGTGTGAGAAAGCTCCAGTGTGAGAGAAGCCTCGTGTGAGAAAGCTCCAGTGTGAGAGAAGCCTCGTGTGAGAAAGCTCCAGTGTGAGAGAAGCCTCGTGTGAGAAAGTTCCAGTGTGAGAGAAGCCTCGTGTGAGAAAACTGGAGTGTGAGAGAAGCCTTGTGGGAGAAAGCTCCAGTGTGAGAGAAGCCTCGTGTGAGAAAGCTCCAGTGTGAGAGAAGCATCGTGTGAGAAAGCTCCAGTGTGAGAGAAGCCTCGTACGAGAAAACTGGAGTGTGAGAGAAGCCTTGTGGGAGAAGCCTTGTGGGAGAAAGCTCCAATGTGAGAGAAGCATCGTGTGAGAAGGCTCCAGTGTGAGAGAAGCCTCGTGTGAGAAAGCTCCAGAAAGCTCCAGTGTGAGAGAAGCCTCGTGTGAGAAAGCTCCAGTGTGAGAGAAGCCTCGTGTGAGAAAGCTCCAGTGTGAGAGAAGCCTCGTGTGAGAAAGCTCCAGTGTGAGAGAAGCCTCATGTGAGAAAGCTCCAGTGTGAGAGAAGCCTTGTGTGAGAAAACTGAAGTGTGAGAGAAGCCTTGTGGGAGAAGCCTTGTGGGAGAAAGCTCCAGTGTGAGAGAAGCCTCGTGTGAGAAAGCTCCAGTGTGAGAGAAGCCTCGTGTGAAAGAGTGTGAGAAAGCTCCAGTGAGAGAGAAGCCACGTGTGAGAAGGCTCCAGTGTGAGAGAAGCCTCGTGTGAGAAAGCTCCAGTGTGAGAGAAGCCTCATGTGAGAAAGCTCCAGTGAGAATCCTCGTGTGAGAAAGCCCAGTGTGAGAGAAGCCTGTGAGAAGGCTCCAGTGTGAGAGAAGCCTCGTGTGAGAAAGCTCCAGTGTGAGAGAAGCCTCATGTGAGAAGACTCCAGTGTGAGAGAAGCCTCATGTGAGAAAACTGGAGTGTGAGAAAGCTCCAGTGTGAGAGAAGCCTCGTGTGAGAAAGCTCCAGTGTGAGAGAAGCCTCGTGTGAGAAAGCTCCAGTGTGAGGGAATCCTCGCGTGAGAAAGCTCCAGTGTGAGAGAATCCTCATGTGAGAAAGCTCCAGTGTGAGGGAATCCTCATGTGAGAAAGCTCCAGTGTGAGAGAAGCCTCGTGTGAGAAAGCTCCAGTGTGAGAGAAGCCTTGTGTGAGAAAGTTCCAGTGTGAGAGAAGCCTTGTGTGAGAAAACTGAAGTGTGAGAGAAGCCTTGTGGGAGAAGCCTTGTGGGAGAAAGCTCCAGTGTGAGAGAAGCCTCATGTGAGAAAATTCCAGTGTGAGAGAAGCCTCGTGTGAGAAAGTTCCAGTGTGAGAGAAGCCTTGTGTGAGAAAACTGAAGTGTGAGAGAAGCCTTGTGGGAGAAGCCTTGTGGGAGAAAGCTCCAGTGTGAGAGAAGCCTCGTGTGAGAAAGCTCCAGTGTGAGGGAGAAGCCTCGTGTGAGAAAGCTCCAGTGTGAGAGAAGCCTCATGTGAGAAAGGTCCAGTGAGGGAGAATCCTCGTGTGAGAAAGCTCCAGATCAGAGCCTTACTTCTGATGTACTTAGAGGGGAGGAATGGGGAGAGTGGAGGGCGAGTCCTGGCGAAGGGAGGGAGCTAGCTGAGTGAAACCCACCCGCACGTGTCTCAGGGGGTCTTTGCACACTGCAGCCAGGAATCGGCAGTGAGGAGGAGGCTGGGAGGCGGCCTTTTCCTCTCGCTTCCCTCCCCTCCGCCTCTTCCTTGCTTTCTTTGGGCGCTCTGCCAAGGCTCTTCCAAGGCACGACTTCAAATCTGTTCAGGGAGCAGGAAAACACGCTTCCAGGCAGCTCCCTCCACAACAACACGCAGCAGCAGCCACCGCCGGGCCAATGGACAAGCAAAGCAACCCCCTAACCTCTCCCAAAGGGGCACTCGAAGGGCAAAGGGCACCCCAAAGGCCGTCTAGCCTGGCCCTACTACCAACCCAAACACAATCGACATTGCAGCATCCATCAATTTAACAATATGGTCCAAACTAGGCCCTAAGCCAGGCCTGGGCAAAGTTGGGCCTACCAGGTGTTTTGGACTCCAACTCCCAGCATTCCTAGCAGCCTCAGGCCCTTTCCTTTTGTCCCTCAGCCACTTAGGATAGTCAGAATGTTGAGGCTGGCCAATCAGAAACCAATATGCAAATTAGGAGGTCAAGCTAGCTTATTCATTGGCCAACTTAGGCCCGGCAGGTGCTTTGGACTCCAACTCCCAGCATTCCTAGCAGCCTCAGGCCCTTTCCTTTTCCCCCTCAGCCACTTAGGATAGTCAGAATGTTGAGGCTGGCCAATCAGAAACCAATATGCAAATTAGTCGGTCAAGCTAGCTTATTCATTGGCAGGTGCTTTGGACTCCAACTCCCAGCATTCCTAGCAGCCTCAGGCCCTTTCCTTTTCCCCTCAGCCACTTAGGATAGTCAGAATGTTGAGGCTGGCCAATCAGAAACCAATATGCAAATTAGTAGGTCAAGCTAGCTTATTCATTGGCCAACTTAGGCCCGGCAGGTGCTTTGGACTCCAACTCCCAGCATTCCTAGCAGCCTCAGGCCCTTTCCTTTTCCCCCTCAGCCACTTAGGATAGTCAGAATGTTGAGGCTGGCCAATCAGAAACCAATATGCAAATTAGTCGGTCAAGCTAGCTTATTCATTGGCAGGTGCTTTGGACTCCAACTCCCAGCATTCCTAGCAGCCTCAGGCCCTTTCCTTTTCCCCCTCAGCCACTTAGGATAGTCAGAATGTTGAGGCTGGCCAATCAGAAACCAATATGCAAATTAGTCGGTCACGCTAGCTTATTCATTGGCCAACTTAGGCCCGGCAGGTGCTTTGGACTTCAACTCCCAGCATTCCAATGACCAGCCACTGCCAGAAGGGACAGAGAGTGTAATCTACGCTGACGATCGTGTCATCACCACCCAAAACGGGAGCTTTGAAACTCTTAAAAAATACTAAAATCAGGAGAGTAAATAAAGGGGAACACTCAAAATCAAGGGAATTCCAGACAGGAGACAATCATGGCCAGTTAACACCTCCCAACAAAGGATTCCCCAGGCTTTGAAGCTGCAAGGCCATTCATTATATATTCAGCCACTAAAAAAATTGGAAAAATAAGAATATTCGGCCATAATAACATCCACAGAAGAAGAGTCGCAAGGCTTAAATGCAAGACAACATATATACAGTATAGAACCCACAACATACAAATGATGACATAGTATCATATAATATAACTTAATATAATATACTCTTATATGATTTGTAGTCAATCCACTCGTTTGGCCTTCCTGAAAATATAATATATATTATATAATATTGCATTATATGTTATATTATTTATATTTTTGCAATTTTATATATATATAAAATATAGAGGATTGTTATATAATATATAAAACATATAATATAATAATACATAATAATAAAAAATATAATTATGTTATTGATACATATTTCATAGAGTGTATATAGTATAGTATAATATAATATATGATAATCATATAAATAAAAGTAATATATAACATATATATATATAATATACAGGATTATTATATAGTATATAAAACCTGTAATATAATAATACATAATAACAAAATATAATTATATGTTATTGATACATATTTCATAGCGTATATAATATAGTATAATATAATATAGTATATAATAATATAAATAAAATAAAATATAAGTTAAAAGTAATAATATAATCAAAATATAATTATATTATTTATATTTTTGCAAATAATATATCATATATATATGATTATTATATAATCTATAAACATTTAATATAATAGTACATAATAATAAAATATAATTATATGTTATTGATATATATTTCACATGGTGTATATATAAAATAATATAGTATAATATAATATATAATAAAAATAGTAATATAATAAAAATATAATATAATACCAAAGTAAATTAAAAATAATATATAATGCACAACAATAGAAAATATAATCTAAAATAATAAAAATAATAATACAGAATATAAAATAATAGAAAATATAATCTAAAATAATAATAATAATACAGAATCTAAAATAATAGAAAATATAATCTTAAAAAATAAAATAATAATATAGAATATAAAATAATAGAAAATATAATCTAAAATAACAATAATAATAGAATATAAAATAATAGAAAATATAATCTAAAATAATAAAAATAATAATATAGAATATAAAATAATAGAAAATATAATCTATAATAATAATATATAATCTAAAATAATAGAAAATATAATCTAAAATAATAATAATAATATAGAATATAAAATAATAGAAAATATAATCTAAAATAATAATATAGAATATAAAATAATAGAAAATATAATCTAAAGTAATAATATAGAATATAAATAGAAAATATAATCTAAAATAATAATATAGAATATAAAATAATAGAAAATATAATCTAAAGTAATAATATAGAATATAAAATAATAGAAAATATAATCTAAAATAATAATAATAATATAGAATATAAAATAATAGAAATATAATCTAAAATAATACAGAATATAAAATAATAGAAAATATAATCTTAAAAAATAAAAAAAATTAATATAGAATATAAAATGATATGTATTATAAAATAAAATAAATGTATACAATAGTATTACATGTATTACATATATATTATTACATATATTACTTAGATATATTATTACATATACTGTATATTACATAATATACAAAACATGATGATAAAATGTAATTATATTTTTATTAATATACATTTTATTTATGGAGTGTGTATGTAATATATAATAATGTATAATAAAATAATATAAAATATATAAATCAAAAAGTATAAATAAATAAATCATAGGGAAAAATAAAAATACCAAAATAAATAAAAGTGAATGTATAATTAATACATAATAATAGAAAATTTAATATTATATATACATATATATATATATATATATAAAATAAATGAAAATAAAATGCATTTAAGGATGGTAATATATTATGTAAGGATAATATATAAAATATAATAATAATAACAATAATAACAATAATAATAGGCCCCCCCTGCCGCATTGAGCCTGAGTGGTGCTAGGCCAGGGGCTCTGCGCATGCTCAGCAGGCCTCTCTGTTTCCCCTCTCCCTTGTCTGTGTGGATGGGGCGCTCACCTCTGAAGCCGCTGAGGAGGCAGAGACGCAGAGAGAGTCAGGATGGGGAGATGCTCCCTCTTCGGCCTCCCGAGCCGCAGAGCCAGGAGGCGGCGGGCGGGGACAGGCCTTCAGTCACGTGGGCGCCTCCGCCCGCTGCGCCGGGCTCCCATTGGCCGCTCCTCCAGCCCCCCTCCCTCCCTCCCCCGCCCCTCGCCGCACCTGAGCGCCCCTTGGCCGGGCTGCCTCGCGCACGCGCACCCCGCGCCTCTCATATTCCCTCTCTCTCTCCCCCCCCCCTCGGGGTTACTTCAAAGAGATGCAAAACCCAGACCTACCCATCTACCTACCTACCCATTTATCTATCCATCTTTCTATCTACCTACCTATCCATCTATATACCTACCTTTCTACCTAATAATCCACCTACCTACCTACCTATCTACTTACCTACTTATCCATTTATCTACCTACCTACCCATCTATCTACCTACCAACCAATTCACCTATCTACCTACCCACCCACCTACCTACCCATCTACCCACCTACCAGTCCACCTATCTACCTACCCACCTACCTACTTATCCATTTATCTACCTACCTACCCATCTACCTACCAACCAATTCACCTATCTACCTACCCACCCACCTACCTATCCATTTATCTACCTACCTACCCATCTATCTACCTACCAACCAATTCACCTACCTACCTACCCATCTATATCTACCTACCTACCCATCTACCTACCAATTCACCTATCTACCTACCCACCCACCTACCTATCCATTTATCTACCTACCTACCCATCTATCTACCTACCAACCAATTCACCTATCTACCTACCTACCCACCCACCTATCCATTTATCTACCTACCTACCCATCTACCCACCTACCAGTCCACCTATCTACCTACCCACCCACCTACTTATCCATTTATCTACCTACCTACCCATCTACCCACCTACCAGTCCACCTATCTACCTACCCACCCACCTACCTATCCATTTAACTACCTACCTACCCATCTACCCACCTACCAGTCCACCTATCTACCTACCCACCTACCTACTTATCCATTTATCTACCTACCTACCCATCTACCCACCTACCAATCCACCTATCTACCTACCCACCCACCTACCTACTACCCACCTACCAGTCCACCTATCTACCTACCCACCTACCTACTTATCCATTTATCTACCTACCTACCCATCTATCTACCTACCAATTCACCTACCTACCTACCCACCCACCTACTTATCCATTTATCTACCTACCTACCCATCTACCCACCTACCAGTCCACCTATCTACCTACCCACCTACCTACTTATCCATTTATCTACCTACCTACCCATCTACCCACCTACCAATCCACCTATCTACCTACCCACCCACCTACTTATCCATTTATCTACCTACCTACCCATCTACCCACCTACCAGTCCACCTATCTACCTACCCACCTACCTACTTATCCATTTATCTACCTACCTACCCATCTACCCACCTACCAGTCCACCTATCTACCTACCCACCTACCTACTTATCCATTTATCTACCTACCTACCCATCTACCCACCTACCAGTCCACCTATCTACCTACCCACCTACCTACTTATCCATTTATCTACCTACCTACCCATCTATCTACCAACCAATTCACCTATCTACCTACCCACCTACCTACTTATCCATTTATCTACCTACCTACCCATCTACCCACCTACCAGTCCACCTATCTACCTACCCACCTACCTACTTATCCATTTATCTACCTACCTACCCATCTATCTACCTACCAACCAATTCACCTATCTACCTACCCACCCACCTACCTATCCATTTAACTACCTACCTACCCATCTACCCACCTACCAGTCCACCTATCTACCTACCCACCTACCTACTTATCCATTTATCTACCTACCTACCAACCAATTCATCTATCTACCTACCCACCTACCTACCTAACCATTTAACTACCTACCTACCCATCTACCAGTCCACCTATCTACCCACCTACCTATCCATTTATTTACCTACCTACTTACCTAACTACCCACCTATCTACCTACCTTTCTATCTACATACAACCAATCCACCTATCTACCTACCCACCCACCTATCCATTTATCTACCTACCTACCCATCTATCTACCCATCTATCTACCTACCTACCCACCTACCCATCTATCTACGTTTCTATCCACCTACCAATCCACCTATCTACCCACCCACCACTTATCCATTTATCTACCTATCTACTTACCTACCCACCTACCCATCTATCTAGCTATCTTTCTACCTACCTATGCATCTACCTACCTACCCACCTACCAATCCACCTAACTCGCAATCCATCTCTCTACCTACCTACCCACCTACCTACCCACCCACCCACCCACCTATCCATTTATCTACCTACCTACCCATCTATCTACCCACCTATTATTTATTATTTATTATTTATTAACTTCGATTTAGTATACCGCTCACTCCGGAGCTCAGAGCGGTTTACAGAAGAAGCCTAAACACCGTGAGTAATAAAACAGATTAAACAGTTAAAACACATTAAACATCAAAGCAGTTAAACATATTAAAAACACTAGCCCTCAGCGAAGGCTGGGGGGAAGAGCCAAGTCTTCAAGGCCTTGCGGAAGGGCAGAAGCGCGGGATGGCGCGGATCTCCTCCGGGGAGGCTGTTCCAGAGACTTGGGGCAGCTACAGAGAATGCCCTCCGCCGTGTAGTGGCCAGTCTGCAGGTTCCAAGGGAAGGCACCTCAAGGAGGTTAAGCTCCTCAGAGCGCAGTGATCTCGCGGGCACATAAGGGGCAAGTCGCTCCTCAGGTACACTGGCCCCAAACCATAGATGGCCTTAAAGGTGAGAACTAACACCTTGAAGAGGACCCGAATTCAATCGGGAGCCAGTACAGCTCACGCAAGACTGGGGTCGCGCGGTCAGATCTTGCAGCACCCAGGAGGAGGCGGGCTGCGGCGTGCTGCACTAGCTTAAGCTTCCGGATCATCGACAAGGGAAGGCCAATGTAGAGCGACAGTAATTGAGCTCTCGAGATGACCGTGGCTTGATCACCGTAGCAAGGTCGCATTGGGAGAGGTAGGGAGCCAGGCGCTTAGCCAACCGTAGGTGGTTGAATGCTGTCCTGCAGGTGCAGCCATTCTGCTCCCCATGGACAGTTGGGGGTCCAGCCGGACCCCTTGGCTTTTTACCTATGGCTGGGGGCAGAGGGCCACACCATCGAACGTTGGCAGCTGGGTCACTACCCCCGGCGGCCCAGCCACAAGATCTCCGTCTTCGCCGGTTCACCTTCAACTTACTGGCTCGCAGCCATCCAGTAACGGCTTCAAGGCAAAGGTGGAAATTATCGGGTACAGAGACTGCCCCGGGTCCAACTCAGAATGAGCTGGGTATCATCAGCGTACTGATGACACTCCAGCCCAAAACTCCGAACCAGTAGGGCGAGTGGTCGCAGATATATGTTAAATAACAGCGGGGAGAGGATAGCCCCTGAGGCACCCTGCAACTCAGCGGGAGCCTCCGGAGACCGCCTCCCCACTTCACTCGCTGCTGGCGGCGTTGGAGGAAGGAGGACAGCCAGTTGAGGGCTGTCCCCTCACCCCTGCCACCGCCAGGCGGTGTATCAAAAGTTGGTAATCGACGGTATCAAACGCTGCCGTGAGGTCCAATAACACGAGCAGTGCCGATCCACCTCGGTCCAAGTGGCAGCGGAGTAGGTCTGTGATGGAGACCAGGACAGTCTCCGTCCCATGGCCTGAACGGAAGCCGGACTGGAAGGGGTCTAGCCGGACTGGAAGGGGTCTAGCCACCTACCTACTTATCCATTTATTTACCTACCTACTTACCTACCCACCTATCTACCTACCTACCAATCCACCTACCTCCCAATCCATCTCTCTACCTACCTACCCATGTACCTACCTTCCTTTCTACCTCTACCTATCCTTACCTACCTATATACCAATCCATCTACCTACCTACCTATTCATCTATCTACGACACCAATGACTGAGCGGGGTTTGTGGGCCAATGGACCATGGGCGATGGGACGCGCAGTACCTTCGCTCACTTCCCGAGACCATGGCGACCCACACCAACGACTGATCAAGAGCAAACTTGGCACCCAGAGCCCCCAGGACCCATTCTACATTTTGGTGTGGCTTGGAGGATGGAACATGGACGATGGGACTTGCAGATGGGAGCTATAGTTCACCTGCACTCAATGAACCCAGCCAACAATAGATCTAGACTCAACTTGGAGAACAAATACTGTGTTTCCTACTCTGGAACATGCGACATATAATTGTCCTTCTTTAGGGGTCCCTTTTTAATCTATGAGGGCGAAACTACAACTTCCAGGATACTATTACCGGTAGTAGTATTAGTATTATTAATAGCTGAATGATAAGGCATGTTAAGCCCTATGGCTGTCCCTTTGCCGCCCTCTTGTGGACACAGGGGTATTTGCACTTGCCTTTAAGAGGCTGATTTGTTACCCTTTGCTGCCACCAAGAGGCCAGATAGGGAAACGCGCCCATGAGCCGTAGAGGCGCCTGTGCTGCCATCCAGTGGCCAGAGTGGAAACTGCACCTCGATATTATACTTCTCAAAATAATGGCAAAAATAATGGGAAAAAACAAATTAACAATTGACAATATTAATAATCAATCAAATAATCAATAATGATTAATAATAATAATCACAAAAAATATTGGGGTGAAATCAAAATAATGATACAAAAATATTCTCCAAAATAATGTTAAAAAAAATCCCAAACTAATAATAAGACATATTCTCTGAAATAATAACAAAAATAATAGGGGGAAAATTAAAAAAACAATAATTAAAAATATTCTCCACAATAATGGAAAAAATAATGTAAAAAAATCAAAGTAATAATAAAATGTATTCTCCATAATAATCACAAAAAATAATGGGGAAAAATCAAAATAATAATACAAATATTCTCTGGAATAATCACAAAAATAATAGGGGGAAATCAAAATAATGATAAAAATAGTTGAAATAATCACAAAAAATAATGTAAAAAATCAAAGTGATAATAAAATATATCCTCTGAATAATCACAAAACAATAATGGGGAAAAATCAAAATAATAATACAAACATTCTCTGAAATAATCACAAAAATAATGGGGGGGGGTCAAAATAATGATACAAAATAGTTGAAATAATCACAAAAAATAATGTAAAAATCAAAGTAATAATAACAAATATTCTCTGAAATAATCACAAAAATAATGGAGGGAAAACAAAATAATGATAAAAAAATAGTTGGAATAATCACAGTAAATAATGTAAAAAATCAAAATATTAATTTTAAAAATAGTGAATATTTTTGTGGTAATTTTAAGTCGTTAATGGCCCCAATGTCAGAGGTGACCAAAGGCAAAACTTCAGCTCCCAGGATATTATTAGTAGTATTATTAGTATTATTAATCGCCATGGCTCAATGACTAGTCGTTCCCTGGCACGTATTGCTTTGGCCCAGCCTGTGTATATGCGTTTTGTGTGTGTGTATCTGTGTCTATTTGTTTATTTCTATTATTATTATTTCATGCAAAGAGGGCTCAGGGTGGTCTGCTGCAGTTTATTGTATTTCTATTTCTATTGTTATTATTTCATGCAAGACACAAAGAGGGCTCAGGGTGGTCGGCCGCGGTTTATTATTATTTCTATTATTATTTCGTGCAAGACACAAAGAGAGCTCAGGGTGTTCGGCTGTAGTTTATTGTATTTCTATTATTATTGTTTCTATTATTATTATTTCGTGCAAAACAAAGAGGGCTCAGGGTGGTCGGCTGCAATTTATTGTATTTTTATTATTATTATTATTAATATTATTTCTATTATTATTATTTCGTGCAAGACACAAAGAGGGCTCAGGGTGGTCGGCTGCGGTTTATTGTATTTCTATAATAATAATAATTATTATTATTATTTCGTGCAAGACACAAAGAGGGCTCAGGGTGGTCGGCTGCAATTTATTGTATTTCTATTATAATTATTATTAATATTATTTCTATTATTATTATTTCGTGCAAGACACAAAGAGGGCTCAGGGTGGTCGGCTGCGGTTTATTGTATTTCTATAATAATAATAATTATTATTATTATTATTTCGTGCAAGACACAAAGAGGGCTCAGGGTGGTCGGCTGCGGTTTATTGTATTTCTATTATTATTATTATTATTATTATTTCTATTATTATTATGTCATGCAAGACACAAAGAGGACCCAGGGTGGTCGGCCGCAGTTTATTGTATTTCTATTATTATTATTATTATTATTATTATTATTTCTATTATTATTATGTCATGCAAGACACAAAGAGGACCCAGGGTGTTCGGCCGCGGTTTATTGGCACCAAAATATGAGACTACAAGATGGCATTGCACGGCGTTTTATTGTATTTCTATTATTATTATTATTATGTCATGCATGACACAAAGAGGAACCAGGATGTTCCTCTATTATTATTATTATTTCTATTATTATTATGTCATTCGACACAACATCGCGACTTTGTTCCTATTATTATTATGTCTTAGTGTTTTCGCCATACGTTTCCTCCTCATCCAAACCCATGACTGGTTATACACTCAAGATGAAGAATTTCCTCAGCGAGGGGGTCATAAAAACTCCCCAAACGTTATCGGTGTCCACATCCCATTCCTGGAAACCTTTGGGACCCTCCGTGCAAAGGCAGGCCCACAACGACATCGCATTCGGAGGCAAGGCAACCCAAGGCTTCCGCTCGCCCGGGTGACCGCTCGCCTTCGGCTCAAAACAACTCGGGGTGAGAAGGTGGCGTTTACTTCTCAACGTGCAGTTCGGAATAATTTGACAAAAAAGGCGCTCCGATTCCTCCTCTTCGTCGCCCTTCGGAAAGGCCCGGTTGGCGCCGCGATCGGGGTCCCGCATCACCAAAAAGGGCACCTGGAAGAAGAAGGGCAGAGCGACCCGAATAAGTTATTATTATTATTATTATTATTAATGCTTTATTTACAAAACGATTTGGATTGACTAGTCCAAACGGAGCACTGCAACGCCCATTATCCCCATTGGGTGGGTCGCATGCTCCCCGCCCCGACGTTGAGCCGCTTCCGAGGCCGAGCGCCGCGGGGTCCCCGCTTACCAGCCGATGTAGCACTGGCAGAGGTTCTCGTGGGAGGTGGCCTGCTTGATGAGCAGCTCCACTTGCGTGGGCACGTCCAGCGTTTCGTCGTGGGAGAAGTCCCGCCCTTCGCAGGAAAGAGGCGCAAAATGGCTGTTACCCTCGAACGGAAGGACAATACGGGGGCTTCCCTTCCTTCCTCCTCCTAGGAGGCAGGGGCGATGGCGAGGGGGGGCGCCATTCCCTCCCCCGCCCCCTTGCAGCGCTCTCCCCCCGCCCTCCCCCGAGAGAGAGAGTCATCATGCCGAACGTTGCGGTTTTGTTTGAACATATTTTTTTTGGTTCTTGATCTGGCCTTATGGGCAATCCGGGCCTGGATGGCCATCTGCCAGGAGGGATTGCATTGTGTTTGGCAGAAGGAAACTGGACCGGGTGACCTTCAGGGTACCTTCTGAGTGCCCTGAAGTTTCCTTCTCGGGGGTTTTTAAAACAAGAGACTGGATGGCCATCTGTCGGGAGGGATCGGGTGGTGTCTTCCTGCCTGGCAAGAGGAAACTGGACTGGATGACCTTTAGGGTTCCTTGGATGGCCCTTGGGGGGTCCCCTGGATGGCCCCTGCCCCCCCCCCCCCCCGGATGGCCCTTGGGGTTCCCCGGACGCCCCTTTGGTGTCGTCGGATGGCCCTTGGGGGGTTCCCCGGATGGCCGTTGGGGTTCCCCGGATGGTCCTTGGGCCCCCCCGGATGCCCCTTAGTGCCCCCCGATGGCCCTTGGTGCCCCCTGATGGCCCTTTGGGGTTCCTGGATGGCCCTAGGGGTTC
Source organism: Anolis apletophallus (assembly GCA_030556195.1). Taxonomy (NCBI): domain Eukaryota; kingdom Metazoa; phylum Chordata; class Lepidosauria; order Squamata; family Anolidae; genus Anolis; species Anolis apletophallus. The sequence continues at coordinate 14,590,885 of JARBWK010000017.1, read as the reverse complement.
CCCAGATGACCCTTGGGGGTTTCCCAGATGGCCCCTTAGGGGTTCCTCGGATGCCCCTTGGTGTCCCCCGATGGCCCTTGGGAGTTCCCCGGATGGCCGTTGGGGTTCCCCAGATGGCCGTTGGGGTTCCCCGGATGGCCCTTGGTTTTCCCCGGATAGTCCTTGGGCCCCCCCGGATGCCCCTTGGTGCCCCCCAATGGCCCTTTGGGGTTCCCTGGATGACCCTTGGGGTTCCCTGGATGGCCCTAGGGGGGGTTCCCCCGGATGACCCTTGGGGGGGGTTTCCCCCAGATGGCCCCTTGGGGTTCCCCGGACGACCCTTGGGGTTCCCTGGATGGCCCTAGGGGGGGTTCCCCCGGATGACCCTTGGGGTTTCCCCATGGCCCCTTGGGGTTCCCGGATGGCCCTTGGGGTTCCCTGGATGGCCCTAGGGGTTTCCCCGGATGACCGTTGGGGTTTCCCCCAGATGGCCCTTGGTGTCTGGCCCTTGGGGGTTTCGACCCGCTGGGGTTCCCTGGATGGCCCCCGATGGGGGGGTTCCCCCGGATGACCCTTGGGGGGGTGTCCCCCAGATGGCCCCTTGGGGTTCCCCGATGGCCCTTGGGGGTTCCCCGGATGGCCGTTGGGGTTCCCCGGATGGCCCTTGGTTTTCCCCGGATGGTCCTTGGGGTTCCCTGGATGGTCCTTGCCCCCCCCCCCAGATGGCCTCTGCGGGTCCCCCCGCATGGCCCTCTGAGGGGCCCCCGGATGCCCCCCGGCCCCGGATGGCCCTTGGGGGTTCCCCGTATGGCCCTTGGGGTGTCCTTGCCACTCAGAGACCACAAAGAGGATCCCAGCCTGTCTTTCCTTGTCGTCGGGAGGCGTGACGTTACCTCCGTAACACAACCGAAATCGCATGAGATTGTTTCTTTCCTTCGCCCTCACTTACCGGTGAGTTTGTCCCGGACTCGGTTAATGATCTGTATGGCCTTTTTGTTCAGAGCCTCCGGTTTGACGAGACCGTCCCCAACTGGGAAGCGGAAACGAGAGAACAAGGGTTAGAATGATCCTCAAGGCTGATGGGTTCACTGGCGATTTGGAGAGGACGGTGGGATTTCCTGGGGCACGGAGTGAGGAAGATTCAAGTCAGAGGAATTATGCTTCCCCCGTCCCCGGCGCCACTCTCCGCCATGACTCCGGCCCCTCGCTCGCTGAGGCCGCGCAGAGGAGGAGGAGCATGAGCGGTGGACGGGCTTCAGTGGGTGTGGCATGGCCTCCCTTCGCCCCTGCGAGCTCAGAATCCAACCCGGGTTAAAGGGAACGTGGATTGGATTCTAAGCTCGCAGAGGCGAAGGGAGGCCATGCCACCCTTCCCCTCTGCCAGCCCAGAAACCAACCCGCGATCCATTTAACCCGCGTGTCAGATGCCGACAAGAGGGTGGAGGGGGCAGCCTGGCACCCTCCTCTCGCCAGCCGAGACCCAAACGGGGGTTATCTTTAACCCGTGTTTGGGTGTCATCTGGCGAGAGGAGATGCTGCCTTCCACGCCCCTCTCACCAGCTGACAACCAAAGGCGGGATAAACACAAGAAAGGGCGGAAACGACCTAATAACGTAAAATGGCTGACCCGGTTTCGATTTAGAAAGGTCACTTCCGGGTTGGACGACAAAGGTCAATATAGGGTCAAAATAATTTCAAATACGAAAAATTAACGGGAATCAAAGTATTACAACCGGAGATATCCACCCCTAGTAAACCAACCCACATTCCTTTATACTTTGGTGGCAGCGGTGGGCATGAATAGGAAAGTCCACCCTGCCTGAAGTAATAAGTCGCAGGGTGGACTTTACGCCTTGTTACACCATCACAGGTCTTTCCAGAGTAGAAATCTATCACAAAGTCATTTAAAAATAGGTGTCAAGGGGGCATCTATTTTAAGATTCTCGTTTCCAAAAGGGGGCGTGCCTAGGGAGCAGCCTGGAGGGAAAGGAGGGGAGTGAGGATTGGCTGGTAGAGAAGGGGGCGGAGCCTAACTTGGAAAAAGAAAAAAATGCCCCAAAGAAGAGGTTAGGATTGGCAGAGTGGTTCTGGCTGTCAAAGTGGTTCTGGCTTTCCCTCCAGCCTGGAGGGAACGGAGGGGAGTTGGGATTGGCTGGTAGAGAAGGGGGCAGAGCCTAACTTGGAAAAAGAAAAAAATGCCCCAAAGAAGAGGTTAGGATTGGCAGAGTGGTTCTGGCTGTCAAAGTGGTTCTGGCTTTCCCTCCAGCCTGGAGGGAAAGGAGGGGAGTTGGGATTGGCTGGTAGAGAAGGGGGCGGAGCCTAACTTGGAAAAAGAAAAAAAAAGGCCCAAAGAAGAGGTTAGGATTGGCAGAGTGGTTCTGGCTGTCAAAGTGGTTCTGGCTTTCCCTCCAGCCGGGAGGAAAGGAGGGGAGTTGGGATTGGCTGGTAGAGAAGGGGGCGGAGCCTAACTTGGAAAATGAGAAAAAAAGGCCCAAAGAAGAGGTTAGGATTGGCAGAGTGGTTCTGGCTGTCAAAGTGGTTCTGGCGTTCCCTCCAGCCTGGAGGGAAAGGAGGGGAGTTGGGATTGGCTGGTAGAGAAGGGGGCGGAGCCTAACTTGGAAAAAGAAAAAAATTACCCAAAGAAGAGGTTAGGATTGGCAGAGTGGTTCTGGCTGTCAAAGTGGTTCTGGCTTTCCCTCCAGCCTGGAGGGAAAGGAGGGGAGTTGGGATTGGCTGGTAGAGAAGGGGGCGGAGCCTAACTTGGAAAAAGAAAAAAAAGGCCCAAAGAAGAGGTTAGGATTGGCAGAGTGGTTCTGGCTGTCAAAGTGGTTCTGGCTTTCCTCCAGCCTGGAGGAAAAGGAGGGGAGTTGGGATTGGCTGGTAGAGAAGGGGGAGCCTAACTTGGAAAAAGAAAAAAAAAAAGGCCCAAAGAAGAGGTTAGGATTGGCAGAGTGGTTCTGGCTGTCAAAGTGGTTCTGGCTTTCCTCCAGCCTGAGGGAAAGGAAAGGAGTTGGGATTGGCTGGTAGAGAAGGGGCGGAGCCTAACTTGGAAAAAGAAAAAAATTACCCAAAGAAGAGGTTAGGATTGGCAGAGTGGTTCTGGCTGTCAAAGTGGTTCTGGCTTTCCCTCCAGCCTGGAGGGAAAGGAGGGGAGTTGGGATTGGCTGGTAGAGAAGGGGGCGGAGCCTAACTTGGAAAAAGAAAAAAAGGCCCAAAGAAGAGGTTAGATTGGCAGAGTGGTTCTGGCTGTCAAAGTGGTTCTGGCTTTCCCTCCAGCCTGGAGGAAAGGAGGAGTTGGGATTGGCTGGTAGAGAAGGGGCGGAGCCTAACTTGGAAAAAGAAAAAAAAAATGGCCCAAAGAAGAGGTTAGGATTGGCAGAGTGGTTCTGGCTGTCAAAGTGGTTCTGGCTTTCCCTCCAGCCTGGAGGGAAAGGAGGGGAGTTGGGATTGGCTGGTAGAGAAGGGGGCGGAGCCTAACTTGGAAAAAGAAAAAAAAGGCCCACAGACGAGGTTAGGATGGGCAGAGTGGTTCTGGCTGTCAAAGTGGTTCTGGCTTTCCCTCCAGCCTGGAGGGAAAGGAGGGAGTTGGGATTGGCTGGTAGAGAAGGGGCGGAGCCTAACTTGGAAAAAGAAAAAAAAGGCCCAAAGAAGAGGTTAGGATTGGCAGAGTGGTTCTGGCTGTCAAAGTGGTTCTGGCTTTCCCTCCAGCCTGGAGGAAAGGAGGGAGTTGGGATTGGCTGGTAGAGAAAGGGGCGGAGCCTAACTTGGAAAAAGAAAAAAAGGCCCAAAGAAGAGGTTAGGATTGGCAGAGTGGTTCTGGCTGTCAAAGTGGTTCTGGCTTTCCCTCCAGCCTGGAGGGAAAGGGGGAGTTGGGATTGGCTGGTAGAGAAGGGGCGGAGCCTAACTTGGAAAAAGAAAAAAAAAGGCCCAAAGAAGAGGTTAGGATTGGCAGAGTGGTTCTGGCTGTCAAAGTGGTTCTGGCTTTCCCTCCAGCCTGGAGGGAAAGGAGGGGAGTTGGGATTGGCTGGTAGAGAAGGGGGCGGAGCCTAACTTGGAAAAAGAAAAAAAAATGCCCAAAGAAGAGGTTAGGATTGGCAGAGTGGGTCTGGCTGTCAAAGTGGTTCTGGCTTTCCCTCCAGCCTGGAGGGAAAGGAGGGAGTTGGGATTGGCTGGTAGTGAAGGGGGCGGAGCCTAACTTGGAAAAAGAAAAAAAAAGGCCCAAAGAAGAGGTTAGGATTGGCAGAGTGGTTCTGGCTGTCAAAGTGGTTCTGGCTTTCCCCCAGCCTGGAGGGAAAGGAGGGGAGTTGGGATTGGCTGGTAGAGAAGGGGGCGGAGCCTAACTTGGAAAAAGAAAAAGAAAGGCCCAAAGAAGAGGTTAGGATTGGCAGAGTGGTTCTGGCTGTCAAAGTGGTTCTGGCTTTCCCTCCAGCCTGGAGGGAAAGGAGGGAGCTGGGATTGGCTGGTAGAGAAGTGGGCGCAGCCTAACTTGGAAAAACAAAAAAAAAAGGCCCAAAGAAGAGGTTAGGATTGGCAGAGTGGTTCTGGCTGTCAAAGTGGTTCTGGCTTTCCCTCCAGCCTGGAGGGAAAGGAGGGGAGTTGGGATTGGCTGGTAGAGAAGGGGGCGGAGCCTAACTTGGAAAAAGGGAAAAAATGACCCAAAGAAGAGGTTAGGATTGGCAGAGTGGTTCTGGCTGTCAAAGTGGTTCTGGCGTTCCCTCCAGCCTGGAGGGAAAGGAGGGGAGTTAGGATTGGCTGGTAGAGAAGGGGGCGGAGCCTAACTTGGAAAAAGAAAACCCAAACCATTGGGTTTCCCGCCCCTAACGTGGCGACGCATTTCTTATATTCCACACCAAATAGCTCAAACGAACAGAACCGGGTGCCAATCAAAATGCAGGAAGGCGTGCGGACTTACTGAAGGAATGGATCGATTCCGGCACCGTAGTCCCCGGTTTCTTATGAGCCGTTTCCCCCAGCTCCACGCTGTCCAGCATTTCTAATTGGAAGAGAGAGAGAGAGAGAGAGAGAGAGAGAGAGAGAGGGCTCGGATGGAAGGACAAAAGCATCGGCATCTCAACAAAAGCACGGCCATGACCTGTGGCAAGAATCAAAGGTGTTGGGTATCGTGACACAGAAGGACAAGAGGAAAGGTGATGCATTGCTTACCGTTCTGCTCCAGGAAATCGTACAGACAAGCCCGCAGCCAGGCCCGGATTACCCATAAGGCCAACCTAGGCCGTGGCCTAGGGGTGTGTGACGACTTGGGCTATAAAATTTGGAATGCTACCACCAACCTAAGAATAGCTTTTAGGATTGCTGATAAAATAATAGTTAATCTAGGCTCCAATTCTAAACACAAACTGAGAGGATCACTGAGGTGAAATCTTTCCCTCTTTGACTGGGACGGTGGGAAGGCTGGAACCGGCTCACTCTGATGTGATGAGGCGCAGTGAAAGCTTCTCTTTGAAAGTTAACAAATATGAGGTTTATTAAAATTAACAAGGTTTTTGAAAGGCACAGAGCGTAATGGTTTTCAAGAGAGGCACAATAGCGTAACGGTTACTAAAGATTGCTTCCTTAAAACTTAGTTACAAAACTACAGAGTTCAAAATGTGTCTATCTAACCTTCCTCACTCTAATTCTAAACTAGTAGTGAGAAGTTCTCAATTAACTCAACCAGTTCGTTCCCTGAGCTAACACTCAGTCTTCCAGAAGCACCCTAGCTACTAACTCTCTCCTAGAGTTTTCCTGTAGCTGGCTTCCCCAGAGAAGTGAGCTAATCTCTAAGCCCTAGGGCAGTGTTTCCCAACCAGTGTGCCGTGGCACACTAGTGTGCCATGAGCAATCATCAGGTGTGCCGTGGGAAATTGGAACCTCCAATACCCTTTCTTCCCCTCCTGCTGAACACTTTTTCTTCTCCACTCGGGCTCCCTTCTTCCCAGCCTCGTTCTGCTCGCTTCGCCTCCCTTTGAGTCCACACTCTCTGGGTGTAGGTGAACTACAACTTCCAAACTCAAGGTCGATTCCCAAGCAAACCCTTTCAGTACTTTCTGTTGGGAATGAGAGTTCAATATGCCAAGTTTGGTTCAATTCCATTGTTGCAAGAGTTCAGGATGCTCTTTGATTGTGTGTTAACTATAAATCCCAGAAACTGTAACTCCCAAATGTCAAGGTCTATTTTCCCCAAACTCCAACTGTGTTCACATTTGGGCATATTGAGTATTCATGCCAAGTTTGGTCCTGATCCAACATTGTTTGGGTCCACAGTGCTGTCTGGATATAGGTGAACTACAACTCCAAAACTCAAGGTCAATGCCCACCAAACTCTTATAGCATTTTCTCTTGGTTATGGGAGTTCTGTGTGGGAAGTTTGTGTCTTTCTGCCATTCCTGCCAGGATATCTACGTTGTGTTCATCGAAACAGGCCCAGGTTTCACACTGAGTGTATAAATACATTCAAAAACATAATAACTGTATGTATTACTGTGTTAGAGTGTCATTTTGTGTCATTTTGGTTGGTGGTGTGCCCTAGGATTTTGTAAATGTAAAAAGTGTGCCACGGCTCAAAAAAGGTTGGGAATCACTGCCCTAGAGATCCCAAAAGCCTGTGACTGATTGCCTGTCAGCTCCACACAGCACTTTTCCAGTCAGCTTTACAAGACAACTGTCTTCGCTGACTGCTCACTCTCAGCTCTGTCAAGAGACTGCTCTCTCTCTCTCTCTCTCTCAGCTCTGGAAACAGACTGCTGAATAAGCTACACTTTTTCCCTCTCAAGCAGCTCGGCTCCTCCCCTCAGCTCTGAGCCACTCCCAGGCAGCTCTCTCTCTCCCCCTCTGAGAAGGATCCAAGGCACTCCCCCTTTCCTGGCTATCCTGTTTTCCATGGATGCCAAACTGCTATGCTGGTCTGGGCCTAGCATAAAATGGGTGAGTCCGCACAGGGTGCAAGACAAGGGGACACGCAGATCACTTGCCTACTGACTGGCCCGCCGAATAGGAGTCCGTCCGAGTCCGGGACCGCTTATTCCCTTTGGTGTTTGCTGCTGAAAGACACGGAAAGGGAGAGTAAAGCCACACGCATATTCTTCGGGAATCGTTTCACATGCCTCTTCACGCCACAGACCAGTGATGGCCGCGATCCTAAAAACTAGAAGTTATTTCGGGAAGGAGAAGAACGCCTCCCGGTCCGGAATGGGATTCCCGGCCTGCGTGGGCTTTACTTACTGTCCATGAGCCTCCAGTTTAGCAAAGGGTCGTACACAAAGGCCTCCAGCACGGCCATGACGCTGTCCTTGTGCTCGCGCAGGACCTCCATGACGGTGTGGCAGGTGATCCTGTAGTTGCCATCCAAGCCGGTCACCTGCGGAAACAAGAGGTGAGTACAACCCAGACGACAAGGAACCGCTCTCTGCCTTAAATCTTCTGGTGAATAGAAGATGTAGTCCCAACACGGGGCACATCGCTTCCTTATTGGCTTTTGGGTGGAATCCTCCTTTTTTGTGTATCTTGTGAACTCTCTGCTGTAAGAAATGCGTCTTCTTTTGTGGTGGCCCTTTTCTTACCTCCATGGCGTTGGTCAACATCCGAGTCAGCCGGAACGGGATCTTCTCCGGAAACTTCTCCCTGGTCATGGCAACCTGAGAACCCGCCCGGAAGAGAGGACGTGGTTTGGTTAGCTGGAATGGAAGACTGGCAGACTCTCATTTCGTTCCCTTCCTTCCTTCCATCCCTTTCTTTCCTTCCTTCTACTGCTCCCGCCTTCTTTCAATCAATCCCTCCTGCCTTCTATCCTTCCTTCTTTCTTTTCTTTCTTCTCTCCATCACTCCCCATTTCTTTCCTTCCTTCTTTCCCTCCCTCCTTCCCATCTTCCTTCCCTCCCTTCCCTCTCTTTCCATCTCTCCTTTCTTTCTTTCCTTCCTCCTTTCCAGCAATCCTTTCCTTCATTTCTTCCCTCCTTCTTTCCCTCCCTTTTTCTACCTTCCCTTCTTTCTTTCCTTCCCTCTTTCCTTGCTTCCTTCTCTTCTCTCCATCACTCCCCATTTCTTTCCTTCCTTTTTTCCCTCCTTTCCATCTTCCTTTCCTTCCTTCCCTCCTTTCCATCTCTCCTTTCTTTCTTTCCTTCCTCCTTTCCAGCAATCCTTTCCTTTCTTCCTTTCTTCCCTCCTTTTTTCTTTCTTCCTTCCTTCTTTCCTTCCTTCATTTCCTTCCTCCCCTCTTTCCTTTTTTTCTTTCCTCCCTCCTTTCCATCCGTCCTTTTTCTTTCCTCCTTCTTTGCCTCCCTCCCTCCTTTCCTTCCCTACTTCCTTCTTTTCCTCCTTCTTTCTTTCCTTCCTTCCCTCTTTCTTTTCCTTTCCTTCCCTCTTTCTTTCCTTCCTTCTCTCCATCACTCCCCATTTCTTTCCTTCCTTCCTTGTCTCCTTCTTTCCCTCCCTCCCATCTTACTTTCCTTCCTCCCTTCCCTCCTTTCCATCTCTCCTTTCTTTCCTTCCTCCTTTCCTTCCTTCCCTCTTTCTCACCCTCCTTCCCTCCTTTCCCTCCCTCCCTCTATCCCTTCCTTTCCTTCCTTCCCTCCTTCTTGCCCTCTCATCTTCCTTTCCTGCCTTCTCTTTCCATCTCTCCTTTCCTTCCTTTCCACCCCCTTTCCAGCAATCCTTTCCTTTCTTCATTTCTTCCCTCCTTCCTTCCCTCCCTCTTTACATCCCTCCTTCCTTCCCTCCTTCTTTCTTTCATTTCCTTCCTTCCCTCCCTCCCATCTTGCTTTCCTTCCTCCCTTCCCTGCTTTCCTCTCTTTCCATCTCTCCTTTCTTTCCTTCCTCCTTTCCTTTCTCACCCTCTCTCCTTTCTCCTTCCCTCCTTCTTTCCCTCCCTCCCTCTATCCCTTCCTTTCCTTCCTTCTTGCCCTCTCATCTTCCTTTCCTGCCTTCCCTCTCTCTCTTTCCATCTCTGCTTTCCTTCCTTCCCTCTTTCTCATCCTCTCTCCCTTCTTTTGCTCCCTTCCTCCATCTTTCCCTCCCTCTTCTCCTTCCTTCCTTTCCACCCCCTTTCCAGCAATCCTTTCCTTCCTTCATTTCTTCCCTCCTTTCTTCCTTCCCTCCTTCTTTCCTTCCCTCTTTCTAATTCTATGGGGCTGGCTTCACCGCTGTTTATTGACGGTTCCCTCCCGGTCCCGAGTCACCTCAAAGCAGTCTCCGAAGTCAATGTGGAGGATCTTCCCGCTGAGTCGGTCCAGCATCAGGTTGGAGGGGTGCCTGCGGAAAGACCAGCACACGGCAATTACTTTGCCGTGTGCTTGTGTGTCCTATGGGGTTGGTGCGTTGCGCTTTCTCCCAGAGTGGGACCCAAGGCGGCTTTCAAAACATTATTTGAAAACATCCACGTTCTTATGAGACGTCTTTCACGGAAAACAAGGGTCCGTTTCACTCACCTGTCCCCGAGGCCCAGGATGTAGCCGACCATGGACATGACCGCTAGCGAACGAGTGTAATTGGTTCTGCGGTCAAACCACACCTGCAAAGGGAAAGAGGGCAGGAAGTGAATCGAAGCAGGGCGTGTGGATCCGTTTTGGAAGGAAAGAACCAGACCGGAAACCTGGATTAACTCTAAAGGAAACTTATCTCTCAGGCCCGGATTACCCATAAGGCCAACCTAGGCCATGGCCTAGGGGTGCAAGCCAAGGGGGGCACAGATCACGGACACCCCCCAAAAAATGTCGCAGCCCCTGAACGCGAAACACCAGGAGAGCGTGGTTTTGGGAGGAAACGGGACCAGGCGGCCACAGGGAGCACTCTGTGCCCCCCCAGGGGGACCCCGCCGCCTAGGAGGACCTTCCTTCCACGCAGGAAGGGAGGGGGGAGGGAGTCACCCACGCGAGAGGCTGTGGCCGGCGGAGAAGGCGAGGGAGCGGCCTCGCAGGGATCCTCTTCTCCCCCGCCTCCCCTCAGGCCCTCCTTCCCAGGCCCCTCCCTTCCTTCCCTCCCAGAAGCCTCAGCTGCAGTGGCCCAAAGACCGGGGATTACGGGGGGTGGAGTCCGAGGAAAGCGGGAGGGAGGGAATTAGGGGGGTGGGCGCACTCTCCCCCCAGTCTCTCTCTCTCTCGTTCTGGGGCTCCGGTTCCATCCTTCTGACACGAAGACTGGCCTCCTTTTGGGGCGCCTGCCCGTGGCCGCCATGATTGTGCCGGGCGGAAGTCCAGCGAGAGGGGCGGCCTGCGCTTCCTAGAGAGGCGGCAGAAAGAGGCCTCTCTGGCGACGCGCTTCCCACTGAGCTCACTTCCGGAGGAGAGGGGAAAGGGAATGCTTTCACGGCGCTGGGAGACAGAGAGATAGAGAGGAAGGGAGGGCAAGGTGTGAGTGTGTGCTGGGGCCCGAGCGAGTGGCCCCTTGGGTCCGATTCCCCCTCCATCCCTCGGTCGCTTGCTCTTTTCGGGGCCAAGGCCCTTCCCCCCGCTCCTCCTCCTGGCGGGTCTCTGGCCTCAGCAGGGCCTTTACCCTGGCCTTGGCGAGGTAAAGGAGGGAGGGTTGGCCGCTTGCTCTCCCCTGGCATGGTCGCGGCGTGTGTCATCCCGTACTCAGCTGTGTCCCTGGGCCGGGCCGGGGGCGGGTGGCAACCAAGAGCCTCCTCATGGGACCAGGCCCAAGCCGGGGAGGAGGGGAGGGGGTTGGCCTCCAGCGAGGTCTCCCTCCCAGACGGATGCGGGCGGAGGAGAGCGCACCCGGCTGCAGTCGCCTGCCCCAGAGGGAGGCCTCCTTCACTTGGGCCGGGGGAGAGGGTTCCGGTGGCGGCAGCAGCATTAGCTCAGGCCCACCGGGGAGGGAGGGAGGAGAAGATAAGGTTTTATTTTTGGTGTGGGTCTGAGTGATGGGGGGGGCTGCGGTAGAGGTTGGCTTAAAGGGGGCGTAATTCCAAAGTGTGGCCTAGGGCGCAAAAAGGTGTTAATCCGGGCCTGCTATCTCTGTTTACATTATCAGAGGCAATGGCTCTTGAAGTTCAGGAAATGTTAAGAAGGAAGTCAGCACAAGGCTCCTTATGTTTACCAACACCCATTACGGAGAGTCAACATCTGTCCGGAACGGAGATGAAGCCAGAATGGTTCAGGCTGGAAAAATCATCTATTTACAACTTTGGAACAACACCAGCAAGAAATATTGCTACATAAGAGACCTTATTACAATCCAAAAATTGTGACAGACAGCAGCCCTGTTCGCCCGCCATGCTCTGTTGAAAGAGATGGTGCAATAAAAATAATCTATGCCTTAAAGTTCTTGAACAGTCATTCATAACATGCGTGCTGGCCGTACCTCCGAGCTAGGGCTCTTCAGCCAGAGCAGCTTGGCCAGATCATCACCCGCGGTGTTATTCACGGCGTGTTCAAACACCTCCACCTTCTGCATCAGAGTCAGGTGGTCATAGTCGGGGGCCATCTGGAAAAAGAAGGGAGAGACGTGACCACATTGAGCCACGGCTGTGTTTATTATTTCCCTCCAGGATCCCAATATGGCATCTTGAGGTCAGTTTAAGAGGAACTGCGGGAGAGAATGGAGCGACATGACCTTGTTTTGAGCATCGGTTTGGCCTGGCACGTGCGACAAGTCCTTCTTCTTCTTCCACCAAGGCCTTCTCGGCCACTCACCGCAGCCTGAGGCCTTACCCGCAACATGATGCGATGCTCAATGTTGAGCAGGATCTTCTTCTTCTCCCGATAGTCCCGGATCAAGGCATGGAGGGTGTCGCAGTGGGGCACCCAGCCAATGAGGCCCGAGTTGGTCGAGAGGGGGATGACTGCGTATCGCTGGATGCTGGGAAAGGAAAGCAATGAACCCAGGTTTGGTACACTGCAACATGCCTTGTGCGGAGGTAAGCTGCGACAACTGCCATGCACTTTGTGAACACATGTAGCGCTGTGGCCAGACCAAAAGGTAAAACATTAAACTAGAAGGCTGCCCTCCTACAAGAAATGACAGAAACCTGCGATGGTGTGGCGCTATAGATATATGAAAATATGCATCTTTCAAGTCAACAGTGGCGAACCAAATGTTTTTATTGAGCAACGGTAGGTATAATCAATCCAAAAGTATTGAAGAAGCGAAGGTTCTCACTAGTCTACTGACGCACGGAAAGAAAGAACTGGAGGCTGAAGCCCCTCCCACTGGCTATATATGCTCAGGAGGGATGGGCGGGGCTTCAGCTGAGCTCTTTAGAAAAAATATTTCTAGAAGGTTCCGAAATCTATTGCACAAGCGCAACATATCACATGTACGTATTCACAGTGACCACGAAAAGATAACCCAGGTTTGGAAATATTCATCCTGACAATATAATTCTGCTTAGAGTGTTTCATCTATGATGACGATCGTGCCATCTACGCTCAAGCAAGAAGCTTTGAAATGGTTGAATCAATGTTTAACATTGATTCAAACACTGAACAATGTTTAATGTTTACATAAATGACTGCCAGAAGGGACAGGGAGTTTCATCTATGCTGACGATTGTGCCATCACCACTCAAGCAAGGAGCTTTGAAATGGTTGAACAGAAGCTCTCTGAAGCTTTAGGTGCTCTTACTGCCTATTACAGGGAAAACCAGCTTCCGCCATCAATGGTTAACATTTACACAAATATTCAGCCTCTGCCAGAAGGGACGGAGAGTTTAATTTATGCTGACGATCATGCCATCACCACTCGAGCAGGAAGCTTTGAAATACCCAGTTCCCTATAAAGTATCTGCCCAGGGGGGAAAGGCCACATTTCTCGAGAGGCACCTGAGGTTTTTACGCAGGGAAGTGGGGTCGTTGGCCAGCAAGGTGTTCACCAGGCCGAAAAGCTGCATCACTCGTTCATCCTGACGAAGGTCTTCGTGGCCTTTCAGGAGGAACACAAATTCGTGGCCGTTGCTTCCTGCAGAGGGAAGAGGAAGGACGACATCTAAAATATAGAAACACCTGTCACATTAAAAACGGAAACGCGTATGGAAATGAATTTCTTCTGGCTTTTTTAAATGTTATGTTTTAATTGCTACGAGCTCGTATATTTTAGGTGTTGTCCTAAATGCATATTTGTTAAGATGCGATTTTAGCTGTGTGATGTCTAATTTGGTGCATTATCTCATTTATTATTTTCTTGTTTAATATGTTTTATTTGATTTATGTCGCTGTGTTTTGATGGCACTTTACGGCATTGAATGGTTGCCGTTATTTGCCGTTATTTGTTTATTATTATTACTATTATTATTATTATTATTTCAGACTAGCTTGGGGACCCGGCCCTGCCCGGGTTATTTGAGGAAGGCATTGTGTGCCAAGGTTGGTTCCTGTTAGATGTTTACGTGGCTTGCAGTGGTCTCAGGAACTTAGTGAAGGTACTGCAAGTCCCATTGGCCATGGTCCATCCCCCTCCAAACAGCACCAGGATGTAGAGTGGGTCATGGGGGCACTGTGTGTCACGTTTGGTCTTGATCATTCTTTGGATGAGGGTTGTAGCGGTCTTGGAAGGTGAGTGAAGGTATTTCAAGTCCCATCATCTGTGGTCCACCCTCCTTGAAACAGCACCAGGGTGTAGAGTGGGTCAAAGGGGCTCTGTGTGCTAATTTTGGTCTGTAGTGGTCATTGGGTGAGGGCCCCGTTGTGAAGTGGGCCATTGGGCCCCTGTGTGCCAAGTTTGGTCCTGATCCATCACTGCTGTGGGCCGCAGTGTCTGACTGCCCGAGGCCTTTCCTTTTTCCTCTGAGTCACCTTAGAATGTTGGAATGTGGATGGCCAATCGGAGTCCTTTATGCAAATACCATTTCAGTGGCAACCAATCCCCTCTGTCTGGGGCTGTAGAATGTTGGAGTTCTGAGGCTGGCCAATCAGGGTCCTTTATGCAAATATTTCCATAGTGGTAACCTATTGAAACGCTGTCACATATTCCTTGGCACCTCCCAGAAAATGAATATTCAATTTCTAACGGAAAAAAAACTGTCATTTGGCTAACTCAAGCATTCAGTTGCATTCTGTTTTGCTGGCCAATCAGAGTCCTTTATGCAAATTGTCTCTCAGTGGCAACCAATTCCCTCTGTCTGGTGCCTTAAGAGTGTTGGACTTCTGAGGCTGGCCAATCAGAGTCCTTTATGCAAATAATCCCACAGTGGCAACCAATCGAAAAAATGGCACATATTCCTCTGCACCTCCTGCCCTCCGCAAACACTGACTTTTATTATATTTTGATATAGATTTTTATTTGGTTTTTCCAGGGGGGGGTAGGGGTGGGAGAAGGTATAGACATACATAGACACGTGAGTACCACAAATCTAGACATGTTTGCACCTACTACTGGGGATTGGGGTTAGGAAGAGGGGGTGGGGGAGCAGGATGGGGGCGGGGAAGTGGGAAAGGTATGGGTAGTATTGGTGACTTCCCAAGGGAATTGCCTAAGGGGGCGTTTCTGATATAGTTGACTCGCTGTACTTAAAAGTTCTTTCAGATGGCGTCCATTATATTTCATTTAGGTCCATTCTGATGTTGTATCCTTCCTTTTGGAGGTACGTCCCGAAGTCCTTCCAGGTCGTTTCTTTTTGCCTTTTTCCTCCGTTATTTATCCTCTTTCCGAGGAGGTCCATTTGTATTATGTCCATTGTTTTTAACACCCACTCTTCTACGTTTGGTATTTTCTTTGTTCTCCAGTGTCTGGCCAGTGTTATTCGTGCACATGTTGTTAGAAAGAAGAAGAGTCTATCCTGGTTTTGATCAAAACCCTTCCCCGTCATACCTAGTAGATATTCCTGCGGGCCGAAGACATTTTTTTCCCCCAGTATCTTTTGTATTTCACTATGGATATTTTCCCAGTACCTTTTGACTCTTTTGCAGTGCCACCACTGGTGCATGAAAGTTCCCACATCTTTGTTACACTTCCAACATCTGTTGGATGCGTGACTGTCGATTTTTGCTATTTTTGAGGGGTATAGGTACCAGCGGTACTGCATTTTGAACCAATTCTCGACTATTTCTGTTGCCGGGCTGTATTTAATTTTTTTGTGCCAGATTTCTTCCCATTGATGGGTTGAGATGGAGTGCCCTATATCTTGTGCCCATTTGATTTGGCATTCTTTAATTTGCTCCTCTTCCATCTTCCATCTCAAGAGGACTTTGTAGATCTTACTAATATTTTTAGTCGTTTTTTTCACTATAGGTTCCCATACAAGGTCCTCCATAAAGTCTGTTTTTTTATCTTTTCTGAATCTTTCATGCACCTGGTGGTACTGGAACCAAGTCAACCCGGGGAATTCTTGTCTAATTTCATCAAGCGTTTTTAGTTCTGTGATGCCTGAATTGGTTTTTTTCAATACTTGTTTGTAAGTTAACCAGAGCTTTGGGTCTGCTGATTCTTTTCTATGCCCCGCCTCCATCGGTGATACCCACAGCGGTATCCGAGGAAAGAGCCTATTTTTATGTCGCTCCCAAGTTTTTATCAGCGCTGCTCTTATGACGTGTCGATTGAAATTCTTTTCCGTCCTTTCCTTCCCGTACATTAGGTAGGCATGCCACCCTGTACGAAGGTTGTGACCCTCAAGTGTTGCAATCTGGGAGTTTTGAGGAAAGGCCCATTCTTTAATTGCCGTCAGGTTACATGCTTCGTAATAGCATCTAATGTCTGGAAGTCCCAAGCCTCCTCTCCCCTTCTCATCCGACATTAATTTTAAGCTTATCCTTGCTTTTTGGTTCTTCCATATAAATCCTCTAATGTCTCTATCCCATTTTTTAAAAAGGAAGTCATTTCTAATGATTGGGATGGTTTGGAAGAGGAAGAGGAGCCTCGGGAGTACCGACATTTTTATCGCGGCGATCCTTCCTAGGAGGGAGATGTTCTTATGTTTCCAAGATTCTAAATCCTTCGCTACCTCTTTCCAGAGTTGCTCGTAATTATTTTTTAATAATTGTGTGTTGTTGGGTGTCAGGGTAATTCCCAGATATTTGACTTTAGTTGTTACCTCAATGCCCGATAGTAGTTGTAATTGTTCTTTTTCCTTTTTACTTAGGTTCTTTGTCAGAAATTTAGTTTTCCCTGTGTTTATTTTGAAGCCGGCGTTTGTTCCAAACTTTTCAAGTTTGGTCATCCACTTTTTTATATTTTTTATTGGGTCCTCAATTATACACACCAAATCATCTGCGTATACCCTTAGTTTAATAGTTTCCTTCCTTATTTGGATGCCCTTAAGTTCTCTATCCATATTTATGTCTCTTACCAGCGCCTCCATTACTAGAATGAAGAGGAGTGGTGAGAGAGGGCAACCTTGTCTGACTCCCCGATTTATTTGAAAAGGTTTTTGGCTAGTGTGTCCATTTATTATTGTGGTTGCGGTTTGTTTTCGATATAATGTTGCTACTATTTTTTGAAAATAATATCCCATGTCCAATTCTTTCGTAAGGCATTTGATGTAGTCCCAACTAATTTTATCAAAAGCCTTTTCGGCGTCAACAAATAGTAGGGCTGCCTTTTTTTCGTTGTGGATCTCATAATATTCTATAATATCAATTAATGCTCTGGTGTTTTCTTTTAGCTGTCTCCCCGGGATGAAACCTTTCTGGTCTTGAGACGCCCATCCTTTTAGGAAGGTCTTACACTTTATGCAAATTGTCTCTCAGTGGCAACCAATTCCCTCTGTCTGGTGCCTTAAGAGTGTTGGACTTCTGAGGCTGGCCAATCAGAGTCCTTTATGCAAATAATCCCACAGTGGCAACCAATCGAAAAAATGGCACATATTCCTCTGCACCTCCTGCCCTCCGCAAACACTGACTTTTCTTATATACATAGATAGATAGATAGATCTACGGTGACGATCGTGCCATCACCACCCAAGCAGGGAGCTTTGAAATAGTTGAACAGAAGCTCTCCAAAGCGTTAGCTGCTCTTACTACTTATTACAGAACAAACCAGGTGAATCCTAATCGATCTAAGGACAACCTCTTAACCTCTCACCCATTAGAGTCAACTTCCTTGGACGCTGTTTGGATGTGATCACTTGCAGCGACGGAGCGATGGACTGGATGCGGATGATTGGCTGGTTGGGGTCGTAGGTCCCAGGGACGGCCAGCTCCAGATCCCGGCACATGAGGAGCTTCGGGGAGACGTACTGGAGCTCCAAGGAGGTCAGCTATGAGTTCGGAGGCAAAAAGAAGAGTCTCCTAAATGGGGAGGCTTCTAAGTTCCCAAGGAACCACTGATAAAGTAATTTTATTTCTTTATTTACGACATTTATATGCCGCCCTTCTCACCCTGAAGGGGGTTCAGAGGGGCTTACAAGTCATATCTACATAAAAACATACTATATTATTGGCATAATATTAATACATCATTAATAATATTAGTACTAGCTGAACCCGGCACGCGTTGCTGTGCCCTATGTTGGTGATGTGAGAATGTTAGGGTATGTATGTTGTGGAAGTGATGTGAGCATGTTTGTTGTCTGTATATGTATGTGTGTGTTTGTGTGTTTATAGTTGTATGTGTGTATGGTTTTTTGGGGGTTTGTGTGCATGTGTGTGTGGGGGTATTTGTGTGTGTATATATATGTGTGTGTTTGTTTTTGTGTGTGTTGTTGGTATGTGTGTATGTATTTGTGTGTTGTTATCTGTGGGTGTTTTGTGTTTGATTACGTGTATATATATGTGTGTGTTTGTGTATGTATATGTATGTATGTGTATATATGGAGAGGTGGGGATAGGTGTGTGTTTATTTGTGTATGTATTAATGTGGATCTGTATGTTTTGGTGTGTAGATATTTGTGTTTGTATGTGGTTGTGTTGTTATGTGGGTTTTTATATGTTGTTTTGTTTTTATGTGTGTGTGTATGTGTAGAGGAGGAGGCCGAAGAGGAGGGCGATGGGGAAGCGCTCGATTTCCTTCCCCCGCGGCCCTCTCCTCGGGCAGTGGAGGAGAGGCGGTTAAGGGCTCTCCTACGCCGGCCGCGGCGTCCTCCCGGGATGTGTGCTGTTGGGTCCCGGGAGCCGCGTGGAGGATGTCGCCTCGTTGGTCTCAGGAGTGGTTAGTAAGCGGCAGAGGAGGGGGGCATGGCGTGGGATGTTGCGCATGCTTGGTATTGTGATGTGTCTATGGCGGCCGATTTGTGTGTCTGGGGTTTTTTGCGCATGCGTAGTAATTTAGTTTTTCGGGGGATGTTTTGGGGGCTTTGTGTTGTGTGTAGGGGTGTTTCAGTGGGTGGTTGATGTACCTCGGGGTGGGGATGAGTGGCCCTGGGTTTTATTGTGTGTGTGGGGAATGTAGTTTTGGCGTGCATTTGCCCCGTTGCACGACCACTTCCCTTTTATATATATAGATTATATAATTTGTTCAACTTAAGCCATCTGAGGGCTCGCACTAAGACCCTAAACTATCTAATCCGTTAACTGCTTTTTGGTGACGATACTGCTCTTGTCGCCCATTCAGAAGCAGCCCTGCACCGCCTCACATCCTGCTTTGCAACAGCTGCAGAGCTGTTTGGGCTGGAAGTCAGCCTGAAGAAAACGGAAGTCCTCTACCAGCCCACACCACAGGAAGAACACCATCATCCCCACGTCAGCATAGGCACATCTGTGCTTAAGTCCGTTCAGCAGTTCACCTCCCTGGGAAGCATCATCTCTTCAGACGCCAAGATTGACAAAGAGATCGATCACAGATTAGCAAAGGCATAGAGTGCATTCGGAAGGCTTCACGAAAGAGTCTGGAGCAACAAGCACCTGAGGCAAAGCACCAAAATCAGTGTGTACAGAGCTATCGTACTGTCTCTTCTCCTCTATGGGTTTGAAACATGGGTCACCTATCGCCAACACCTGCGACTCCTCGAACGCTTTCATCAGCGCTGTCTTCGCACAATCCTAAATGTACACTGGACGGACTATGTGAAGAATGTTGCTGTCCTTGAGCAAGCAGGGATCACCAGCATTGAGGCCATGCTATTGAGAACACAGCTGCGCTGGGCAGGGCACGCCTCTAGGATGGAGGACCACCGCCTCCCTAAGATACTATACGGTGAACTTGCCATGGGTCAGCGCAAGAGAGGCGCCCCCGAAAAGAGATATAAGGACTCCCTGAAACAACACCTCAGACTCAGCCAGATTGATCACCAACCATGGTCCACCCTGGCCTCACATCGGGAGGCGTGGGGACGCACTATCCACAATACTGCGGCCTCTTTCGAGAAGACATGCCGAACGGGTCTCGAAGAGAAACGACAAAGCAGAAAGCACCGCAACTTGGAAACAACATCACCCAAGGAGATTTTCTGCTGTGCTTTCTGCAACCGCACGTGCCTATCTCAGATTGGCCTTTTTAGTCATCAACAGGGTGAGTCCTTCCTAAGAATCTTCATTCGCAAAGTAATGCTGAGAGAGAGAGATTATATAATATTATATTGATGCTGGGGGAGGGGACCTGACGTCACAAGAGACAAGATGGAACTGTCTTGTAAAATAAAGGCAGATCTGTAACAAGGAAATAATAATAATATTAATAATAATAATAATAATCTTTATTTATACCCCGCCACCATCTCCCCAACGGGAACTCGGAGCGGCTGACATGAGGCCAAGCCCAACAACACAGCAATCAAGGTAAAATCAAACAAACAACAACATAATCAATTACATAAGACGTTAACCGCAAAATACAACATGTAGCTTCTGCTGAGAATGGACGGCAGGCCGGACACCGTACCCGATTGTTTCCATCAGTGCCTGGAGGCCGTGACTGGTTGGCTGTGGGCCAGCCGGCTGAAGGTGAACCAGTCGAAGACGGAGATCTTGTGGCCTGGTCGGCCTGGACGGGATGAGTGCCGGTTGCCTACCCTGGATGGCGAACGGCTTAGCCTATCGCCTATTGTCAAGAGCTTAGGTGTCCAGCTGGACCCCCTGCTGTCCATGGAGGCCCAGGTCTCCGCGGCCAGCAGGGCGTCATTTTTCCACCTACGACAGGCTAGGCGACTGGCACCCTACCTTTCCAGGGGCGACCTGGCCACGGTGATCCAAGCGACGGTCATCTCGAGATTAGACTACTGTAACGCCCTCTACGTTGGCCTTCCCTTGGCGACAATTCGGAAACTCAAGCTAGTGCAGAATGCCGCGGCTCGCTTGCTGCTGGGAATGTCGCGTAAGGGAGCACATTACGCCCATCCTCCGGCAGCTGCACTGGCTACCTATTGAGTACCGAATTGTTTTCAAGGTGTTGGTGTTAACCTTTAAGGCTCTACACGGCCTAGGGCCTGCGTACCTGAGGGACCGCCTTGCCCCATACATTCCCCCGAGATCACTGCGTTCAGAGGAGTCGAATCTACTCCTGATTCCATCGGTCCGCTCCTGTCGCTTGTCTGCAACCAGGCAAAGGGCTTTCTCCGTGGCGGCTCCGGTACTCTGGAACTCTCTCCCGGACGACGTCCGGGCCGCCACGGAGCTTATCCCGTTTCGCAGGGCCTGCAAGACCGCCCTGTTCAGACTGGCCTTCGGCTAGGCGAATAAGACGAACGTACTCATCTGTATATTTCAGCACCCTGGTTCAGGGAATGCTATAACATGTGACACAATCAATCTCGGGACCTATGCTGTGTTTTATGTTTTTATGTTGTATTTTATTGTACGGCGACATGAATGCTATATTGTTATCCGCCCCGAGCCTGCAGGGAGGAGAGGAATAAAAAATGGAACAAATAAATAAATAAATAGTGGCTCCTTCACCTGAGGCAACTGCTTCGAAATGCGCCGGAAAACATGGTAGTAGAGGTCCCAGGCCTGCGTGAGGTCCTTGACGTTTCCCGATTTCATGTATTTCCTGCACCACTCCTGGGCTTCCATTAAATCTCTGCCATAAGCCTACAGAATAACGGAGGAAGGAGATGGACATTTGCATCTGATGATAGGAGGAGTAAATACATAAATATTGTCAATAAATGTTCTGCCTTGCAGCTTCCAACTTGCAATGGATCGAGGGGCGAGGCTATATATGAAACCCCTACCTGATTGAAGGAGGTTTCCTTGAGCGTCTGAGGCCCGCGCTCCATCATGGCGTGCAGCGGCTCCAGCACTTCAAACATCCCCTTGACGTTCCTCTCCCCGAAGTACAGGCGGGAGGCCTCTTCCAGCCCTTCGTGCCACATCTCGTGCCAAAGGATGGCCACGCGGATGAGCTCTTCACTCACCTGGGAGCGGAGAAGAGAGAAACCATGAGGTTCATCTATGCTGACGATCGTGCCATCACCACTCAAGCAGGGAGCTTTGAAAGGGTTGAACAGAAACCTTAGGTCAGCGTTTCTCAACCTGGCGGGGTCGCGAGGGGATATCAGAGGGGTCACCAAAGGCCATCATAAAACACAGTATTTTCTGTTGGTCACTGCGGTTCTGTGTGGGAAGTTTGGCCCAATTCTCTCGTTTGTGGGGTTCAGAATGTTCTTTGATTGTAGGTGAACTAGAAATCCCAGCAACTACAACTCTGAGATATCAAGGTCTATTTTCCCCAAACTCCACCAGTGTCCACACTTGGGCATATTGCGTATTCATGCCAAGTTTGGCCCAGATCCATCATTGTTTGAGTCTACAGTGCTCTCTGGATGTAGGCGAACTACAACTCCCAAACTCAAGGTCAATGCCCACCAAACCCATCTGGTGTTTTCTGTTGGCCACAGGAGTCCTGCATCCCAAGTTTGGTTCAATTCCATTGTTGGTGGTGTTCAGAATGCTCTTTGATTGTAGGTGAACTATAAATCCCAGCAACTACAACTCCCAAATGACAAATTCATTCCCCCCAACCCCACCAGTATTCAAATTTGGGTGTATCGGGTATTTGTGCCAAATTTGGTCCAGTGAATGAAAATAAATCCTGCATATCAGATATTTACATTACGATTCATAACAGGAGCAAAATTAGAGTTATGAAGTAGCAAACTGATTTTATGGTTTGGGGGTCGCCACAACATGAGGAACTTATCAAGGGGTCGCGGCATTAGGAAGGTTGAGAACCACTGCTTTAGGTGATCTTACTGCCTATTACGGGAAAACTAGCTTGCAGTATCCATGTTTTACATTTAGACAAATGACCAGCCACTGCCAGAAGGGACAGAGAGTTTCACCTATGCTGACGATCGTGCCATCACTGCTCAAGCAGGGAGCTTTGACATGGTTGAACAGAAGCTCTCTAAAGCTTTAGGTGCTCTTACTGCCTATTACAGGGAAAACCAGCTTGCTTCATCCAGGCCCGGATTAGCGGACTGTGCCGCCCAAGGACCCCCTGTCTAAATGCCGCCCCCCCAGGGGGCGGGGCCTCTTGCGGGGGGCGGGGCCGGCGTGACGGACAAGGCGCGGCTAGAAGTCCCGCCCTAGGGAGACTCACGTGGCTTCCCTGCTGCCGCGCGCGCCGCCCCTCCCTCCCTGAAGGAAGGAGTGGCGCCCGCCTGTGCAAGCTCGGCGGCAGCGGGAGAAGCCGCATGAGTCGCCCTAGGGGAGGGACTTTCAGCGGCGCCTTGTCCGTCATGCCGGCAGCGGCTCGCCCCTCCTCCCTTCACTGAAGGAAGGGGGCAACCAACCGTGACGGACAAGGCGCCGCCGCCGAAGTCCCGCCCTAGGGCGACTCACGCAGCTTTCGCCGCCGCCGCCCCGCCGCCTGTGCCCCAAATACGAGCGGGCGGCGGGGGAAGCCGCATGAGTCGCCCTAGGGGGCGGGACTTCCAGAGGCGCCTTGTCCGTCACGGCGGTTCCGCCCCCCTCCCTTCACTGAAGGATGAGTGGCGCCCGCCTGTGCGAGCGCGGCGGCAGTGGGGGAAGCCGCGTGAGTCGCCTTA
The DNA here is from genome assembly GCA_030556195.1 of Anolis apletophallus. Taxonomy (NCBI): domain Eukaryota; kingdom Metazoa; phylum Chordata; class Lepidosauria; order Squamata; family Anolidae; genus Anolis; species Anolis apletophallus. The sequence continues at coordinate 14,568,117 of JARBWK010000017.1, read as the reverse complement.
GGGGCGGGACTTCAGTGGCGCCTTGTCCGTCACACCGGCAGCGGCTCAGCCCCTCCTCCCTTCACTGAACGGAGGGGGCGAACCGGCGTGACGGACAAGGCGCCGCCGGAAGTCCCGCCCCTAGGGCGACTCACGCAGCGCCGCCATCCCGCGCGCCCATGCCCCAAATCTGAGCGGGGCGGCGGCGGGGAAGCCGCATGAGTCGCCCTAGGGGAGGGACTTTCAGCGGCGCCTTGTCCGTCATGCCGGCAGCGGTTCCGCCCCTCCTCCCTTCACTGAAGGGAAGGGGGCGCAACCGGTGTGACGGACAAGGCGCCACCGGAAGTCCCGCCCCTAGGGCGACTCATGCGGCTTTCGCCGCCGCCGTCCCGCTCGCCCGTGCCCCAAATACAAGCGGGGCGGCGGTGGGGGAAGCCGCATGAGTCGCCCTAGGGGCGGGACTTCCAGAGGCGCCTTGTCCGTCACGGCGGTTCCGCCCCTCCCTTCACTGAAGGATGAGTGGCACCGCCTGTGCAGTGCAGCGGCAGTGGGGGAAGCCGCGTGAGTCGCCTTAGGGGCGGGACTTTCAGTGGCGCCTTGTCCGTCACACCGGCAGCGGCTCGGCCCCTCCTCCCTTCACTGAAGGGAGGGGCGGAACTGGCGTGACGGACAAGGCGCCGCCGGAAGTCCCGCCCCTAGGGCGACTCACGCAGCGCCGCCATCCCGCTCGCCCATGCCCCAAATATGAGCGGGGCGGCGACGGGGGGAAGCCGCGTGAGTCGCCCTAGAGGCGGGACTTCCAGCGGCGCCGTGTCCGTTATGGCGGTTCCGCCCCTCCCTTCACTGAAGAAAGGAGTGGCGCCCGCCCGCGCAAGCGGGGCGGCGGCGGGGGAAGCTGCGTCAATCGCCCTAGGGGCGGTGGGACTTCTCCCCGGCTCCTTGTCCCTCGCGCGGGCAGGCGCCACTCCTTCCTTCACCCCTTCCTTCAGGCCCGGAAATGCCGCCCCCCAAATCCGCTGCCCGAGGTCATGGCCTCGGGTGGCCTTATGGGTAATCCGGGCCTGGCTCCATCAATATTTAACATTTACACAAATGATCAACCACTGCCAGAAGAAACAGAGAGTTTCATCTATGCCAGACCTGGGCATTCTTGCGGCCCGCGGGCCACATGCGTCCCAGCGGCTGATGCTGACCGGCCCGGGGCTCCCTCAAAGCTTTGTCCTGAAGAGAGGGAGGCAAACTCCCATTGGGGCAGCTACACGCAGAGCATGCCTTTGCCCTCCCCCCCTCCTCGCGCACTCCCCCCTCCCACTTGCCTCGCGCTCTTTCCCTTCTTCTGTTTCCTGTCTTCCCTCCCGGTTTCCTTCCTCCTTTCCCTCCCTCTCTCTTTCCCCCTTTCATTCCTTCCCCCTTCCACCACATGAACGCAAGAGGGAAGGAGGGGGAGTGCGCGAGGGAGAGGGGGCGGGGCCAGAGTGGGAAAGGGGCGGGGATGAGGCCAGAGCACGAGGGGGGGCTTCCATTCCCTCCTCGTCTTCCTCCTCTTCTCTTCTGCCTCTTTGGGCATATTGAGGATTCGTGCCAAGTTTGGTCCTGATCCATCATTATTTGAGTCCACAACACTGCTCTCTGGATGGAGGTGAACTACAACTTCCAAACTCAAGGTAAATGCCCAGCAAATGCCCAGTACTTTCTGTTGGTCTCATGAGAGTTCAAGATGGCTGAATGGCCATCTGTGGGGAATGCCTTGATTGTGTTTTTTCCTTTATGGCAGAACAAGGTTGGACTGGATGGCCCTTGGAGGTCTCTTCCTGCTCTAGGAACCTGTTGTTGTTGTTATTATTATTATTATTGGCTGAATGGCCATCTGTGAGGAGTGCCTGGATTGTGTTTTTCCCTTATGGCAGAAGGAGGTTGGACTGGATGGCCCTTGGAGGTCTCCTCCTGCTCTAGGAACCTGTTGTTGTTGTTATTATTATTATTATTATTATTAGCAGAGGCTGAATAAATATTATGCCTTAATATTCGGGGTTATAGGCCTGTGTGGAAGGGCCCCGGCAGAAGGAGGTTGGACTGGATGGCCCTTGGAGGTCTCCTCCTACTCTAGGAACCTATTATTATTATTATTATTATTATTATTGGCTGAATGGCCATCTGTGAGGAGTGCCTTGATTGTGTTTTTCCCTTATGGCAGAAGGAGGTTGGACTGGATGGCCCTTGGAGGTCTCCTCCTGCTCTAGGAACCTGTTGTTGTTGTTATTATTATTATTATTATTATTATTAGCAGAGACTGAATAAATATTATGCCTTAATATTCGGGGTTATAGGCCTGTGTGGAAGGGCCCTGGCAGAAGGAGGTTGGACTGGATGGCCCTTGGAGGTTTCCTCCTACTCTAGGAACCTATTATTATTATTATTGGCTGAATGGCCATCTGTGAGGAGTGCCTTTATTGTGTTTTTCCCTTATGGCAGAAGGAGGTTGGACTGGATGGCCCTTGGAGGTCTCGGCCTGCTCTAGGAACCTGTTGTCGGAACCAAGGCGGTTGGGGAAAAGGGCGGGAGAACTCACCATCATGGCCTGCTGGACCAGCGTGTTGCTGTGTTCGCACATGTTCTTCAGGATCTTGTTGGCGGCATTGTGGCGGGCGGTCGTGGTCGACTTGGAAGCCACCGTCAAGGGGTAGATCAAAGCCTGGGACCAGAGGGGAGCCACGTATAAACAGCCTGGAGGCCAAAGGAAGGCTTGGCGGAGGAGGAAAGGCAAAGCCGGGGAAGCTTACCTGCGGGTGGTAGCGGCCGATGTCCGTCAGAAGCTGGTAAATGAGGCGGCCCACCAATGGGCGAGGAGTGTCGATCCTCGCAATGAGCTGAGGGATGACCTGGTTGGGAGACGGAAATGAACACCGAAGCGTGTCCGCCATTAACAAAGCCATTCTGAAATTTTGGAATTAATTTGGGAAATTCCAATTTTTGGGGGAAAATTTCGGGAAACTCTGAAACATTTTGGGAAAATTTCAGGAAATTCCCCAAAACTTGGGAAAATTTCAGGAAATTCCAAATTTTTTTGGGAAAATTTCAGGCAATTCCGAAATTTTTCGGGAAAATTTCAGGAAATTCCAAAATTTTTCGTCTCCTGGTTGGGAGACGGAAATGAACACCGAAGCGTGTCCGCCATTAACAAAGCCATTCTGAAATTTCAGAATTAATTTGGGAAATTCCTATTTTTTTGGGAAAATTTCAGGAAATTCCAAAAAAAATTGGGAAATTTTCAGGAAATTCCTATTTTTTCGGGAAAATTTCAGGAAATTCTGAAATTTTTTGGGAAAATTTCAGGAAATTCCAAAAAAATTGGGAAAATTTCAGGCAATTCCGAAATTTTTCAGGAAAATTTCAGGAAATTCCAAAAAATGGGAAAATTTCAGGCAATTCTGAATTTTTCAGGAAAATTTCAGGAAATTCCAAATTTGGGGGGGGGAAATTTCAGGAAATTCCCAAAAAAAATTGGGAAAATTTCAGGAAATTCTGAAAATTTTTGGAAAGATTTCAGGAAATTCCAAAAAAAATTAGGAAAATTTCAGGAAATTCTGAATTTTGGGGGGGGAAATTTCAGGAAATTCCAAATTTTGGAAAGATTTCAGGAAATTCCCCCAAAATTAGGAAAATTTCAGGAAGTTCTGAATTTTGGGGGAAATTTCAGGAATTCCGAAATTTTTCCGGAAAATTTCGGAAGCCATTCAGATTCGAAGCGACTGCACCCCCTACATCCGGAACGAGTTTTGAACCATTTTTTTAAAATCAAACAGGCCTAGTATGTATGCATGCATGCACATATATATTCATATATATTCATATTTTTGGTTTGCAGGTTGTTTGAATTAGAAAAGGAGTCCTGGTCTTAACGCGAGTTGCTCACCTGTAGCCAGGTATCGATCTGGATGGCCTTGACCCCTTCCACCAAGGCCTCGTTGACCTCAGGCCAGTGGCCATAGTCGAACCACTAAGTAAGGACTCTGCAGAAAGAGAAGCCGGGTGAGTTTTTTCAAGCCATTGCCTTGAAAATACGGCCTGTCTCGGGGAAGCATCCCTGCTCCATCCATGTCTAACACTGGCACAAATGACCAGCCACTGCCAGGAGGGACAGAGAGTTTCATCTATGCTGACGATCGTGCCATCACCACCCAAGCAGGGAGCTTTGACATGGTTGAACAGATTTTATCCAATGGGAGGGGAAATAGACTGAGGGGCGAGAGCGGGTGGAGGCCTGCAGCCTCCGATCACCTGCTGCTCTGCTCTCCTCTGCTGCGGCGGCGGCGTCTGGGTCCGCTTTGCCATCCTCTGGGCTGGGTCCATTGGGCCATTCCATCTTGGTTCGCACCTTGTCTTCTTGAATTTAGTTTAATTTTAGTGGTTTTTATTATTATTTTATAATAATTTTATTATAATAATATAATAAATAATATAATATAATGTTATATTATCTATCTATTACATATAATAAAAGTCAGTGTTTGCGGGCGGTGGGCAGGTGGGCCGAGCGCCGGGAGGAATATGTGCCAGCGTTTCGATTGGCTGCCACTCTGGGATTATTTGCATAAATGGCTCTGACTGGCCAGCCTCAGAACTCTAAGCCTCTAAGGCACCAGGAGATTGGTTGCCACTGAGGGAGTATTTGCATAAAGGACTCTGAATGGCCATCTACATTCCAACATTCTAAGGTGACGCAGAGGGAAAAGGAAAGGCCTCAGGCAGTCAGGCACTGCGACCCACAACAATGACGGATCAGGACCAAACTTGGCACACAAGGGGCCCAATGCATAACGGACTCTGCATGGCCAACATTCCAACATCCAAAATCTCAAAGGTGCCAGGGAGCGCACTAAAAAAAGGCTTCCTTCAGCTGATTTAACAAACTAGGCCTCAGCCTGATTTGGCAGTAAGGCTTCCTCTACTTGATTTTCCAGACTAGGTCCACAACAATGACAGAACAAGACCAAACTTGGCCCACAGACCCCCCAAGATGCACTCTAAATCTTGGTGCAGTTTGAGGTAGGATGCACCATGGATGACGGAAATTGCAGTACTTTAACTCACTTGCTTACAGCACAGTAGCCCACACCAATGATGGATCAGGACCACACTTCCCACACAGAGGCCCAATGCAAGACCAAGCTTGACACACAGTGCCCCTATGACCCACTCTACATTCTACTGCCGTATGGAGAAGAGTGGGACTTGAGGTACCTCCATGGATTATGGGATTTGTAGTACTTTCAAAGCCTTCATTTCCCACAGACCACTGCAGCCCTGAACAAAGACCTAAAAGACTACACTTGGCACCAGTGCCCCCATGACCAGTCTCCATCCTTCTACAGTTTACAGGAGGGTGGACCATGGATGATGGGACTTGAAGTACCAAAGACCAACCTTGGCACACAATGCCTTTCTCAAATAACCTGGGCACCGCCGGGTCCCCAAGCTAGTAATTTCAATATATTATAATGTGTGTGTGTATGAAGAGCGGTCCCCCCAACTCCGGCGCTGGCTAAACGGTGGGTCAACAGTGCGTGGTCTACCGCAGTCTTTCTCAACCAGTGTGCCACGGCACACTGCTGGCTTGGCACTGCCCCCCCTCAAGGCTGGAGCAGCTGCTGGGAGAGGTGAAGCCGGGGGAAAGAGAGGGGCATGACTCGGCCTGGCTCCACCCCTCCCCCCGGCTTCGGCACTCCCAGCAGCTGCTCCCAGCAGGCCACCAACCCCAGCCATTCTTTACTGTGTTAGAGTGTCATTTTGTGTCATTTTGGTTGGTGGTGTGCCCCATTTTTTAATGTTAAAAGTGTGCCGCGGCTCAAAAAAGGTTGAGAAACACTGGTCTACCGTATCAAACGCTGCTGTCAGATCTAACAGGACGAGCAGGGCTGACCCACCCCGGTCCAGCTGGCGGCGAAGTTGGTCTGTAATGGCGATAAGCACGGTCTCCGTCCCATGCCCAATACGGAAGCCGGACTGGAAGGGATCGAGTCCAGTTGTGTCTTCTAAGAACCGCTGCAGCTGATCCGCTGCTGCCCTCTCAATTACCTTGCCTAAAAGGGCAAGTTGGACACAGGCCTGTAATTGAGGGAGCCGAAGGATCTAAATTCGGCTTCTTCAGCAGCGGTCTTACCATGGCCTCTTTCAATCCCCCCGGGAAGACTCCTTGCTCAAGGGAGCTATTTATGATCGTGCCCAGGGGGTCACGTATTATGATATTAATACTAATATGAATATTTCTTGATATATTAATATGTTAATATTAATGATGTGTAATATATAGAAAATATAGTAAATAAATAAATAAATAATGCAGTTCTGCCTTTAGGTGCGGCCCTCCATAATATTTTTTTGGCTCTTGTGTGGCCCCTTGGAAAAAATAATTGTCCAGCCCTGATCTAGACAAATGGCCAGTCACTTCCAAAAGGCACAGAGAGTTTCATCTATGCTGACGATCGTGCCATCACCGCTCAAGAAGGGAGCTTTGACATGGTTGAACACAAGCCCTCCAGCTTTAGGTGCTTTCACTGCCTATTACAGGGGAAACCAGCTTGGTCCACCTGTGTTTAACATTGACTCTTTCCCCGTCGATTCGTACCTGAGGGTGTCCTGTAAGTTGTTTCCTCGGGACAAGGAGATGGAGCGGAAGAAGCCCTGCACGGCCGGAACCGTGTACAACAGCAGGGTTTTGGACAAGTCCTGTCGGAGAAACACGTGTCTTGCTTTAGAGCAGGTGTAGGCAAGCCCAGGCCCGGGGGAGGGAGTCAGCCCCTTGGGCCCTTTTCTCAGCCCCTCCCCTCTCAACATCATCATATCCTTCCTTCTCTCTTTCCTTCTCCCTCCTTCCTTTCCACTCCTTTTTCCTTCCTCCTTCCCTCTCTTTCTCCTTCATTGCTTTTGTCTTTACGTCCCTCTCTCTTTCCTCCCTCCTTCCATTCTCTTCCAGTCTTCTTTCCATCCTTCTATTCCTTTCTTCCTACTGTCCTTCCTTCTTCCCATTTGTCTTTCCTTCCCTCTCTCTTTCCTCCCTCCCTTCCTTTCCACCCTTCTCTTCTTCCCTTCCAACCTTCCTTCTCTTTTTTCTTCCTTCCCTCTTTCTCTTTCCTTCCTTCCCTTTGGTCTTTCCTTCCTTTCCTCCCTCTTTCTCCTTTCTTTCCTTCCTCCCCTCTTTCCTCCCTCCCTCCCTCTTTCTCCTTCCTTCCTTCTCTCTTTCCTCCCTCCATTCCCTTCCTTCCTTCCATCCATCCCTTCTCTTCTTCCCTTCCACCCTTCCTTCTCTTTCTTCCTCCCTTTTGTCTTTCCTTCCCTCTCTTTCCTCCCTCCATTCTCTTCCATCTTTCTATTCCTTTCTTTCTACCTACTTTCCTTCCTTCTTCCCATTTGTCTTTCCTTCCCTCTCTCTTTCCTCCCTCCCTTCCTCCATTCCTTTCACCCCTCCTTCCATCCCTTCTCTTCTTCCCTTCCTTCTCTTTTTTCTTCCTTCCCTCTTTCTCTTTCCTTCATTCCCTTTGGTCTTTCCTTCCTTTCCTCCCTCTTTCTTTCTCCTTCCTTCCATTTTTTCTTTCCTCCCTCCCCTTTCTCCTTCCTTCTTTCCCTTTTGTCTTTCCTTCCCTCTCTTTCCTCCCTCCATTCTCTTCCATCTTTCTATTCCTTCCTTCTTCCCATTTGTCTTTCCTTCCCTCTCTCTTTCCTCCATTCCTTTCACCCTTCCATCCATCCTCTTCTTCCCTCCCAACCCTCTTTCTCTTTCCTTTCCCTTTTGTCTTTCCTTCGTTCTCTCTTTCCTCCCTCCATTCCCTTCCTTCCATCCATCCATCCCTTCTCTTCTTCCCTTCCACCCTTCCTTCTCTTTCTTCCTCCCTTTTGTCTTTCCATCCCTCTCTTTCCTCCCTCCATTCTCTTCCATCCTTCTATTCCTTTCTTCCTACTTTCCTTCCTTCTTCCCATTTGCCTTTCCTTCTCTCACTCTTTCCTCCCTTCCTCCCTTCCTTTTCCACCCTTCCTTTCATCCCTTCTCTTCTTCCCTTCCTCCCTCCCTTCTACACACACACATGCACTTACTGAAGGTATATCCACAAGATTTTTAACAATTTTGTGCGCCAAAGTTTGGACCCATTGAGAGGCCGAACGGGTCACCCTCCCAGCCACCCCTGTGAAGCATTTCGGAGTGCTGGACAAGGGATGGGGGAAGGACGTCTGAAAGAAGGCCGCAAAGCCAACGTGAGCGAGGCCCACCTCTGTCACTTTCTTCTGGACTGGCGACGGGACGGGGCTGTTCTCGGTGCTCTCGGCCTCGCTCTCACTGTTGCTGCCCTCCGCGTTGGCGCTGGCGACGCTGGCCCCGCTGGTGTGGCGCAGCTTCTTCTTCTCGTCCCGGGCCTGGTTCTGGTGCTTGTAGTGAAGCACGGCCTCAAAGTTCATCACCGCCCAAGCGTGCCAGGCCTGCGGGACGCCAAAGAAAAGAAAAGAAAAGCCATCAGGAGAGGCAGAAGCAGGCCTCTCAAGGTCAAAGGAATGCGTTCATGTTTTGCAGCCCTCCATCCATACCAGGGTTTGGGGCCACAGAAACAAGCCTGCAGCTGTACTTCAGCTCCATGTACTTTTGTTTGTTACACTAGGCTACACAGCCAGTTGTCTACCTGCCTGCATAGTGCTATGGCACTTTGGCGCATTTGCGGCTTGCTTTCTTCCCCCCTTCAGCCCCCCCTCCTTCCGAGTGGGATCTATCGGCACCACCGGCTCCATAGCGACCACGGAGGTTCACCTTATTTGGCCAGTGCGTCTATAGGATCTACCTGCCCCGGTTTGTGAATTACTGCATATTGCTTTGGGGTTTTCCCCAGTGAATCCACATTATTGAACTTTATTTTGAATTTGCTCGTTCTGGGCTACGTCATTCAAGAGCAACGCCCTTCATTGGTAGACGCGATACCTGGGCGACTTCCCCACAGAGCGCGCTCCGGTGACGTCTTAATGCTATAGATCTACGAATTCTCCAGAGCTTACACGGCTAGTGTGCTAATTTATGATTACTTTGGGGCTTCTCCCAACATTTAACTTTATTTGGCTTTTGTTTGCTAGCTATGCCACGTTTAGGAGGTGTGACTATCTCCATTGCCTAACGTCAGACTTAGGCGACTTACATACAGGACGCGCCTTAGTGACGTCACAGCACCACAGATTTACTAACTTTCCAGAGCAAGCGGAGCCTAGCGAGATACACACAGGGATCGTGTAGCCTCCCTTACTGGTCTTCTTCCATCTGGATTGCTGTATATCGATTTCCATTATTGTTTTGCCATATTTAGTTTGTGTTATACATGATTGTATGAGAATTGCTTACCTTTCTGGCCTATGTTGAGGCCTGGTGGTGCGATATGCCTGTTATTATATCTGATATGTGATTGATATATGATTGCCATGTGTTTTGCTATATGACTGATATATAATAGCCATTTGTGATCATCTATTTTGTACTGTTACCTCCCACCTGGAAGGCATTACGTCTGACCTATGACTGTATACATGTCGATTGTTATTCCTTATGATATGTATTACTACTGATGTTAGATATTTTCTGGTTATTCAGAGTGACTTTTCCTCAGTGTGTTTCTACTGTTCTGTATACCAGTCCAGCATTGTTCTTTTGTTTGCTTTGTTGGGTTAATGCTCATGTTTTATAACTCTTGTTTTTGGATCTACCTATTGCCTAAGGCAGTGTTTCCCAACCGGTGTTCCGCGGCACACTAGTGTTCCGTGAGCGATCACCTGGTGTGCCGCGGAAAAACCTCTCTTTCCCCCTTTCTTCCCCCTCCTGTCTGCTGCTGCTGCTTGGGGGAGGAGGAGGAGGAAGAGCCGGGCGGTGGCGAAGAAGAAGGGGCTGGGGCGCCGCCTCCTTCGGCCGTTTCCCCTTCGTGCGCCAGCCAGCCTGCCCATCCCGGCTGCCAGGGTGGGCCTGGGCACCTCGGGGAGCCTCGGAAGAAAGGCTCCCTGCAGGGCCCGGGCCCTGCCTGGGAGCCGAGTTTGGCCATCTCGCGTCTTCCGCCGGGCTCAGCGGAACCACGAACCGAGAGAAAGGCTCCCAGGGAGGGCCTGGGCACCTCGGGGAGCCTTTCTCCCAGTTTGCGGCTCTGCCGAGCCGGGCAGGAGACACGAGCCGTCCAAACCTGGCTCCCAGGCAGGACCTGTTCCTTGCGGGGAGCCTTTCTCCTGGTTCGTGGCTTTGCCAAGTCTGGGGAAGCCTCAAGCCGGAAACCTCCAGAACAGGCCCTGTCTGGGAGCCGCCCAGGCCCTGTCTGGGAGCCGGTGGAGTCATCTGGGAGAAAGGCCACCGGGCGCCTGGGCACCTCGGGAGCTTTCTCCCAGGAGAAAGACCCAGTGGGAGCGCCTGGGCACCTCGGGAGCCTGTTCTCCTGGTTCCTTTCCCTGGTTCAGAGCCCAGTGGGAGATGCGAGCCGGCCAAACCCAGCTCCCAGGCAGGGCCTGTTCCTTGCGGGGAGCCTTTCCCCTGGTTCGTGGCTTTGCCGAGCCCGGCGGGAGATGTGAGCCGGCCAAACCCAGCTCCCAGGCAGGGCCTGTTCCTTGCGGGGAGTATTTCTCCTGGTTAGTGGCTCCGCCAAGCCCGGCAGAGCCGCAAACCGGGAGAACGGCTCCCCAAGGTGCCCAGGCCCTCCCTGGGAACCTTTCTCTTGGCTCGCCAAGCCGGGATGGGTCAGCATGCATCTCCCGTGGGGTCAGCGGAGCCGCGAACTGGGCGAAAGGCTCCTCACAGGGTCCAGGCCCTGAGGTGGGCTGCGAGCTGGGCTTGAAAGTGGTGCGAGCCGGGCAAGAGGCTTCGTGCCAAACCTAGGCCCAAGGCCCCTTGGCCTACATCACCTGGCTCCAGGCCACCTTCAAGGATCCTCATCCAATCCAGGACAGGGCTGACTGCCAGGTAGGTGCCAAATTTTCTCAAAAGCTCTCCAGTATGTTCTCTTGGTCCTGGGCGTTCTGTGTGGGAAGTTGGTGTCTTTCTGCCATTCCTGCCAGGATATCTATGTTGTGTTCATTGAAACAGGCCCAGGTTTCACACTGAGCATATAAATACATTTAAAAACATCTTAACTATATGTATGACTGTGTTAGAGTGTCATTTTGTGTCATTTTGGTTGGTGGTGTGCCCCAGGATTTAGGAAATGTAAAAAGTGTGCCGCGGCTCAAAAAAGGTTGGGAAACACTGGCCTAAGGGACTTGGTTGCTTTATTAACACCTGGATTTTTACCCTATTATTTGCATTAGGTGCCTTTGGCTCTTTCGCAGCCATCAGGGATTGAACCCAGTAACTCCCCCCTCCCCCCCGGCATGCAAAATAGCACTCCGCTCCCCTCTTGTGGTTTATTTACCTTGTACCAATTGCGGTCATGCTCCGTGGAAGCGCTGTAGTACTGCAGGACCTTGGGGATGGTGCTCTCATTTATGCCTTGCAGGTTCAGTTGCCACTCGCCCAGTTTCAGGAAGCACCTGAGAAGAGGAGAAAGCAGAGGAAGCGAATGGGACGCAGTTGGCGAGATCTCCAGTTTATGATCTCGTTGCCAAGAGTTGGCGCTAATATTACAAGACGTGGCTCACAAGGCATGGCCTCCTTGAAACCTTGAGTGTTGTTCTAACGTCCCAACGGGATCGCCGAATGTGCCGTACTCACCGCGCCATGAGTTTGTGGAGCTCCTGCCGGTGCTGCTGGTCTTCGGTGGCGATGGCGTGCTGGGCCTGCTGCTGCATCGTCTGGACAAAGTGTTGCATGTGCTGGAAGGCGTCGATCTAAAACGGACAGTGTGGAGACACACGTTAACACGCTACATTGCAGTAAACAAAGAACAACACTCAGAAAACAGGGGAGACCCAGACTAAAATATCTAGGCCAAGGGCTGAGCTAATGTTATCCTCCCCTCCCTGCCTGTTGGCTTCCAAAGCAGTTTCACTCCCTAATTTAAGGGCTGCAAAACATGAACACATTCCTTTGACCTTCTGCCTCTCCCTTCCCTCCCTCTTTCTCTCTCCCTCCATTACCTTCCATCCTTCCTTCTCTTCTCTTCCCTTCCTCCTTCCCTTCCTTCCTCCCCTAATAGCTTTCCTTCTTTCCTCCTTCCTTATCTTCCACCCTTTTGTCCTTCCTTCCCTCTCTCATTCTTTCTCTTTCCTTCCTTCCCTTTTGCCTTTCTTCTCTTTTCTTTATCCTTCCCTTCCACCCTTTCATCCTTCCTTCTTTCCTGCCCTTCCTTTTGTCTTTCCTTTATCCTTTCCCTTCCTTCCATACTTCTCTTCCTCCCTTTCTTCCTTCTCCTTCCTATTTCCCTTCCTTCCTTTCTCCCTTTCCTTCCTTCCTTCCTTCCCTCCCTTCCACCCTTACATCCTTCCCTCCCTCTCCTTCCTTCCTCCTTCCTTCCCTTCCTTCCTTCCCTCCCTCTCCTTCCTTCCTTCCCTCTTCCTTTCCACCCTTACGTCCTTCCTTCCCTCTCTCCTTCTTTCTCCTTCCTTCCTTCTCTTTCCTTTATTCTTCCCTTTCCACCCTTTCATCCTTCTTTCCTGCCTTTCCTTTTGTCTTTCCTTCCTTCTCTTTTTCCTTTATCCTTTCCCTTCCTTCCAACCTTCTCTTCCTCCCTTTCTTCCTTCTCCTTCCTATTTCCCTTCCTTCCTTCCACCCTCTTTCCTTCCTTCCCCCTCCCTCTTCCTTTCCACCCTTACGTCCTTCCCTCTCTCCTTTCTCCTTCCTTCCTTCTTCCCTTCCACCCTTTCATCCTTCTTTCCTGCCTTTCCTTCCTTCTCTCTTTCCTTTATCCTTTCCCTTCCTTCCATTCTTCTCTTCCTCCTTCTTCCTATTTCCCTTCCTTCCTTCCACCCTCACGTCCTTCCTTCCCCCTTTCCTTCTTTCTCCTTCCTTCCTTCTCTTTCCTTTATTCTTCGCTTCCACACTTTCATCCTTCTTTCCTGCCTTTCCTTTCGTCTTTCCTTCCTTTTCTCTTTTCTTTATCCTTTCCCTTCCTTCCATCCTTCTCTTCCTCCGTTTCTTCCTTCTCCTTCCTATTTCCCTTCCCTCCCACCCTCTCTCCTTCCTTCTCCTTCCTTCCTTCCTTCCTTCTCTTTCCTTTTCCCTTCCCTTCCAAATTTCCTCATTCCTTCCTTCCTTCGCTCTTTCTTCCCTCTTTCTCCTTTGGATTTGTTCATGTCCATTCCCCACTGCAGCGTTGGCCACATGGAACCGAGTGTGCCACTCTCCTTGCGTGCGCCGCTCTCCAGCTCTTCCCCACCCGTCCGCACAAGAGGCATTTTGTCATTGTTTGAACTGCCGAGCTCGAACCCGCACGTGGAGAGGGAAGAAAGGAATGCCGAAAATGTGGTGACAAGGGGGAAAGGAGGAAAAGGCGGCCGAGGAAAGGAGGGAGAGACACGTGCTTCTGGTCGGCGCAAAGGAGACATTGTGGACATTCTTTGCCCGCTAAGCTTACCTTGCGGGCGCTCTTCCACATGTGCTTCATGTAGGAATAGGTCACCTGAGGATGCACGGTCGGCAAGGGATGGTCCAGCTGCCGGGAGGGGTCGACGCCCAGCAGCAACACCAGGGTCTTATGGGCCAAAGCCTTGGACAGACAAACAAACAGGAGGAGGAGAGGGTCAAGAGGGAGGCTCGCACGACAACAAGAGCTCGAGCAAACTCTTCGCTTGGACTTCCAGAGGACCATCAGCTCTCTTACTGAGTGAACATGTGCACATGATTGTACTGAGCATGTTCAGACTCCATTTTGAGTCTGGACACGCTCCGTACAATCACATACCTGTGATTTTACTTAGCGTGTGGGAGGTGGATGCGGTGTGCATTTGGACTTGTCCAGGTACAGTATACTATTAATCTATGTATATAATAAAAGTCAGTGTTTGCAGGCGGAGGAATATGTGGCAGTGTTTCGATTGGTTGCCACTGTGGGATTATTGGCATAAAGGACTCTGATTGGCCAGCCTCAGAACTCCAACATTCTAAGGCACCAGACAGAGGGGATTGGTTGCCACTGAGGGAGTATTTGCATAAAGGACTCTGATTGGCCATCTACATTCCAACATTCTAAGGTGACACAGAGGGAAAAGGAAAGGCCTCAGGCAGTCAGTCGCTGCGACCCACAGCAGTGACGGATCAGGACCACACTTGGCACACAGGGGCCCAATGGCCCACTTCACAACCTGGTGTGGTTTAGGGCAGGATGGGCCACGAATGATGGGATTTGCAGTACCTTCGCCTGATTCGCTTCTCAAACAGCTCTGTAGTCCCTATAAATCACAGACCAGGCCCAAAATTGACAGCAAGGCTTCCTCAACTTGATTTTCCTGACTAGGCCCCCAACAATGACAGAACAAGACCAAACTTGGCACACAGACCCCCGAAGATGCACCCTACATCCTGGTGCAGTTTGAGGGAGGATGGACCATGGATGATGGGACTTGCAGTACTTTAATTCACTTCCTTAGAGCACTGTGGCCCACACCAATGACAAATCAGGACCAAACTTGGCACACAGAGGCCACCTTGATTTGTATTTAATGGTCTTGCCGCTTCAAAGTCTGGCTGGTCGCTGCCTGGGGAATCCTTTGTTGGGAGGTGTTAGCTGGCCCTCAACCTCTGAGTATGCCAGCCATAGATGCGGCAAAACGTCAAGAGAGAATGCTTCCGGAACCTGGCCAGACAGCCCGGAAAACTCACAGCAATAAATATAGTATAAATATTTATAAATATATAATATAGTTTAAATATTTGTATTATTATAGTAAATATAGTACAAATATAGTAAATAAATATTTGGGGGCCTAACTGGCCCTCTGGATGCACCCAGGCCTCAAACAAGAGCAACCGGAGGCACTCACCAGGCGCCCGCTCTTGCCGCAAAGGCTGGCGTACTTGAGCCAGGTCCGCATGTCCTCGTGAGGGTTGACCACAAGCGAGCGGACCATAAGGATCCGCTGCCAGTCTTCCACGATCCGCTGGCAGCCCTGAAGAGAAAAGCATTTATGTAATTAAAAAGATAATAATAATAATAGAGTAAAATAATGAACATGTAATAATAATAATAATAGAGTAAAATAATGAACATGTAATAATAATAGTAATAATAGAGTAAAAAATGTAAATATAATAATAAAATAGAGTAAAATAATGTAAATATAATAATAAAATAAAATAATAAATGTAATAAAAAATAATAGAGTAAAATCATGAACGTATAATAATAATAGAGTAAAATAATGTAAATATTATAATAATAAAATAGAGTAAAATAATAAATGTAATACAAATAATAATAGAGTAAAATCATGAATGTGTAATAATAATGATAGAGTAAAATCATGTAAATGTAACAATAATAAAAAGAGAAAAATAATAAATGTAATAAAAGTAATAATAGAATAAAATAATGTAAATGTAATAATAGTAGTAGTAATAGGAATAATAGAGTAAAATAATGTAAATATAATAATAAAATAGAGTAAAATAATAAATGTAATAAAACTAATAATAGAGTAAAATCATGAATGTGTAATAATAATGATAGAGTAAAATCATGTAAATGTAACAATAATAAAAAGAGAAAAATAATAAATGTAATAAAAGTAATAATAGAATAAAATAATGTAAATGTAATAATAGTAGTAGTAATAGGAATAATAGAGTAAAATAATGTAAATATAATAATAAAATAGAGTAAAATAATAAATGTAATAAAACTAATAATAGAGTAAAATCATGAATGTGTAATAATAATAAAAGAGTGAAATAATGTAAATGTAACAATAATAGCGTAAAATAATAAATGTAATAAAAATAATAGAGTAAATAATGTAAATGTGATAATAATAGTAATAGGAATAATAGAGTAAAATAATAAATGTTATAAAATGATAATAATACAGTAAATATAATAATAAAATAGAGTAAAATAATAAATGTAATAAAAATAATAATGTAATAAATTAATAAATGTAATAAAATGATAATACTAGAGTAAAATAATGTAAATATAATAATAAAAAAATAGAATAAAGTAATAAATGTAACAAAAATAATAGAGTAAAATAATGTAAATATAATAATAATAGAGTAAAATAATAAATGTAATAAAATAACAATAGAGTAAAATAATGTACATGTAACAATAATAAATAGAGTAAAATAATAAATGTAATAAAAATAATAATAGAGTAAAATAATGTAAATGTAATAATAATAGAGTAAAATAATAAATGTAATAAAATAACAATAGAGTAAAATAATGTACAAAAATAACAATAAAAAATAATGTAAATGTAAAATAATAAATGTAATAAAAATAATAAAATAACAAGAGTAAAATAATGTAAATGTAATAATAAATAGAGTGAAATCATAAATGTAATAAAAATAACAAAATAATGAAATGTAAAATAATGTACATGCAACAATAATAAATAGAGTAAAATAATAAATGTAATAAAAATAATAATAGATGTAAAAATAATGTAAATGTAATAATAGTAGCAGTAATAGGAAGAACAGAGTAAAATAACAAATGCAAAAAAATGATAATAGAGTAAAATAATTTAAATATAATAAAATAGAGTAAAATAATAAATGTAATTTTTTAAAATAATAGCACAGTAAAATAATAAATAACTTCTTACTTGAGTATAAGCCTAAAAAAAAGCTGAAAAACTCGGCTTATACTCAAGTATATACGGCAATTGGATTAAACCATGGCAACTGTATAGCAGCCAGGATGAAAAGCTATAGCAGCCTGTTTTCTGTGACATTAACAGGATCCTTTCGTGGAAAAAATATTATTATTATTATTAATAATAATAATAAACCTGCTGCAATGGGAACGGGCTCCAAATATGACGTGATGGCTCAATGGGTGAGTGCAAAGAAGCAGAGCCTTTGTTCTGGGGCTTCGGCTCCAGCTCATTCATTCCAGTGGCAAGAGAGGGCTATAAACAGTCGCATCTGTAGACAAGCACGCCCACCCCATGGCTTTTCCTCTCCGGCGGCGGCGGCGGCGGAATGTTCCCTGAGCTTTTCCAGACAGGAATGCGAGTTTGGAGGCAAAAGGCTTTGTCACAGGTTCCCAAATGGCACCGAAGGGGGGAAAGGAGGCCGCGAGGAAGAGCGCCAACGGCGTGCGACGGAATAACAGGAAGGATGGGCAAACGTGGACCCCAAACACCTTCCCTTTCGTGTTTGTGTGTGAGGAGAAGGTTCCAAAATGGCCCAAAATGACACCTAAGTGGTGGGAATGGGTGCTTGTGTCTATTTAGAGCAGGGTGGCCAAGACGGTGATCGCGATCGACCGGGTGATCTTTGGGCCTCATCCGGGTGATCTTCAGACCCTCACCCGGTCAATGTGCGCTCCCGCGCACGCACGCTCCCAGCGCCGCCTTCCTCTGCCCTGCAGTAGGCGACAGAGGCCCCCCGCGCGCTCCTCGCTGCCTCTCTTTCGCCCTGATCCATGGATCTGGGCAAAAGAGAGGAGAGCGGAGCGTGCGGGGGGCCTCCTCCTCTGTCACCTATGGCAGGGTGGCGACAGAGGAGGAGATTTCCACCCCACGCTCCTCTCCTCGCCTCTCTCTCGCCCTGATCCATGGATCCGGGGCAAAAGAGCGGCGAGGGGAGTCGCCGCCTGCCCTGCCATAGCAGAGGGGATACAGCCCTCTCTGTCTGTGCCGGATCCATGGATCCGGCAAAAGAGAGGCGACGGAGAGGAGGCTCTCCCTCTGTCGCCTATGGCAGGGCGGCGACAGAGAAGGAGGAAGCTCCCCGCGCGCTCCCTCGCCTCTCTTTCGCCCCGATCCATGGATCCGGGCGAAAGAGAGGCGAGGGGAGCGCACGGGGGGTTTCCTCCTCTGTTGCCGCCCTGCCATAGGCAACAGAGGCGGATTAGGCCCCCGCGCGCTCTCCTAGCTTCTCTCTTGCCCGCATCCATGGATCCGGGCCAAAGAGAGGCGACGGGAGCACGCGGGGGTCTCTCTGCCTGTCGCTATGGCAGGGTGGCGACAGAGAAGGAGGCTCCCACGCTCTCCTCGCCTCTCTCTCGCCCGGATCCATGGATCCGGGCGAAAGAGAGGCGAGGGGAGCGCGCGGGGGGTTTCCTCCTCTGTCGCCGCCCTGCCATAGGCGACAGAGGAGGAGGAGGCTCCCCATGCGCTCCTCGCTGCGCCTCTCTCCACCAGATCCATGGATCGGGGCGAAAGAGAGGCGAGGGGAGCGCGCGGGGGGCCTCCTCCTTCTCTGTCGCCGCCCTGCCATAGGCGACAGAGGAGGAGGAGGGCCCCAGCGCTCTCCTTGCCTCTCTCTCAGCCGGATCCATGGATCCGGGCGAGACAGGCGAGGGCAGCGCGACGGGGCCTCGAGAGGGCCATGGATTGGAGCGCCTCCCCCAATCCGTGAGCAACCAAACTAATAAGAAGCCGCCCGCGGGTGCACGACGCTGCAGGTGATCTTTTCAACTTGGTTGCTCAAAAGTAGCTCGCATGCTGAAAAAGTGTGAGCACCCCTGATTTAGAGCCTCCCTGGAACCTTCCTGAGGTCGAAAGGAAATGACGTGACGTTTTCCAAGACTGGTCCGCTCCCTAAAAACATCCCAAGAAGCCAATGAGGGCCCCCAAAAGGCCTCAAAAACACACCCATAGGTCCTCTACAGCAGTGTCTCCCAACCTTCTTTTGAGCCGCGGCACACTTTTTACATTGACAAAATCCTGGGGCACACCACCAACCAAAATGACACAAAATGACACTCTGACACAGTAATACGTATAGTCAATATGTTTTTAAATGTATTTATACACTCAGTGTGAAACCTGGGCCTGTTTCGATGAACGCAACATAGATATCCAAATTTGGCCACAAAACATACCAATACTAACCCAAGGAGGGATCATCAGTCAAAAAATTGATCTTGTCATTTGGGAGTTGTAGTTGCTGGGAGTTATAGTTCACCCGCAATCAAAGAGCATTCTGAACTCCACCAATGGTGGCATGGAATCAAACTTCCCACGCAGAACTCCCATAACCAAGAGAAAATACTATAAGAGTTTGATGGGCATTGACCTTGGGTTTTGGAGTTCTAGTTCACCTATATCCAGAGAGCACTGTGGACTCAAACAATGTTGGATCAGGACCAAACTTGGCATGAATACTCATTATGCCCAAATGTGAACACACATGGGGTTTGGGGGAAATAGACCTTGACATTTGGGAGTTACAGTTTCTGGGATTTATAGTTAACACACAATCAAAGAGCATCCTGAACTCTTGCAACAATGGAATTGAACCAAACTTGGCACATTGAACTCTCGTTACCAACAGAAAGTACCGAAAGGGTTTGCTTGGGAATTGATCTTGAGTTTGGAAGTTGTAGTTCCCCTACACCCAGAGAGCACTGTGGACTCAAACAATGTGATGTTATGTTGTTGTTTGTTTTCTATCCAGAATCACAATGTTGGGAGGAGGCTCACCACCTTAAGGTCCCTCAAACAGGCATGGGAAAACTTCGGCCCTCTGGGTGCTTTGGACTCCAACTCCCACCATTCCTCACAGCCTGAGGCCCTTTCCTGCTTAAGTGGCTGAAGGGGGAAAAGGAAAAGGGCCTGAGGCTGCTAGGAATGGTGGGAGTTGGAGTCCAAAACACCTGGAAGGCCCAAGTTTTCCCATGCCAGCTTTCGACAGAGACCTCTTCCTCCTCCTCCCCCTTCGCGCCCTTTCTTCCTCCTCCTGCCCAACACTTACTTTTCCTTCTACACTGCCACTTCTGCCGCCATTTTGATCCGAGGGGGCAGCGTGAGCTCCACCAAGCCTGGTGGAGCCGCAAACCGGGAGAACGGCTCCCCACAGGGCCCCGCCCCTCCCTCCCGCCCCTCCTCCCTGGTACACGCGAAGCCGCTCTCGGCCTCCCTCCGGCACCCTGCCCGCCGCCCCCTTCCTTCCTGCCTGCTTCGCCGGCCCTGAGATGCCCACCCAGGCCGCCCTGCTGACCCTCGAGGAGCTTCGCAGGTGGTGAGTGAGGCTCCTGCTCCCCACGACCCTCCCCCCTCCAGAAACTGTAACTCCCAAATGTCAAGGACTATTTTCCCCAAACTCCATCTGTGTTCACATTCGGGCATATTGAGTATTCATACCAGGTTTGGTCCTGATCCAACATTGTTTGAGTCCACAGTGCTCTATGGATGTAGGTGAACTACAACTCCAAAACTCAAGGTGAATTAGCTATACGTATGACTGTGTTAGAGTGTCGTTTTGTGTCATTTTGGTTGGTGGTGTGCCCCCGGATTTTGTAAATGTAAAAAGTGTGCCGCGGCTCAAAAAAGGTTGAAAAACACTGGTGCGGAGGACAAAGACTCCTATTGTGTTGTATTTGATTGGCAGGAGGAGGTGCGCCCACTCCAAGTGGTTGGCTTGAGCATCACATACGAGTGTTTCTATATCAAAATCTAAGTATGAATGCAAAAAGGATGGAAAGGAAGCAGAAAAAGAAGGGAAAGAAAGGAAAGAAGGAAGGAAAGAAGGATGGATGAAAGAAAGAAAGAAAGAAAGAAAAAAAGAAAGAAAGAAAGGAGAAAAAATAAGGGAAGGAAGAAGGAAAAAGGAAGGAAAGAAGGAAAAAGAAGGAGGGCAGGAAAGGATGGATAGACAAAATGAAGGAAGGGAAAAAAAGAAGGGAAGGAGAAGGAAGGAAGGAAAAGAAGGATGGATGGACAGAAACAGAAAAGAAAGAAAGAAAGAAAGAAAGAAAAAAGAAAGAAAGAAAGAAAGAAAGGAGAAAAATAAGGGAAGGGAAAGCGAAGGAAGGAAGGAAGGAACGAACGAAGCGGAAAAAGAAGGGAAAGAAAGGAAAGGAGAAGAAAAGAAAGAAGGATGGATGGACAAAATGAAGGAAGGAAGGAAGAAAGGAGAAAAAGAAGGGAAGGAGAAGGAAGGAAGGGGAAAAGAAGGAAAATAATGCAAAAAGGAAGGAAAGGAAGCAGAAAAAGAAGGGAAAGAAAGGAAAGAAGGAAGGAAAGAAGGATGGATGGACAGAACGAAGAAAGAAAGAAAGAAAGAAAGAAAGGAGAAAAATAAGGGAAGGGAAAGCGAAGGAAGGAAGGGAGAAAGGAAGGAAGGAACGAACGAAGCGGAAAAAGAAGGGAAAGAAAGGAAAGGAGAAGAAAAGAAAGAAGGATGGATGGACAAAATGAAGGAAGGAAGGAAGAAAGGAGAAAAAGAAGGGAAGGAGAAGGAAGGGGAAAAGAAGGAAAATAATGCAAAAAGGAAGGAAAGGAAGCAGAAAAAGAAGGGAAAGAAAGGAAAGAAGGAAGGAAAGAAGGATGGACAGAACGAAGGAAGAAAGAAAGGAGGAAAAGAAGGGAAGGAAAAGAGAAGAAAGAAGGGAAGGAGAAGGAAGGAAGGGGAAAAGAAGGGAAAGAACAGAAAAAGGAAGGAAGGAAGCGGAAAAAGAAGGGAAGGAAAGGAAAGGAGAAGGAAGAAAAGAAGGGAAGGAGACGGAAGGAAGGAAGGAAAGAAGGACAGAAAGAGGGAGAGAAGGAAGAAAGGAGAGAGAAAAAGAAGGGAAATAAAAAGGGTGGAAGGAAGGAAAGAAGTAGAGAATGAAGGAAGGAGAGAAGGAAAGAAAAGGAAGGAAGGAAGGAAGGAAGGAAGGAAAGAAAGAAAGAAAGAAGGAAGGAAGGAAGGAAGGAAGGAAGGAAGGAAGGAAGGAAGGAAGGGTGAAGAGAGGTCCAACAAGACCCAGGCAATGTCTTGTATAGACTGCCAATGAACAAGTTTGGTGCTCCTCCTTGGTGTGGCCACGGTTTTCGGCAGCCCTTACCTGAAGCCTTTCCCACCAGATCTGGCGGATGATCTCGCGTCGCTCGGGGACAAGTTTGTACTGGATGACTTCTTCCAGCTCCGAGAGCATCTGGCAGGACACCATGGCCTGGAGGAGAACGAGGGAGCCCGTCACATTCCATCCCCGTCACGGCAGCGCCAGAGCACATCCCGAGCAAAGGAGGCCCAAGCGCACGGCGGCGGCGGCGGCGGCAGACTCACCCCATAGGCACGGCTGTAGCTCTCTCCCGCCATGGCGGTCAGCTCGGCGTCCAACAGGTCTCGGGCTTTGTCGATGCACTGAAAGGGAACAAGGAAGAGACGTTGGGGAAACGGTGGTCCTTTGGGCAGCAGTTCCCATGGTCCTTCTCCGTTAGCTACACCAACGCATGGGTTTTGTTAGCCAAAGGCAGTAGTAAGAACGAAATCTGGTAGAGAATCAAAGGCTACAAGTTCCTAAAGCCTGTGTCCGGATCTTGCCAAGATAACGTTGTCAGAAATATTAAGAACTAATTAGGTATTTTAAATTACAAAACTGTGAGTCAAGCACTGAAAGGGTTAAATGGATGCGACGATTCAGCAAAAGCTGCAGCCCAATATAAGCAGGTGTGGCTGTAGCTTAGGAGCCCTCAGTGTGAGAGGCCTCAGTGTGAGAGAGGCATCAGTCTGAGAGCACCCTCAGTGTGAGAGAGGCCTCAGTATTAGTTCGCCTCAGAGTGAGAGAGGCCTCAGTGTGAGAGAGGCATCGGTCTGAGAGCACCCTCAGTGTGAGAGAGGCCTCAGTGTTAGTTCGCCTCAGTGTGAGAGAGGCCTCAGTGTGAGAGAGGCCTCAGTGTGAGAGAGGCATCAGTCTGAGAGCACCCTCAGTGTGAGAGAGGCCTCAGTGTGGGAGAGGCCTCAGTGTGAGAGAGGCATCAGTCTGAGAGCACCCTCAGTGTGAGAAGGCCTCAGTGTGAGAGAGGCCTCAGTGTGAGAGAGGCATCAGTCTGAGAGCACCCTCAGTGTGAGAAGGCCTCAGTGTGAGAGAGGCCTCAGTGTGAGAGAGGCATCAGTCTGAGAGCACCCTCAGTGTGAGAGAGGCCTCAGTGTTAGTTCGCCTCAGTGTGAGAGAGGCATCAGTCTGAGAGCACCCTCAGTGTGAGAAGGCCTCAGCATGAGAGAGGCCTCAGTGTGAGAGAGGTCTCTGTGGGAGAAGGGCCTCAGTGAGAGAGGCCTCAGTATGAGGAAGCCCTCGGTGTGAGAGAGGTCTCTGTGGGAGAAGGGCCTCAGTAAGAGAGGCCTCAGTATGAGGAGGCCTCAGCGTGAGAGAGGCCTCAGTGTGAGAGAGGCCTCAGTGTTAGTTTGCCTCAGTGTGAGAGTGGCATCAGTCTGAGAGCACCCTCAGTGTGAGAAGGCCTCAGCATGAGAGAGGCCTCAGAGTGAGAGAGGCAGCAGTCTGAGAGCACCCTCAGTGAGAGAGGTCACAGTGTTAGTTTGCCCTCAGTGTGAGAGAGGCATCAGTGGAGAAGGGCCTCAGTGTGAGAGGCCTCAGTATAAGGAGGCCCTCAGTGTGAGAGAGGTCTCTGTGGGAGAGGGCCTCAGTAAGTGAGGCCTCAGCATGAGGGAGCCCTCAGTGTGAGAGAGGTCTCTGTGGGAGAAGGGCCTCAGTGAGAGAGGCCTCAGTGTGAGAGAGGCATCAGTCTGAGAGCACCCTCAGTGTGAGAAGGCCTCAGTGTGAGAGAGGCCTCAGTGTGAGAGTGGCATCAGTCTGAGAGCACCCTCAGTGTGAGAAGGCCTCAGCATGAGGGAGGCCTCAGTGTGAGAGAGGTCTCTGTGGGAGAAGGGCCTCAGTGAGAGAGGCCTAGGTATGAGGAAGCCCTCAGTGTGAGAGTGGTCTCTGTGGGAGAAGGGCCTCAGTAAGAGAGGCCTCAGTATGAGGAAGCCTCAGCGTGAGAGAGGCCTCAGTGTGAGAGAGGCCTCAGTGTGAGAGAGGCATCAGTCTGAGAGCACCCTCAGTGTGAGAAATCCTCAGCGTGAGAGGCCTCAGTGTGAAAGAGGCCTCAGTGTGAGAGAGGCATCAGTCTGAGAGCACCCTCAGTGTGAGAAGGCCTCAGCATGAGAGAGGCCTCAGTGTGAGAGAGGCCTCAGTGTGAGAGAGGCATCAGTCTGAGAGCACCCTCAGTGTGAGAGAGGCCTCAGTGTTAGTTCGCCTCAGAGTGAGAGAGGCATCAGTCTGAGAGCACCCATTGTGTGAGAAGGCCTCAGCGTGAGAGAGACCTCAGTGTGAGAGAGGCCTCAGTGTTAGTTCGCCTAATATATTGTATTGACGTATTACTTGTAAGCCGCTCTGAGTCCCCTTGGGACTGAGAAGGGCGGCATATCAATGTCGTAAATAAATAAATAATAGAACCAAGTGTAAGAGGAACATTGTCGCCATCTTCCGGAACTTTTCAAGAGGCTAGGTGGGAAGAACATCCATGTTTGTGGCTCAACGGAGTCTATGATTAATCAGTCCTAAGATGGATGGATCCGAATACATCTTCCGTATTGCCTGGTGTTTGGGGTGCCACATTCATCAAATCTGGGAAAAGTCAAACCTGCAAACGTGGAGGGACAACGGTCTCTAAGGTACCTGTTGGGCCAATGAGAAAAGATCCTGATGCAGCGCCAGGACGGCCCGGTAGAAGGCTCCGTCGTGAGTGTCCCTCGGGATCATGCAGGTGTATTCCTCCATACTGTCCCACTGACCTACGGAGACAGATACAGCCTGAGTGAGGGATTCAGGGATCATGTTGGGCCATTGGGCTCATTCACAAATAAAAATGCACAGCGGAGTAACTGATTACCAGCACCAGTGGCCCAAAGTGGCAAAAAGAACCAAAACACACAGACCAAAGTTATCTCTGCCTTAGGTGGCTTGCCCTTATAGAAATCATATGGCTGCAATATTTACAAGAACAAGGTTTCCACAGCACAAATGAAGTTCCACTTTCACACTGGAGCTTCAAACACGAGGCCTTCTCATACCGAGGCTTACCTCACACAGAGGCTTCTCTCACAGACTCAGGCCTACCTCACACTCTCCCAAAATGAGGCCTCCTACCACTAAGGTCTATTCTCCCACTGAGGCTGTTCTCTCACACTGAGGCTTACCTCACACAGACAGACTAAGGCCTTCATCACACTGTGAGGTCTTTTCTTGCAGACTCAGGCCTTCCTCACACTGTGAGACCTTCTCCTTCACAGACTCAGGCCTTTCTCCCACTGAGGCTGTTCTCTCACACAGAGGCTTACCTCACACTAAGGCCTCCACACTGTGAGACTCTCTCTCACAGAATGAGGCCTACTACCACTAAGGTCTATTCTCCCACTGAGGCTGTTCTCTCCCACTGAGGCTTACCTCACAGAGAGGCTTCTCTCACAGACTCAGGCCTTCCTCACACTGTGAGGCCTTCTCTTGCAGACTCAGGCCTTCCTCACACTGTGAGACCTTCTCTCGCAGACTAAGGCCTACCTCACACTCTCCCATAATGAGGCCTACTACCACTAAGGTCTATTCTCCCACTGAGGCTGTTCTCTCCCACTGAGGCTTACCTCACAGAGAGGCTCCTCTCACAGACTCAGGCCTTCCTCACACTGTGAGGCCTTCTCTCACACTGTGGCCTACCTCACACTCTCCCATAATGAGGCCTACTACCACTAAGGTCTATTCTCCCACTGAGGCTGATTCTCACACAGAGGCTTCTCTCACAGACTAACACTGTGAGGCCTTCTCTTACAGACTAAGGCCACACTCTCCCATAATGAGGCCTACTACCACTAAGGTCTATTCTCCCACTGAGGCTGTTCTCTCACACTGAGGCCTCTCTCACAGACTGAGTCCTACTACATATTGTGAGGCCTCTTTCACCGACTCTGTGCTTCACCATCCCCACAATGAGGCCTACTACCACTAAGGTCTATTCTCCCACTGAGGCTGTTCTCTCACACTGAGGCTTACCTCACACAGAGGCTTACTCTCACAGACTAAGGCCTTCCTCACACTGTGAGGCCTTCTCTTGCAGACTCAGGCCTTCCTCACACTGTGAGACCTTCCCTCGCAGACTAAGGCCTACCTCACACTCTCCCATAATGAGGCCTACTCCCACTATGGTCTATTCTCCCACTGAGGCTGTTCTCACACTGAGGCCTCTCACAGACTGAGGCCTACTTCATATTGTGAGGCCTTCTTTCACCGACTAAGGTGTGCTTCACACTCTCCCCACAATGAGGCCTACTACCACTAAGGTCTATTCTCCCACTGAGGCTGTTCTCTCACACTGAGGCTTACCTCACACAGAGGCTTACCTCACACACTAAGGCCTTCCTCACACTGTGAGGCCTTCTCTTGCAGACTCAGGCCTTCCTCACACTGTGAGACCTTCCCTCGCAGACTAAGGCCTACCTCACACTCTCCCATAATGAGGCCTACTACCACTAAGGTCTATTCTCCCACTGAGGCTGTTCTCTCACACTGAGGCCTCTCTCACAGACTGAGGCCTACTTCATATTGTGAGGCCTTCTTTCACCGACTAAGGTGTGCTTCACACTCTCCCCACAATGAGGCCTACTACCACTAAGGTCTATTCTCCCACTGAGGCTGTTCTCTCACACTGAGGCTTACCTCACACAGAGGCTTACCTCACACACTAAGGCCTTCCTCACACTGTGAGGTCTTTTCTTGCAGACTCAGGCCTTCCTCACACTGTGAGACCTTCTCTCGCAGACTAAGGCCTACCTCACACTCTCCCATAATGAGGCCTACTACCACTAAGGTCTATTCTCCCACTGAGGCTGTTCTCTCACACAGAGGCTTCTCTCACAGACTAAGGCCTTCCTCACACTGTGAGGCCTTCTCTTGCAGACTAAGGCCTACCTCACACTCTCCCATAATGAGGCCTACTACCACTAAGGTCTATTCTCCCACTGAGGCTGTTCTCTCACACTGAGGCCTCTCTCACAGACTGAGGCCTACCTCATATTGTGAGGCCTTCTTTCACCGACTAAGGTGTGCTTCACACTCTCCCCACAATGAGGCCTACTACCACTAAGGTCTATTCTCCCACTGAGGCTGTTCTCTCACACTGAGGTTTATCTCACACAGGGGCTTCTCTCACAGACTAAGGCCTACCTCACACTGTGAGGCCTTCTCTCACAGATTAAGGTCCACCTCACGTTGTGAGGCCTTCTCTCGCAGATTAAGGCCCACCGTGGCTGTCTCGGAGGGATTGACACTCAGCACAACGGGGGCAAAACCTCTCTCGGTGTCAGTGGGATGACAGTTTCAAGCCAAAACCTAAAGTAGGTTGGTTGGGATTTACCTAAGCCCCAAGCCGCAGCCGCTGCCATCCTGGCCATTTTCGCCTGGGTTTCGTCATTCACCAAGGTCCACTTCTCACAGCACTGCTGATGAAGTTGCCCCCTAGAAACAACAGGAACAGAGCATTCTAGTATTTTCTTGTTCCAGATGCTGGGAAACTTGGGTTTCCTGGTTTAACTCTGCCCCAGAGTTACCATTCTCCAAGGGCCTCCAGGCAGCGCATGCGCCCCAGCATCAGCTCCGAGTCGTCCTTGTTGGTGTCCATCTTCTTGTCATAGGCGACAAGGGCATCTTCCCACTCGTGCAGCTTCTCGTACCAGGTGGCCTGTATTTCCTGGATGGGGGAAAAGGAGGCCGGTCTGAGTGGGGGAAAGATGGCAGGCAGAGGAGGAGAAAGAGCCACCGATCACAAAGAGGTCTGTGGTGTGTCTCTTCGTTTGGTTTGGAAGTGACTTTAGAAGCCTTGACGTCTCAGGCTTTTCATTGCGATATGGTGAATGACCGACACTCTGATTTATTTATGTATTTGTCACGTTTCTATACCGCCCCTCTCAGCCCGAAGGCGACTTGGGACGGTTTACACAGGCAGTCTCTGCCCTCAATACAACACAGCAACAAGTCAACCCCCCCCCCCAGAAAAAAACATAAAATAACAATTTAACAATTAAAAACATACAATTGCAGCCTCAGCGTCATGTTGAAATCAGTTTCCGTCACATCGTCGTCATTCCTTATATCCAATTAAGCCTTATATTTCATCAACAAATGCCTGCTCAAACAGCCAGGTCTTGACTTTCTTGCGAAACGTCAGGAGGGAGGGGGCCGATCTGATGTCTTTAGGGAGGGCGTTCCAAAGCCGAGGAGCCACCACTGAAAAGGTCCTGTCTCTCGTCCCCGCCAGTCGCGCCTGCGAGGAAGGCGGGGCTGAGAGCAGGGCCTCTCAGGATGATCCTAAACATCTCGATGGCTCATAGGGAGAGATGCGTTCGGACAGGGAAGTTGGACCCGAACTGTTTAGGGCTTTAAAGGCTAAATCCAGCACTTTGAATTGTGCCCAGTAGCAAACTGGCAGCCAGTGGAGCTGGCACAACAGGGGAGTTGTATGCTCTCTGAATGGCACTCCTGTTATCAACCGTTGGACTAGTTGCAGCTTCCGAACAGTCTTCAAAGGCAGTCCCACGTAGAGAGCATTGCAGTAATCTATACGGGATGTAACCAGAGCGTGGACCACCGTGGCCAAGTCAGACTTCTCAAGGTACGGGCGCAGCTGGCGCACAAGTTTTAACTGTGCAAATGCTCCCCTGGTCACCGCCGAGACCTGGGGTTCCAGGCTCAGCGATGAGTCCAGGATCACACCCAAACTGCGAACCTGTGTCTTCAGGGGGAGTGTGACCCCGTCTAACACAGGCTGTAACCCTATGCCCTGTTCGGCCTTGCGACTGACCAGGAGTGCCTCTGTCTTGTCTGGATTCAATTTCAATTTGTCCGCCCTCATCCAGTCCGACACAGCGGCCAAGCACCGGTTCAGGACCTGAACAGCCTCCTTAGTAGCAGGTGGGAAGGAGTGACAGAGTTGGACGTCATCTGCGTACAGATGACACCGCACTCCGAAACTCCGGATGACCTCCCCCAGCGGCTTCATGTAGATGTTGAACAACATGGGAGATAGTATTGAACCCTGAGGAACCCCACAAGACAATGGTTGAGGGGTTGAACAGTGTCTCCCAATAACACCTTTATCCACTTTTCCACTTTTCGTTCTCAGTCTTTGAGTTCTGGATTTTTTTGATGGGCAGGGAAGCTTTGCGAACTATTTGAAAAGGCAAGCCTGAAGATTCATTGTCGGTTGGAGGTGATGAGGACCAAAAGAGAGCTGTCGTGGCGCAGTCCTTTGAGGGCTAGGCCAGCATTTCTAGAATTGGGATCCCCGCTCGGCTATGAAAAGCCATGGGGTTTATTTATTTATCACGACAGAAGCTAATTGAGAATACAGTTACAATGTATTGAAAAAACGGAGAGTTTCTGTTCAACCATTTCAAAGCTCCCTGCTTGGGTAGCGATGTCACGAACGTCAGCATAGAGGAAACTCTCCGTCCCTTCTGGAAGTGGCTGACCATTTGTGTAAATGTTGAACATTGATGGAGAAAGCTGGCTTTCCTTACAATAGGCAGTAAGCGTACCTAAAATTTTGAGAGTTTCTGTTCAACCATTTCATTGCTCCCTGCTTGAGTGGTGATGGCACGATTGTCAACATAGATGAGACTCTCTAGCCCTTCTGCCAGTGGCTGGTCATTTGCGTATGCCACGGTTTCCTTTATATATATATATTTATAATTTTATTGGTTTTTTTAAACATATAAAATGAAACAACCATACAACGAACATAACAAAACAAGGTGCACTGTGAAAGTGTCTCCTCCACCCTCACGACCATCCACACCCCTCCACCCCTTGAGGGTTTCATCACTATTCTTCTTCTCCTCCTTCAAGCATTTTGGACAGCTTACATTACACGTTAAACAGTAGATCCAACTTTTTGCTCATATCTTGATCTCGGGTTCTCCCAACTATATATTTCCTTACCCGGTCCCATCGCCCCAACAGCTTCTGCAATTTATTCTCATCCAACTCATTAACCCTAATCTCCATAATTTCAAATTGGATGTGTTCTACCAGATATCTCAGCCAATTCTTGATTGTCCATTTGGAAGAATCTTTCCAGCCTAGGACTATAACAGACTGTGCGCTATCAATCATGGCTTCCTTAATTCCCCCATATTCGCCCAGGTCACTCCTTCTCACCAGTATCGCCATCTCCTTCGTAATTACCCAATTTATATTCAATGCCCTATTGATCTCCCCTTGTACCTCTTTCCAGAATTTCTGGACTACTACACATTCCCAAATCAGGTGCATATAGACCCCTTTCACTTGGCACCCGTGCCAACATCGGCTGCTCACATTCTGAAAGAAGTGTGCCAGTTGGGCCGGCGTCCGATACCACCTATGCAGGAGTTTCCTTCTCATTTCCCTCACTCTTGTGTTTTTCATCTTTGCAATATTTCCCATTATCCTTTCCATCTCTAATTCTGATACTTGTATTTCCCTCTCCCGCATTTTGGTTAATTCTTGTACAGGGCTTTCCCTGACGCTGCAACTTATATATCTTTCCCACCTGAGCCCTTTCCCCTTCCTTCCTTTCCCTGACCAACTTTTCAAAGGCGGTGTCCTCTCTTTGCATTGCCTCTCTAACCTCCCTTTGCATAAAAAATTCACATACTGCCCAGATTTGCAACCACCATGTATGCCAGCGTTTCCCAACCTTTTTTGATCCGCGGCACACTTTTTACATTTACAAAATCCTGGGGCACACCACCAACCAAAATGACACTCTAACACAGTAATACATATAGTTAATATGTTTTTAAATGTATTTATACACTCAGTGTGAAACCTGGGCCTGTTTCGATGAACACAACATAGATATCCTGGCAGGCATGGCAGAAAGACACAAACTTCCCACACAGAACTCCCATAACCAAGAGAAAATGCTATAAGAGTTTGGTGGGCATTGACCTTGAGTTTTGGAGTTGTAGTTCACCTATATCCAGAGAGCACTGTGGACTGAAACAATGTTGGATCAGGACCAAACTTGGCATGAATACTCAATATGCCCAAGTATGAATGCAGATGGAGTTTGGGAAAATAGACCTTGACATTTGGGAGTTGTAGTTGCTGGGATTTATAGTTCCCCTACAATCAAAGAGCATTCTGAACCCCACCAATGATAGAACTGGGCCAAACCTCCCACACAGAACCCCCAGGAGGCAAGAGGAGGTCTCTACTTGGGGAAAGGGAGGCAGGTCTTCCCAATGCATGAAGAGGGCGAGACCAAGTAGACAACAGGTGGGGAGGGGGTGTTTGTAATTTTGAGCCTTTATCGAGGTAGGTTTCTTAGGGTTTTTATACTTCAACACACTAGACTCTCCCCCCCCCCCCCTTTCCTGGAGATTCCAATTTCCCACGGCACACCTGATGATCGCTCATGGCACACTAGTGTGCCCCGGCACACTGGTTGGGAAACACTGGTGTATGCATTAAACATTGATGGAGAAAACTGGTTTTCTTTACAATAGGTGGTAAGCGTACCTAAAATTTTGAGAGTTTCTGTTCAATCATTTCATAACTCCCTGCTTGAGTGGTGATGGCATGATCGTCAGCATAGATGAGACTCTCTAGCCCAGGGCTGCCCAGGAAGTCGATCGCGATCGACCAGTCAATCCCGGGACCGAAGGAGGTCGATTGCAGCCGGATGGGGCGCTTCTCAGAGGGGGTGGAGCCAGGCCGCGCCAAGCCCTGCCCCCTCCCCTGGCTTCGGCAATCCCAGCAGCTTCTCCAGGCTTGAGGAGGGCAGGGCCAAGCCAGCATTGTGCTAGCTATGCCACCACTGGATTGGCACTGCCATCCTCAAGCCCGGAGAAGCTGCTGGGAGCTCCAAAGCCAGAAGGGACGGGGGCCGCTCTCCGCCATGACTCCCGCCATGACTCCCGCTCCTCGCTCGCTGAAGCTGTGTGGAGGAGGAGGAGCATGAGCGGTGGACGGGCTTTAGCCTCACCCACTGAAGCCCGTCCACCGCTCATGCTCCTCCTCCTCCGCACAGCCTTAGCAAGCGAGGGGCCGGAGTCATAGCGGAGAGCGGGGATGGGGCCACTCTCCGCCATGACTCCCGCCATGACTCAATCAGGCATGAGCAAGCTTCTGCCGCTGGCAGGCCTGGATTACCCATAAGGCCACCTGAGGCCATAGCCTTGGGCGGCACAAATGGGGGCGGCAGATTAGGACCACCGAAATGTTTTTTTTTTGAAAGGTTGATTTTTTGAGTGAAGGGAGAGGGAACTGAGGAGAAAGAGACGGCGCGGGCGTCGCGTCAGAGGCCTTGCTGTGACGTGGTGCCCCTTCGCGCCACCTCCTTCTCCTTCTCGGCCCCCCTTCCCTTCACTCAAGGGAAGGGAGAGGGAACCGAGGAGGAGGAGGCGGCGCAAAGGCGCGCCGCGTCACAGCAAGGCCTCTGACGCGACGCGCCTTTGCACCGCCTCCTTCTCCTCCTCGGTTCCCCCTCCCTTCCCTTGAGTGAAGGAAGGGAGGGGGGCTGAGAAGGAGGCGGCGCTTGGCGCGTTGCGTCAGAGGCCTTGCTGTGACGCGATGCCCCTTCGCGCCGCCTCCTCGCCCCTTCCCTTCACTCAAGGGAAGGGAGGGGGAACCGAGGAGGAGGAGGCGGCGCAAAGGCGCGCCGCGTCACAACAAGGCCTCTGACGCGACGCGCCTTTGCGCCCCCTCACTTCCCTTGAGTGAAGGAAGGGAGAGGGGGCCGAGAAGGAGGTGGCGCAAAGGCATGCCGCATCAGAGGCCTTGCTGTGATGCAGCGCCCTTCGCGCCGCCTCCTTCTTGGCCCCCCTTCCTTCACTCAAGGGAAGGGAGGGGGAACCGAGGAGAGGAGGCGGCGCAAAGGCGCGTCGCGCCAGAGGCCTTGCTGTGACGCGACGCGCCTTTGCGCCGCCTCCTTCTCCTCCTCGGCCCCCCTCCCTTCCTTTCCTCAAGGGAAGGAAAGAGGACCCTTGGGGCGCTGCCGCGCATGCGCAGCACACCCTGGGGCGGGGTTTCCCCTGAGCTGGGGGTGGGGTTTCCCTGCCCCCTGGGGGCGGCGGTGCTTCTTTTGGCCTCGGGCGTCAAAAGGAGCTGATCCGGGCCTGGCCGCTGGGAAGGGGCGGGGCCTGAGCAACATCACGCTTCCCTCCTCCCTCCCTCGATTGGAGGCTAGCTGGGGAAACGTCCGAAGGAGGCGGCACCCCGGCCCCTTATTCTTTTTCTTTGCCGCCGCCTGGCCCTTCCTCCTCCTCCTCCCCCAAGCAGCAGGAGTTTGGCAGGAGGGGGGAAAGGGGGGGGGGAGATGTTTTTCGCGGCACACCAGATGATCCGTCACTGAACAGTAGTGTGCCGTGGAACAGCGGTTGGGAAACACGGCCTTATGTAAACCGCCTCGAGTCACCTTCGGGCTGAGAGGGGCGGTATAAAAATTTAGTAAATAAATAAAATAAATCATGGCTCCTTTAATGGAAGGGACATGAGTTGGGAGAAGACAGTAGCGTGGCTGAAGAACCGAAGGAATAATAACATGCTCTGTTTTCCCAACGTTCCCCGTTGGTTCTTGCAGGGTTCTCATTCTCAAGGGATTTTAGTTTTTGGAGAAAGACTAAAGCTACCCCTTTGGCATCCTTCTGGGATGTTTTCTGGTCATTCTTCTGCTTCCCCGGCTGCGGGCTCCCGGCCAATGTTCTTTTCGACTCAGCCCTTGGCAGTCCTTCCTGCGGATGCGGTGCCAAGCGGCGGATTCTTTGCTGCCCCGCCGGCGCGACACACGCCGCACCGGAGTGCCCTTCCACGTGAGACCCCTCTGGCTCCCTCCCAGCCTCCCATTCCTATTGAGACTGTAGAAAACACTCCTGCATCGCGGAAACACACATTTGAGGCAGGCGGACAAGACGAGGAGGAGACAGAAGCGACTCACCAGTTCCCCAAAGTGCTTCATGGCATATTCCAGCACTCCCGACGCAGCCTCCGGTTGCTGGAGTTTGTTGTTAATACTGGGAAGAGAAAAGCAGAAAGGACATCTCGTTCAGAGTTCAAGCAAATGGAAGAGAGGCAGCTTCTATGTACACCGAGCGGTGTTGTTTACTTCTCGTGCAATTTGTTTCTTATTGTCTTCCGTCCTTGACAAGGTTCACGTCAACGAAGCAAAAGCAATAACTATCCAGGCGCAACTATGAAACCCGGTAAAATGAAAAGCACACAGGGAAAGGAAACAAAATGCGTTGCTTGGTGCCCGGGAAAAATTCCCATCACTCTGATTACAAACAGGCCGACCCAGAGGTGCCAGACCTACCACCTCACCTGCTTCATAGGAAATCTGCTACAAAACAGGAGCTTTTTTGTTGAGTTCCAGGGTCAGAGAAACATATGAGAAAACATGCAAGACGGGACACTGAGTTTCATCTATGCTGATGATTCTGCCATCATTGCTCAAGCAGGGAGCTTTGAAACGGTTGAACAGAAGCTCACTGAAGCTTTAGGTGCCCTTACTGCCTATTACAGCTTACACCACCAATGTTTATCATCTACACAAATGATCGTCCATTGTCAGAAGGGACAGAGAGTTTCGTCTATGATGATGATCGTGTCATCACCACTCAAGCAGGGAGCTTTGAAATGGTTGAAGCTCTCTGAAGCTTTAGGTGCTCTTACTGCCTATTACGGATTACACCACCAATGCTTATCATCTACACAAATGATCGGCCATTGTCAGAAGGGACAGAGAGTTTCATCTGTGCTGACGATCGTGTCATCACCACTCAAGCAGGGAACTTTGAAATGGTTGAACAGAAGCTCTCCGAAGCTTTAGGTGCTCTTACTGCCTATTACAGCTTACACCATCAATGCTTATCATCTACACCAGGGCGGCCCAGGAAGTAGATCGTGATTGACCAGTCGATCGCAGGACCGAAGGAGGTCGATCGCAGCCGGATGGGGCGCTTCATAAAGGGGGCGGAGCCAGGCCGCGCCAAGCCCCACCCCTCCCCAGCTTTGGCATTCCCAGCAGCTGCTCCAGCCTTGAGGAGGGCAGGGCCAAGCCTGCCTTGTGCTAGCTATGCCACCACTGGCTTGGCACTGCCATCCTCAAGCCTGGAGAAGCTGCTGGGAGCTCCAAAGCCAGAGGGGAGAGGCGGGGCTTGGCGTGAACTGGCCCCCCCCCTGACTTCCGCTCTACCAGCAGCCTCTCCACGCTTGAGGAGGTCAGTGCCAAGCCAGCCTTGTGCTAGCCATGCCACCACTGGCTTGGCACTGCCATCCTCAAGCCTGGAGAAGCTGCTGGGCGCTCCAAAGCCAGAGGGCGGGGGCGGGGCTTGGCGTGAACTGGCTCCACCCCTCTGGCTTCAGCTCTACCAGCAGCTTCTCCACGCTTGAGGAGGTCAGTGCCAAGCCAGCCTTGTGCTAGCCATGCCACCACTGGCTTGGTACTGCCATCCTCAAGCCTGGAGAAGCTGCTGGGAGCTCCAAAGCCAGAGGGGAGGGGGCAGGGCTTGGCGCAGCCTGCCTCCGCCCCCTCTGGCTTCCGCTCTACCAGCAGCTTCTCCAGGCTTGAGGATGGCAGTGCCAAGCCAGTGGTGGCGTAGCTAGCACAAGGCTGGCTTGACACTACCATCCTCAAGCCTGGAGAAGCTGCTGGTAGAGCTGAAGCCAGAAGGGGCGGAGCCAGGCCGTGCCAAGCCCCGCCTCCGCCCCTCCCCTCTCCAGCCTAGAAGAGGTAGGTAGATCTTTCTGACTTGGTTTTATTATAAGTAGCTCACATGCTGAAAAAGTGTGGGCACCCCTGATCTACACAAATGACCAGCCACTGCCAGAAGGGACAGAGAGTTTCCTCTATGCTGCTGATCGTGTCATCACCGCTCAAGCATGGAGCTTTGAAATGGTTAAGCAGAAGCTCTCTGAAGCTTTGGGTGCCCTTACTGCCTATTACAGCTTACATCACCAATGTTTATCATCTACACAATTGATCGGCCATTGTCAGTAAGGACAGAGAGTTTCATCTATGCTGACGATCATGCCATCATCGTCCAAGCAGGGAGCTTTGAAATGGTTGAACAGAAGCTCTATGAAGCTTTAGATGCCCTTACTGCTTATTACGGCTTACACCACCAATGTTAATCATCTACTCCAGTGTTTCCCAACCAGTGTGCCGTGAGCGATCCTCAGGTGTGCCGTGGGAAATGGGAACCTCCAATCCCCTTTCTTCCCCCTCCTGCCGAACACTTTTCCTTCTCCACTCGGGCTCCCTTCTTCCCAGCCTCGCTCTGCTCGCTTTGTCTCGCTTTACTCTGGGGCGAGTCTGCGCAGTAGCGCCCGCACGGGTCACGTCTTCCTCCCTCCCCCTCCCCTCCTGAACACGCTCACGCTGCCCCCTCAGATCAAAATGGCAGCAGAAGCGGCAGTGTAGAAGAAAAAGTAAGTGTTGGGCAGGAGGGGGAAGGAAGGGCGCGAAGGGGAAGGAAGAGGTCTCTGTCGAAAGCTGGCATGGGCAAACTTGGACCTTCCAGGTGTTTTGGACTCCAACTCCCACCATTCCTAGCAGCCTCAGGCCCTTTTCCTTTTCCCCCCTCAGCCACTTAAGCAGGAAAGGGCCTCAGGCTGTGAGGAATGGTGGGAGTTGGAGTCCAAAGCACCCAGAGTGCCGAAGTTTTCCCATGCCTGTTTTAGGGACCTTGAAGTGGTGAGCCTCCTTCCAACATTGTGATTCTCAATAGAAAACAAACAACAACATAACATAACACCACAGTGATCTGGGTGTAGGTGAACTACAACTTCCAAACTCAAGGTCAGTTCCCAAGCAAACCCTTTCAGTATTTTCTGTTGGGAATGAGAATTCAATATGCCAAGTATGGTTCAATTCCATTATTGCAAGAGTTCAGGATGCTCTTTTTGTGTGTGTTAACTATAAATCCCAGAAACTGTAACTCCCAAATGTCAAAGTCTATTTTCCCCAAACTCCATCTGTGTTCATATTTGGGCATATTGAGTATTCATATCAAGTTTGGTCCTTATCCAACATTGTTTGAGTCCACAGTGCTCTCTGGATATAGGTGAACTACAACTCCAAAACCCAAGGTCAATGCCCACCAAACTCTCATAGTTTTTTCTCTTGGTTATGGGAGTTCTGTGTGGGAAGTTTGTGTCTTTCTGCCATTCCTGCCAGGATGTCTATGTTATGTTCATCGAAACAGGCCCAGGTTTCACACTGAGTGTATAAATACATTCAAAAACATATTAACTATATGCATTACTGTGTTCGAGTGTCATTTTGTGTCATTTTGGTTGGTGGTGTGCCCCAGGATTTTGTACATGTAAAAAATGTGCTGCAGTTCAAAAAAGGTTGGGAAACACTGGCTTACACCACCAATGTTTATCACCTACACAAGGGCTGCCCAAGAAGTCGATCGCGTTCGATCAGTCGATCCCGGGACCGAAGGAGGTCGATCCCAGCCGGATGGCGCTCTTCTCAGAGGGGGTGGAGCCAGGCTGCGCAAAGCCCCACCCCTGCCCCGGCTTCGGCATTCCCAGCAGCTGCTCCAGCCTTGAGGAGAGCAGGGCCAAGCCAGCCTTGTGCTAGCTATGTCACCACTGGCTTGGCACTACCATCCTCAAGCCTGGAGAAGCTGCTGGGAGCTCCAAAGCCAGAGGGGAGGGGGCGGGACTTGGCGCGGACTGGCTCCGCCCCCCTCTGACTTCCACTCTACCAGCAGCTTCTCCAGGCTTGAGGATGGCAATGCCATGCCAGTGGTGAAATAGCTAGCACAAGACTGGCTTGGCACTGCCATCCTCAAGCCTGGAGAAGCTGCTGGTAGAGCGGAAGCCAGAGGGGGCGGAGCCAGGTCATGCCAAGCCCCTCCCCTCCCCTCTCCAGCCTTGAGGAGGTAGGTAGATCTTTCTGACTTGGTTTTATTATAAGTAGCTCACATGCTGAAAAGGTGTGGGCACCCCTGATCTATACAAATGATCAGCCATTGTCAGAAGGGACAGAGAGTCTATCTATGCTGACGATCATGCCATCACCGCTCAAGCTTTGAAAGGGTTGAACAGAAGCTCTCTGAAGCTTTAGGTGTCCTTACTGACTATTACAGCTTACACCACCAATGTTTATCATCTACACAAATGATCCGCCATTGTCAGAAGGGACAGAGAGGAAAACCATAATTTTCAAAAAGCAAGACCCGTTGTCACGTGACCTGGGGCTTTGAGGGAGATTTCGCAAAGAGCGCCGTAGACCAGGCTCGCATGTCTATTTCATGCCTTCGTTCTCATTTCCTCCAAGCTGCTTTCCCTTAAGCTAGCACTTCCTCCCCTCGTCCTATTAATATTCCTCCTCCTCCAGATCCACGTATGCAAGAGATCTCTGGCCGGCCGAAGCATTTTATTTTATTTTTTGCATTTCAATGTTCAAATATGTATTTAATTTTCTGGTAAATGGGGAGGGAATTGCTATTGTCATTTGGGAGTTGGAGTTGCTGGGATTTATAGTTCACCTACAATCAAGGAGCATTCTGAATTCCAACGACAATGGAATTGAACCAAACATGGCACACAGAACTAGAAAATATACCTTGACATTTCTATCGCTGGTGGAGTTCAGAACGCTCTTTCGTTGTAGGTAAACTATAAATCCCAGCAACTACAACTCCCCAAATGTCAAGGTCTATTTCCCCAAACTCCACCTCTGTTTATATTTGGGCATGCTGAGTATCCGTACCAAGTTTGGTCCAGATCCATCATTGTTTGAGTCCACAGTGCTCTCTGGATGAAGGCGAACTACAACTCCAAAACTCAAGGCCAATGCCCAGCAAACCCTTCCAGTACATTCTGGTGGTCATGGGAGTTGTATATGCCGAATTTGGCTCATTTCCATCATTGATGGAGTTCAGAACGCTCTTTTGGAGTGTAGGCGAACTATAAATCCCAGCAACTACAACTCCCAAATGTCAAGGTCTATTTCTCCCAAACTCCACCTGTGTTCACTTTTGGGCATATTGCCAAGGTTAGTCCAGATCTATCATTGTTTGAGTCCACACTCTCTGGATGTAGGTGAACTACAACTCCAAACCTCAAGGTCAATGCCCACCAAATCCTTCCAGTCATTTCTGTTAGCTGTTGGGCGTTCTGAATACTCTTTGATTGTAGGTGAACTATAAATCCCAGCAACTACAAATCCCAAATGTCAATGTCTATTTTCCCCAAACTCCACCTGTGTTTACATTTGGGCATATTAAGTATTCATGCCAAGTTTGGTCCAGATCGATCATTGCTTGAGTCCACAGTGCTCTCTGGATGTAGGTGAACTACAACTCAAAACGCAAGGTCGATGCCCACCAAACTCAAGGTCAATGCCCACCAAACCCTTCCAGTATTTTCTGTTGGTCGTGGGAGTTCTGTTTGCCAAGTTTGGTTCAATTCCATCGTTGGTGGAGTTCAGAATGCTCTTTGTAGGTGAACTATAAATCCCAGCAACTACAACTCCCAAATGTCAACACCTATTCTCCCCAAACCCCACCAGTGTTCATATTTGGGCCTATTGAGTATCCGTGCCAAGTTTGGTCCAGATCCATCTGGACCAAACTTGCTCTCTGGATGTATGTGAACTACAACTTCCAAACTCAAGGTCAATGCCCACTACACCCTTCCAGTCATTTCTGTTTGTCGTGGGAGTTCTGTGTGCAAAGTTTGGTTCAATTCCATCGTTGGTAGAGTTCAGAATGCTCTTTGGCTGTAGGAGAACTACAAATCCCAGCAACTACAACTCCCAAATGACACCAAAGCGCTGTGGATGAACTCCAATG
Source organism: Anolis apletophallus (assembly GCA_030556195.1). NCBI lineage: Eukaryota > Metazoa > Chordata > Lepidosauria > Squamata > Anolidae > Anolis > Anolis apletophallus. Next base: position 14,528,483 of record JARBWK010000017.1, on the reverse strand, counting down.
GGGACTGAGGAACATGGAAGCCGAGCGATAAGACAATTCCAGCTGTCTGTTCCTGTTGGGAAGATGCTTGATCTTTCCCCGCAGGCAACTTCTTCACGGAATTGTTAACGCCAATGTGAGCTGACAAAACCATGCGACCCGTGATGTTCCTGCTACTAAGGGGAGAAGATGGGTTTGGGAGATAACGTGTGGTGGTTCAAGCACCGAGAACTCACTCCTGGAGTAGATCTACTCACGGCGGAGTCGTCAAAATGATCAATCACTCCCCGCATGTCAGACACATAATTACGTCCCAGCCTGATCTCTTTTGTCAACACCGAGTAACCGATTGTCCTCTCCTCTCTCGCTTCGGTAATTATCGTTTGCTGCTTTACAGCTGCTGTTTAGCATCTTTCCCACTTCAAAGCAACACCAAATTTACTCCGAAAACTTAGAAACGGCGAAAGGGAAGAAGCCAAGACCTTTAATATCCCTCCTGATTCGCTTCCTCTCAACACATGTTTGTTGGCAAACACACTGGTCACACGGAACGTGTGTTGCCTGAACTGGCTGTTAATAGACAGTCATGAAATCGTGTCTTTCCCCATGAATTTTCTCTATCTCTTTCCCACAAAGTATCTCGGATTTACAGAGCCAATTCTCTGCTCTCATCTGTAAACAAAGACTTTTGCTTATCTCCGTAACACCAGGTGCTTTCCCTCGAGAGTTTTCCATTTCACTTAATTCTCCTTCACTCGACCCCTTATCTAAAATAGATGCTCATTTGTGGACCCGAATGTCCAAGCAAGGAGGATTTTCCAATGTATGAGACTTGGTAAACAAAAGGAGCCAATATGAGTACAACTCTATGATAGATCCTTTCATAGAACCATGGAGTTGGAAGAGACCACGTGGGCCAGCTAGTCCAACCTCCTGCAATGCAGGAAAAGCACATCTGGATGGACAGGTGGCCATCCAGTCTCTACAACAACAACAACAACAACAACTGAGTTGGAAGAGACCACATGGGCCATCGATCTAGTCCAACCTCCTCTATGTCCAGGGACAGATCCATGCAATCTCATGCAACAACAACAAAGAGTTGGAAGAGACCACATGCGCCATCTAGTCCAACCTCCTGCTATGCAGGAGGGACAGATGGCCATCCAATCTCAACAACAACAACAACAACAGAGTTGGAAGAGACCACATGGGCCATCGAGTCCAACCATCTAGTCCAACCTCCTGCTATGCAGGAAAAGCACATCCGGAGGGACAGATGGCCATCCAATCTCAACAACAACAACAACAACAGAGTTGGAAGAGACCACATGCGCCATATCGAGTCCAACCATCTAGTCCAACCTCCTGCTATGCAGGAAAAGCACATCCGGAGGGACAGATGGCCATCCAATCTCAACAACAACAACAACAACAGAGTTGGAAGAGACCACATGGGCCATCGAGTCCAACCATCTAGTCCAACCTCCTGCTATGCAGGAAAAGCACATCCGGAGGGACAGATGGCCATCCAATCTCAACAACAACAACAACAACAACAGAGTTGGAAGAGACCACATGGGCCATCGAGTCCAACCATCTAGTATGCAGGAAAAGCACATCCAACCTCTCACAACAACAACAGAGTTGGAAGAGACCACATGCGCCATCTAGAGTCCAACCATCTAGTCCAACCTCCCAGCCATCTGGCTATGCAGGAAAAAGCACATCTGGATGGACAGGTGGCCATCCAGTCTCTACAACAACAACAACAACAGAGTTGGAAGAGACCATCTCCAACCATCTAGTCCAACCTCCTGCTATGCAGGAAAAGCACATCCGGAGGGACAGATGGCCATCCAATCTCAACAACAACAACAACAACAGAGTTGGAAGAGACCACATGGGCCATCGAGTCCAACCATCTAGTCCAACCTCCTGCTATGCAGGAAAAGCACATCTGGATGGACAGATGGCCATCCAGTCTCTACAACAACAACAACAACAGAGTTGGAAGAGACCACATGGGCCATCGAGTCCAACCATATAGTCCAACTTGCTGCTATGCAGGAAAAGCACATCTGGATGTACAGATGGCCATCCAGTCTCTACAACAACAACAACAACGACAACAACAGAGTTGGAAGAGACCACATGGGCCATTGAGTCCAACCATCTAGTCCAACCTCCTGCAATGCAGGGAAAGCACATCTGGATGGGCAGGTGGCCATCTAGTCTCTACAACAACAACAACAACAACAACAACAACAACAACAGAGTTAGAAGAGACCACATTGGCTATTGAGTCCAACCATCTAGTCCAACCTTCTGCTATGCAGGAAAAGCACATCTGGATGGACAGGTGGCCATCCAGTCTCAACAACAACAACAACAACAACAGAGTTGGAAGAGACCACATGGGCCATCGAGTCCAACCATCTAGTCCAACTTCCTGCTATGCAGGAAAAGCACATCTGAAACTGTAACTCCCAAATGTCAAGGTCTATTTTCCCCAAACTCCATCTGTGTTCACATTTGGGCATATTGAGTATTCATGCCAAGTTTGATCCTGATCCAACATTGTTTCAGTCCACAGTGCTCTCTGGATATAGGTGAACTACAACTCCAAAACTCAAGGTCCATGCCCACCAAACTCTTATAGTATTTTCTCTTGGTTATGGGAGTTCTGTGTGGGAAGTTTGTGTCTTTCTGCCATTCCTGCCAGGATATCTATGTTGTCTTCATCGAAACAGGCCCAGGTTTCACACTGAGTGTATAAATACATTTAAAAGCATATTAACTCTATGTATTACTGTGTTAGAGTGTCATTTTGGTTGGTAGTGTGCCCCAGGATTCTGTAAATGTAAAAAATGTGCCGTGGCTCAAAAAGGTTGAAAAACACTGGCTTAAAGAGCTGGACATGTTTAGCCCGAAGAAGTAATCTTTCCTGAACACCCCTTGTACCCATGGAAGGTCTGACGCGTCCAGCTTATTGACGACTTCTCGTCAAGTTACGAAATCGGCGTTTGTACCAGAGCGGAATGCATGTTTTTGCAAAGACGGAGGATTTTCAGAGGCTGGAATGGCACCAAGGCAGGTAGGAATGGGAAGGAGTTTCGTGACTAAGTGTTGAGCCCACCAGCTTCCAAGCAGCCTCTTCAAAAACAAAGCCTTTTATGAGTGTTCCCTTTCCGCTCCCCAGTTTCCAAAAGATTCCCGACAGCTTCACCCGCTTCCCTGGCCGACTTTTCCCTGGACGTCTTCACACATTCTTAAAAGAACGGCAGGAGTGTTTTCCAGTTATTTTGGCCAAACGAAGAGGAAGCGAAGGAAGGGGGAAAACAACCAGGTGCCCGCAAATCACCCTCAAGGGGGTCATAAGGGACGACGACAACCCCATGGCTTCACTATCCAAGTGCTATTACCGAAATCCACTGTTTTGGCTGGGAAGAAGCAGGTGGATGTTTTCCTCCGCTCTTTGGCTGGCTCTACCAAAAATGGTCCTCTCTGCATCGTGTTTTCTTTTGACCATAATACCACAAATGTGGCCGGCCTCTCATTAACACCTAATCCAGTGTTTTTCAACCTTTTTTGAGCCGCGGCACCTTTTTTTTTTGTGCCATGGGGCACACCACCAACCAAAATGACACAAAATGACACTCTAACACAGTAATACATATAGTTAATATGTTTTTGAATGTATTTATACACTCAGTGTGAAACCTGGGCCTGTTTCGATGAACACAACATAGATATCCTGGCACAAAAAAATACTATTACTAACCCAAGGAGGGACCATCACTCAAAAAATTGATTTTGTCATTTGGGAGTTGTAGTTGCTGGGAGTTATAGTTCACCCGCAATCAAAGAGCATTCTGAACTCCACCATTGATGGAATGGAATCAAACTTCCCACACAGAACTCCCATAACCAAGAGAAAATACTATAAGAGTTTGGTGGGCATTGATCTTGAGTTTTGGAGTTGTAGTTCACCTATATCCAGAGAGCACTGTGGACTCAAACAATGTTGGATCAGGACCAAACTTGGCATGAGTACTCAATATGCCCAAATGTGAACACAGATGGAGTTTGGGAAAAATAGATCTTGACATTTGGGAGTTACGGTTTCTGGGATTTATAGTTAACACACAATCAAAGAGCATCCTGAACTCTTGCAACAATGGAATTGAACCAAACTTGGCATATTGAACTCTCATTACCAACAGAAAGTACTGAAAAGGGTTTGCTTGGGAATTGACCTTGAGTTTGGAAGTTGTAGTTCACTTACACCAGGGGTGCTCATTAGGTAGCTCGGGAGCTACTAGTAGATCTTCGGCCCTCTTCCAGGTGATCTTCGGGCCTCACCAGCCGGATGGGGCGCTCCTGCCATGCGCGCGCACACCATGCGCTCACGCGCACTTCTGCTGCTGGCTTCTGCTCTTGCGGTGCTTCTTTCGCCTGCGGGGCATTGCAGGAAGAAGGAAGCACGAGGCGGGGCCTCTGGAGGGAGCGCCCTGCCTCTCTCTCATCCAGAAGCAGCTGTGCAGCCTCCGCTGCCGGCGAGACAGGCAGGGCGGAGCGCTCCCTCTGGATGCCCCGTCTCGTGCTTTCTCCTTCCTGCAATGCCCTGCAGGCAAAAGAAGCGCTGCGCGGGCGGCAAAACAGCAGCAGGAGCATGCGCGGTGGCAAGAGCGCGCGGCGGCGGGGGCAGGTAGATCTTTTGGACTTGGTTGCCTTAAGAGTAGCTCGCATGTTGAAAAAGTGTGAGCACCCCTGACCTACACCTACACCCAGAGAGCACTGTGGACTCAAACAATGTTATGTTATTTTGTTGTTTGTTTTCTATCCAGAATCACAATGTTGGAAGGAGGCTCACCACTTTAAGGTCCCTCAAACAGGCATGGGAAAACTTCGGCCCTCTGGGTGCTTTGGACTCCAACTCCCACCATTCCTAACAGCCTGAGGGAGGAGGGGGGAAGAAAGGGTATTGGAGGTTCTAATTTCCCACGGCACACCGGATGATCACTTACGGCACACTAATGTGCCGTGGCACACTGGTTGGGAAACACTGGCCTATCAGAAGGTTGTGGATGTCCTGGCAGACTTTAATTGTTTATCAAAAAGGGCCATCCCTATGAGCCTCGGAAACTCAGATATGGCCGCAGTATCTTTTTATCACCCTCCACGACACTGAAAAGACTCACCCTACAGATCAAGATCTGTAAATACCTGCAGGAAATGACAAAGTCTGGGCACTGCTGGAACGATCATGAAAAACATTTACTCCAAAAATCCAACAATAGGTGGCGAGATTGAGGATTCCAGGAGGTCTTCTCTTTTCAATCAAACTTCATTAACACATCTAATCTCATCTGTAAAGTTCCAACCTCATTGTTCCATCCATTTCCCCCTCACTCTTCCCATTGGCTCAGATCCACAGCCAATTGAGTCAGGCGGGCGGAAGTTTTAAAAACTGGATCGCTCGCCAAGGTTTTTCCATCAAGACCCTTGCCTTAGAGCAGTGTTTCCCAACCAGTGTGCCGGGGCACACTAGTGTGCCGTGAGCGATCATCAGGTGTGCCGTGGGAAATTAGAACTTTCAGGAAGGGGGGAGAGTCTAGTGTGTTGAAGTATAAAAACCCTAAGAAACGTACCTCTCCATGCATTGGGAAGGCCCGCCTCCCTTTCCCCAAGTAGAGACCTCCTCTTGCCTCCTGGGGGTTCTGTGTGGGAAGTTTAGCCCAGTACTATCATTGGTGGGGTTCCGAATGCTCTTTGATTGTAGGGGAACTATAAATCCCAGCAACTACAACTCCCAAATGGCAAGGTCTATTTCCATCTGCGTTCACATTTGGGCATATTGAGTATTCATGCCAAGTTTGGTCCTGATCCAACATTGTTTTAGTCCACAGTGGTCTCTGGATATAGGTGAACTACAACTCCAAAACCCAAGGTCTATGCCCACCAAACTCTTATAGTATTTTCTCTTGGTTATGGGAGTTCTGTGTGGGAAGTTTGTGTCTTTCCGCCATTCCTGCCAGGATATCTATGTTGTGCTCATCGAAACAGGCCAGGTTTCACACTGAGTGTATAAATACATTTAAACACATATTAACTATATGTATGACTGTGTTAGAGTGTCGTTTTGTGTCATTTCGGTTGGTTATAGGAGTTCTGTGTGGGAAGTTTGTGTCTTTCTGCCATTCCTGCCAGGATATCTATGTTGTGTTCATCGAAACAGGCCCAGGTTTCACACTGAGTGTATAAATACATTTAAACACATATTAACTATATGTATGACTGTGTTAGAGTGTCGTTTTGTGTCATTTCGGTTGGTGGTGTGCCCCAGGGTTTTGCCAATGTAAAAAGTGTGCCGCAGCTCAAAAAAGGTTGGGAAACACTGCCTTAGAGGAGCATAGGGTCCCCGCCCTTAAGGTAGGACCCCCCCTAAATTTGCGCACGGCTCCAATCTAAGGCCAAGCCGTCTTTGGAGTTTCAGCTCTCTCTTTCCAAACCCAAAACCACATTGTTTTCTTTTTCTTTCGTTCAAAGTGGAGTAAAAGATTAAGCCGCCTGGCGACTTCGTCGTCTTCCCATCCACAACGTAAACTCTGCCTTGGTTTTCATTAAGCGCACAGATCCTCTTATAAACTCACAAAACAGGGTTGTGTTTTTGCGGTTCGTAAAACAGGACCGAAAGGGGAAAGAGACGCTGCCAATGGGCCTGACCCAACGGGGAAAACACAGCTCCTCTCCAAATTATTTCCTTTACGTAACATTTTCGACTATATTGACACCACCGGCTGTGCAGACAAAGGGATCAGGGCGGGTGGAACACGTCCCAGGAAAACACCGGTTCAGAACAGGGTTCTTATCCAACAGCCTCATTCAAATGGCATGGCTCTCAGCAAGGAGATCACGATCCGGACGACAAGGAAGGTGGAATCAGGGGTCAAGCAGGGGTGTGTTATCGCTATGATACTTCATCTCGTTGATGGGAAGCTTCCCACCGGAGTGGAAATCATCCATCAGACTATTTAACCTCAGGAAACTTCAAATCCAAGTCACAGCATCGGTTATAGAATTCTAATATGCTGATGATAACATAGTCTGCACATTCAGAAGAAGACCGACAATGTCTATTATAGAACTCCAATATGTCGATGATAACGTAGTCTGTGCGCATTCAGAAGACCTACAATGTCTATTATAGAACTCCAATATGTCGATGATAACGTAGTCTGTGCGCATTCAGAAGACCTACAATGCCTATTATTGAACTCCAATATGCCAATGACGCAGTCTGTGTGCATTCAGAAGAAGACCTACAATGTACATTATAGAACTCCAATATGCTGATGATAATGTCGCCTGTGCACATTCAGAAGACCTACAATGTCTATTATAGAACTCCAATATGTCGATGATAGTGTCGCCTGTGCACATTCAGAAGAAGACTTACAACATCTGTTATAGAACTCCAATATGCTGGTTATAATAGTTTGTGCACATTCAGAAGAAGGCCTACAATGTCTATTATTGAACTCCAATATGCCGATGATAAAGCAGCCTGTGCACATTCAGAAGAAGAATTACAACACGTTATAGAACTCCAATATGCGGATGATAACACAGTCTGTGTGCAATCAGAAGAAGACCTACAACAGGACTGTCCAACTTCTTCCGACCCAAGGGCCGGAAGAAGTGTCACTGATCACCTGGGGGGCCAGAGGTGATCAGTGAGTGGGGGGCGGGGCTGCTCGTGGGGGGCGGGGCAGGGGCGCTCGCTCACGGATCCCCTCCTCTTTCCTCCCGCTCGCACCGCTTCTTGGATCCCGGGCGGCAGGCGCGAGCGGGGAGAAGCAGGAGTGGCTACAGAGGAAGAAGGCAGCCGGCTTCCTCCATAGCCACTCCTGCTTCTCCCCGCTTGCACCGCTCCTCGGATCCCGGGCGGCAGGCGAGAGGGGAGAAGCAGGAGTGGCTACAGAGGAAGCCGGCTGCCTTCTTCCTCTGTAGCCACTCCTGCTTTCTCCCGCCGCGCCTGCCGCCCGGGATCCGAGAAGCGGTGCGAGCGGGAGAAGCAGGAGGGGCTACAGAGGAAGCCGGCTGCATCCTCCTTCCCTCCCCACCACCGCGGCGGGTGGCGATCTCCGGCCGAGGCGGCGGGAGAGAGAGGGGCGAGCCGCGGGGAGCCGAGCCATCTAGACCCGGTTCCTTCAGCAGCAGACGTACCATCGCCGCTTTAAAACTCTCTGGAAAAACTCCTTGCTCAAGGGAGCCGTTTACTATATTCAACAGAGGTCCACGTAACCCCTCCCAGCAAGATCTAACAAGCCAGGAGGGGCACGGGTCGAGGGAGCATGTTGTTGGTCTAGCTGCAGCAATGATCTTGTCGATCGCCCCTACGTCCAGCAGCTGGAACTGGTCGAAGGTAGGCCCGCCGAGTGGCCACGGAGTCTCGAGTTCGCTCACTGTATTAACCGTGACAGGGAGATCATGGCGGAGTAGTGAGATCTTGTCTGCAAAGAAGCTCTGAAAAACCTCAGTTGACGGGGCCAAATCATTACTATTTGGGACAGTAGGGACCGTCGTCAAAGACCGAATGATACCGAACCATTTTGCTGGGCGTGAGCTAGCAGACTCTATCAGTGAGGCATAGTACAATTTTTTTTCGCCTTTCTGATAGCATGCTCAAAAGCGTCCTTAAACCGCTCATAAGTTGATCTCGCAGCTTCTCTGCTCTCACCTGTAAATGAAGATTTTTTGCTTATCTCCGTAACACTAGGTGCTTTCCCTCGAGAGTTTTCCATTTCACTTAATTCTCCTTCACTCGACCCCCTTATCTAATGATGCTGTTTCTGACTCCCGTGACTGACCTTGGAGTTTAGCACTGTCTGAGGCCATTTCTCTGGCCTGCATCTTCAACGCTTTGAACCAGGCCTGAATCGGCATCACTTCGAACCCCAAGAAATCCCAGAATCCCTTCTGAATAACTGGTTAACCCATCGGCCCCTGAGCTACAACGGCCGCAAACGAGGCTGAATTGGTTGAGACTGACTCGTACTGAAATTGGCTTCTGATCGGACAAATATGTTTCTCATCGCAAGAGGCCCAAAGAAGAATTTGCCCCTGGGAACGAGAGAAACTGCGGCTGGGAGGAGACTCAGACGGGGATTACGGAGAGAATGAAAGAGGTCAAGGGTTGGGGGCGAAGCAGAAGAGGGTGGCTCCCTGCCGATTCCTTCCAAAACAGTTGATTCTACACAATGTCTATCTCAGAAAACAAAACACGAGTGTGCTGTCGAAGGATTTCACGGCCGAAATCACTGCATTACTGTGGGTTTTCCGGGCTGTCCGGCCATGCTCCGGAAGGATTCTCTCCTGACGTTTTGCCCACATCTATGGCAGGCATCCTCAGAGGTTTTATTTATTATTTATTTATTTATTGTTCAGTCTTATATTCCGCTCCTCCCTGCAGGCTCGGGGCGGATCACAACATATAAAACAGGCCAACATGTATCAGCTATGTGGCCGTACAATAAAACAAAAGGCATAAAATCAGAAAACATAAAATCACACGTCACATCCCGAGGCACAAGACAAAACACCGTAGCATTTCCTTGGACCAAAGGTATCGCTTATATAAGAGGATTGCCCCAGACTGGATTGCCTAGGGGAAAGCTAATCTGAAGAGGGCGGTCTTGCAGGCCCTGCGGAACGGGATGAGCTCTGGGATGGCCCGGGTGTTGTCGGGGAGGGAGTTCCACAACACCGGGGCCGCCGCAGAGAAAGCTCTTTGCCTAGTGGTCGATAGGTGACAGGAGCGGATTGATGGCACCATGAGCAAATTCAATTCCTCCGAACGTAGTGATCTCGGGGGAATATACGGGGCAAGGCGGTCCCTCAGGTACGCAGGCCCTAGGCCGTGTAAGGCCTTAAAGGTTAACACCAACACTTTGAAGGCAATCCGGTACTCGATGGGAAGCCAGTGCAATTGCCGAAGGATGGGCGTAATGTGCTCCCTCACTGGCGCTCCCGCCAGCAAGCGAGCAGCGGCATTTTGCACAAGCTTGAGTTTCCGGATTGTCGACAAGGGAAGACCAACGTAGAGGGCGTTACAGTAGTCCAGCCTCGAGATGACCGTCGCTTGGATCACCGTGGCCAGGTCGCCCCTGGAAAGGTAGGGCGCCAGTCGCCTAGCCTGTCGTAGGTGGAAAAATGCCGACCTGCTGGCCATGGAGACCTGAGTCTCCATGGTCAGCAGGAGGTCCGGTTGGACACCTAGGCTCTTAACAACGGGTGACGGGCTTAATCGCTCGCCATCCAGGGTAGGCAACCGGCACTCATCCAGTCCAGGCCGACCAGGCCACAAGATCTCCGTCTTCGATGGATTCACCTTCAGCCGGCTAGCACGCAGCCATCCAGTCACGGCTTCAAGGCATAGATGGAAACAATCGGGTACGGTGTCCGGCCTGCCGTCCATTCTCAGCAAAAGCTGGGTGTCACCCGCATACTGATAACACTCCAGACCAAAGTCGAGGGCCAGCTGGGCCAGGGGGCGCATATAAACGTTGAATAATAAGGGGGAGAGGATGGCCCCCTGGGGGACTCCACAATCAAGTGGAAGTCTCCCAGAGACCTCCCCACCCCCCTCCACGCGTTGTCCCCACTTAAGGGCGGTCTCCCCAACCCCGGAACCGGCTAAGCGGTGGGTCAACAGTGCATGGTCTACGGTATCAAACGCTGCTGTTAGATCTAACAAAACAAGCAGGGCTGACCCGCCCTGGTCCAGCTGGCGGCGAAGTTGGTCTGTAATGGCGACAAGCACGGTCTCCGTCCCATGCCCAATACGGAAGCCGGACTGGAAGGGATCGAGTCCAGCTGTGTCTTCTAAGAACCGCTGCAGCTAATCCGCTGCTGCCCTCTCAATTACCTTGCCTAAAAAAGGCAAGTTGGAAAGAGGCCGGTAATTGGAGGGAGCCGAAAGATCTAAATTCGGCTTCTTCAGCAGCGGTCTTACCATGGCCTCTTTCAATCCCCCTGGGAAGACTCCTTGCTCAAGGGAGCTATTTATGATCTTTCCCAGATCATAAATCTTTAAGGTCTGCTGGAAGCGAGGCTAGTGGGGTTTATATATCTGTGGAATAATAATGTCCAGGGTGGGTGAAAGAACACTTGTCTGCTGGAGGCAAGTGTGGAGGCTGCAATTGGCCACCTTGAATGGCCTTCAAGCCAGGCCTGGATTATCCATAAGGCCATTCTAGGCCACGTCAATCTTCGGGGGCTTCTGTGCTCCTAGGGCCTTTGACGTGGCTTCCCTCCGCCTCTTCCTCGCTCGCTTCGGCCCCTCCTTCCTTCACTTCACTATATATTACAATATATAATATTATATTGTACTATACCATTATATTATAATATTATTAGTAATATTGTCAGTATTACTAATAATATTAGTAATATTGACAACAGCTGCAGAGCTGTTTGGGATGGAAGTCAGCCTGAAGAAAAGGGGAAGTCCTCTACCAGCCCGCACCACAGGAAGAACACCCTCATCCCCACGTCAGCATAGGCACATCTGTGCTTAAGTCCGTTCAGCAGTTCACCTCCCTGGGAAGCCTCATCTCTTCAGACGCCAAGATTGATAAAGGGAGAGATCACAGATTAGCAAAGGCATAGAGTGCATTTGGAAGGCTTCACAAAAGAGTCTGGAGTAACAAACACCTGAGACAAAGCACCAAAATCAGTGTGTACAGAGCTATCGTACTGTCTATTCTCCTCTATGGGTCTGAAACATGGGTCACCTATCTCCAACACCTACGACTCCTCGAACGCTTTCATCAGCGCTGTCTTCGCACAATCCTAAATATACACTAGACCGACTATGTGACGAATGTTGAGCAAGCAGGGATCACCAGCGTTGAGGCCATGCTATTGAGAACACAGCTGCGCTGGGCAGGGCACGTCTCTAGGATGGAGGACCACCGCCTCCCAAAGATACTACTCTATGGTGAACTCCCCACGGGTCAGCGCAAGAGAGGCGCCCCCAAAAAGAGATACAAGGACTCCTGAAACAACATCTCAGGCTCGGCCAGATTGACCACCAACAATGGTCCACCCTGGCCTCACATCGGGAGGCATGGAGACGCACTATCCACAATGGTGCGGCCTCTTTCGAGAACACACGCCGAACGGGTCTCGAAGAGAAACGACAACGCAGAAAGAACCGCAACTTGGAAACAACATCACCCAAGGAGACTTTCTGCTGTGCTTTCTGCAACCGAACTTGCCTATCTCAGATTGGCCTTTTTAGTCATCAACGTGCTTGTAAAAAGCGTGGGATGAGTCATTCCTAAAGAATCTTCGTTCGCGAAATAATCCCGAGAGATTAGTAATATTACATATAATATAAAATAACTATAATATTGTATTAGTAGTAGTATATTGGATTACATTATCTATCTATCTATCTATATAATAAAAGTCAGTGTTTGCGGCGGTGTGGTCGTGCAGAGGGAGGAATATGTGCCAGCGTTTCAATTGGTTGCCACTGTGGGATTATTTGCATAAAGGACACTGATTGGCCAGCCTCAGAAGTCCAACATTCTAAGGCATCAAACAGAGGGGATTGGTTCCCACGGAGGGAGTATTTGCATAAAGGACTCTGATTGGCCAGCCACAGAACTCCAACATTCTAAGGCACCAGACCGAGGGGATTGGTTGCCATGGAGGGAGTATTTGCATAAAGGACTCCGATTGGCCAACCACATTCCAACATTTTTAAGTGACTCAGAGGGAAAAGGAAAGGCCTCAGGCAGTCAGTCACTGTAACCCACAGCAATGACGGATCAGGACCACACTTGGCACACAGGGGCCCAATGGCCCACTTCACAACCTGGTGTGGTTTAGGGCAGGATGGGCCTCGAATGATGGGATTTGCAGTACCTTCACCTGATTCACTTCCCAAACAATATTGTAGCCCCTATAAATCACAGACCAGGCCCAAAATTGACAGTAAGGCTTCATTATCTTGATTTTCCCGACTAGGCCTCAGCTCATGGGACGTTGTGTATGGCCTGAATTGACAATAACCTACCTTGGCACACAGAGCCCCTATGACCCATGCTACATTGCACTGCATTTTGGAGGAGAGTGGACCATGGATGGGACTTGATGTACCCCCATGGATTATGGGATTTGTAGTACTTTCAAACCCTACAATCCCCACAGACCACTGCGGCCCAGAACCAAGACCGATAAAGACCAAACTTGGCACACAATGCCCCCATGACCCACACTCCATCCGACTGAAGTTTAGAGAAGGGCGGACCATGCATGATGGGATTTCAAGTACCTCCATTCACTTCCCAAGCGTGCTGCAACCCTCATCCAGTGATTGAGGAAGACAAACACAAAGCCCCCATGACCCACTTTACATCCTGGTGCAGTTCGGAGTAGGGTGGACCACGGATGATGGGACTTGAGGTATCTTCACTCATTTCCCGAGACTGCAGCGACCCTCATCCAATGACTGATCAAGACTAAACTTGGCACACACAGCCCGCATGACCCACTTTACATCCTGGTGCAATTTGGAGGATGGACCATGGATTATGGGACTTGAAGTACCCTCACTAACTTCCAGAGACCACTGCAAGCCACATAACCAACTGATAAAGACCAACCTTGGCACACAATGCCTTTCTCAAATAACCCGGGCACCGCCGGGTCCCCAAGCTAGAAATATTATAAATATTATATGTATATACAATATATTAGATCAGTGTTTCCCAACCAGTGTGCCGGGGCACACTAGTGTGCTGTGAGCGATCATTAGGTGTGCCGTGGGAAATTGGAACCTCCGGGCAGGGAGGGGGGGGGGGGAAGAGTCTAGTGTGTTGAAGTATGAAAACCCTAAGAAACCTACCTCAATAAAGGCACAAAATTACAACCACCCCCCCCCCCACCCGTTGTCTACTTGGTCTCTCCCTCACCATGCATTGGGAAGGCCCGCCTCCCTTTCCCCAAGTAGAGACCTCCTCTTGCCTCCTGGGGGTTCTGTGTGGGAAGTTTGGCCCAGTTCTATCATTGGTGGGGTTCAGGATGCTCTTTGATTGTAGCGGAACTATAAATCCCAGCAACTACAACTCCCAAATGTCAAGGTCTATTTCCCCTGAACTCGATCTGCGTTCATATTTGGGCATATTGAGTATTCATGCCAAGTTTGGTCCCGATCCAACATTGTTTGAGTCCAGAGTGCTCTCTGGATATAGGTGAACTACAACTCCAAAACCCAAGGTCAATGCCCACCAAACTCTTATAGTATTTTCTCTTGGTTGTGGGAGTTCTGTGTGGGAAGTTTGTGTCTTTCTGCCATTCCTGCCAGGATATCTATGTTGTGTTCATCGAAACAGGCCTTAGGTTTCACACAGAGTGTATAAATACATTCAAAAACATATTAACTATATGTATGACTGTGTTAGAGTGTCGTTTTGTGTCATTTTGGTTGGTGGTGTATAAATACATTTGAAAACATATTAACGTTATGTATTACTGTGTTAGAGTGTCGTTTTGTGTCATTTTGGTTGGAGGTGTGCCCCAGGATTTTGCAAATGTAAAAAGTGTGCCGCGGCTCAAAAAAGGTTGGCAAACACTGCAATAGATTGTATACTTTGTGGGCACTTTTCGTATGGGCTTGGTATGTTTGGGCTCCCGTTCTTCCCAGCAGGGTTGCTGAACTATTGGCCTTTTTCGGCCCAAATAAGCCAGGAAAACATACCAGAAGGACAACTCACGATTGTCTCACTCACTTGGGAATGGGATCCAACCTGTTACATAAACGCGAGACCCACGGAGCTCCTTCCTGACTCTTCTGAGTCACCAAAGGGGCTCTAATCCAATCGGGCGCATTGACTACCACCTCCCACCGCTTCCCCGTCCTTGCCCCCCACCTGAGAGCGTGACGGAGCGAGAGGAAGGCGTCCAAAGCCCTCGTAAAGAAAGAATAACACACAACCCTTCCAGCGTCTTTGGTTTCACCTGCTAGGAACCGATGAGCTGGGAGTGGCTTCGGGGGACGGTTGCAAAAGGGGTGGAGGTACCCACGGGATATTTAAGATGCCGGGGATCTTAAACACAAGACACACACGGAGAGAAGTCCACGTGAAGGTCTACTTTGCCGAGAGACAGAGGGAGAAGGATTCGGATTGGGCACCCACTCTCCTTGCAGAAACTTCAAGGAGAAGAGACCAAAGGCAACAACCCAAACGAAGATGCCAAGCGCCTTCAGCCTCCAACTCGCCTGGTTCTGCGCCTTGACCATCTCCTTGGCCGTCTCCCCGGCCTGGCTGCAGAAGCCCCCCAAAAGGAAGGTGGTCAACGGCAACCCCAAAGCCGCCGGCTGCTGCGAGGAGCTGAAGGAGATGAAGGTCCAGGTGGCCAACCTGTCGGCCTGGATCGAGGAGATGAGCAAGAAGCAGGACGCCGAGCTGGGCAGCGCCATCGTGCAGGTCATCGAGCTGGAAGGCCACCTCAAGCGCATGGACCTGCGCCTCAATGACGTGGAAGGGAAGTACTCCGAGATGAACAACCAGCTGGGCATCGTCCAGCTCCAGGCGGCACAAACTGTCACCCAAACCTCCGCAGGTAAGGCCCGGCCCTTCCCTCCTCCTGCTTTGGGGGTACCACGTGTACTCAAGTGTAAGCCGACCCGAATATCAGCCGAGGCACCGGATTTGGCCACCAAAATCTGGGGAGAGGTATTGACTTGAGTAGAAGCCGAGGGTGGGGGACGCAAAATAGAAATAGATGCCGCTAAAATGACATGAATTGAGGCCTCAGCAGGTTCAATGTTTTTGAGTATTTACATGGAACTTAAGGGAAGGAGGGAAGGAGGGAGGAAAGCAAGAAGGAAGGAAGAACGAAAGGGTGGAAGGGAATGGAAGCAGGGAGAAAGAGGGAGGGAGGAAAGAGAAGGGAGGGAGAGGAGGAAGGAAAGAGAGAAGGAAGGAAAGACAATAGGAAAGGCAGGAAGGAGAAAGATGGAAAGAAGGAAGGAAGGACAAAAGGGTGCAAGGGAAAGAAGAAGGGAAGGAGAAAGAGGGAGGGAAGGGAGGGAGGGAGGAAGGAAAGAGAGAAGGAAGAACGAAAGGGTGGAAGGGAATGGAAGCAGGGAGAAAGAGGGAGGGAGGAAAGGAAGGAAAGACAATAGGAAAGGAAGGAAGGAGAAAGAGGGAAAGAGGAAAGGAAGGAAGGATAAAAGGGTGCAAGGGAAAGAAGAAGGGAAGGAGAAAGAGGGAGGTAAGGAAGGAAGGGAGGGAAGGAGGAAGGAAAGAGAGAAGGAAGAACGAAAGGGTGGAAGGGAATGGAAGGGAGAAAGAGGGAGGGAGGAAAGGAAGGAAAGACAATAGGAAAGGAAGGAAGGAGAAAAGGGTGCAAGGGGAGGAAGAAGGGAAGGAGAAAGAGGGAGGTAAGGAAGGGAGGGAAGGAAGGAGGAAGGAAAGAGAAGGAAGGAAGAACGAAAGGGTGGAAGGGGAAGAGAAGAAGGAAGGAAGGAAAAAGGGAGGAAGGAAGGAAGAAAGGAAGGAAAGACAATAGGAAAGGCAGGAAGGAGAAAGATGGAAAGAAGGAAGGAAGGACAAAAGGGTGCAAGGGAAGGAGGAGGGAAAGGAAAGGAAGGAAGGAAGGAAGGAAGGAGGAAGGAAGGAAAGGAAGAAGAAAAAGGGTGGAAGGGAAGGAGAAAGAAAGGAAATAGGAAAGGAAGGAAGGAGAAAGAGGGAAAGAGGAAAGGAAGGAAGGGGATAAAAAAGAGGGGGAAAGGAAGGGAAGAAGAAGGGAAGGAAGGAAAGAGAGAAAGGAAGGAGGAAGGAGGGAAGGAGGAAGGAAGGAAAGAGAGAAGGAAGAACGAAAGGGTGGAAGGGAATGGAAGGGAGAAAGGAAGGAAGGAAGGAGGAAAGGAAGGAAAGACAATAGGAAAGGAAGGAAGGAGAAAAGGGTGCAAGGGGAAGAAGAAGGGAAGGAGAAAGAGGGAGGTAAGGAAGGGAGGGAGCGAAGGAGGAAGGAAGGAAAGAGAGAAGGAAGGAAGAACGAAAGGGTGGAAGGGAATGGAAGCAGAAAGAGAAGGAAGGAAGAACGAAAGGGTGGAAGGGAATGGAAGCAGGGAGGAAGCGGGAGGGAGGAAAGAGAAGGGAGGGAGAGGAGGAAGGAAAGAGAGAAGGAAGGAAAGACAATAGGAAAGGCAGGAAGGAGAAAGATGGAAAGAAGGAAGGAAGGACAAAAGGGTGCAAGGAAAGAAGGAAGGAAGGAGAAAGGGAAGAAGGAAGGAAGGAAGGAAGGAAAGAAAGGAGAAAGAGAATGAAGGAAGAACGAAAGGTTGGAAGGGAAAAGAGGGGAAGGAGAAAGAGGGAGGGAAAGGGAGGAAGGAGAAGGAAGGAGGAGAGAAGAAAGGGAGAAGGAAGGAAAGGGTGGGAAAGGAAGGAAGGAGAAAGAGGGAAAGAAGGAAGGAAGGACAAAGGAAGGAAGGAAAGAAGAGAAGGAGGGAGAAAGAAGGAAGAATGGAAGGGAAGGAGGAGAGAAAGAGGGAGGGAAGGGAGAGGAAAGAGAAGGAAGGAAAGACAAAAGGAAAGGAAGGAAGGAAGGAAGGAAGGAGAAAGAGGGAGAGGGAAGGAGAGAAAGAGAAGAGGGAAGGAAGAAAGGACATAAGGGTGCAAGGGAAGGAAGAAGGGATGGAGGAAGAAGGAGGTAAGGAAGGGAGGAAGGGAAGGAGGAAGGAAGGATGAAAGCTTGGAAGGGGAAGATGGAAGGAAGGGAAGGAGGAAGGAATAGAAGGATGGAAGGAAGGATGGGAATGAGAAAGAGAAGGAAGGAAGAATGAAAAGGGTGGAAGGGAACGGAGGGAAGAAGAAAGAGGGAGGGGAGGGAGGAAAGAAAAGGAAGGAGAAAGAGACAGAGAGAGGGAAGGAAGGAAGAATGAAAGGGTGGAAGGGAAGGAAGAAGGAAGGGAAAAAGAAGGACGTAAGGGAGGGAGAGAAGGAAGGAAAGAGAGAATTAGGGGAGATCAGAAGTATAGATGGGAATGGGGAGGGAGAAAGAGGGAGGGAAGAGAAGGAAGGAAAGACAAAAGGGAAGGAAGGAAGGAAGGAAGGAAGGAAGGAGAAAGAGGGAGAGGGAAGGAGAGAAAGAGAAGAGGGAAGGAAGGAAGGACGAAAGGGTGGAAGGGAAGGAAGAATGGAAGGAGAAAGAGGGAAGTAAGGTAGGAAGGAGGAAGGAAAGAGCCCAAGGGGCCACATTCGACCGGCGGGCCTGGGTTGCCCATACCTGGGCTACATAAAACAGTGAAAGCAAAACACCAAGTCCCCATAGGAAAGACCCAAGGGAGGGGCCTCTTAGTAGGAAATTCCAGCGCAAAAGGCCTTCTTCCCATTCACATGCGAAGGCATGACACAGAGGAGGAACTCCCGGGCGCAAACAGGCCCCGGTTGGCACCTAATCCTTCCTTCCGACCAGGTGGAACACATTCACTTTGTTCAAGCTGTCAGGATAGATACACATCTACTTCTGGGAGCATTTCTCCCTTCCAAACAGCTGGACGTGATATTCCTCGCATGGGAAGGAAAGCCAAAGAGCTTCCGAAAGAGACGGAAGCGGGAACGCACCCCTGCAAAACTAAGACATGCCGAAAGTAGGCGGTGCGCAGCCCGAACATGTTGAGCGTATCGATTTGGCTCGCATGCCCCGTTGCACACATGCCCCAGGCCCAGCTGTCCCATCGCATCAGGACATTTGGATTGGAGGAAAAGAAGCAAACTGTGCAGAGAAGGTCTTTTCCTCAAGCTGCACTACAGCTCCCATGACCCCTGGCTACCAAATACGTGGTCCCAAAACATCTGGAGAGCACCAGGTTGAGGATGCCTGGTTACGGTCCCTGTTGCCCAGGAACCTCTTTGACCAGGGACTACTTTGACAATGGACCACTCGAACACAGATCACTTTGACCAGGAGCCTCTCTGACCAGGGACCTCTTTGACCAGGGACCTATTTTACCAGGGTACTCTTTGACCAGGGACCACTCGAACACAGATCATTTCGACCAGGGACCACTTTGACCAGGGACCACTTTGACCAGGGACCTCTTTGACCGGGGACCTCTTTGACCAGGGACCTCTTTGACCAGGGACCTCTTTGACCAGGGATCACTTTGACCAGGGACCTCTTTAACCAGGGACCTCTTTGACCAGGGACCTCTTTGACCAGGGACCTCTTTGACCAGGGACCTCTTTGACCAGGGACCTCTTTGACCAGGGACCTCTTTGACCGGGGACCTCTTTGACCGGGGGCCTCTTTGACGGGGGCCTCTTTGACTGGGGACCCTTTGACCAGGGACCTCTTTGATCGGGGATCTCTTTGACCGGGGACCTCTTTGACCGGGGACCTCTTTGACTGGGGGCCACTTTGACCAGGGACCTCTTTGACCAGGGACCTCTTTGGCCAGGGACCATTTTGACCGGGGACCTCTTTGACCAGGGACCTCTTTGACCAGGGACCTCTTTGACCGGGGACCTCTTTGACCGGGGACCTCTTTGACCGGGGACCATTTTGACCGGGGACCAGTTTGACCAGGGACCTCTTTGACCAGGGACCTCTTTGACTGGGGGCCTCTTTGACCGGGGGCCTCTTTGATCGGGGACCTCTTTGATCGGGGACCTCTTTGATCGGGGATCTCTTTGACCGGGGACCTCTTTGACCGGGGGCCACTTTGACCAGGGACCTCTTTGGCCAGGGACCTCTTTGGCCAGGGACCATTTTGACCGGGGACCTCTTTGACCAGGGACCTCTTTGACCGGGGACCTCTTTGACTGGGGGCCTCTTTGACCGGGGGCCTCTTTGACTGGGGACCTCTTTGACCAGGGACCTCTTTGATCGGGGATCTCTTTGACCGGGGACCTCTTTGACCGGGGACCTCTTTGACTGGGGGCCACTTTGACCAGGGACCTCTTTGACCAGGGACCTCTTTGGCCAGGGACCATTTTGACCGGGGACCTCTTTGACCAGGGACCTCTTTGACCAGGGACCTCTTTGACCGGGGACCTCTTTGACCGGGGACCTCTTTGACCGGGGACCATTTTGACCGGGGACCAGTTTGACCAGGGACCTCTTTGACCAGGGACCTCTTTGACTGGGGGCCTCTTTGACCGGGGGCCTCTTTGACCGGGGACCTCTTTGACCGGGGACCTCTTTGACCGGGGACCTCTTTGACCGGGGACCTCTTTGACAGGGGGCCACTTTGACCGGGGACCTCTTTGACCAGGGACCACTTTGGCCAGGGACCTCTTTGACCAGGGACCTCTTTGACCGGGGACCTCTTTGGCCGGGGACCTCTTTGACCGGGGACCTCTTTGACCGGGGACCTCTTTGACCAGGGACCTCTTTGACCAGGGACCTCTTTGACCGGGGACCTCTTTGGCCGGGGACCTCTTTGACCGGGGACCTCTTTGACCGGGGACCTCTTTGACCAGGGACCTCTTTGACCGGGGACCTCTTTGGCCGGGGACCTCTTTGACCGGGGAACTATTTGACTGGGGAACTCTTTGACCGGGGAATTCTTTGACCGGGGAACTCTTTAACCTTTGACGCATGGTTTCAAGGTTCTCTGCCTTGAGATTCTGGATTATATGGCAGCGTGGACTCAAATAATCCAATTCGAAGTAGATACTGTGGTTCTCTGCCTTGATATTCTGGATTATATGGCAGTGTGGACTCAAATAATCCAATTCGAAGTAGATACTGTGGTTCTCTGCCTTGATATTCTGGATTATATTATATTATATTATATTATTTATTTATTTCCGGCATTTTACCCCGCTCTTCTCAACCCCCGAGGGGGGACTCAGAGCGGCTTCCAAAAAGGCACAATTTGATGCCAACACAGCAAAACACATAAAACACAGTATAAAACCCCCCAAAACATTACACATTCAAATACAATTACATCAACATATCATACACATTCATTTAAGTTTAAAAACAAACAAACAAACAAAAACAAACAAACAAGCAAACAAAAACCACAGTGTTCCGTCCATAAAAGTATATGGCAGTGTGGACTCAAATAATCCAATTCGAAGTAGATACTGTAGTTCTCTGCCTTGATATCCTGGATTATATGGTAGTGTAGACGCAGATAATCCAATTCGAAGCAGATACTGTGGGTTCTCTGCCTTGATATTCTGTATTACAATGTTTCCCAACCTTTTTTGAACTGCGGCACACTTTTTACATTTGCAAAATCCTGGGGCACACCACCAACCAAAATGACACAAAACGACACTCTAACACAGTAATACGTATAGTTAATATGTTTTTGAATGTATTGATACACTCAGTCTGAAACCTAGGCCTGTTTTGATGAACACAACATAGATATCCTGGCAGGAATGGCAGAAAGACACAAACTTCCCACACAGAACTCACATAACCAAGAGAAAATGCTATAAGAGTTTGGTGGGCATTGACCTTGAGTTTTGGAGTTGTAGTTCACCTATATCCAGAGAGCACTGTGGACTCAAACAATGTTGGATCAGGACCAAACTTGGCATGAATACTCAATATGCCCAAATATGAACGCAGATCGAGTTCAGGGGAAATAGACCTTGACATTTGGGAGTTGTAGTTGCTGGGATTTATGGTTCCCCTACAATCAAAGATAATTCTTAACCCCACCAATGATAGAACTGGGCCAAACTTCCCACACAGAACCCCCAGGAGGCAAGAGGAGGTCTCTACTTGGGGAAAGGGAGGCAGGCCTTGCCAGTGCATGGAGAGGGAGAGACCAAGTAGACAGCAGGTGGGGAGGGGGGGTGTTTGTAATTTTGTGCCTTTATCGAGGTAGGTTTCTTAGGGTTTTTATACTTCAACACACTAGACTCCCCCCCCCCTGGAGGTTCCAATTTCCCACGGCACACCTGATGATCGCTCACGGCACACTAGTGTGCCCCGGCACGCTGGTTGGGAAACACTGCTGTATTATACGGCAGTGTAGACGCAGATAATCCAATTCGAAGGAGATACTGTGGGTTCTCTGCCTTGATATTCTGGATTATATGGCTGTGTGGACTCAGATAATCCAGTTCAAAGCAGATAATGTGGAATTGGATGAGAAAGACACCTAATGCAGAAGCTTTTGAAAGAGGTAGCCTGCTCTCAACAAATGCTGAAGCCCACCTTGAACTGCTTTCACACAGATGCTGTGTACGACTGCTCATCCCTTTACCAGAGGAATTACAGAACCTCAGGGGTATACAGGCTCCTTCCAGATGAATTCCTGGGGACCCCAGAACTACAGGTAAGAGCTCACAAAAGCCCGTCCGTGACAACTGTGGCCAACCGGAAGGCCGAGAAACCACCACAGCTCCAGCTTTCCCGAAACCATTTGTATCCACACTCTTTCTTCGTTAGGTCTACTGCGACATGGAGACGGAGGGCGGAGGCTGGACCATCATCCAGAGGCGTAAAGTGGGCCTGATCTCCTTCAGCCGAGACTGGAAGCAGTACAAGCAAGGCTTTGGCAGCATCCAGGGCGACTTCTGGCTGGGAAACGAGCACATCCACCGGCTCACCATGCGCCCAACCATGCTGAGAGTGGAGCTGGAGGTAAGGGTTGTAGCACCGCCGGCTGCAGAAAATCTTGCCGGTCGAAAGGTCGAACAGTTCAAAGCCCTTTCGCAGACTTCAGTAAGACAAACCTATGCACTGGGTCCGCCATCTAGCTGCTGAAGCTGGTACTACATGTCAGCTTCCTATCCGCCACCTAACTGCTGATGCTGGTACTACATCCCGGCTTCCTATCTGCCACCTAGCTGCTGAAGCTGGTACTACATGCCAGCTTCCTATCCGTCACCTAACTGCTGATGCTGGTACTACATGCCAGCTTCCTATCCGTCACCTAGCTGCTGATGCTGGTACTACATGCCAGCTTCCTATCTGCCACCTAGCTGCTGAAGCTGGTACTACATGCCAGCTTCCTATCCGTCACCTAACTGCTGATGCTGGTACTACATGCCAGCTTCCTATCCGCCACCTAGCTGCTGAAGCTGGTACTACATGCCAGCTTCCTATCCGTCACCTAACTGCTGATGCTGGTACTACATGCCAGCTTCCTATCCGCCACCTAACTGCTGATGCTGGTACTACATGCCAGCTTCCTATCCGCCACCTAACTGCTGATGCTGGTACTACATGCCAGCTTCCTATCTGCC
This sequence comes from Anolis apletophallus, assembly GCA_030556195.1. Classification (NCBI taxonomy): domain Eukaryota; kingdom Metazoa; phylum Chordata; class Lepidosauria; order Squamata; family Anolidae; genus Anolis; species Anolis apletophallus. The sequence continues at coordinate 14,505,255 of JARBWK010000017.1, read as the reverse complement.
ACCTAGCTGCTGAAGCTGGTACTTCATGCCAGCTTCCTATCTGCCACCTAGCTGCTGAAGCTGGTACTACATGCCAGCTTCCTATCCGTCACCTAACTGCTGATGCTGGTACTACATGCCAGCTTCCTATCCGCCACCTAGCTGCTGAAGCTGGTACTACATGCCAGCTTCCTATCCGCCACCTAACTGTTGATGCTGGTACTACATGCCAGCTTCCTATCCGCCACCTAACTGCTGATGCTGGTACTACATGCCAGCTTCCTATCCGCCACCTAACTGCTGAAGCTGGTACTACATGCCAGCTTCCTATCTGCCACCTAGCTGCTGAAGCTGGTACTACATGCCAGCTTCCTATCTGCCACCTAGCTGCTGAAGCTGGTACTACATGCCAGCTTCCTATCCGCCACCTAACTGCTGTTGCTGGTACTACATGCCAGCTTCCTATCCGCCACCTAACTGTTGATGCTGGTACTACATGCCAGCTTCCTATCCGCCACCTAACTGCTGATGCTGGTACTACATGCCAGCTTCCTATCCGCCACCTAACTGCTGATGCTGGTACTACATGCCAGCTTCCTATCTGCCACCTAGCTGCTGAAGCTGGTACTACATGCCAGCTTCCTATCTGCCACCTAGCTGCTGAAGCTGGTACTACATGCCAGCTTCCTATCCGCCACCTAACTGCTGTTGCTGGTACTACATGCCAGCTTTCTATCTGCCACCTAGCTGCTGAAGCTGGTACTACATGCCAGCTTCCTATCTGCCACCTAGCTGCTGAAGCTGGTACTACATGCCAGCTTCCTATCTGCCACCCTAGCTGCTGAAGCTGGTACTACATGCCAGCTTCCTATCCGCCACCTAACTGCTGTTGCTGGTACTACATGCCAGCTTTCTATCTGCCACCTAGCTGCTGAAGCTGGTACTACATGCCAGCTTCCTATCTGCCACCTAGCTGCTGAAGCTGGTACTACAGGCCAGCTTCCTATCCGCCACCTAACTGCTGTTGCTGGTACTACATGCCAGCTTTCTATCTGCCACCTAGCTGCTGAAGCTGGTACTACATGCCAGCTTCCTATCTGCCACCTAGCTGCTGAAGCTGGTACTACATGCCAGCTTCCTATCCGCCACCTAACTGCTGTTGCTGGTACATGCCAGCTTTCTATCTGCCACCTAGCTGCTGAAGCTGGTACTACATGCCAGCCTCCTATCTGCCACCTAGCTGCTGAAGCTGGTACTACATGCCAGCTTCCTATCCGCCACCTAACTGCTGTTGCTGGTACTACATGCCAGCTTTCTATCTGCCACCTAGCTGCTGAAGCTGGTACTACATGCCAGCTTCCTATCTGCCACCTAGCTGCTGAAGCTGGTACTACATGCAAGATTCCTATCTGCCACCCTAGCTGCTGAAGCTGGTACTACATGCCAGCTTCCTATCCGCCACCTAACTGCTGTTGCTGGTACTACATGCCAGCTTTCTATCTGCCACCTAGCTGCTGAAGCTGGTACTACATGCCAGCTTCCTATCTGCCACCTAGCTGCTGAAGCTGGTACTACATGCCAGCTTCCTATCCGCCACCTAGCTGCTGCTGGTACTACATGCCAGCTTCCTATCCGCCACCTAGCTGCTGAAGCTGGTACTACATGCCAGCTTCCTATCCGCCAACTAGCTGCTGAAGCTGGTACTACATGCTTCATCATTAATTGAAATTATTTCATTTCATTAGAGATATAGTCCTGGCCACTCTTTGACATTCATGATAATGTATTTAGTTATTTATTTACAGTATTGATAGCCTGACTCGGGCTTCAAACTGCTTAGGTGAACACAGTAAGCTGGGCTATTAACAGTCGGGAACTCAAACCTGACTCGGGCTTCAAACTGCTTAGGTTAACAGTAAGGTGGGCTATTAACAGTTGGAGCTGAAACACAACACAGGCTTCGAACTGCTTAGGTTAACAGTAAGCTGGGCTATTGACAGTTGGGAGCTGAAATCCAACACAGGCTTTGAACTGTTTAGGACAGGGCTGCCCAGGAAGTCGATCGCGATCGACCCGTCGATCCCAGGACCAAAGGAGGTCGATCCCAGCTGGATGGGGTGCTTCTTAAAGGGGGTGGAGCCAGTCTGCACCAAGCCCCGCCCCCGCCCCAGCTTCATCACTCCCAGCAGCTGCTCCAGCCTTGAGGAGGGCAGGGCCAAGCCAGCCTTGTGCTAGCTATGTCACCACTGGCTTGGCACTGCCATCCTCAAGCCTGGAAAAGCTGCTGGGAGCTCCAAAGCCAGAGGGGAGGGGGCGGGGCTTGGCGGGGCCTGGCTCCGCCCCCTCTGACTTCCGCTCTACCAGCAGCTTCTCCGGGCTTGAGGATGGCAGTGCCAAGCCAGCCTTATGCTAGCTATGTCACCACTCGCTTGGCATTGCCATCCTCAAGCCCGGAGAAGCTGCTGGGAGCTCCAAAGCCAGAAGGGAGGGGTGGGGCTTGGCGCGGCCTGGCTCCGCCCCCTCTGGCTTCAGCTCTAGGGGGCAGAGCCAGGCCAGGCCCCACCCCTCTCCAGCCTTAAGGAGGTAGGTAGCTCTTTCTGACTTGGTTTTACTATAAGTAGCTCGCATGCTGAAAAAGTGTGGGCACCCCTGGCTTAGGTGAACAGTAAGCTGAGCTATTAACAGTCGGGAGCTCAAACCCGACTCTGGCTTCGAACTTGCCACCTTCGGGCTAACAGTGATTTATTGCTGCTAGTGATTAACCAGCTGTGCTACAGCCCAGCCCATCATCGTGATCAGATACTTGGCTGCTTTTATAAATAATGACAGTCTCTCTAACAGAGCATAGCCTATAATGGGGCCGGGGTTAACTCAGCGGGTTAAACCGCCAGCTGAAGAAAACCTTGCCGATCCAAAGGTGGACAGTTCACGCCCGGGTTGGGGTGAGCTCCCAATCCTCAGTACAGCTTCTGCTCACCTATAATGAAAGCTGTAATGTGAGTAGATAAATAGGTACCACTTTGGCCAAGAGGTAATAAAAGGCGCCCATACAGACATTCCGGCGATTCGATTGGGAGAGCGTCTAAAGACAACAAAGCTCCTCGGCATGGAAGATGGAGCGACAGCACCTACCAGTGGCCGGAGTTGAGCACAGCCTCCAGATGCCGGAGATGAAAAAAAGATGGGAAGCCTTTTTTATGTGTTCTGTAATGTGCCCTGAGTCCCCTCGGGAAATAGGGAAGAATATAAATAAATTATATTATTATTATATTATATACTAGCTGAGGACCCGGCGGTGCCCGGGTTATTTGAGGAAGGCATTGTGTGCCAAGGTTGGTTCCTATTAGATGTGTATGTGGCTTGCAGTGGTCTCAGGAACTTAGTGAAGGTACTGCAAGTCCCATTGGCCATGGTCCACACCCCCCCCCAAACAGCACCAGGATGTAGAGTGGGTCACGGGGGCTGTGTGTGTCACATTTGGTCTTGATCAGTCATTGGATGAGGGTCACAGCGGTCTCAGAAAGTGAGTGAAGGTAATTCAACTCCCATCATCCGTGGTCCGTCCCACTCGGAACTGCTCCAGGATGTAGAGTGGATCATGGGTACTCTGTGTGCCAAGTTTGGGCCTGGTCTCTGGCTGCAATGTTCTGTGGGAAATGAATTGGGTGAAGGTACTGCAAATCCCATCATTTGTGAGCCATCCTGCCGTAAACCGCAGCAGGTTTGTCAAGTGGGCCATTGGGCCTCTGTGTGCCAAGTTTGGTCCTGATTCATCATTGGTGTGGGCCACAGTGCTCTAAGGAAGTGAACTAAAGTACTGCAAGCCCCATCATCCATGGTCCATCCTCCCTCAAACTGCACCAGGATGTAGGGTGCACCTTGGGGGGTCTGTGTGCCAAGCTTGGTCTTGTTTTGTCATTGTCGGGGGCCTAGTCAGGAAAATCAAGTTGAGGAAGCGTAGCTGTCAATTTCGGGCCTGGTCTGTGAATTATAGGGGCTACAGTGTTGTTTGGGAAGTGAATGAGGTGAAGGTACTGCAAATCCCATCATTCGCGGCCCATCCTGCCCGAAACCACACCAGGTTGTGAAGTGGGCCATTGGGCCCCTGTGTGCCAAGTGTGGTCCTGATCCGTTATTGCTGTGGGCCGCAGTGGCTGACTGCCTGAGGCCTTTCCTTTTCCCTCTGAGTCACCTTAGAATGTTGGAATGTGGTTGGCCAATAGGAACCAATCCCCTCTGTCTGGGTCCGTAGAATGTTGGAGTTCTGAGGCTGGCCAATTGGAGCCCTTTATGCAAAAAATCCCACAGTGGCAGCCAATCGAAACACTGCTACATATTCCTCCCTTCGCGCCACCGCCTGCAAACACTGACTTTTATTATATACATAGATAGATAGATAGATCTGTATACCTTTATAAAGCGGAATGTTTGTATGTATGTGTGCGGAGGGCGGGAGGGCGGATATGTGGCAGCCACTTTCACAGGCCACAGCGATATGTGGCAGCTATTTGCATAAAGTCCTTTGATTGGCCAGCCTTGGCACTCCAAAATTCTAAGTGCCAGCTATTTGCATAAAGTCCTTTGATTGGCCAGCCTCGGCACTCCAAAATTCTAAGGCACCAGACAGAGGGCATTGATAGCCACTGATTAGCCAGCATCCCAGAATCCAGGCCTCTACATTCAAACAACAGAATTTCTTCCCACTGAGGGGAAAAAATGCACCATCAACATTCCCTCCCCACCTGGCTCTGTGAAAACAAAATGGATTCCTGTATTCTCCTCCCCTCAGCTTTTAGAAAATGGCTGCCTGCCATTCCGCCTTTAAAGTTACCAATTACCAGCAGAACAGGCCAGAACATTACAGGCCCCAAAAGAGAGTTTAGGCAGGATGGCCCACGAATGATGGGATTTGCATCCCAATTCACTTCCCAGAAAACACTGTAGCCCCTACAAATCACAGACCAGGCCCAAAATTTACAGCAAGGCTTCATTAACTTGATTTTCCTGACTAGGCCTCAGTTAATAGGACATTGTGTATAGCCAGGCCCCAAAAGAGTGTTTAGGGCAGGATGGGCCACGAATAATGAGATTTGCATCCCAATTCACTTCCCAGAAAACACTGTTGCCCCTACAAATCACAGACCAGGCCCAAAATTTACAGTACGGCTTCATTAACTTGATTTCCCTGACTAGGCCTCAGTTAATGGGACATTGTGTGTGGCCTGAATTAACAGTAACCAACCTTGGCACACTGAGCCCCTATGACCCATGGTTCATTCTACTGCAGTTTGGAGTAGGGAGGACCATGGATGATGGGACTTGAAGTACCATCACAGGTTATGAGATTTGTAGTACTTTCAAACTCTTCATTCCCCACAGACCAAGGCGGCCCTGAACCACAAGACCAAACTTGGCACACAGTACCCCCATGTCCCACACTCCATCCTACTGCAGTTTAGAGGAGGATGGACCATGAAGGATGGGATTTCAAGTACCTCCATTCACTTCCCAAGCCCGCTGCGACCCTCATCCAGTGCATAATCATGACCACACTTGGCACAAAAAGCCCCATGACCCAATGGACGTCCTGATGCCGTTCGGAGGGCGGACCACGGATGATGGGACTTGAAGTACCTCCACTCATTTCACCAGACCATTGCCAACCTCATCCAAACACTGATCAAGACCAAACTTGGCACACAGGGCCCCCATGACTCATTCTACATTCTGGTGCAGTATTGAGGAGGATGGACCACGAATGATGGGACTTGAAGTACCTCCCCTCACTTCCCAAGACTGCTGCGACCCTCATTCAATGACTAATGAAGACCAAACTTGGCACACAAAGCCCTCATGACCCACTCTACATCCTGTGCTGTTGGGAGGGGGATGGACCATGGCCAATGGGACTTGCAGTACCTTCACTAACTTCCTGAGACCACTGCAAGCCACATACACATCTAATAGAGCCAACCTTGGCACACAATGCCTTCTCAAATAACCCGGGCACCGCCGGTCCTCAGCTAGTGTGTGTGTGTGTGTGTGTGTGTATATATATATATATATATATATATATATATATATATCGAACCCAGAAGGGAGACCTGCCTGAAGGTAACCTGGATCAGTTGAATGTCTGCACAGCAGATCTGAAAGCCGCATTATGCCTTCAATACCATTCTTAGCTATGAGTTGTTTATAAGTTGGACTGCCTGTATATGTATATTCCTAGAGCGCATTTTTATTTTTATTTTATTGTAATTTGTTGTTTGGGCTTGGCCTCAAGTCCACATCGGGGAGATGGAGGCGGGGTACAAATAAAGATTATTATTATTATTATTATTTTACGAGAGGGATCATTAACAAAGATGTCCGATCGTCACCTTTCCAGGACTGGAGCGGCAATACCCGTTATGCCCAGTACAGCCAGTTTGTGATGAGCAACGAGCTGAACAGCTACCGCTTGTTCCTGGCCAATTTCAGCGGCAACGTGCCCCACGACTCCTTGCGATACCACAACAACACAGCCTTCAGCACCAAGGACAAGGACAACGACAAGTGTGTGGATCACTGCGCACAATTACGCAAAGGTAAGCGCTTGGGGGGTCTCTTCCCCTCTTGTTTACATTTCTTGCTTCGCGACGGAAGTCCTACAAGGTTTCCCAACCTGGAGGGAGTCTCGCGAGGGGGTTTCAAAGGGATCACCAAAGACCATCAGAAGACATATTTCTGATGGTTCGTCAAAGTCTATTTTCACTAAACTCCACATTTGGGCATGTTGAGTATCCGTGCCATGTTTGGTCTATCACTGTTTGAGTCCACAGTGATCTCTGGGTGTAGGTGAACTACAACTCCCAAACTCAAGGTCAATTCCCAAGCAAACCCTTTCGGTACTTTCTGTTGGTAATGAGAGTTCAATAGGCCAAGTTTGGTTCAATTCCATTGTTGCAAGAGTTCAGGATGCTCTTTGATTGTGTGTTAACTATAAATCCCAGAAACTGTAACTCCCAAATGTCAAGGTCTATTATCCCCGAACTCCATCTGTGTTCACATTTGGGCATATTGAGTATTCATGCCAAGTTTGGTCCTGATCCAACATTGTTTGAGTCCGCAGTGCTCTCTGGATATAGGTGAACTACAACTCCAAAACCCAAGGTCAATGACCACCAAACTCTTATAGTATTTTCTCTTGGTTATGGGAGTTCTGTGTAGAAATTTTGATTCCATTCCATCATTGGTGGAGTTCAGAGTGCTCTTTGATTGCGGGTGAACTATAACTCCCAGCTGTTGAGCAAGACCTTCGTGTGTGTCTTTCTGCCATTCCTGCCAGGATATCTATGTTGTGTTCATTGAAACAGGCCCTGGTTTCACACAGAGTGTATAAATACATTTAAAAACATATTAACTATATGTATTACTGTGTTAGAGTGTCATAGGGCCAACCTAGGCCATGGCCTAGGGGCGCAAGCCGAGGGAGGCGCAGATCACGCACCAAAAAAAATGTTATAAAATAATTTTTAAAATCGCACCATGATTGGTTCCTGCCGCCTGGTACCCAAAAGGAGGCGGAGCCAAGGCCGGGATCCGCGGAGGCAGCGCTCGTGCTCGCCACGTCAGCCTCAGCCCATCCATCTCAGCCAGTGCTTCTGTGCCTGAGGGGAGGGGGCACCTGGCCTGGCCTAGCTCGGAGCGGCTTCCGTCGCAGGCTGCTGAGGGAAGAGGAGGCCGCGGAAAAGAAAAGCGACGTGTGGCGTGGAGGAAGGCCCCGACTCTCTGTAGTCGCTGGGCCATGAGCCGCACGTGGGGCCGCCTCTGAAGCCGCTGCCCCGGACGAAGAGCATGCTCTGGACCCAGCCTGGCTTTCCCCGTCCCTTTGGGCCTCGGCTCTGCGGCACTCGCTGGGCCTCCTCTGCCTCCTTCCCGAGGGGTAACGAATTCGCTCCCCGCCACACAAAGGGGCCCGTTCCCTTCTCTTCAGTGATAGCGTGCGCGCACCTTTCCCCTCAGCCCCATTGGCACATGACGGGAAGGATGCGGCGTGAGGCGGGGGAGAGGTGGGGGTGCGGTAGAGGTTGGCTTAAAGAGGGGGCGTAATTCCAAAGTGTGGCCTAGGGCGCAAAAAGCTGTTAATCTGGGCCTGAAATCAATCCCCCCAAATTTGGGTGCATTGGGTATTTGTGCCAAACTTGGTCCCGTGCACGAAAATACATCCTGCATATCAGATATTTACATTACCATTCATAATAGTAGGAAAATGACAGTTATGAAGTAGCAAGGAAAATAATATTATGGTTGGGGGGGGGGTGTCACCACAACACGAGGGCCTGTACTAAGGGGTTGCGGCATTAGGAAGGTTGGGAACCGCTGCCTAAGAGGAATGTTTTGTATCCCGGATAGGAGGCTACTGGTACAACTGCTGTACAGACTCCAACCTGAACGGCGTTTACTACCGCAACGGAGAACACAACAAGAGCACAGACGGCATCACTTGGTACGGCTGGTACGGCAAAACCTACTCCCTGAAGAGGGTCGAGATGAAGATCCGACCCACAGACTTCAAAGCCCAGGGCGACAGCAACAAAGTTGAATAAGGAGGCAACGAGGAGACCTCTTCGTGCGGGGACTGATGGCGGAAGGGGGTGGGCAGGCAAACACACTCTTACTTAGTAGCAAAACCACAACGGCTGCCACGAAAAGGATGGATGTACGCAAGGTATGGCACTTTATCTGTCGAAAGCTGGCATGGGCAAACTTGGGCCTTCCAGGTATTTTGGACTCCAACTCCCACCATTCCTAGCAGCCTCAGGCCTTTTCCCTTTCCCCCCCCTCAGCCACTTAAGCAGGAAAGGGCCTCAGGCTGTTAGGAATGGTGGGAGTTGGAGTCCAAAGCACCCAGAGGGCTGAAGTTTTCCCATGCCTGTTTGAGGGACCTTCAAGTGGTGAGCCTCCTTCCAACATGGTGATTCTGGATAGAAAACAAACAACAACATAACATAACATTGTTTGAGTCCACAGTGCTCTCTGGGTGTAGGTGAACTACAACTTCCAAACTCAAGGTCAATTCCCAAGCAAACCCTTTCAGTACTTCCTGTTGGTAATGAGAGTTCAATATGCCAAGTTTGGTTCAATTGCATTGTTGCAAGACTTCAGGATGCTCTTTGATTGTGTGTTAACTATAAATCCCAGAAACTGTAACTCCCAAATATCAAGGTCTATTTTTCCCAAACTCCATCTGTGTTCACATTTGGGCCTTTTGAGTATTCATGCCAAGTTTGGTCCTGATCCAACATTGTTTGAGTCCACAGTGCTCTCTGGATGTAGGTGAACTACAACTCCAAAACTCAAGGTCAATGCACACCAAACTCTTATAGTATTTTCTCTTGGTTATGGGAGTTCTGTATGGGAAGTTTGATTCCATTCCATCATTGGTGGAGTTCAGAATGCTCTTTGATTGCGGGTGAACTATAACTCCCAGCAACTACAACTCCCAAATGACAAAATCAATTTTTTGACTGATGGTCCCTCCTCGGGTTAGTATTAGTATTTTTTTGTGCCAGGATATCTATGTTGTGTTCATCGAAACAGGCCCAGGTTTCACACTGAGTGTATAAATACATTTAAAAACGTATTAACTATATGTATTACTGTGTTAGAGTGTCATTTTGTGTCATTTTGGTTGGTGGTGTGCCCCAGGATTTTGTAAATGTAAAAAGTGTGCCGCGGCTCAAAAAAAGTTGGGAAACACTGGGATAGACGACATCATCTCTAGCTTCCGATACAGAACACATACCATCCAGAAGGTGCCATCTGCTTGCCCACAAAACACCAGAGAGCCACAAACTCACAGAAATCAGACTGTAATGAAAGTGTAACTACGCCCATAGATTTGGTAAACAAAGGTAAACAAAGGCATTCCATATTTGAAATACCTGCCTTGAGTTCCACAAAAGCATGTTACTAGAAACGACAATATTATACTATTTCATAGGGAGTGTTTGGTGTGAGTGAAACGACATCCAGACTAACACGTGACCAAAGACTGCTATGTACCACAATGCATTTTGTGTCTAGATGAAGCCACTGCGGACTCCTCTCGCGGCCCGATTCCCTGCTTAACTGCGTTGCCAGAGTGGGTTCATAGTTAATATATCTATTTTTATTCACTTTTTAAAAAAATTGCAAGAGAGAATTAGCTTAATTTAAAGTTGCCGTCTTGTCGCCGGAGATGCCAGTTGTATATATGTTGACTAGACAAGAAGTGGGAATATTTCACCAGAAGGGCTTTTGTATGGGATGTGCGCATGCTGTAAATTAAAAGAGCGCTCTGTACAAATCGTGCCTCGTTTGTGTCGTGAAACCGTTCTATTATTCTATAATAAACTCTTTTGTTTTTAAGACCGGGCTTGCATTCTTTGTCCTAAAAATTCTAAGTTAACAGGGCGATGAAAATACACAATTCCTCAAAGGAAAGGACGTTCAGCCGCTGACCTGCAGAGAGGTGAAAGGAAAGTCCAATGCTGAACAATATAAGACTGTCGCTCTACACCAGACCTGGGCAACCTACGGCCCGCGGGCCGGATGCGGCCCGGCAGAAGATTCTGTCTGGCCGGAGAGAAGGGTGTTGGGGGCGGGGCCAAGAGGAAAGGGTGCCACTGCCGCCATCCCATCGCGCGCTGTGGGGCCTGCGTCGGCAGACAGCCCGCCGCTCTGAAGAACGATCGGAGGAGCGGCGGCTTTTGGAATGCCTGCCATCCCGAGAGGCGATTCGGGCCTGCAGCAGGAGGAGTCGCCGACCTGCAGCGGCTGATCGCCCTGGCGACCCGGAAGACTTGATCGACTTCCAGGTCGCCAGGATGATCAGCCGCCGCAGATCGCCGACTGCTCCCGCTGCAGGCCCAGATCGCCTCCCAGGATGGCAGCCACTCCAAAGCCGGGGTGGCAGGCACTCCATGGCAGGGCGATCAGCTGGGGAACGGCTGGGGGCGAGAGCGGGCGGAGGCCTGCAGCCTCCGATCGTCTGCTGCTCTGCTCTGCTGGCGGCTGGGTCCGCTTTATCATCCTCTGGGCTGGGTCCATTGGGCCAGTCCATCTTGGGATTCTTCCTCTCTTGAGGATGTCAGCCTCCATCTTGGTTCGCACCTTGTCTTCTTGAATTTAATTTCATTTTATTGGTTTTTATTATTATTTTATAATAATAATTTTGTAATAATAATATAATAAATAATATAATATACTGTTATATTATAATTCAATATATTATAATGTCTTTATATACTATAATATAATGATTATGATATTAATACTAATAATATATGAATATTTCTTGATATATTAATATGTTAATATTAATGATGTATGTCTCTCTCGGCATTACTTCGCGAACGAAGATTCTTAGGAAGGACTCATCCCATGCTTTTTGCAAGCGCGTTGATGACTAAAAAGGCCAATCTGAGATAGTCACGTTCGGTTGCAGAAAGCACAGCAGAAAGTCTCCTTGGGTGATGTTGTTTCCAAGTTGCGGTTCTTTCTGCATTGTCAAGACCCATTCGGCGTGTCTTCTCGAAAGAGGCCGCAGCATTGTGGACAGTGCGTCTCCATGCCTCCCAATGTGAGGCCAGGGTGGACCATGATTGGTGATCAATCTGGCCGAGCCTGAGATGTTGTTTCAGGGAGTCCTTATATCTCTTTTTGGGGGCGCCTCTCTTGCGCTGACCCGTGGCGAGTTCACCATAGAGTAGTATCTTTGGGAGGCAGTGGTCCTCCATCCCAGAGACCTCGTGCCCTGCCCAGCGCAGCTGTGTTCTCAATAGCGTGGCCTCAACGCTGGTGATCCCTGCTTGCTCAAGGACAGCAACATTCGTCACATAGTCGGTCCAGTGTACATTTAGGATTGTGCGGAGACAGTGCTGATGAAAGCGTTCCAGGAGTCGTAGGTATCGGAGATAGGTGACCCATGGAGGAGAACAGACAGTACGATAGCTCTGTACTGATGTGTAATATATAGTAAATATAGTAAATAAATAAATCATGTAGATTAGGATGCAGTTCAGCCTTTAGGTGCTGCCCTCCATAATATTTTTTGGCTCTCGTGTGGCCCCTTGGAAAAAATAATTGCCCACCCCCACATAAACAGCCCGGAAAACACACAACAACCCAAGTCTGTGTACATTGAACCCGTGGGAAACTATTTTGGAGTGTTTTGGGTGTCAGAATTCTAGACAAGGAACGCTCCGTTTGTAAATACAATGTTCCCTCGCTACTTCGCGGTTCGCGGACTCGCTGTTTTGCGGGTTTTTGCCTCGCAGTTTATGAATGCTTGCCGTTGCCCAGAGAGGCGTTCTAATCCCGCCTCCTGGCAACGATGGAGTGTGGAAGGGGGTTTCACCCTCCCCCTCGGGATCAGAGGCAACCAATCATAGCAGAGATAGCTAGCAAAAAAAAAAGAAGTGTGCGGTGCCTTTAAATCTCTCCTCGCTTCTGCCTCACTCTCGGAACTCGATATACATATATAGTGTCCCTACTTCGTGGATTTTCACTTTTCGCTGGTGGTCCTGGAACATTGACACCCGCGATAAGTGAGGAAACACTGTAGAACAATCAGGGCCAGCTAACACCTCCCAACAAAGGATTCCTCCAAGCAGTAAGACGTCACACCTGAAACTGCCAGGCCATTAAATGCCAATCAAGGTGGCCAATGGAAACTTTCACACCTTCCACAAACAGACAAGAGTTATTTCTTCCACCCTGGACATTATGTGCACATCTATCTATCTATCTATCTATCTATCTATCTATCTATCTATCTATCTAATAAAAGTCAGTGTTTGCGGCGGGAGGTGCGGAGGGCGGGAGGTGCGGAGGAATATGTGGCAGCTTTTCAATTGGTTGCCACAGTGAGATTATTTGCATAAAGAACTCTCATTGGCCAGCCACAAAACTCCAACACTCTAAGGCACCAGACAGTTTTTCCATTCGAAATGGAATGTTCATTTCCTAATAGGATTTCACTTCAGAGAGAGAGTTTCCTGATGTACTGAGAGCATTACTAGCATTACAAGCTAGGCCCAAAAATAGACATACATCCTTCCAGCCAAAGGTGAAAACACCACTTTTCGCAACAGGCCTCAGCCTGAATTGACAGTAAGGGTTCCTAGGCCTCAGCCTAAATAAACAGTAAGGCTCCCTAGGCCTCAGCCTGAATTGACAGTAAGGCTTCCTAGACCTCAGCCTGCATTGACAGTACGGCTTCCTAGGCCTCAGCCTGCATTGACAGTAAGGCTTCCTAGGCCTCAGCCTAAATAAACAGTAAGGCTCCCTAGGCCTCAGCCTGAATTGACAGTAAGGCTTCCTAGGCCTCCGCCTGAATGGACAGTAAGGCTTCCTAGGCCTCAGCCTAAATAAACAGTAAGGCTCCCTAGGCCTCAGCCTGAGTTGACAGTAAGGGTTCCTACGCCTCAGCCTGAATGGACAATACAGCTTCCTAGGCCTCAGCCTGAATTGACAGTAAGGTTTCCTAGGCCTCAGCCTAAACTGACAGTACGGCTTCCTAGGCCTCAGCCTGAATTAACAGTAAGGCTTCCTAGGCTGAACATTGTTTTAATCCAGAGTGAATGTGTATGGTGCTAATGTAGTTGTATTTTAATATATTTTAATGTATTTTAATTGTTGAAGTGTTTTGGGGTTTATATTGTTATTATGTGGGCATCGAATTGTGCCGTACTGTAAGCCGCTCTGAGTCCCCCCTTGGGGGTTGAGAAGAGCGGGGTAAAATCCTGAAATAAAATAAAAATAAATAGGCCTCAGCCTAAATAAACAGTAAGGCTCCCTAGGCCTCAGCCTGAGTTGACAGTAAGGGTTCCTACGCCTCAGCCTGAATGGACAATACGGCTTCCTAGGCCTCAGCCTGAATTGACAGTAAGGCTTCCTAGGCCTCAGCCTGAATGGACATTAAAGCTTCCTAGGCCTCAGCCTGAATTGACAGTAAGGCTTCCTAGGCCTCAGCCTGAATGGACATTAAAGCTTCCTAGGCCTCAGCCTGAATTGACAGTAAGGCTTCCTAGACCTAAGCCTCAATTGACAGTAAGGCTTCCTAGGCCTCAGCCTGAATTGACAGTAAGGCTTCCTAGGCCTCAGCCTGAATTGACATTAAGGCTTCCTAGGCCTCAGCCCATTTCAAATAACCCGGGCACCGCCGGGTCCCAAAGTTAGTATATACAGTATATAAAGTCAGTATTTGCGGCGGGAGGTGCGGAGGGCGGGAGGTGTGGAGGGCGGGAGGTGCGGAGGAATATGTGGCAGCGTTTCGATTGGTTGCCACTGTGGGATTATTTGCATAAAGGACTCTGATTGGCCAGCCTCAGAACTCCAACATTCTAAGGCACCGACAGAGGGAATCGGTTGCCACTGAGGGAGTATTTGCATAAAGGACTATGATTGGCCAGCATCCAAGAATCCAAGACTCTACATTCAAATAACTCCTGAGGATGCCTGCCATATATGCAGGTGAAATGTCAGGAGACAATGCTTCTGGAACATGGTCAGACAGCCCGAAAAACTTTCAGCAACCCCGTGATTCTGGCCCAGTGAAACCTTATCCACTATTATGATCTTCAGGGATCAATAAAGTGTCATCACCGCTTACAGCAACCCAGTGTTTCAATGCAGCTTGGCAATGGAACAAGGGAGAGAAATTGGAGTGATCTTTTTTGGACTCCAACTTCCAGAATCCCCAAGTCAATGGCTAAGAGTTTCTGGGAGCTGTCTGGTTAAAAAGGGTAACTTTTCCAAGCGGCTCACACAACAGGGCCAAGCTTAGAGCCAGGAGGAGAGGGAAAGTCTGCAGAATTCCTGGCAGAGAGCGGCACCGCTCCTATTGTCCTTGGCCCCAGGCGTTTAAATACCAGATGATGGTATTTTAAGACACAGGGAGGGTCAACTCATGGAGATTTTATGAGCTTAGCTTGCGCGGGAGTACTTCTGTGGCTCCTGTCAGGCCAATTGACACCGCAACCGCGATTAATTCCCAAAAGTACTGTGATATAGGAGTCCAAATAATTCATCAATAGCCCGGCTACTTACAATATTTATCTCTGTGTTATAAAAAGCCAGAGAAACAAGCCATAATTCAACCTTCCCTTGCCAGAGAAACAAGCCACAATTCAACCTTCAACCTTCTTTGCCAGAGAAACAAGCCACAATTCAACCTTCTCTTGCCAGAGAAACAAGCCACAATTCAACCTTTTCTTGCCAGAGAAACAAGCCACAATTCAATCTTCTCTTGCCAGAGAAACAAGCCACAATTCAACCTTCCCTTGCCAGAGAAACAAGCCACAATTCAACCTTCACTTGCCAGAGAAACAAGCCACAATTCAACCTTCCCTTGCCAGAGAAACAAGCCACAATTCAGAAACCTTCAGCCTTCTCTTGCCAGAGAAACAAGCCAGAGAAACAAGCCACAATTCAACCTTCTCTTGCCAGAGAAACAAGCCACAGAGAAACAAGCCCAGCCTTCTCTTGCCAGAGAAACAAGCCACAATTCAACCTTCTCTTGCCAGAGAAACAAGCCACAATTCAACCTTCTCTTGCCAGAGAAACAAGCCACAATTCAACCTTCTCTTGCCAGAGAAACAAGCCACAATTCAACCTTCTCTTGCCAGAGAAACAAGCCACAATTCAACCTTCTCTTGCCAGAGAAACAAGCCACAATTCAACCTTCTCTTGCCAGAGAAACAAGCCACAATTCAACCTTCTCTGGCAGAGAAACAAGCCACACTTCACCCTACTCTTGCCAGAGAAACAAGCCCCAATTCACCCTTCTCTTGCCACCAGAGAAACAAGCCACAATTCAACCTTCTCTTGCCAGAGAAACAAGCCACATTTCAACCTTCTCTTGCCAGAGAAACAAGCCACAATTCAACCTTTTTCAACTTCTTGCCAGAGAAACAAGCCACAATTCAATCTTCTCTTGCCAGAGAAACAAGCCACAATTCAACCTTCTCTTGCCAGAGAAACAAGCCAACCTTCTCTTGCAGACAAGCCACATTTCAACCTTCTCTTGCCAGAGAAACAAGCCACAATTCAACCTTCTCTTGCCAGAGAAAAGCAAGCCAGAGAAACAAGCCACAATTCAACCTTCTCTTGCCAGAGAAACAAGCCACAATTCAACCTTCTCTTGCCAGAAAAAGCCACAATTCAACCTTCTCTTGCCAGAGAAACAAGCCACAATTCAACCTTCTCTTGCCAGAGAAACAAGCCACAATTCAACCTTCTCTCTTGCCAGAGAAACAAGCCACAATTCAACCTTCTCTTGCCAGAGAAACAAGCCACAATTCAACCTTCTCTTGCCAGAGAAACAAGCCACAATTCAACCTTCTCTTGCCAGAGAAACAAGCCACAATTCAACCTTCTCTTGCCAGAGAAACAAGCCACAATTCAACCTTCTCTTGCCAGAGAAACAAGCCACAATTCAACCTTCTCTTGCCAGAGAAACAAGCCACAATTCAACCTTTTCTTGCCAGAGAAACAAGCTTCCCTTGCCAGAGAAACAAGCCCACATTCAAACTTCCGTTGCCAGAGAAACAAGCCACAATTGATGTCTTCTCTTGCCAGAGAAAAAAGCCACAATTCAGCCTTCTCTTGTCAGAGAAACAAGCCACAATTCAACCTTCTCTTGCCAGAGAAACAAGGAGAAACAAGCCACAATTCAACCTTCTCTTGCCAGAGAAACAAGCCACAATTCAATCTTCTCTTGCCAGAGAAACAAGCCACATTTCAACCTTCAGAGAAACAAGCCACAATTCAACCTTCTCTTGCCAGAGAAACAAGCCACAGAGAAACAAGCCACATTTCAACCTTCTCTTGCCAGAGAAACAAGCCACAATTCAAACTTCTCTTGCCAGAGAAACAAGCAAGCCTTCTCTTGCCAGAGAAACAAGCCACAATCAACCTTCTCTTGCCAGAGAAACAAGCCACAATTCAACCTTCTCTTGCCAGAGAAACAAGCCACAATTCAACCTTCTCTTGCCAGAGAAACAAGCCACAATTCAACCTTCTCTTGCCAGAGAAACAAGCCACAATTCAACCTTCTCTTGCCAGAGAAACAAGCCACAATTCAGGTCTTCTCTAGCCAGAGAAACAAGCCACAATTCAGCCTTCTCTTGTCAGAGAAACAAGCCACAATTCAGCCTTCTCTTGCCAGAGAAACAAGCTTTCCCCGCAGTGTTTCCCAACCACTGTGCCGCGGCACAGTAGTGTGTCGTGACGGACCTCCTGCTGTGCCACGAGGAAGCTCTCTGCCCCCCTTCCTTCCCCCCTCCTCCTGCCGAACTCGTGCTGCTTGGGGGAGGAGGAGGAAGGGCCAGGCAGCGAAGAAAAAGAAGAAGGGGCCGGGCGCTGCCTCTTTCGGTCGTTTCCCCAGCCAGCCTCCAATCCGCCATGACTCCCGCCCCTCACTCGCACTGCCCCTCAATGCTGGAGTAGCTGTGGGAGAGCTGAAGCCGAGGAGAGGGAGCGGGGCATGGCCTGGCTCCGCCCCCTACCCGGCTTCAGCTCTCCCACAGCTTCTCCAGCCTTGAGGGGGCAATGCCAGGCCAGCGGTGGCAGAGCCAGCACAATGCTGGATTGGCACTGTCCCCTCAAGGCTGGAGAAGCTGTGGGAGAGCAGAAGCCGGTGGAGGGGGAGGAGCCAGGCTGTGCCATATCCCGTACCCTCCCCCCCCCCCGGCTTCCTCCTCCGCGCAGCTTCACCAAGCGAGGGGCGGGAGTCATGGCGGATTGGAGGCTGGCTGGGGAAATGGCCGAAGTAGGCGGCGCCCCGGCCCCTTCTTCTTTTTCTTTTGTTGCCACCCGGCCCTTCCTTCTCCTCCCCCAAGGAGCAGGAGTTCGGCAGGAGGAGGGGGAAGGAAGGAAGGGGGGCAGAGCTTTTCTCGCAGCACAGCAGGAGGTCCGTCATGGCACACTACTGTGCCGCATGACAGCGGTTGGGAAATACTGATATAGATTGATATGAGTATCATCCAATAACACTATGTCACAAAATTGTTAAAAAAAATTATGTTCCTGGTTTGAAAGTGTCATTTCCTGTTTAATTGTGTGGTACTTACTTTGAAAGAAGTTGTTCTACTCCGGAGACCTTTTTTTTTTGTTTTTGTGGCTGTCACCAACTAGGTTGAATTGGTTGAGACTTGCGTAAAAGACTATAGCAAAATTTGCTGCAAGATGTCCCACAAAAACAATTTTTTGCAGTTTAATAAACCCTTTTTTCCATGTTTTTATGACAGAATCGATTAGTAAATGACCTCTATAACGCAGGAGCAAGAAATTGTGTTAAATAGTGTAACAGGGCTGCCTAGGAAGTCCATTGCGACCGACTGGGACCGAAGGAGGTCAATCGCAGCCGGATGGGGCGCTTCTCAGAGGGGGGCGGAGCCAGGCCGCACCAAGCCCCGCCCCCTCCCCCGGCTTCAGCACTCCCAGCAGCTGCTCCAGCCTTGAGGAGGGCAGGGCCAAGCCAGCCTGCTGCTAGCTATGCCACCACTGGCTTGGCACTGCCATCCTCAAGCCTGGAGAAGCTGCTGGGAGCTCCAAAGCTAGAGGGGAGGGGGGGGCTTGGCCTGGCTCGCCCCTCTGACTTCCGCCTCTACCAGCAGCTTCCAGGATTGAGGATGGCAGTGCCAAGCCAGCCTTATGCTAGCTATGTCACCACTGGCTTGGCATTGCCATCCTCAAGCCTGGAGAAGCTGCTGGGAGCTCCACAGCCAGCGGGGAGGGGGCGGGGCTTGGCCTGGCTCCGCCCCCTCTGACTTCCGCTCTACCAGCAACTTCTCCGGGCTTGAGGATGGCAGTGCCAAGCCAGCCTTATGCTAGCTATGTCACCACTGGCTTGGCATTGCCATCCTCAAGCCTGGAGAAGCTGCTGGGAGCTCCAAAGCCAGAAGGGAGGGGTGGGGCTTGGCGCGGCCTGGCTCCGCCCTCTCTGGCTTCAGCTCTAGGGGGCAGAGCCAGGCCAGCCTCTCCAGCCTTAAGGAGGGCAGGTAGATCTTTCTGACTTGGTTTTACTATAAGTAGCTCGCATGCTGAAGAAGTGTGGGCACCCCTGGCTTAGGTGAACAGTAAGCGGAGCTTGGCATGGCTCCGCCTCCTCTGGCTTCCGCTCTACCAGCAGCTTCTCCAGGATTGAGGATGGCAGTGCCAAGCCAGTGGTGGCATAGCTAGCACAAGGCTGGCTTGGCAATGCCATCCTCAATGCTGGAGCAGCTGCTGGGAGAGCCTGAAGCCGGGGGGAGGGGGGAGGCATGGCGCGGCCCCCGGATTTTTTTTAATGTTAAAAGTGTGCCGCGGCTCAAAAAAGGTTGGGAAACACTGGTGTATAGGATAGAAAACCCAATTTGTCTGAGATTGTCTGTGAAAACGAAAACATAGACTAAGAGCAAATTCAACTCAATCTTTAATGAAAAACGGGTATGTGTTTCCTTACTCCCTCCCTCTGCTCGGATGAGAGAAAGAGCTCCCGCGCAACGGCTCTTACCTTGTCACTGTGCTCCATAAACTCCGCCAGGTTCAAAAGGGTCTGGGTGACCTCCGCAATGTCCTGCGAGGTCAGGGCCAACTCGATGCTCCGGATCAGCTCATCCTGCTGGTCTTCGTTGAGTTCGGACCAGCAGGAAACAAAGGCTGCATTGAAGAGATCTCTGCCAGGGGAATAATAATAATAATAATAATAATAATAATTTATTATAAATGTGTGCAATGACTCAGGAAAGGTGCAGTTTAATATAAGCAGGTGAGCCCCAGTGGGAGGTAGGCCTCACTGTGAGGTAGGCCTCAGTGTGTTAGCAGGCCTCAGTTTGAGAAGGCCTGGTGTGAGAGAACGCCAGAAAGCCCTTTCACACAGCTCTATATCCCAGGATATCAAGGCAGAAAATCCCACAATATCTGCTTTGAACTGGGTAATCCGAGTCCATACTCAGATAAAATGGGATTTTCTGCCTTGATATTCTGGGATATAGGGCTGTGTGGAAGGGCCCTCGGTGTGAGAGAAGCCCCAGCCCTCAGTCTGCGAGAGGTCTCCATGGAAATAGGGCCTCAGTGTGTTGGTAGGCCTCAGTAAGAGTATGCCTCAGTGTTAGTTCGCCTCAGTGGGATAAAAGCCTCAGCGTGAGGTA
Source organism: Anolis apletophallus (assembly GCA_030556195.1). NCBI lineage: Eukaryota > Metazoa > Chordata > Lepidosauria > Squamata > Anolidae > Anolis > Anolis apletophallus. The sequence goes on along the minus strand of JARBWK010000017.1, from coordinate 14,485,114 downwards.
GGCCTCGGTATGAGTAGGCCTCAGTGTTAGCTCACCCCAGTGGGAGAAAAGCCTCAGAGTGAGCTAGGCCTCAGTATGAGGAGGCCTCAGTGTTAGTTTGCCTCAGTGGGAGAAAAGCCTCAGCGTGAGGTAGGCCTCGGGATGAGTAGGCCTCAGTGTTAGCTCACCCCAGTGGGAGAAAAGCCTCAGAGTGAGCTAGGCCTCAGTATGAGGAGGCCTCAGTGTTAGTTTGCCTCAGTGGGAGAAAAGCCTCAGCGTGAGGTAGGCCTCGGGATGAGTAGGCCTCAGTGTTAGCTCACCCCAGTGGGAGAAAAGCCTCAGCGTGAGGTAGGCCTCGGTATGAGTAGGCCTCAGTGTTAGCTCACCCCAGTGGGAGAAAAGCCTCAGCATGAGGTAGCCCTCGGTTTGAGTAGGCCTCAGTGTTAGCTCGCCTCAGTGGGAGAAAAGCCTCAGCGTGAGGTAGGCCTCGGTATGAGTAGGCCTCAGTGTTAGCTCACCCCAGTGGGAGAAAAGCCTCAGCGTGAGATAGACCTCGGTATGAGTAGGCCTCAGTGTTAGCTCACCCCAGTGGGAGAAAAGCCTCAACGTGAGATAGACCTCGGTATGAGTAGGCCTCAGTGTTAGCTCACCCCAGTGGGAGAAAAGCCTCAACGTGAGATAGACCTCGGTATGAGTAGGCCTCAATGTTAGCTCACCCCAGTGGGAGAAAAGCCTCAATGTGAGATAGACCTCGGTATGAGTAGGCCTCAATGTTAGCTCACCCCAGTGGGAGAAAAGCCTCAACGTGAGATAGACCTCGGGAGATGAGTAGGCCTCAGTGTTGTTAGCTCACCCCAGTGGGAGAAAAGCCTCAGCGTGAGATAGGCCTCGGTATGAGTAGGCCTCAATGTTAGCTCACCCCAGTGGGAGAAAAGCCTCAACGTGAGATAGACCTCGGATAGACCAGGCCTCAATGTTAGCTCACCCCAGTGGGAGTAGGCCTCAGTGTTAATGCTCACCCCAGTGGGAGAAAAGCCTCAACGTGAGATAGACCTCGGTATGAGTAGGCCTCAGTGTTAGCTCACCCCAGTGGGAGAAAAGCCTCAACGTGAGATAGACCTCGGTATGAGTAGGCCTCAATGTTAGCTCACCCCAGTGGGAGAAAAGCCTCAACGTGAGATAGACCTCGGTATGAGTAGGCCTCAGTGTTAGCTCACCCCAGTGGGAGAAACTCAATGTTAGCTCACCCCCAGTGGGAGAAAAGCCTCAACGTGAGGTAGGCCTCGGGATGAGTAGGCCTCAGTGTTAGCTCACCCCCAGTGGGATAAAAGCCTCAGCGTGAGGTAGGCCCCGGTATGAGAAAAGCCTCAACGTAGGCCTCAATGTTAGCTCACCCCAGTGGGAGAAAAGCCTCAACGTGAGATAGACCTCGGTATGAGTAGGCCTCAGTGTTAGCTCACCCCCGGGGGAGAAAAGACTCAATGTGAGATAGACCTCGGTATGAGTAGGCCTCAATGTTAGCTCACCCCAGTGGGAGAAAAGTGGGAGAAAAGCCTCAACGTGAGATAGACCTCGGTATGAGTAGGCCTCAATGTTAGCTCACCCCAGTGGGAGAAAAGCCTCAACGTGAGATAGACCTCGGTATGAGTAGGCCTCAATGTTAGCTCACCCCAGTGGGAGAAAAGCCTCAATGTGAGATAGACCTCGGTATGAGTAGGCCTCAATGTTAGCTCACCCCAGTGGGAGAAAAGCCTCAATGTGAGATAGACCTCGGTATGAGTAGGCCTCAGTGTTAGCTCACCCCAGTGGGAGAAAAGCCTCAATGTGAGACCCCAGTGGGAGAAAAGCCTCAAGCCTCCTCAATGTTAGCTCACCCCAGGTATGAGTAGGCCTCAATGTTAGCTCACCCCAGTGGGAGAAAAGCCTCAACGTGAGATAGACCTCGGTATGAGTAGGCCTCAATGTTAGCTCACCCCAGTGGGAGAAAAGCCTCAACGTGAGATAGACCTCGGTATGAGTAGGCCTCAATGTTAGCTCACCCCAGTGGGAGAAAAGCCTCAATGTGAGATAGACCTCGGTATGAGTAGGCCTCAATGTTAGCTCACCCCAGTGGGAGAAAAGCCTCAACGTGAGATAGACCTCGGTATGAGTAGGCCTCAGTGTTAGCTCACCCCAGTGGGAGAAAAGCCTCAGCGTGAGATAGGCCTCGGTATGAGTAGGCCTCAGTGTTAGCTCACCCCAGTGGGAGAAAAGCCTCAACGTGAGATAGACCTCGGTATGAGTAGGCCTCAGTGTTAGTATAAAGAACTTTGCTTGTGTTATGGAAACCTTCAGGGTTAATTTCTCCCAGGATTGCTGACCGGGCATCCCATATCTGCTGTTTCCGCTGTCTATCTCCAGCTGATATTTATCTTAGAGGTTCAACCCAAAAGTCCATGTATTTCTTGGAACGTTTATAAATCTTAAGGGCTAAGATACGGCTGGCTGAGTTAATGAAAAATGGGGTCCAAAACCGCAAGAAATAAAGAAATTATAGTCCGGACAGATGGAGAATCAGCCGTGGAACGTGGAATGGGTGCAGGGGCCATCTGGGGACACGAGGAAAAATATCAGGGGCACTTTTAGAGAGACGGCCCTGAAGATAACATAAGGGAAAGACTCCGGAGACTATATTTCACACATTTCGATGGCATGAATCAAAAATACAATCGATACGAAAGGCAAGGGACCTGTTTTTTGGATTGAGTGCATGAGGCCTAGCGGGGCCTGTAGCCAAGCAAGGAGCGCTCCTTACTCTGTGCTTGGCTGCAGGCCCTGCCAGGCCTGGGTGCATAGGCCAGGAAGCCTGCACCCATAGGTCTAAAGTGCCTGGGCCTACAAGTGCAGGCTTTGGGCCTACGCTCTCAGGCCTGGCAGGGCCTGCAGTCGTAACAACGCTCCTTACTCTGTGTTCGGCTGCAGGCCCTGCCAGGCCTCTGTGCACAGACCAGGAAGCCTGCATCCATAGGCCTAAAGTGCCTGGGCCTACAAGTGCAGGCTTTGGGCCTATGCACTCAGGCCTGGCAGGGCCTGCAGTCGTAACAACGCTCCTTACTCTGTGCTCGGCTGCAGGCCCTGTCAGACCTGGGTGCATAGGCTAGGAAGCCTACACCCATAGGCCTAAGTGCCTGGGCCTACCAGTGCAGGCTTGGGGCCTATGCACTCAGGCCTGGCACGGCCTGCAGCTGAGCGCTGAGTAAGAAGACGATCGAACTTGACTATCTAGAGGAAGTAAAAGTCGTAACAACGCTCCTTACTCGGCGCGTGGCTGCAGGCCCTGCCAGGCCTGGGTGCATAGGCCAGGAAGCCTGCAGCCAAGCCCTAAAGTGCCTGGGCGTGTGGGTGCAGGCTTTGGGCCTACGCACTCAGGCCTGGCAGGGCCTGCAGCTGAGCGCTGAGTAGTAAAACGGTCAAACTTGTCTTTCTAGAGGAAGTAAAAGTTGTAACAAGGCACCTTACCCGGCGCTCCGCTACAGGCCCTGCCAGACCCGGTTGCATAGACCAGGAAGCCTGCCCCTATAGGCCTAACGTGCCTGGGCCTACGGGTGCAGGCTTTGGGCCTATACACCCAGGCCTGGTAGGGCCTGCAGCCGAGCACCGAGTAGTAAAACGGTCAAACTTGTCTATCTAGTGCAGGGGTGCTCAGAATGGTGATCGGGATCACCAGGGTGATCTTCGGGCCTCATCCTGGTGATCTTCAGGCCCCTGACCAGGTTTTTTTGCTGTTGGTCCTCTTCACGTGCCCCTGCACGCTGCAAAGAAGTCCTCCGTCGTTGCTCCTCCCTGCTCGCGTGCCGCCTCCAAAAGCTCCAGAGTCCAAGAGACAGAATGGGCCCCCTCTTTTGGATTCCTCCTCCTCCCTCCGTCCTTCTCCAGCCACTCAGAGTCGTAGGAGACCAAAGGGGCGGCCTGGATGACGTGATGCATGGCTGGCCCGCATGCGCATGCGCCCATTCTGCCTCTCGGACTTCTTGTGAGTTCTTGGGGCGGCACGCATGCTGGCGGCGTGGAAATAGGAGCAACGACGGAGGAGAAGAAGCAGGACACTTTGGGGTCATTTCCTTACCGCATCTCAAAGGTCGGTCTTTTTACTTTGGGGTGGGTGCTTGATTATTCTGTGGCATGTCTCTTTGTTTATTTTTAATGTTTAAAAATGGCCTTTTAGCTCTAAAGCCTCTCTGCTTGCTTTGTTCCTTGAGAAATATATGTTGGGGAATATGGAAATGTGGGGGAAATGGGGAGGTTGGATGTATTTTTGCATGCCCCTTTGTTTACCTTGCTGAGTATTAAAGGCCTTGCAGTTCAAAAGCCTCTCTTCTTACTTTCTGGCTGATAATATGTGTGGTAATATGGCAGTGTGGGAGAAATGGGGTGGTTGGATGTATTTTTATGCTCTGTTTTATATTGTTGTTATTAAATTGAAATGTTGATGTTTTATAACTTCATTTTATGTAAACTGCCCCGAGCCTGCTGGAAGGAGCGGTACATAAAAATGAATAATAAATATAAATATAAATAAATAAATAGATAAGAAAATAGTTATACATTTTACATTTCTGGGCAGGTGATCTTTGGGACTTGGTTTTTTAATCAGTAGCTCTCATGCTGAAAAAGTGTGAGCACCCCTGATCTAGTGGAAGTAAAACGTGTAACAAGGCTCCTTACTCGGCGCTCCGCTGCAGGCCCTGCCAGGCCCGGGTGCATAGACCGGGAAGCCTGCCCTTATAGGCCTAAAGCGCCTGGGCCTGCAGCCGAGCACCGAGTAGTAAAACAGTCAAACTTGACTATTTAGAGGAAGTAAAAGTCATAACAAGGTTCTTTACCTGGGACTCGGCTGCAGGCCCTGCCAGGCCCAGGTTTGTAGCCCCAGAGCCTGTACCCGTAGACCCAAGTGCTTTGGGTCTACGAGTGAATGCCCCCCCCCCCCAATAATGGTCTGAAAGAAACGGATCTCTCAGCCCGAAAACAATAAAACAAAAATCCGATCTCCTGATTTCGGGAGGCTCAGGCCCGGATTAAGACCTCTTTGCGCCCTAGGCCACACTTCAGAATTACGCCCCCTTTCATGCGCCGCCATTCAGGCCCTGCCCTGGGAGGGAGCGATGTCGCTCGGGCCCCGCCCCCCAAAGGGAGTGATGTCACTCGGGCCCGGCCCCCGAAGGGAGTGATGTCACTCGGGCTGCACTCCTCCTCCCGCCCTCCTTCTGAGGACACACCGAGTTGTCACACAGGCTGCGGCAGCTGCACTGTGCGAATGGGGCGCCGCGTGGAAGGGCGCCGCGCAGCTGTCGCTAGGACAACTCGGCGTGTCCTCAGAAGGAGGGAGGAGTCGTGCAGCCCGAGCGACGTCACTCCCTTCGGGGGCGGGGCCTGAGTGATGTCGCTCGGGTCCCGCCCCCGGAGGGAGTGACGTCACTCGGGCCCCGCCCCCGAGGGAGTGACGTCGCTCGGGCTGCACTCCTCCTCCCTCCCTCCTGAGGCCACGCTGAGTTGTCTTGCAGGCCGCGGCAGCTGCGCTGCGTGAATGGGGCGCCGCGTGGAAGGGCGCCGCGCAGCTGTCGCTCGGACACCTCGGCGTGTCCTCAGAAGGAGGGAGGAGGAGGAGTGCAGCCTGAGCGACGTCACTCCCTCAGGGCGGGGCCAGTGACGTCGCTCGGGCCGCCCGGAGGGAGTAACGTCGCTCAGGCTGCACTCCTCCTCCCTCCCTCCTGAGGCCACGCCGAGTTGTCCCGCAGGCCGTGGCAGCTGCACTTCGTGAATGGGGCGCCGCGTGGAGGGGCGCCGCGCAGCTGCCGCTGGGACAACTTGGCGTGACTCATCGCCAATTTTTTCTTTGGCCTTGATCTGGTGCCCCCTCGGCTTACGCCCATAGGCCACGGCCTTGCTTGCCTAATGGATAATCCGGGCCTGGGGAGGCTCAGACGCAAACAGATCGGGGGGACCCACTGAAAGATGGGACACGAAACAGATCAAGGCTTATTCAGTGGCTCCCCATCTTAGTACTAGACATCATCGCCCTTTGCCTCAAATGGAGCTTGGTGTTACTTATTGCCCTCCGTTCTATCAACTCTTTGGAACTCAGTGCAAAAAATGCTGGAGGAGGCCCAGGCGACGTGGGCACGTTCGTCACTCGCTTTCGGAAGGCTAATCGTCTGGATTTGAAGGCTAAATCGAAGGAATGTTGGAAACGCCAAAGGCCGCCCTTAAGTTTTACTGCACCACAAGGTGGTTTAGAGATTAGAGAGAGGAGGATTTTGGAAACTTTTCCTGCTCCTCGGCGGGCCAACCCTGCCACACACAGGCTTAATTATGTAACGTTTGCGTCCTTAATTGTGTAACTGTCCCCGTTTTGCTTCTGTTCAAAACACCAGCTTCAAATGTGCTTTTTTTTTTTAAGAAAAAAAAGTTCTGGCCTTGCTAAACAATTAGGGGAACGGATAAAGAGAAAGGAGCCATCGTCTCTATATAATATTTATTATTATTACATTTACATTACTTAATTATTCTTTTTATTAAATGTATTATTTTACTCTAATATTATTTTTATTACAGTTACATTGTTTTACTCTATTATTATTACTTTTATTACATTTATTATTTTACTATTTATTATTGTTATTATTACATTTATTATTTTACTCTATTTATTATTATTATGACATTTATTATTTTACTCTATTTATTATTATTATGACATTTATTATTTTACTCTATTTATTATTATTATGGCATTTATTATTTTACTCAATTTATTATTATTATTATGACATTTATTATTTTACTCTATTTATTATTATTATGGCATTTATTATTTTACACTATTTATTATTATGACATTTATTATTTTACTCTATTTATTATTGTTATTATTACATTTATTAATTTACTCTATTTATTATTATGACATTTATTATTTTACTCTATTATTATTATGACATTTATTATTTTACTCTATTTATTATTGTTATTATGACATTTATTATTGTTATTATGACATTTATTATTTTACTCTATTTATTATTGTTATTATTACATTTATTAATTTACTCTATTTATTATTATGACATTTATTATTTTACTCTATTATTATGACATTTATTATTTTACTCTATTTATTATTGTTATTATGACATTTATTATTGTTATTATGACATTTATTATTTTACTCTATTTATTATTATTATTATGACATTTATTATTTTACTCTATTTATTATTATTATGACATTTATTATTTTACTCTATTTATTATTATTATTATGACATTTATTATTTTACTCTATTTATTATTATTATGGCATTTATTATTTTACTCAATTTATTACTATTATTATGACATTTATTATTTTACTCTATTTATTATTATTATGGCATTTATTATTTTACTCTATTTATTATTATTATTACATTTATTATTTTACCCTATTTATTATTGTTATTATTACATGTATTATTTTACTCTATTTATTATTTTTATTATGACATTTATTTTACTCTATTTATTATTATTATGACATTTATTATTTTACTCTATTATTGACATTATTTTATTCTATTATTGTTATTATTACATTTATTATTTTACTCTATTTATTATTATTATTATGACATTTATTATTTTACATTTATTACATTTATTATTTTTCTCTATTTATTATTATTATGACTATTATTATTTTACTCTATTATTATTGACATTATTTTACTCTATTATTGTTATTACATTTATTATTTTACTCTATTTATTATCGTTATTATTACATTTATTATTTTTCTCTATTTATTATTATTATGACTATTATTTTACTCTATTATTATTATGACATTTATTATTTTACTCTATTTGTTATTATTATTATGACATTTATTATTTTACTCTATTTATTATTGTTATTATTACATTTATTACTTTACTCTATTATTATTATTATTATGACATCTATTATTTGACTCCATGTATTTACATTAGCTGGCTTATACTCGAGTATATATGGTATTATCGGCTGAACACCAAGAAATACACTTAACTTCTTTCAACGCTGATGTAAAACATAGGAAAATGATTGTTGATCCCCCGGAAAAAGCTCCCAGCAGGTGCATAATGTGTTGGGAAAAGCACAAAAATGGCTCATTTCGGAGCAAAAAAGATTATTATGGAGGAGGCAATATTGGGGACGCAAGACCCACGCCAACGCTTTCGTTGTTCCTTTCCGGCCCTGTTTTTCCTTTGCTGGAAATAGCATCAGGTGTATTAAAAAGGGGGTTTGTTTTTCTAATTTTTCCTGTCTGGGCTCTCAGAAAGACACCCCGGGGAGTTGCCATCCAAGGGGAAGTTGGCCCTGAATTCGGATTCCCAGACGCTTGTATTTGCGAGTGCCTCTGCCCGCTCCGTGTCCACCTTTTTATGGCTTTTGGCTCCCAGAGGGGGAAGGAGGAGAGGCAGGAAATGCCGTTACCTGGCCATGGGGTTGTAGGCCTGGGCCAAGGCCCAGCACGAGCGCAGAGACGGGGACGAGGAGTCCTTCAGCAGCTCCAGGCTCAGCCGCCGCAGCCACTCCAGCCAGTCGTCTTTGGAAACCCTCCGGGCCGCTCCCCAGGCCTGCAGCACAACGGAGGCGCTTAGACGTTGCCCCATTGCCTTTCACAATGCGTTACCCCACTCCTCCAACTATCCACCTTTTCAGACATTACCAAAAAATCTAACCAAAGGCAACCCGAGTTGTTCTGAGGTGCCTTTAAAGCAGTGTTTCTCAACCTGGGTGTCGGGACCCCTATGGGGGCCGCGAGGGGGTGTCAGAGGGGTCGCCAAAGACCATCAGAAAACGCATTATTTTCTATTGGCCATGGGGATTCTGTATGGGAAGTTTGGCCCAATTCTATCATCGGTGGGGGTTCAGAATGCTCCTTGATTGTAGGTGAACTATAAATCCCAGCAACTACAACTCCCAAATGTCAAGGTCTATTTTCCCCAAACTCCATCAGTGTTCACCTTTGGGCATCTTGACTAGTCGTACCAAGTTTGGTCCCGATCCACCAGTGTTTGAGTCATAATGCTCTCTGGATGTAGGTGAACTACAACTCCAAAACTCAAGGTCAATGCCCACCAAACTCCGCTCCGAGCCCTCGGGGGTGACAGCATACAAGACTGAATAATAAATAAATATAGTTTTTCTGTTGGTCATGGGAGTTCTGTGTGCCAAGTTTGGTTCAATTCCATTGTTGGTGGAGTTCAGAAAGCTCTTTGATTG
>JARBWK010000017.1:14424639-14475749 GCA_030556195.1 Anolis apletophallus | reverse complement strand
GGGAAGTTTGGCCCAATTCTATCATCGGTGGGGGTTCAGAATGCTCCTTGATTGTAGGTGAACTATAAATCCCAGCAACTACAACTCCCAAATGTCAAGGTCTATTTTCCCCAAACTCCATCAGTGTTCACCTTTGGGCATCTTGACTAGTCATGCCAAGTTTGGTCCAGATCCACCATTATTTGAGTCCGCAATGCTCTCTGGATGTAGGTGAACTACAACTCCAAAACTCAAGGTCAATGCCCACCAAACTCCCGCTCCGAGCCCTCGGGGGGTGACAGCATACAAGACTGAATAATAAATAAATAAATAAATATAGTTTTTTCTGTTGGTCATGGGAGTTCTGTGTGCCAAGTTTGGTTCAATTCCATTGTTGGTGGAGTTCAGAAAGCTCTTTGATTGTAGGTGAACTATAAATCCCAGCAACTACAATTCCCAAATATCAAGGTCTATTTTCCCCAAACTCCAGCTGTGTTCACATTTGGATATATTGAGTATGTGTGCCGAGTTTTATCCATATCCATCATTGTTTGAGTCCACAGTGCTCTCTGGATGTAGGTGAACTGCAACTCCCAAACTCAAGGTCAATGCCCACCAAACCCTTCTAGTATTTTCTGTTGGTCATGGGAGTTCTGTGTGCCTAGTTTGGTTCAACTCCAACGTTGGTGGAGTTCAGAATGCAATTTGATTGTAGGTGAACTATACATCCCAACAACTACACCTCCCAAATGACAAAATCACCCCCCACAACGCCACCAGAATTCAAACTTGGGTGTATCGGGTATTTGTGCCAAATGTGGTTCAGTGAATGAAAATACATTTTACATGACTATTCATAACAGTAGCAAAATGACAGTTATGGAGTAGCAATGGAAATGATTTTATGGTTGGGGGTCACCACAACATGAGGAACTGTAGTAAGGGGTCATGGCATTGGGAAGGTTGAGGAACACTGCTTTAAAGTGTCACCCAAGATCACAGAATCATAGAGTCCGAAGAGACCTTAAAGGCCATCTAGTTTAATCCCCTGCCAGGCTATTATTCCAGTTTAAATATCTATATATCTCTATCCCTTCTCTATATCTCTATCTCTCTATATAATAAAGCAGAATGTTTGTTTGTTTGTATGTATGTGTGTGGGTATGTATGTGGCAGCGTTTTGATTGGCTGCCACTTTCACAGGCCACAGCGACCAGCGCGGGTGATGGACCTGCACCAAACGTGGTACACATAACCCCCCTGACGCCCTTTACATCCTGGTACGATTTGGGGGACATACACCACAGATTATGGGATTTGTGGTACATTCCAACACTTTGGTTCCCACAGACCACTGCGGCCACCTAAAAGGACCAATACAGACCACACTTGGCACACACACACACCCCATTACCCACTCTATGTCCTGGTGCACTTTGGAGGAGGGTGGACCATGGATGATGGGACTTGAAGTACCTCTACTCACTTCCCAAGTCCGCTGCGGCCCGCATCCAATTACTGACCGAGACCAAACTTGGCACACATAACCCCCATGACTACCTTCACGTCCTGGTGAGGTTCGGGGGAGGACTGACAATGGATGATGGGATTTGTAGTACTTTCACACCCTCTGTTTGCCCCCAACAAACACAGATCACTGCAGCCCCAGTGAACAAACAGTTTGGAGGGGGAAAGACCTTCCCACACTTCCAAGACTGCAAACTAACAGAGCCCCAGTGACCCATGACTCTACATCCTACTGAAGTTTGGAGGGGGCAGAACATGGATGATGGGACTTGCAGTACCTTCCCTCACTTTCCAAGACTGCTACAAACCTAATCCAATGACTGATCAACACCAAACCTGGCATACAGAGCCCTCATGATCCACTCCTACATCCTGGTACAAACAGATTTGTGTGAAATGACCCACTCTACATCCTACTGAAGTTTGAGGGGGGATTATGGGACTTGAAGTACCTTCACTCACTTCCAAGACCTAAAAACAATACAACCCTCATCCATTCACCAATACAGATCAAACTTGAAGTACCTTCACTCACTTCCTAAAAACAGACCTCATCCCCCATGACCCAATCTACATCCTGCTGCAATTTGGGGAGGCTGGACCACAGATGATGGGACTTCCAGTACATTCAGTACTTTCATGATACCACTGCAACTCCCAATAATGATCGATCAAGACCAAACCTGGCACACAGAGCCCTCATAACCCACTCTACATCCTGCTACAGTTTGGAGGAGGGCAGACCACGGATGATGGGACTTGCAGTACCTTCCCTCACTTTCCAAGACTGCTGCAACCCTAATTCAATGACTGATCAACACCACACCTAGCACACAGAGCCCTCATGACCCACTCTACATCCTGGTGCAGTTTTGTGTGAGATGGACCACGGATGATGGGACTTAAAGTACCTTCACAACCCTCATCCATTCACCAATACAGACCAAACTTGCCACACACAGCCCCCTACATCCTGCTGCAGGTTGGAGGAGGGCGGACCACAGATGATGGGACTTGCACTACCTTCAGTAATTTCATGATACCACTGCAACTCCCAATACTTATGGATCAAGACCAAACTTGGCACACAGAGCCCCCATGACCCACTCTACACCCTGCTGCACTTCTCAAATCACCCGGGCACCGCCGGGTCCCCAAGCTAGTAATGTAAATAATAGGCCTGGGTAGGTTCGTTCTGAATTGTCTTAATTCGGAATAAATTCGGATCAAATTCCTTTTTGAAGCGATTTCAAAGCGATTTGGGAACCCGGAAGTATCCTTGCTATTTTGAAGCGTTTCTCGCCATTTCTCTTTCAAAGAGTCAGAAATAATTCCGCTTTTCAAACCAGTGTGGATGGATTCCCTTCGTTTCCTTTCCCTCCTGTGTCAGACCTGGGGTGAGAGCCGCATCCAAACGGGGTTAAACACGGCTCTCGGGTCTGACGCGGGAGAGAAGGACCTGGGGCGAGAGCCGTGTATAACCCAGTTTGGATGCGGATGTCTTCCCTTTGCTTCCCCCCCCCCTTTCTGGAATAAAACAACTACTTTCAAAGAATAAAACAACTACCGTTTCTGGAATAAAACAACTTTTTCCTCCCAAATTTGGGTGAGAAAAATCAGACCATCCAATGAAACAGAAAATAACACTTTGAAACCATTAGCAGAGGGAGGGCGGCTCGGAAGTTTCGGACGCTGGTCGAACTTTTTTTTTCCCTTGCTTCCCTCGAGAAAGGGCGGAGGAAAAATCGGAATTGACTTCAGATCCGAACCACCAGCGCCCCCTACACGCGCAACAAGTTTTGAACTTTTTTTTGTGTGTGTGGATCAAACAGGCCTAGTAAATAAGCAATTAATCTTCAACTGGGCCGCTCTGGGCTTCGGAGCTGAACAAAGGCAGTGCGCTTCATTTGTTTTTGTGCCTCATAGCAGTTGCTCTGAGGTCAAATAATCGACAGCAATGACAACAATAATCAGGACCGGATTAGCCATAGCAGTTGCTCGCAGCCCGCAGCCACGGCCAAGAGCCACGCCGCCCCCCAGACATGGAAAGCCACGCCCCAGGGCACAGAAAGCCACGCCCCAGGGCATGGAAAGCCACGCCCCAGGGCACCCACGCCCCAGGGCACGGGAGCCACGCCCCAGGGCACAGAAAGCCACGCCCCAGGGCATGGAAAGCCACGCCCAGGGCATGGAAAGCCACGCCCCAGGGCACAGAAAGCCACGCCCCAGGGCATGGAAAGCCACGCCCCAGGGCACGGAAAGCCACGCCCCCAGGGCCAGAAAGCCACGCCCCAGGGCATGAAAGCCACGACCCCCAGGGCACGGAAAGCCACGCCCCAGGGCACAGAAAGCCACGCCCCAGGGCATGGAAGCCACGCCCCAGGGCACGCCAGCCGCCCCAGGGCACAGAAAGCCACGCCCCAGGGCACAGAAAGCCACGTCCCCAGGGCATGGCAGCCACGCCCCAGGGCACGGGAAAGCCATGCCCCCCCCAGGGCATGGAAAGCCACGCCCCAGGGCACGGAAAGCCACGCCCCCAGGGCACGGAAAGCCACGCCCCCAGGGCACAGAAAGCCACGCCCCCAGGGCATGGAAAGCCACGCCCCAGGGCACGGAAAGCCACGCCCCCAGGGCACGGAAAGCCACGCCCCAGGGCACGGAACGCCATGCCCCCAGGGCACGGAAAGCCACGCCCCCAGGGCACGGAAAGCCACGCCCCCAGGGCACAGAAAGCCACGCCCCCAGGGCACGGAAAGCCACGCCCCCAGGGCACGGAAAGCCACGCCCCCAGGGCCAGAAAGCCACACCCCCAGGGTGCAGAAAGCCATGCCCCAAGGTCCGGAAAGCCACGCCCCCCAGGGCGCTGTTGCGCATGTACGGCAGCAGCCCCGGCCGTGCGGCTTCCGTCGCCACCTCCTCCTCCCGCGACCAGAAGGAGGGCCCGAGGAGGTGGACGGAAGCCACGCAGCACTGCCCCCACGGCTTCCGTCCACCTCGCGCCTTCCTTTCGGTTGCGGGAGGAGAGGTGGACGGAAGCGCGCGGCACTGCTCGTGGGGCTTTCGTCCGCCGCCTCCTCCACCTCCCGCGACCAAAAGGAGGGCGTGAGGAGGAGGCGGGACTTCCTTCCTCCTCCTCCTCGCCTGGGCCGCCCCTTGCAAAGGAAGGAGGCGGCCAGGAGGAGGAGGGGGGGCTTCCCGCTGGCGGGCAGAGCTTCCCTTCCTCCTCCTCGCCGCCTCCTTCCTTTGCAAGGGGGTGGCCCAGGCGAGGGGAGGGTGCCATTCCCTCCTTCCCGGCCCCCAGCAGCGCTCTCCCCCCACCCTCTCCTGAGGTATGATGACTCTCTCGGTAGAGGGCGGGGGAAAAGCGCTGCGAGGGGGCGGTTTAAAAAAAATGTTTTCGGGGGGCCGAATCCGCTGCCCCCCAAAACCTGCCGCCCAAGGCCATGGCCTAGTCTGGCCTTATGGGTAATCCGGGCCTGACAATAATAATATCCAGCTTTAGCTTCTACAACAACCTCCTATGCGACAACAGCAACAACAATAATATCCAGCTTTAGCTGCCATGACAACATCCTATGCAACGACAATAATAATAATAATACTCCACTTTAGCTGCCACAACAAAATCTTATGGGATCCTGGAGTGCGCACTCTTGGGAGGATACTCTGTCTTACCTTCTGCAAGTTGATGGTGCTGACGTGCAGCTTCTTCATGGGGCCCGTTTCCACCGGGGCGCTGGTGAGAGCCTCCCCTTGGTTGCTCCTCTGGATGCGGTGCTGGTAGATGAGGGGGTCCTCTTCTTCATCCGCTAGAGTGTAACCCTAAGGCAGAGGAGTCGTTGCGCTTAACCCCAAGCTGGGTTTTGTCAGAAATATTAAAAAATATATATAACTAGGTATTTTTAATTACAAAATATGAGTCAAGCACTGAAAGGGGATGCAATGACTCGGCAAGATCTTTAGTTCTAAATAAGCAGGTGTGCCTGTAGCTTAGTAGCCCTCAGTCTGAGGTAATCCTCAGTCTGAGAGAGGCCTCAGTGGGAGAAAGGCCTCAGTGTCAGTTCGACTCAGTCTGTGAGAGGTCTCTGTGGGAGAAGGGCCTCAGTGTGTTAATAGGCCTCAGTATGAGAAGACCTCAGTGTTACTTTGCCTCAGTGGGAAAAAGGAGAGCCCTCAGTGGGAGAAGGCTTCAGTGGGAGAAAGGCCTCAGTGTCAGTTCCACTCAGTCTGTGAGGTCTCTGTGGGAGAAGGGCCTCAGTGTGTTAATAGGCCTCAGTATGAGAAGACCTCAGTGTTACTTTGCCTCAGTGGGAATAAGGAGAGCCCTCACTGGGAGAAGGCTTCAGTGGGAGAAAGGCCTCAGTGTCAGTTCCACTCAGTCTGAGAGAGGTCTCTGTGGGAGAAGGGCCTCAGTGTGTTAATAGGCCTCAGTATGAGAAGACCTCAGTGTTACTTTGCCTCAGTGGGAAAAAGGAGAGCCCTCACTGGGAGAAGGCTTCAGTGGGAGAAAGGCCTCAGTGTGGCCTCAGTGTCAGGCCTCAGTGTCAGTTCCACTCAGTCTGTGAGAGGTCTCTGTGGGAGAAGGGCCTCAGTGTGTTAATAGGCCTCAGTATGAGAAGACCTCAGTGTTACTTTGCCTCAGTGGGAAAAAGGAGAGCCCTCAGTGGGAGAAGGCTTCAGTGGGAGAAAGGCCTCAGTGTGAGGTAGGCCTCAGTGTCAGTTCGACTCAGTCTGTGAGAGGTCTCTGTGGGAGAAGGGCCTCAGTGTGTTAATAGGCCTCAGTATGAGAAGACCTCAGTGTTACTTTGCCTCAGTGGGAAAAAGGAGAGCCCTCAGTGGGAGAAGGCTTCAGTGGGAGAAAGGCCTCAGTGTGAGGTAGGCCTCAGTGTCAGTTCGACTCAGTCTGTGAGAGGTCTCTGTGGGAGAAGGGCCTCAGTGTGCTAATAGGCCTCAGTATGAGAAGACCTCAGTGTTACTTTGCCTCAGTGGGAAAACGGAGAGCCCTCAGTGGGAGAAGGCTTCAGTGGGAGAAAGGCCTCAGTGTGAGGTAGGCCTCAGTGTCAGATCGATTCAGTTTGTAAGAGGTATCTGTGGGAGAAGGGCCTCAGTGTGTTAATAGGCCTCAGTATGAGAAGACCTCAGTGTTACTTTGCCTCAGTGGGAAAAAGGAGAGCCCTCAGTGGGAGAAGGCTTCAGTGGGAGAAAGGCCTCAGTGTGAGGCAGGCCTCAGTGTCAGATCGATACAGTCTGTAAGAGGTCTCTGTGGGAGAAGGGCCTCAGTGTGTTAATAGGCCTCAGTATGAGAAGACCTCAGTGTTACTTTTGCCTCAGTGGGAAAAAGGAGAGCCCTCAGTGGGAGAAGGCTTCAGTGGGAGAAAGGCCTCAGTGTGAGGTCTCAGGCCTCAGTGTCAGATGAGAAGACCTCAGTCTGTAAGAGGTATCTGTGGGGAGAAGGGGCCTCAGTGTGTTAATAGGCCTCAGTATGAGAAGACCTCAGTGTTACTTTGCCTCAGTGGGAAAAAGGAGAGCCCTCAGTGGGAGAAGGCTTCAGTGGGAGAAAGGCCTCAGTGTGAGGCAGGCCTCAGTGTCAGATCGATCCAGTCTGTAAGAGGTCTCTGTGGGAGAAGGGCCTCAGTGTGTTAATAGGCCTCAGTATGAGAAGACCTCAGTGTTACTTTGCCTCAGTGGGAAAAAGGAGAGCCCTCAGTGGGAGAAGGCTTCAGTGGGAGAAAGGCCTCAGTGTGAGGCAGGCCTCAGTGTCAGATCGATCCAGTCTGTAAGAGGTCTCTGTGGGAGAAGGGCCTCAGTGTGTTAATAGCCACGCTGACTGGCTGGCAGAACCTGGGCGGCGTCGGGAGCCTGCGAGGCGGGACTGAGCCTTCCTCCCGCCCTGCCTGTGTTCTACCAGGACGCCTTACGCGATCTACCAGTAGATCGCGATCTACCTAATGAGCACCCCTTCTTTAGAGCTTCGTGCCCATCCCTTTGCCTTCTGCATCGAACTCCCTCGGTTTGCTCACCTTCACAATCCGGCAGATGAGGACGTCGTAGCGCTGGTGGTTGATCCGGTGGCGCACCAAGACTTTGTTCACCATCGGAATGAAAATCTGATACTGTTTGTATGGGAGAAAGGAAGCAAAAATCAGGAGGCAAGTGATGCATCCGTACTTTTTACTTACTCACTTACTGTAATCCAACTGACTAAGAAGATGTTGATGAAGGCATAGACATTCCTGAGATAGGAAGGAACGACTGGGACAGCAATTTAGGAACAATAATTCCACAAAAATCGAAAGGCTTACACCTTCCTTTGACTGTTCAAGGGGTAAGACCAGGGGTGGGCAATTATTTTTTCCAAGGGGCCACACGAGAGCCTAAATTTTTTTATGGAGGGCCGCACCTAAAGGCGGAGCTACATTCTAATCTACATTATTTATTTATTTATTTACTATATCTATATATATAAAAAGAGAGCTGTCATCCTAAGTAGCCTATAGACCGCAAAACCACACAAGGCAGACACACCAAATCAGCCCACATACACACAAAACCCCACAAGGTATGTTTACCACCCCAAAAAATAAAATTAAAATTAAACAACACGACCAAAAATACAAAAAAACAATTGGACTACAACTCCCATGATCCCCCACACCACCCCCCTCTGGCAGTTTAGAGTGTCGGAATGTTGGTGGTGCTGCCCAATTAGAGGCATTATGCAAATACTCCCTCAGTTAGAATGTAGAGGCTGGGAGCCACCCCCTTCTGGCAGTTTAGAGTGTCGGAATGTTGGTGGTGCTGGCCAATCAGAGGCGTTATGCAAATACTCCCTCAGTTAGAATGTAGAGGCTGGGAGCCACCCCCCTCTGGCAGTTTAGAGTGTCGGAATGTTGGTGGTGCTGGCAAATTAGAGGCGTTATGCAAATACTCCCTCAGTTAGAATGTAGAGGCTGGGAGCCACCCCCCTCTGGCAGTTTAGAGTGTCGGAATGTTGGTGGTGCTGGCCAATTAGAGGCGTTATGCAAATACTCCTCAGTTAGAATGTAGAGGCTGGGAGCCACCCCCTCTGGCAGTTTAGAGTGTCGGAATGTTGGTGGTGCTGGCCAATTAGAGGCATTATGCAAATACTCCCTCAGTTAGAATGTAGAGGCTGGGAGCCACCCCCCTCTGGCAGTTTAGAGTGTCGGAATGTTGGTGGTGCTGGCAAATTAGAGGCATTATGCAAATACTCCCTCAGTTAGAATGCAGAGGCTGGGAGCCACCCCCTTCTGGCAGTTTAGAGTGTCGGAATGTTGGTGGTGCTGGCCAATCAGAGGCGTTATGCAAATACTCCCTCAGTTAGAATGTAGAGGCTGGGAGCCACCCCCCTCTGGCAGTTTAGAGTGTCGGAATGTTGGTGGTGCCGGCCAATCAGAGGCGTTATGGAAATAATCCCACAGTGGCAACCAATCAGAAAGCTGGCACATATCCACATACATACAAACATTCACTCTGTTGACCCAGGCCTGGGAATACAGTGGGACAGGACTACAATGCAACAAAAGGAAGATACACATCCCAACTCATCGTGAGCAAACTGCTAAAGGTCTCTTAATACACCCCCACAGGCAACACCGTGCTCCCTTATCCGCCGCTTCCCAGCACAGAGGAGGCCAGGGAGACGGCAGAGGAGGCAAACAACGGCGCTGCCAACACATCCCGGGTCCAAAACTGGCTGGGATAAGGCGGACGAAGCGGCCACGGCCATGGGACTACACTTCCCAGAAGGCACTGCACGGCCCAGTCTCCGCCCTCCTTCCCAGTGAGCCCAGTGAACTAGCCCCTCAAACAGTCAAACAGGAGCCCAGGCAGGCAGCCATGGGGGCCCGCATCAAGTAAGTCCAGGCACCGGGGAGGGGAGAAAAGCGACGGAGACAGAGAAAGGGGGGGGGGGACAGAAACATTCTCTCCTGACATTACTCCCCCATCTATGGCTACAGGCATCCTCAGAGGAGGTGGACAGGTCTCCAGAAAAAACTCATAAACAAGGGAACTCCAAACAAGAAAAAAACAGGGATAGCTAATCACCTCCCAACAAAGGATCCAACCCATACATACTCAGACTTTCTCGCATCTCCTAAATAGAACACAGCAACGCGTGCCGGGATCAGCTAGTTATAGTATATAAGGGATCGCCTAAGTAAGTAAGTAAGTTATTATCATTATTGTTTACCTTTTTCCCAAGCTGGAAGACCAGAGAGGACAGCGTGTCCATGGCCGTCAGCCGGAGCTCGGGGCTCTGGTCCAGAGTCCGCACCAGAGGATGGATGATGCGGGAGGCGTAATCGGTGAAATCCAGAGACTCCGTCAAGCGATCCACGGTTTCTAAGGCGGTTCTGAATTCAGGGGAGGAGCAAATATGGTGGTGATTGAGAGCAAATGAGAGGAGGACTCAAACAACGATGGATCCGGACCAAACTCAATATGCCCAAATGTAAACATTGCTGGAGTTTGGGAGAAACAGACATTAGGGAGTTCTAGTTGTTGGGATTTATCGTTCACCTACAATCAAAGAGCATTCTGAACCCCACCGACGATAGAATTGGGCCACTCTGAGTCCTTTTCGGGGTGAGAAGGACAGGATAGAAATGTTACTAATAATCTATCTATCTATCTATGTATATAATAAAAGTCAGTGTTTGCGGAGGTGCAGAGAGCGGGGGGTGCGGAGGACTATGTGCCTGCTTTTCGATTGGTTGCCACTGTGGGATTATTTGCATAAAGGACACTGATTGGCCAGCCTCAGAACTCCGACACTCTAAGGCACCAGATTATTTGCATAAAGGACTCAGATTGGCCAGACTCAGAACTCCAACACTCTAAGGCAGGGGTGCTCACACTTTTTCAGCATGCGAGCTACTTATACTAAAACCAAGTCAGAAAGATCTACCAAGAGAGAAGCAGGGTGGAGCTAGGGAAAGGGGAGTGGCTTGGCGGGGCTTGGCTCCACCCCCTCCCCCCTCTGGCTTAAGCATTTCCACAGCTTCTCCAGGCTAGAGGAGGGTAATGCCAAGCCAGTGGTGGCATAGCTAGCCACTACTGCCTTGGCATTACCCTCTTCTACCCTGGGGAACCTGTGGAAATACTGAAGCCGGCAGAGGGGGCGGGGCTTGGCGGGGCTTGGCTCCGCCCCCTCAGAAGCGCCCCATCCAGCTGGGATCGACCTCCCTCGGTCCCAGGATCGACCAGTCGATCGCGATCGACTTCCTGAGCACCCCTGCTCTAAGGCACCAGACAGAGGGCATTGGTTGCCACTGACAAACAATTTGCATAAAGGACTCTGATTGGCCAGTAAAAAAGAATGCAACTGAATGCTTGAGTTAGCCAAATGACAGTTTTTTTCCGTTGGAAATGGAATGTTCATCTTCTGGGAGGTGCGGAGGTGCCAAGGAATATGTGACAGCGTTTCGATAGGTTGCCACTATGGGATTATTTGCATAAAGGGCTCTGATTGGCCAGCCTCAGAACTCCAACATTCTACGGCCCCAGACAGAGGGGATTGGTTGCCACTGAAATGGTATTTGCATAAAGGACTCCGATTGGCCAACCACATTACAACATTCTAAGGTGACACAGAGGGAAAAGGAAAGGCCTCAGTCAGTCAGGCACTGCGGCCCACAACAATGACAGATCAGGACCACACTTGGCACACAGGGGCCCAATGGCCCACTTCACAACGCGACCCTCACCCAATGACCAATACAGACCAAAATTGGCACGCAGAGCCCCCTTGACCCACTCTACACCCTGGTGCTGTTTCAAGGAGGATGGACCACAGATGATGGGACTTGAAATACCTTCACTCACCTTCCGAGACCGCTGCAACCCTCATCCAGGGAATGATCAAGACCAAATGTGACACACAGAGCCCCCATGACCCAGTCTACATCCCGGTGCTGTTTGGAGGGGGGTGGACCATGGCCAATGGGACTTGCAGTACCTTCACTAAGTCCTTGAGACCACTGCAAGCCACATAAACATCTAACAGGAACCAACCTTGGCACACAATGCCTTCCTCAAATAACCCGGGCACCGCCGGGTCCCCAAGCTTTTAATAATAATAATAATAATAACAACAACAACAATACAGGTATAACAAAGTCAAAACACGTGAACATAAATAAAATACATACAATTAAAGACATAAATCCAAACATACCAATATAATAAGCCTTGATAAGAAACTGTTTACCTGCGGGCCTGGAGAGGGGCATCGGGGGCATCAAAGAGCTTGACGATGGGAGGCAGCAATAGGTGCAGGTAGTCATCCAGATTGGCTCCAAACAGTTGGATGGCATTCAAGAGCTAGGAAGTTGGGAAAGAGATCCACATGACGGTACAAAATACGCATGGAAACCCAGGGCCGTAATAATTCGGCCGACAAGGAACCCGGCTCACCTTGACGGAGACGTTGCGGCCGCTGCTGTTGTCGTGCATGAAGACCCGCAGCATGTGGGGGATGAGCTGGGGCAGGTAGAGCTTGAACTCGCCACCTAAGGCCACCACAATTTGCTCAATGAGGAGGATGATAGTACATTGGATTGAACTGTTGACCACCCAGAATTCCTGGAAGGAGAGAGAAAGAGAGGGGGTGAGGCCTTCTCTCAGACTGAGGCCTACCTCACTGTGAGGCCTTCCATCACAGACTAAGGCCTACCTCACTGTGAGGCCTTCTCTCACAGACTAAGGCCTACCTCACACTGCGAGGCCTTCTCTCACAGACTGAGGCCTACCTCACACTGTGAGGCCTTCTCTCGCCAACTCAGGAATACATCACACTGTGAGGCCTTCTCTCACAGACTAAGGCCTACCTCACACTGTGAGGCCTTCTCTCACAGACTGAGGCCTACCTCACTGTGAGACCTTCTTTCAAAGGCTAAGGCCTACCTCACACTGCGAGGCCTTCTCTCACAGACTCAGGCCTACCTCACACTGTGAGGCCTTCTCTCGCCAACTCAGGAATACATCACAGAGTCACAGACCTACTCACACTGTGAGGCCTTCTCTCACAGACTGAACCTCACTGTGAGACCTTCTTTCAAAGGCTAAGGCCTACCTCACACTGCGAGGCCTTCTCTCACAGACTCAGGCCTACCTCACACTGTGAGGCCTTCTCTTAGAGAGTAAGGCCTACTTCACACTGTGAGGCCTTCTCTCAAAAACTCAGGCCTACTTCACACTGTGAGGCCTTCTCTCACAGACTCAGGCCTACCTCACACTGTGAGGCCTTCTCTTAGAGAGTAAGGCCTACTTCACACTGTGAGGCCTTCTCTCAAAAACTCAGGCCTACCTCACACTGTGAGGCCTTCTCTCAAAGACTGAGGCATACCTCACACTGTGAGGCCTTTTCTTAGAGAGTAAGGCCTACTTCACACTGTGAGGCCTTCTCTCACAGACTAAGGCCTACCTCACTGTTGGCCTTCTCTCACAGACTAAGGCCTACCTCACTGTGAGGCCTTCTCTCAAAGACTGAGTCATACCTCACACTGTGAGGCCTTCTCTCTCAGACTAAGGTCTCTTCAGGCTAGCGTTTGGGTAAATTTAAACTCAACTGGTTCGTCTCGCTTGGCTAAGAAATCGTAGCCTGTAACATCTAGGTTATGTATTGTGTTTTACTGTTTTTACTGTATGTTTTATTGTATGTTTTAATTGCTTATCTGCTTGTGATCCGCCCCGAGCCTGCTGGGAGGAGCGGAATATAAAACCGATGAAATAAATAAATAAATAAATACCTCACACTGCGAGGCCTTCTCTCACAGACTAAGGTCTACCTCACACTGTGAAGCCTTCTCTCAGACTGAGGCCTACCTCACACCATGAGACCTTCTCTCACAGACTAAAGCCTACCTCACACTGTGAGACCTTCTCACAGACTAAGGCCTACCTCACTGTGAGGCCTTCTCTCACAAACTAAGGCCTACCTCACACCGTGAGACCTTCTCACATACTAAGGCCTACCTCACACTGTGAGGCCTTCTCTCGCCTACCTCACACTATGAGGCCTTCTCTCACAGACTAAGGCCTACCTCACACTGTGAGACCTTCTCTCACAGACTAAGGCCTTCCTCACACTGTGAGGCCTCTCACAGACTGAGGCTTACCTCACACTGTGAGGCCTTCTCTCACAGACTGAGGCCTTCTCTCACAGACTGAGGCCTTCTCTCACAGACTGAGGCCTTCTCTCACACTGTGAGGCCTTCTCTCACAGACTGAGGCCTACCTCACACTTTGAGATTTCTCTCACAGACTGAGGCCTACATCACACTGTGAGGCCTTCTCTCGCAAACTGAGGCCTACCTCACACTGCGAGGCCTTCTCTCACAGACTGAGGCCTTCTCTCACACTGTGAGGCCTTCTCTCACAGACTGAGGCCTACCTCACACTTTGAGATTTCTCTCACAGACTGAGGCCTACATCACACTGTGAGGCCTTCTCTCACAGACTGAGGCCTACCTCACACTGCGAGACCTTCTCTCACAGACTGAGGCCTACATCACACTGTGAGATTTCTCTCGCAGACTGAGGCCTACCTCACACTGTGAGATTTCTCTCACAGACGGAGTCCTATCTCACACTGTGAGGCCTTCTCTCACAGACTAAGGCCTACCTCACACTGCGAGGCCTTCTCTCAACAGACCAAGGCCTTCCTCACACTGCGAGGCCTTCTCTCACAGACTGAGGCCTACCTCACACCGTGAGACCTTCTCTCACAGACTGAGGCCTACCTCACACTGTGAGGCCTTCTCTCACAGACTGAGGCCTACCTCACACTGTGAGGCCTTCTCTCACAGACTGAGGCCTACCTCACACTGTGAGTCCTTCTCTCACAGACTGAGGCCTACCTCACACTGTGAGGCCTTCTCTCACAGACTGAGGCCTACCTCACACTGTGAGGCCTTCTCTCACAGACTGAGGCCTACCTCACACTGTGAGTCCTTTTCTCACAGACTAAGGTCTACCTCACACTGAGAGTGAGGCCTTCTCTCACAGACTAAGGCCTACCAGAGCTTGGAAAAGTTACTTTCGTATTGGTTCAAGGAGGGAGATATAAGGTGAAACATTTTAATACTCGAATGCACTTCCAGGCACGCAGAGATTCCTATTGAAACCTATGGGTGGCCTGTGGTTTAAGTCAATATATGGAGCCTCCTGATACCTTTGTGGATTCCATACGTCCTGAAAGGAGGTATCGGCTTGGAAAATGCATAGAGCTAATCATACTCACCCTCATCAGGATGACAATCTCATCCATGTAGGGCCGGATATGGCTTCTTACGAAGGACACCAACATTCCCAGCTGCTGGAACAAGAACTGAAGCAAAGGGTAGAAGACAGTGGTGATGAAACCAGAGTCCTTGTTTGAGACAATGTAATATCACAAAGAACTACCACCTTGTCCACTTCAGAGGAAATCTGTTACAAAACAGGAGCTTTTTTGTTGAGTCCCAGGGCCAGAGAAACAGATGGCGAAGACAGAAGAACGGCCTGCCTCAGGGGAGCGTGCTTGCTCCATCAGTGTTTTAACATCTACACAATGATCAGCTACTGCCAGAAGGGAAAGAGAGTTTAATCTATGCTGACGATCGTGCCATCACCACTTTGAAATGGTCGAACAGAAGCTCTCCGAAACTTTAGGTGCTTTTACAAAGCTCTGTATAAGGCATGGGCAAACTTCGGCCTCCCAGGTGTTTTGGACTTGCGTCCTGGCAATTGTGGGAGTCGAAGCCCAAAACACCTGGAGGGCTGAAGTTTGCCCATGTCTAATCTACATGGTTATAGATCCCTTTGAAGGTACAGCTGTCCCCATACGTCTTTGACGGATCTGATCATTCATGGATGTGATACTGGCTCTGACGGGAAGGACCGTGAGATGTTTCCTAGACACCACACCAAGTGCTTCTGCCCAAGTGCCACAGGTACCCACCTCGGCTCTTCTCCCCAGCACACTGTCGCCATCTTCTTTGACCTGGAATGTGTTAAAGAGAGGAGGCGAATGGTGTGTAGCTTTCTCGCGACAGGTCAAGGCACCAGACCTTTAAACCCACTGGTTTAGTTTTGTGAGAGAATAAACACTGGCAACTGCAAGGTCTACGAAAGCAACGTTACAGCGGCTCGCAACCAAAAGCATATCCAAGTCCAGCGAGGAACTCGGAGGAATCCAATGCTCCCGACAAATAGTCTATTCCCGGCATGGGCAAACCTGCTCACTTGGGGGGCGCATGCGAGCAGAAGGACGGAAGGCAGGAAGGGAAGGAGGGAAGGAGAAAGAGAGAGAAGAATGAGGGAGGGAGGAGAAAGATTGAGAGAGGGGAAAGAGGGAAGGAAGGATGAAAGGGTGGAAGGGAAGGATGGAAGGAGAAAGAGAGAGAAGAGGGAGGGAGGAAGGAAGAGGGAAGGAAGGAAAGACAAAAGGAAGGGGGAAGGAAGGAGATAGATTAAGAGAGGGGGAAGAGGGAAGGAAGGATGAAAGGGTGGAAGGGAAGGATGGAAGGAGAAAGAGGGAGGAAGGAAGGAAAGGGTGGAAGGGAATGGAGGGAGGGAGAAAGAGGGAGAAAGAGGTAGGGGGGAAAGTGAGAAGGAAGGAAAGACAAGGGAAGGAAGGAAGGAGAAAGAGGAAGAGAGGGAAGGGAGGATGAAAGGAGAAAGAGGGAGAAGAGGAAGGAAGGACGGAGAAAGAGGGAGAGGAGGGAGGGAGGACACAATGGAGGGAAGGAAGGAAGGAAGGGACGGAAGGATAAAGGAAAGAGGAGGAAATAAAGAAAAAAGAAAGAAGGCAGAGAGGGAGAAAAGAGGGAAGAAGGAAGAGGGTGAAAGGGAAGGAAGGAAGGGAAGGAGGAAGGCAAGAGAAGGAAGGACAAAAGGGTGGAAGGGATGGAAAGAAAGAAAGAGAGAGAGAGAAGAGAGAGAGAGAGAGAGAAGGAAGGAAGGAAAAAAGGGTGGAAGAGAATGGAGGGAGGGGGAGAAAGAGGGAGGGAGGAAATAGAAAAGGAAGGAAAGACAAGGGAAGAAGGAAGGAAGGAGAAAGAGGAAGAGAGGGAAGGGAGGATGAAAGGGTGGAAGTGAAGGGAGGAAGGGAAGGAGGAAGGCAAGAGAAGGAAGGACAAAAGGGTGGAAGGGATGGAAAGAAAGAAAGAGAGGGAAGGAAGGAAGGAAGGAAGGAAGGAAAAAGGGTGGAAGAGAATGGAGGGAGAAAGAGGGAAGGAGGAAATAGAAAAGGAAGGAAAGACAAGGGAAGAAGGAAGGAGAAAGAGGAAGAGAGGGAAGGGAGGATGAAAGGAGAAAGATGGAGAGGAGGAAGGAGGGAAGGAGTAAGAGGGAGAGGAGGGAGGGAGGGAGGACACAATGGAGGGAAGGAAGGGACGGAAGGATAAAGGAAAGAGGAGGAAATAAAGAAAAAGGAAAGAAGGTAGAGAGGAAGAGAGGGAGAAAAGAGGGAAGGAAGGACGAAAGGGTGAAAGAGAAGGAAGGAAGGGAAGGAGGAAGGCAAGAGAAGGAAGGACAAAAGGGTGGAAGGGATGGAAAGAAAGAAAGAAGAGAGAGAGAGAGAGAAGGAAGGAAGGAAGAAAGGAAGGAAAAAAGGGTGGAAGAGAATGGAGGGAGGGAGAAAGAGGGAGGGAGGAAATAGAAAAGGAAGGAAAGACAAGGGAAGAAGGAAGGAAGGAGAAAGAGGAAGAGAGGGAAGGGAGGATGAAAGGGTGGAAGTGAAGGGAGGAAGGGAGGAAGGAAGGCAAGAGAAGGAAGGACAAAAGGGTGGAAGGGATGGAAAGAAAGAAAGAGAGAGAGAGAAGGAAGGAAGGAAGGAAAAAGGGTGGAAGAGAATGGAGGGAGAAAGAGGGAAGGAGGAAATAGAAAAGGAAGGAAAGAAAGAAAAGAAAGAGGAAGAGAGGGAGAGAGGATGAAAGGAGAGAGAGGAGAGGAGGAAGGAAGAGGGAAGGAAGGAGGAAAAGGGAAGGAAGAGGATGGAAAGGAGGAAATAAAGGAAAGAAGGTAGAGAGGAAGAGAGGGAGAAAAGAGGGAAGGAAGGACGAAAGGGTGAAAGAGAAGGAAGGACAAAAGGGTGGAAGGGATGGAAAGAAAGAAAGAAAGAGAGAAGAGAGGAAGAGAGGGAGGAAAAAAAGGGTGGAAGAAATGGGTGGAAGAAAGAAGGGGATAGAAGGGAAGGAGGGGAAGGCAAGAAGAGAAAGGAAGGACAAAGGGAGGATGGAAGGGATGGATGAAGGGAAGGAGGAAGGCAAGAGAAGGAAGGACGAAAGGGTGGAAGGGATGGATGAATGGAAAGAAGGAAGGAAGGGAATGGAGGGAGGGAGAAAGAGGGAGGGAGGAAAGAGAGAAGGGAGGAAAGACACGGGAAGAAAGAAGGAAGGAGAAAGAGGAAGAGAGGGAAGGGAGGATGAAAGGGTGGAAGTGAAGGGAGGAAGGGAAGGAGGAAGGCAAGAGAAGGAAGGACAAAAGGGTGGAAGGGATGGATGGATGGAAAGAAGGAAGGAAGGAAGGGAATGGAGGGAGGGAGAAAGAGGGAGGGAGGAAAGAGAGAAGGAAGGAAAGACACGGGAAGAAAGAAGGAAGGAAGGAGAAAGAGGAAGAGAGGGAAGGGAGGATGAAAGGGTGGAAGGGAAGGGAGGGAGGGAGCAAAGAGAGAAAGAATGAAAGACAAAAGGGAAGGAAGAAGGAAGGAAGAGAGGAAGGAAGGGCAAAAGGGTGGAAGGAGAGAAAGAGAGAGAGAAGGAGGAAGGAAAGAGAGAAGGAAGGACAGGATGGCGAGAAAGAGCTGCGTCTGGCCCACACCTGGTCTATTCTACCCAATATAGATAACATGAAATGCGCTCGAATCTTGGATGAGACTCTTTTCCAACTTTTTTGACCAATTCTTTATCAGAAGTAACTAAGAACAACGACAACGTTGGAACTGTAAACGTTGTTGATTTTTAACTATGATGGGAACTAATTACTTTTCTAAAAAAATCCACTTCCCAAACTTAGCATGGGAAGTGCCGCAAGAGCGAGGAACGACCTTCCGGAAGAGCTAAACGGCCTGTCGGAATTTGAAAACAAGTAGGAAGCAAACGAATGGCAAACGGCGGACAACGGAGGGGAGAAGGGTCCCTCACCTCTCGGATGGCGCTGTCGCAAACCCGGATGACGTTGAGGAAGGTGGGCATGACCTGCGGCAGGAACTGGACGCACTTCAGCCCCAAAGACTTGAAGATGAAGGTGATGGCCTGGACCACCATGGTGTGGTGGTGGGAGAGGGACTGGTCCCGGAAGATGCGCATCAGGGCCACCATGGAGACCGCCGGGTAGAACTCGTCCAGCGGGAGGTTGCCCATGTTGACCAGCATCTCGCTGGTGCTGTAGTCGGCTGGGAAGGGGAGGAATGGAGTCACGGCATGCCTGAGTCCAGCCCAGACCTGGGCAACCTACGGCCCGCGGGCTGGATGCGGCCCGTCAGCCGATTCTGTCCAGCCCGGGGAGAACGGCGTCGGAGGCAGCGCCAAGAGGAAGGGGTGCCACTGCCGCCATCCCATCGCGGGCTGTGGGGCCTGCGTCGGCAGACAGCCCCCCACTCCAGAAAACAATCGGAAAGCCCTGCCCACTGAAGCCCGTCCACCGCTCATGCTCCTCCATGCGGCCTCAGCGAGCAAGGGGCGGGAGTCATGGTGAAGAGCGGCCCCTGTCCCCGCCCCGCCCACTGCTCATGCTCCTCCTCCGCGTGGCCTCAGCAAACAAGGGGTGGGAGTCATGGTGGGAGTTATGGCGGAGAGCGCCCCCCATCCCCGGCACCGCTCTCCGGCATGACCCCGGCCCCTTGCTCGCTGAAGCCGTGCGGAGGAGGAGCATGGGCGGTGGACGGGCTTCAGTGGGCGGGGCTGAAGCCCGTCCACCGCTCATGCTCCTCCTCCTCCGCGCGGCCTCAGCGAGCGAGGGGCCGAAGTCATGGCGGAGAGCGGGGACGGGGAATTGCCGCCTTCTCCCTCTCCCCTGCCGCCCCTTTCGCCCGCGAGCCACTACCGGTGGCAATAGGAGCGGCTGAGGCTGGCGGTCGGACCCTGGGGACCTTGGTGGCGGCCCTCGGCCTGCTCTACTGCCTGAGGGGCCCGCTGCCAAGTTTGGTCCAGATCCATCATTGTTTGAGTCCACAGTGCTCTCTGGATGTAGGTGAACTACAACTCCAAAACTCAAGGTCAATTATGTTGCGTTCATCGAAAGAGGTCCAGGTTTCACACTGAGTGTATAAATACATTTAAAAACATATTAACTATATGTATCACTGTGTTAGAGTGTCATTTTGGTTGGTGGTATGCCCCAGGATTTTGTAAATGTAAAAAATGTGCCGCGGCTCAAAAAAGGTTGGGAAACACCGCTCTAGAGGACATTGTGGCACAAAAACCGTACTTATTTTGCAACGTTAGCCATTGTTTTTGACCTCCAAGGGCCGCAGGAAGCCTCGAGGTCAGGGGTGACCACACTTTTTCAGCATGCGAGCTACTTATAATAAAACCAAGTCAGAAAGATCTACCTACCTTCTCAAGGCTGGAGAAGCTGTTGGTAGAGCTGAAGCCGGGAGGGGAGCGGGACTTGGTGCACCCTGGCTCCGCCCCCCTCTGGCTTCAGCTCTACCAGCAGCTTCTGCAGGCTTGAGGATGGCAATGCCAAGCCAGTGGTGGCATAGCTAGCACAAGGCTGGGTTGGCCTCGCCCTGCTCAAGGCTGGAGAAGCCGCTGGTAGAGCTGAAGCTGGGGGAGGGGGCGGGGCTTGGCACAACCTGGCTCTGCCCCTTTGGCTTCAGCTCTACCAGCAGCTTCTGCAGGCATGAGGATGGCAGTGCCCAGCCAGTGGTGGCATAGCTCGCACACGACTGGCGTGGGCCTGCCCTCCTCAAGGCTGGAGAAGCCGCTGGTAGAGCTGAAGCTGGGGGAGGGGGCGGGGCTTGGCACAACCTGGCTCTGCCCCCTTTGGCTTCAGCTCTACCAGCAGCTTCTGCAGGCATGAGGATGGCAGTGCCAAGCCAGTGGTGGCATAGCTAGCACAAGGCTGGCTTCGCCCTGCCCTCCTCAAGGCTGGAGAAGCCGCTGGTAGAGCTGAAGCCGGGGAGGGGGCGGGGCTTGACACGGCCTGGCTCCGCCCCTTTGGCTTCAGCTCTACCAGCAGCTTCTGCAGGCTTGAGGATGGCAGTGCCAAGCCAGTGGTGGCACAGCTAGCACAAGGCTGACTTCGCCCTGCCCTCCTCAAGGCTGGAGAAGCCGCTGGTAGAGCTGAAGCCGGGAGGGGCGGGCTTGGCGTGGCCTGGCTCCGCCCCCTCTGGCTTCAGCTCTACCAGCAGCTTCTGCAGGCTTGAGGATGGCAGTGCCCAGCCAGTGGTGGCATAGCTAGCACAAGACTGGCTTGGGCCTGCCCTTCTCAAGGCTGGAGAAGCTGCTGGTAGAGCTGAAGCCGGGGAGGGGGCGGGGCTTGGGGCCGCCTTGCTCCGCCCCCTTTGGCTTCAGCTCTAGCAGCAGCTTCTCCAGCCTTGAGGATGGCAGTGCCTCTCTCTCATCCGGAAGCAACCCTGGAGCCTCCGCTGCCGGCGAGGGGAGAGCCCTGCTTCTCTCTCGTCCGGAAGCAAACGTGGACGGTGCGCAGCGTGGAAAATGCGCGCGGGCGGAAGGTGCGCGCGAGCAGAACAGAAGCGCCCCATCCAGTTGCGATCCACCTCCTTTGGTCCCGCGATCGACTGGTCGATCGCAATCGACTTCCTAGGCAGCCCTGCCCTAGGTGTAGCAGAGACGTCCTTCACATCCTCCGACTTCATTTTGGGGCATTCAAGAGAAAGAGAACACCGAAAAAGAAAGCCCAGGAGACACAAAACAAGCTTATTGGGCTTGGATCTCAACTGCATCTGTCAGAGGTGGCAACGTTTCGGGTCACGCATGGAAAAAACATGAGCACCGCAGCACAAAACAGTCCCCACTTTGCTGGAAGCGTAAAAATCCCACCCAAAGCTGACAAAGGGTCCCTTTGTAACTTCTTCCTAATGCAAAAGCGTTCCTGAGTGGGTTCTTAGGCGGCAGGAAAGACCCGTAGATAATGAACTACACGGACACGGCTGTACATTCCCTCCTGCTTCTCTTGGCCGCCTCTTCTTCTTTCACTCACTCGCCCCCAAATCCCGCCCGTCCATTCTGTCTCATTACGAAGTTTGGATTCCAAGGTTTACGCGTTTTCGTGGCCCAAAGTTAAATTCGGAAACAAGAATGAGACACGCATCTGGCCGGCAGCTGCATGGTCAACACCCCAACCGAGCTGGTTTAGCACCTCTCCAAGCTTCCCAATTCGGGAAATGGCTACGCAAACAGGCCAAAGAGAGGCAGGAAATGAGAAAAACGGAGCGGCCGTGCGCTGACGTCTTCCCTAATATAAGGGGAGCCGCCTCTTTCGTGGAGGAACAGACTCCCCCATTGTTTCAAACTCAGCCGCTCGCTGGAGTCGGAACATATTTCCAATTGGATGATGGGAAATCAAAGTTTTTAGGTTTTTGTCCCCATATATGCATTGCTTACATCTGAGTAAAACTAAGACCTTTTTTGAGTATACCCCTTCCATCAAAGTTTACCATCTACACAAATGATCGGCCATTGTCAGAAGGGACAGAGAGTTTCACCTATGCTGACGATCATGCCATCACCGCTCAAGCAAGGAGCTTTGACATGGTTGAACAGCAGCTCTCTGAAGCTTTAGGTGCTCTTACTGCCTATTACAGCTTACACCACCAATATTTATCATCTACACCAGGGCTGTCCAACTGGCGGCCCTGGGGCCGGATCCGGCCCCCCAGCCTGTTGGACACGGCCCCTGCTATGCCCCCAGCCGCCATTTTGAATTTTTTTAAAAAAATTCTATTTTTTTTTTTAAAAATGGTGGCCGGGGGGGGAGGGAGAGGCGGGGCAGGGAGGAGGAAGAGAGCTAGCTCCTCCTCCCTGCACCGCCCTCCGTCCCTCTCTCCGCGCCGAAAGGAGGGTAGGCGGCACCAAGGGCAGCGCGTCACAGGCCTGGCGTGACGTGCTGCCCTTGGCGCCGCCTACTCCTTTCGCGGCGGCTCCCCGCGCTTCCTAGGGCGGGGGCCGCGAAAGAGAGCAGAGAAGGCGGCCAGGGCAGCGCATCACAGGCCTGGCGTGACGCGCTGCCCTTGGCGCCGCCTACTCCTCCTTTTGGTGGCTCCCCGCCCTTCCTAGGGGGGGAGCTGCCAAAAGGAGGAGTAGGCGGCGCCAAGGGCAGCGCGTCACGCCAGGCCTGTGACACGCTGCCCTTGGCGCCGCCTTCTCTCCCTCCTCCCCCTCCTCCTCTTCCCGGGCGCCGTGCCTTTCCGGGCGCCGCGGGCGCGGGACAGCCAGGTGCCCGGAAAGAGAGGAGGAAAGGAGAAATCTCCTCCTCCTCCTCTTCCGTGGCGCCAGGGAAAGAGGAGGAGGAGGGAGAATGACAGCTTTAGGAGGGGGCGGGGCCTGGGCTGAGGGCGGGGCCCAGGGGCGGGGCCGAGCGGCCCCCGAGGTCATCAGTGACCTCTATTCCGGCCCTGGGCCCGGTAGAAGTTGGACAGCCCTGATCTACACCAGGGGTACCCACACTTTTTGAGCCTGCGAGCTACTTTTAAAAAAACAAAGTCTAAAGATCACCTGTTGTTGCTGGTGTGTGTGTGCTCCTGCGCGTGCACGCACGCTCCCAGCACTGCCTTCCTCCACTCGCGCGGCTTTGGAGACTGCTTCGAGCGTTGGCGCATGCGCGCTGGGTGGAAGCGGATGGAGGCAGAGCGTGGAGCTCTTGAGGTGCGGGCTGGGAAGGGCAGGGTGGCAACAGAGGAGGAGGAGGCCAAAGCAGCCCGAGGGGGAAGAACCAGTGCCGAAGCAGCCCAAGGGGGAAAAGAGCCAGGCCCAGCTCGGCCTCGGAGGGCTCAGCCTCCTGAGGGGTGATGCGATTGACAGCCGGCGAAGAAGGAAGAAGCCGCGCTGGCGGAAGAAGGCTGCGGCGGGAGAGCGCGTGGGGCTGCCGGCCTCTCACCGCAGCTTCCGGACGAGAGGCAGGGTGGAGGCCCCATGCGCTCCCGCCGCAGCCTTCTTCCGCCAGCGGCTTCTTCCTTCTTCGCCGGCTGTCAATCGTATCACCCTCAGGAGGCTGAGCCTCCAAGGCCGAGCCGGGCCTGGCTCTTTTCCCCGGGCTGCTTCGCACTGGTTCTTCCCCTCGGGCTGCTTCGGCCTCCCTCCTCCTCTGTCGCCGCCCTGCCCTTCCCAGCCCGCACCTCAAGAGCTCCACGCTCTGCCTCCATCTGCTTCCGCCCAGCGCACATGCGCCAATGCCCGAAGCAGTCTCCAAAGCCACGCGAGTGGAGGAAGGCGGTGCTGGGAATGTGCGCGCAGGAGCACGCGCGGCAGCGGCAACAGGTAAATTGACCTGGTCAGGGCCTGAAGATCACCCAGATGAGGCCCAAAGTTCACCCTGGTGATCGCGATCACCGTTCCGAGCATCCCTGATCTACACAAATGATCGGCCATTGTCAGAAGGGACAGAGAGTTTCATCTATGCTGACGATCATGCCATCACCACTCAAGCAGGGAGCTTTGACATGGTTGAACAGCAGCTCTCTGAAGCTTTAGGTGCTCTTACTGCCTATTACACGGAAAACCAGGTTGCAATATCCATGTTTAACATCTACACAAATGACCAGCCAGTGCCAGAAGGGACAGAGAGTTTCATCTATGCCAATGATTTTCAACCAGTGTCCCGTGGAACACTAGTGTGCCGTGAGGGATCATCAGGTGTGCCGTGGGAAATTACTGTAGAGAGAGAGAGAGAGAGAGAGAGCCTAGCAGGAAACTTCAGGCAGCGGAAATGAGGCTTTCCTGGCCAAAGCAGCAATGCCAGCCAGCCTGGCTGCAGTCAGGGAGAGCCCTCAGCATCCAGAACTTTCCTCCCTCCCTCATCTCTCTCTCTCTCTCCTTCCCTTCCTTCCCTCCATCTGCGCGCCAAGGGCTACCTGGCAGGGCTGTGGCTCCTCCTTCTCCCTGGCTCCTGGGCGCTCTTCTGCCCTCCTCCCCTCTGGCAGCAAGGAGGGGGAGAGGGAGGAGGTGTCCGCGGGAGCTGCCCCCGTCCGACCCCGCTCCTGGAGGCTCGAGGCGAGGCTTTCTGCCCTCTAGCCCCTCCGCGCAACCCCTCATCTCCTGGCCTCTCCTGGCTGGGCTCCGGGTTCGCTGCAGAGCAGAGCAGAGCAGAGGCCGGGATGCGCAGCTCCACAGCCCAGCTTGGTTCCTTCCCGATCTGGCCCTAAGGCGACAGCAGGGAAGCCAAAGGGACGCGTGGGGGGGCACTCCTGGGGGGGCTGAACCCCTTTGAGAAGGAGACCTGGGGGTGGCGACGGCTGCGAGCCTCCGCCGCAGTTTGTTCCGAGGCTCGGAGCCACCCTGTGTGCTCAATTCCTATTAGCCCTGCTCGGACGAGCCCGCGTGCGCTTCAGCCACTCAGCGCAGCCCTCCCCCGCAGGACAGTGGCAGGCCTCCTGTGCATGGGCCTCCCAGGGGGGGGGGGAGGATTTGGCGGAAGCAGCGGCGTCACGAGGGGGGAGGGTGACAGTTAGTAAAATGACAGTTAGAGTCATTCCTGCCAGGATATCTATGTTGAGTTCATCGAAACAGGCCCAGGTTTCACATTGAGTGTATAAATACATTTACAAACATATTAACTATATGTATGACTGTGTTAGAGTGTCATTTGGTGTCATTTTGGTTGGTGGTGTGCCCCAGGATTTTGTAAATGTAAAAAATGTGCCGCGGCTCAAAAAAGGTTGAAAATCACTGATCTATGCTGACGATCGTGCCATCACCGCCCAAGCAAGGAGCCCTGAAATGGTTTAACACGGGGCTGTCCAACTGGCGGCCCGGGGGCCGCACACGGCCCCCCAGCCTGTTGGGCACGGCCCCTGCTATGCCCCCGGCCGCCATTTTTTTTATAAAAAAATTATATTTTTTTAAAAATGGCGGCCGAGGGGAGGGGAGAGGCAGGGCAGGGAGGAGGAAGTGAGCCAGCTCCTCCTCCCTGCACCGCCCCTCCGTCCCTCTCTCCGCGCCGCCGATTGCATCGGCACCGGTGAGAGGGACAAGGGGTGGTACAAGGAGGAGGAAGAGGGCTAGCTCCTCCTCCCTGCACCGCCCTCTTCCCCCTCTCGCCGGCGCCGATCCCTTGCAAGGGCGGGGGTCCCCGGGCGGGGCCTCCGTCCTGCAAGGGATCGCAGCAGCAGCTGAAGCCAGCGCCGGCCTCTGCCGCTGCTGCGATCCCTTGCAGGCGGGGTCCCCGGCGAGCCTCCGTCCCTTGCAGGGATCGCAGCAGCAGCTGAAGCCGGCGCCGGCCTCTGCCGCTGCTGCGATCCCTTGCAGGGCGGGGGTCCCCGGCGGAGCCTCCGTCCCTTGCAAGGGATCGCAGCAGCAGCTGAAGCCGGCGCCGGCCTCTGCCGCTGCTGCGATCCCTTGCAAGGGCGGGGGTCCCGGGCGGAGCCTCCGTCCCTTGCAAGGGATCACAGCAGCAGCTGAAGCCGGCGCCGCCTCTGCCGCTGCTGCGATCCTTGCAAGGGCGGGGGGGCGGGGGTCCCGCAGGCAGGAGCTCTGCCGCTGCTGCGTCCCTTGCAAGGGATCGCAGCAGCAGCTGAAGCTGGCGCCGGCCTCTGCCGCTGCTGCGATCCCTTGCAAGGGCGGGGGTCCCCGGGCGGAGCCTCCGTCCCTTGCAAGGGATCGCAGCAGCAGCTGAAGCTGGCGCCGGCCTCTGCCGCTGCTGCGATCTCTTGCAGGCGGGGGCGGCGGGGTCCCGGGCGCAGCAGCTGAAGCCGGCCGCCGCCTCTGCGCTGGGATCTCTGCAAGGGCAGCAGCAGCTGAAGCAAGGGCGCAGCAGCAGCTCTGCCGGCGCTGCCTGCGCCGCTGCTGCGATCCTTGCAAGGGCGGGGGGTCCCCCGGCGGGGCCTCTCTCCCTTCCAAGGCATCCCGGCAGCAGCTGAAGCCGGCGAAACCGCCAGCTTCATCTGCGGCTAGGATGCCTTGAAAGGGAGGGGGGTGCCGTGGCTCCTCCCCCTCTCCCAAAGCTTCCCGGCAGCCGGGGCGGGGGCGGGGCCAGGGCGGGGCCAGGGCGGGGCCAGGGGCCGGGCGGGCGGCCCCCCAGGTCATCAGTGACCTGGAATCCGGCCCTTGGCCGCTTAGAAGTTGGACAGCACTGGTTTAACAGAAGCTCTCCAAAGCTTCAGGTGCTCTTACTGCCTATTACAGTATGCACTATCAATGTTTAACATTTACACAAGTGACCAGCCACTGCCAGAAGTATCAGAGAGTTTCCTCTATGCCGACGACCATGCCATCACCGCCCAAGCAGGGAGCTTTGAAATGATTGAGCAAAAGCTCTCCAAAGCGTTAGGTGCTCTTACTGCCTGTTACAGGGAAAGCCAGGTTGTGCCATCAATGCTCAACGTTTACACAAATGACCAGCCACTTCCAGAAGGGACAAAGAGTTTCACCTATGCTGACGATCATGCCATCACCACTCAAGAAGGGAGCTTTGAAATGGTTGAACAGACGCTCTCTGAAGCTTTAGGTGCTCTTACTGCCTATTACAGCACACACCATCAATAAATCCCCCCTGCAAACATACACAAAGCAGGATCAAACTCGGGTTCTTCTCATTCTCAGTCTACTTACACGAATCTTGGCTCGACTTGGACTCGGAGAGACTGACGGCAGAGGCGTCCCGTGACTGGTCGATCATGCCAATGTTCACCTTATGCTTGTAGGGATCCAGGGCCCCCAGAAGACCAAGGACACGGATCGCCTGCAGGGAAGAGAGAACAATGACTGCAAACCGAAGACACGCGCTCCAAGGAATGCATTGCTAAAAGAAAAAGGAGCGGTGCAACGGTCTTTAGCAACACAAAGCAATGTTCCAGCACCCAATACATACATATCTGGCCTGAATGCAAGCATACGGTTGTGGGCGAACTACAACTCACATCACAGAAGGTTAACCCCGAAAAAACATAACAATAAAGTTTGTTATGTTGGGTAAGTTTGCTCTAGATAAGGGGTAGGGAACCTACAGCCCGCGGGCCGGATCCTTGTCTAGAATTCCGACACCCAAAACACTCCAAAATAGTTTCCCACGGGTTCAATGTACACAGACTTGGGTTGTTGTGTGTTTTCTGGGCTGTATGTGTGTGTATAGAGCAGGGGCGGGCAGCCTCCGGCCTGCGGGCCGGATCCGGCCCGGCTGCCGATTCTGTCCGGCCCGGGGAGAAGGGTGTCGGGGGCGGGGCCAAGAGGAAGGGGTGCCACTGCCGCCATCCCATCGCGGGTTCTTTGAGGCCTGCGTCAGCAGACAGGCCGGAGGAGCGGCGGCTTTGGAGTGCCTGCCATCCCTGCAGGCGATCTGGGCCTGCAGGGGGAGCACTCCGCGACCTGAGGGGGCTTATCGCTCTGGCAACCCGGAAGACTTTGGCGAGCGCTTGGCAACCTTGTGACTCAAGGAAAGTTGAAAGAGGGACCTCCAGAAAGGGGAGGAGGAGGTGGCGGTGGGAGGGGGCGCAAAGGAGGGAAGAGCGGGAGGGAAGAGCGGCGCCCCCTCCGGAGCAGGAGGGGGGAGGCTGAGGCTCCTCTGAGGGAGGGGAGGGGTGGATTCAGGGATGGATACGGGGCCCTCTCTTCCCCTGCCTCACCTCCCATGCCTTCTGAGTTCTCGTTGAGGCTTCCCGAGGAGTTGTGGTGGGAGCCCACACACCCGCCCGTGGGGTCTGGCCCGCAGACCCCGCTTCTTCGCCTTCATCACCGCTGCCTGTCGGGCAGGCACGCTGGCTCCGCCGCCCGCCTCCTCCCCCTCCCGCCTCCTCCTCAGCCGGCCCCACCCCCGACGCTGAGGGCGCAGTGGAGGCAGAGAGAGGGCGGAAGGGGAGGAGGGCGGAGGGGAGGAAGGAAGGAAGGAAGGAGGGAGGCGGCCAGGAAGACCTGCCTCCCGCCCCGAGTGGGTCATGGAAGCCTTGGGCGACGAAGCGGGCGATCTCCCAAGGGGCCGCTGACCTCCACGTTCAAAGAATGCCCGTCTTCCTCCGAGCTCCCTTCTGAGCTCCCCCGGCGGGTGAGTGGCAGGCAAGCTGAGAGGGCAAGCAAAGAAGGCAGGCAGGCAGGCAGTCTCTGTGAGGCAGGCCACACACACGCTGGGTCCGCTTTGCCATCCTCTGGGCTGGGGCCATTGGGCCATTCCACCTTGGGATCCTTCCTCTCTTGAGGATGTCAGCCTTCATCTTGGTTCGCACCTTGTCTTCTTGAATTTCATTTTATTTTAGTGGTTTTTATTATTATTTTATAATAATTTTATTATAATAATATAATAATATAATAAAAAATATAATATAATAATGTTATATTATAATTTCAACGTATTATAATGTGTCTATATTTACTATAATATAATAATTATGATATTAATACTAATAATATATGAATATTTGTTGATATATTGATATGTTAATATTAATGATGTGTAATATAAATATAGTAAATAAATAAATAATGTACAGTAGATTAGAATGTAGTTCCGCCTTTACGTGCGGCCCTCCATAATATTTTTTGGCTCTCGTGTGGCCCCTTGGAAAAAATAATTGTCCACCCCTGATCTAGATGCATCATGGGTGGGGGTCAGTGCGCTGCCTGGATATAGGGTGAACTACAACTCCCACTCTGGTGAGTCAGTCCGCTCAAACCCCTCCAGATGGTGGTTCTGTGTGCCAGGTTTGGTCCAGGTCCATTATTGGTGGATTTCACAGTTTCCTTGGTTGTAGGTGAACTACAAATCCCACAAAGGATTTGTAGTTCCCCGCAAACCCCTCCAGTTAGCTTGTGACCTAATTTCAAGAGGATTCCACATGAGCGTACCTCTCTCCTGGTGCCTTGGTTCTGCTCCGTCTTCAGAAAGTTCAGCAACACCTCCAAAAGGGTCGGGTACTTCCGATAGGGCTCGACGACGTAGCCAGTGCTGGCCACCAGCTGACCAAGAGTCCAGAGGGCCACCTGGAAGAGAGGCAGCATTGAGAGGAAGGAAAACTGTGGAAGTGGGAGCCAATCAGAAAGCTGTCACATACACAGAAACATACACACACACATACGAACACATTATATATAGATAGTAGGCATGGTAACAAATCGAAAAATGGCGATTCTAAAATCAACTGGGGGGGGGGATTTTTTTTTATTAGTATATCAAAGACTTACAAAAAAATTCCCCAAAATTTCTATAATGTAACTTAAGTACTAACGAAATTCGTTAGAAATTCGTATGCCAGAGCATGCGCTTTCCAGATGGTTTTGGCCTACAACTCCCAGAAATCCTAACAACTGGTAAATTGGCTGGGATTTCTGGGAGTTGTAGGCCAAAACTTGAATCAATCACACTGAATTCTAGATGGGACTCTCCAAATAGGAAGGAGGGAGGGAGGGGGGGGGTATTCTATTCTTGGAAGCAGCAAAAGAAAAGGAGGAGGACCCCCCCTGGCTCCCTCGCTGCCTCTCTCTCACCCCGATCCCGAGGGAGCGAGGGCCCAAGTTTGCCCAGGCTGGTCATATACCTACATTCCATGCACATGCAATAATACAGCAGTAATAACAATAACAAGAGGTAAAATTCAAACCGAAGTGTTCTGAGTGGTCCCTGCTTCATGCGGTGCAAACGGGCTCTTCTTTGTGAGCCCGGGAAATTAGCCCGGGAAAAGACAGCGTTTTCTGCTTGGGTGCACACACATACATATTCTTTGGGGGGGGGGGGGTTGCTGCAGAATCTTCTCTATGAGGCCGGGATTCTGCAACAAATCCCCCTTCCCAAGAATATGTATGTGTGTGCTCCCAAGCTGGCTTTTCCCCCCGGGCTAATTTCCGTTTGTACCGTTTGCACCGCATGAGCCTTGCCCGTTTGCATGAGGCAGGGACCACTCAGAATACTTCCGTTTGAATTTTACCTCTTGTTATTGTTATTACTGCTGTATTATTGCATGTGCATGGAATGAGGTATGACCAGTTGGATTACTTATAATATTAGGCACTTACAGTCGCATTCATTCTATTATACATTAGGTTGGTTTCTCACCCCAATACTCTTTGATGCTTTAGATCCTGGCAGGCAGGAGAGGCAGGGAAGCCTGGAAAAAATGTAAACAGAGAGGTTTACTCAGAAGTAAATCCACAAAGGAGGGCCCTTCATCCAAAGTGCCCTCCTTTGCAGATTTACTTCTGAGTAATCCTCTCTGTTTACATTTTTTCCAGGCTTCCTTCCAGCCGAGCGAAGGAGCGAGTTTAGGGCTTGCCTTGCCATAATATTGGCAAGGGAGGCGGGAGGGTGGTGAGAGAGAAGGAGGGTGCCCCCCCCCCTTACGACCTAATAACGACACTTAAGAAAATCCTGGCCCCCCGAGGTTCTAAAAAGAAAGTCCACTTCCTGGTTGGCGTTCCAGGTGCGGAAATACTCGAAAGTAGCATTTCTTACAAATTTCTTACGAATCTTTTAATTTTCATAACTTTTTTCCCATGCCTAATAGATAGATATAGATATAATATAGGTAGATATAGATATAGACAGGGATCAAAAGGGTTTTCCTATCAGCCAGCCAGACTCACCTGTCTCTTAGCAAGCAAAGAGGAGTCCTGGAGCATGTCCATGATGATGATGAAAAGCTCATCCACCCACTTCCTCATCTCCAGTCCGCTCACCTACGGAAGGAGGAAACATGGAGTGGGAACAGGGAAGGAGAGAACGTAAACACAGGGGTGCCAACGTTACTGGATGGCTGCGAGCCAGTGGGTTGAGGGTGAATCCGGCGAAGACGGAGATCTTGTGGCTGGGTCGCCCGGGTGATGTTAATGTCCAGCTTCCGAGCCTGGACGGTGCGGTGTTATGCCCATCGCCTTCCGTAAAGAGCCTGGGGGTCCATTTGGACTCCCAGCTGACCTGGAGGCCCAGGTCTCTGCGGTCAGCAAGATCGCTTTTTTCACCTGCGACAGGCCAGGAGGCTGG
Organism: Anolis apletophallus; assembly: GCA_030556195.1. NCBI lineage: Eukaryota > Metazoa > Chordata > Lepidosauria > Squamata > Anolidae > Anolis > Anolis apletophallus. The sequence goes on along the minus strand of JARBWK010000017.1, from coordinate 14,444,156 downwards.
CCCCCTATCTCTCCCGGAACGATCTGGCCACGGTGATCCAAGCCACAGCCATCTCAAGGCTGGATTACTGCAACGCGCTCTACGTTGGCCTTCCTCTGTCGGTGACCCGGAAGCTCAGGCTAGTGCAGAACACTGCCGCCCGGCTCCTGTCTGGCACGCCAGCTGGCGCCCACATAACACCTGTTTTGCAGGATCTGCACTGGCTGCCAATTGAGCACCGGATCACCTTCAAAGTGTTGGTCCTCACCTTTAAGGCCTTACACGGCCTGGGGCCAGCGTATTTGAGGGACCGTCTCACCCCATATTGCCCTCCGAGATCACTTCGGTCTGAGGACTCCCATCTCCTGGAGATACCTTCAGCTAAACTCGCAAGGCTGACTGCTACCCGCCGGAGGGTTCTCTGTCATAGCACCTACGCTGTGGAACGCCCTCCCGGCCGGAACTCAGGCTATGAAGGACTTGCTCCCGTTTAGACGGGCCTGTAAAACATACCTGTTTAAGCAGGCCTTGGGTGAGTAAGTCCTGCCCAGGCCCCGCCATCTATTCGTTCTTCTGAGGATGGTGTGCTGTTCATTGTGTTAACTGTGTTATTAATTGCTATACTGCTGTTGTTTTTAATTGTTTATAACTGCTTATTGCCTGTATTTTACTGTGCCCTTCGGCTCCTGTAAGCCGCCGCGAGCCTCAGGGAGTTGGCGGCATAGAAGCCCGAATAATAAATAAATAAATAAACGTGGTTGAAGAGCAGCCATTCCGCTCTAGGAACGGCCCATCTCACCTGCGCCAGCTCACCAATCGTCGCCAGGACGTTATTAATCACCCCGGGGTTAGGGTCAGGGTCAGGGTCCTTCAGTTTCACGATCAACGCCTGAGGAATGGGGAAACAAAACAAGAGAACAGTGGGGTCGCTCACATGATGCCGAATATAAGCCGAGGCACCCAATTTGACTGCAAAAACTGGGAAAATGTATTGACTCGAGTATAAGCCGATGGTGGGAAATGCAAAAGTTACTGGTCAATTTCAAATTAAAAATAAGATACCGATACAATTACATTAATTGAGGCATCAGTAGGTTAAATGTTTTTAAATATTTACATAAAACTGTAATTTAAGACTGTCCAACTCTGATTAAACCATTATTCTAGCCTCCTTCAATGTAAACGTGCTTACATACCCTTCCAAAAATAATAGAGAGCAAAATAATAAAAGTAATAACAATAATAGAGTAAAATAATAAATATAATAATCATCAAATAAACTAATAAATGTAATAAAATAATAGCATAAAATACTGTAAATGTAATAATATCAATAATTATAGAATAAAATAACAAATGTAATAATAGAGTAAAATAATAAATGTCATAAAAATAATAGAGTAATAAAATAAATATAATAAAAACAATACTAATAACAGAGTGAAATAATAAATGTAATAACAATAAATAGAATAAAATAATAAATATAATAATAATCAAATAAATTAATAAATATAATTAAAAAATAGCATAAAATACTGTAAATGTAATAATATCAATAATTATAGAATAAAATAACAAATGTAATAATAGAGTAATAAAATAAATATAATAAAAATAATACTAATAACAGAGTAAAATAATAAATGTAATAACAATAAATAGAGTAAAATAATAAATATAATAATAATCAAATAAATTAATAAATGTAATAAAATAATAGCATAAAATACTGTAAATGTAATAATATCAATAATTATAGAATAAAATAACAAATGTAATAATAGAGTAAAATAATAAATGTAATAAAAATAATAGAGTAATAAAATAAATATAATAAAAATAATACTAATAACAGAGTGAAATAATAAATGTAATAACAATAAATAGAGTAAAATAATAAATATAATAATAATCAAATAAATTAATCTATCTATCTTCTATCTATCTCTATCTATTTATTTATTTCAGGATTTTACCCCGCTCTTCTCAACCCCCGAGGGGGGACTCAGAGCAGCTTACAGTAAGGCGCAATTCGATGCCCACACAGTAACAATATAAGACCCCAGAACCCTTCAACAATTAAAATACATTAAAATACAATTACATTAGCATCATACGCATTCATTCCAGATTAAAACAATGTTCTGTCCATAAAAGCATTGGCCCTATTCATCCACTTTCCGTTAAAATCCCATCTAAAGTGCTGCCGTGTGCTGGTGTGCAAGCGCCTGGTCCCACAGCCAGGGTTTCACTTTTTTCCTGAATGCCAGGAGGGATGAGGTGGATCGTACATCGATAGGGAGCGCATTCCACAGGCGGGGAGCCACCGCCGAGAAGGCCCTCTCCCTCGTCCCCACCATCCACATTTGAGAAGTTGGCGGGAGCGAGAGCAGGGCCTCCCCGGATGATCTTAGATTACGAGGTGGGACGTAGCGGCCGATGCGTTTGGACAAGTAAGCTGGGCCAGAACCGTATAGAGCTTTAAAGGTCAAAACCAGCACTTTGAATTGAGCCCGGAAGCGGACAGGCAGCCAGTGGAGTTGACACAACAGGGGGGTGGTGTAATGATGTCGATTATTTGTGTGTGGATGTTGTGTGACATATTTTAAATGTATGTTGTTTTGTGTAGTTCGGGGGAATATTCTATGGATTGTTGCTGTGGGTGAAAGAGAGGGGAGGCTTGGCAGAAGCTTTGAAGAGCTGTCGCCATGGCAACCAGGGCTAGAGGCTTTTAGAATGTTCAAGGTTTGAATTTTACAGTTGGTAAAGAGCGGTTGGAAGCCAACTGCCACAAGAGAAGGGGAGGAGTTCTGTTTTGAGTTAGTTGTTCCTAAGGACTGTAAGAGAACAGTTCAGTATTTTAGTTGGTCTTAAGGTCTGCAAGAGAGCAGTCCAGTTTTATGGGTGTAGAGACCCTAGTTAAAGTTGGAAGAGTCCAGGGGTTTATAGAGGTTTAGTGGAAACCCTATAATATATCCCCATTGTGTTTTGTGTAACAGAATAAGTTTGTGCCTCTGAGGAAGTATAAAACCAACCACGATTTGTACCCATTTGTGTCATAATAAATTGTTTGCATCTTAAAAGAAAAACACCTCTCCTAATTCTTTTATTGGTGGTGGCCCTCAAGGTCAGTGGTCGGACAGATAAATGGTGGCAGCGTGGTCAAGTGGATACTGAGAAATTATAAATCTCTGCAGTTCAATGGTTAATAAAGGAGATAGTCTACCCTGCCATAAGACGGAAGTGGCTGAGGTAACTTCAAGGTCCCTTTGCATTGAGGGTCAGCAGTTTGGATATAGAAAGATTGTCCAGTCTGAGGCCGGTCAACAAGGGGTTGTCACAGGTGGTATGCTCCCTGTATGTCGCTCCCGTTAGTAATTTGGCTGCCGCCCGCTGGACTAATTGCAATTTCCGAACTGTCTTCTATCTATCTATCTATCTATCTATCTATCTAATAAAAGTCAGTGTTTGCGGGCGGTGATGTGGTGGAGCGGAGGGAGGAATATGTGCCAGCGTTTTGATTGGTTGCTACTGTGGGATTATTTGCATAAAGGGCACTGATTGGCCAGCCTCAGAACTCCAACATTCTACGGCCCCAGACAGAGGGGATTGGTTGCCACTGAAATGGTATTTGCATAAAGGACTCTGATTGGCCATCCACATTCAAACATTCTAAGGCGACTCAGAGGGAAAAGGAAAGGCCCCAGGCAGTCAGACACTGCGGCCCACAGTAATGACGGATCAGGACCAAACTTAGCACACAGGGGCCTAATGGCCCACTTCGCAACCTGGTGTGGTTTAGGGCAGGATGGGCCACGAATGATGGGATTTGCAGTACCTTCACATCATTCACTTCCCAAACAACACTGAAGCCCCTATAAATCACAGACCAGGCCCAAAATTGACAGCAAGGCTTCCTTAACTTGATTTTCCTGACTAGGCCTCAGCTCATGGGATATTGTTAGGCTTCCTCAACTTGACTTTCCTGACTAGGCCTCCAACAATGACAGAACAAGACCAAACTTGGCACACAGGACCCCCCCCCCCCCCAAGGTGCACCCTACATCCTGGTGCAGTTTGAGGGAGGATGGACCATGGATGATGGGGCTTGCAGTACTTCAATTCACTTCCTTAGAGCACTGTGCCCCACACCAATGACAAATCAGGACCAAACTTGGCACACAGAGGCCCAATGGCCCACTTTACAAACCTGCTGCGGTTTACGGCAGGATGGCTCACAAATGATGGGATTTACAGTACCTTCACCCGATTCATTCCCCACAGAACACTGTATCCCCTACAAATCACAGACCAGGCCCAAACTTGGCACACAGAGTACCCATGACCCACTCTACATCCTGGTGCAGTTTTGAGTGGAACGGACCACGGATGATGGGAGTTGAAGTACCTTCACTCACTTTCTGAGACCGCTGCACCCCTCATCCAATGACTGATCAAGACCACACTTGGCACACAGAGCCCCCGTGACCCACTCTACATCCTGGTGCAGTTTGGAGAACGGGGAACCATGGATGATGGGACTTCCAGTACCTTCCCTCACTTCCAGAGACCGCTGCAACCCTCATCCAGCGAATAATAAGACCAAATGTGACACACACAAGCCACATAAACATCTAATAGGAACCAACCTTGGCACACAATGCCTTCCTCAAATAACCCGGGCACTGCCGGGTCCTCAGCTAGTGTGTGTGTGTATGTTGTGTGTCTATAACATTGAATGTGTGCCATTTACTGTATAAGTGCATTGTGATCTGCCCTGAGTCCCCTGTGGGGGGAGAAGGGTGGAACAGAAATACTGTAAATCAGTGTTTCCCAACCTTTTTTGAGCCGTGGCACACTTTTTACATTTACAAAATCCTGGGGCACACCACCAACCAAAATGACACAAAACGACACTCTAACACAGTAATACATATAGTTAATATGTTTTTAAATGTATTTATACACTCAGTGTGAAACCTGGGACTGTTTCGATGAACACAACATAGAAATCCTGGCAGGAATGGCAGAAAGACACAAACTTCCCACACAGAACTCCCAGAACCAAGAGAAAATACTATAAGAGTTTGGTGGGCATTGACCTTGGGTTTTGGAGTTGTAGTTCACTTATATCCAGAGCACTGCGGCAAACAATGTTGGATCAGGACCAAACTTGGCAATACAAATGCCCAAATATGGAGTTCAGAAATAGACTTGACAAACAGTTTTGGGATGAATACAATCAAGCATGCTCCTACAAAATGTGAACCAAACTTGTGCCCAAATGTGAACACAGATGGAGTTTGGGGGAAATAGACCTTGACATTTGGGAGTTAGAGTTTCTGGAGGGGGGGGGCTTGAAAGACCAGCAGTCTCCCTCTCATTCAGGTTGCCCCCTCCCTCCCTGCCAGGCTTGAATTGGGGTCGTGGGGAGCAGGAGCCTCACCACCTGTGCAGCTCCTCGGGGGTCAGCGGGGCGGCCCGGGTGGGCATCTCGGGGCTGGCGAAGCAGGCAGGAAGGAAAGCGGCGGTGGCGGGCAGGGAGCCGGAGGGAGGTCGAGAGCGGTTTCGCGTGCACTGGGGGGGAGGAGGGAGGGGCGGGGCGGTGCTGGGCTGAGCCATCCGGCATTAGGCGGGGTGGAGGCAAGAGGAGGTCTCTACTTGGGGAAAGGGAGGCGGGCCTTCCCAATGCATGGAGAGGGAGAGACCAAGTAGACAACGGGTGGGGAGGGGGGTGGTTGTCATTTTGTGCCTTTATCGAGGTAGGTTTCTTAGGGTTTTTATACTTCAACACACTAAACTCTCCCCCCTCCCCTCCTGGTGGTTCCAATTTCCCACGGTACACCTGATGATCGCTCACGGCACACTAGTGTGCCCCGGCACACTGGTTGGGAGACACTGTTCTAGAACAGGAGAGAGAGAGAGAGAGAGAGAGAGAGAGAGAGAGAGAGAGACTCCCGCAAAGTTCACCTTGAGGATGGGCTCCATGTAGGGTCGGATGAGTCTCGGGGCGTTGGAGACGAGGTGCCCCAACATCCTGGCGCTTTGCTCTTTGATCCTGCCGACCCCGCTGTGCTCTAACTCCGTCAGGATCTGAAAGGCAAAATCAAGCTCCATGAAGAGCGGAGCTGGGGATCTGCGCAAACAAAGGAAAAGCATGGGAACTTCTATTGAGACGGCAACAAAGTTATCCAATTCGCAATCCCGAATAGCCAGAGCCTCCTCCTTATCTCTCTCCGGCCGTCCCTTATCTCTCATAGGATGGTACGTAGTGTGACCTGTCCTCCTAGTCTCCTATCTCATTGAACTTTGACCTCCAGTGGTAAATGGGGGTCGGGGACGTTTTTATTGTCTCCTGCTTCGTTTACCTGAATGAGCATCTTGCGCAGGAAGGGCATGACAAAAGCCGGGTTCATGCTGCTCAGCCGGCCCACCGTGCATATGGCCAGCTCGCGGATCTCGAACACCTGGTCGTTCAGAGCCACGAAGAGCGCCTGCAAGTTCTCCGCCTGGGCCAGGTGCGCGTCGAAGCGCTCGTCCAAGGAGGCCAGCACGCAGTAGCGGATGTCGGGATCTGAAAGGACAGAAGGTGAGCACAAAGAGGAAGACGTCCCGTTCCGATCTTCAGCATGCGGCAAAAGCATCTGCCCACGGCCTCCAAATTCACCTGGGTCTGTGATGCCGACCACCAGCAATTTGCTGAGGACGTCCGCCACCACCTGCACTGCCGTCTGGCTCACAACGTGGGCGTGCCCGCTGATCAGGTGGATGGAAGGCGTCAGCAAACGCGAGCAGGTGCGAGCAGCCTCCATCCGGACCTCCTTGTGCTCGCTGTTGAGGAAGTGGTCGGCGCAGTGCCTGACAAACTGCGTCAGAGAGTGTCCTAAACACAGGGAAGGAAGGGGTCAGCAGACACACGGTGAGGAGATGCCGCAGGTTCCCTCGCAGGTATTGTCAGGCCAGTGGGCAGGCTCTAACTCCGCTCCCACACAGCTTCCTCTCACACCAAACTTACACAAGAGCTTCACACAGGAGCTTTACACACAATGGCCTTCAACCTGGGGTTCTCTTACACTGAGGCCTTCTCAAACGAGGCCTACAATCACGGAGGCCTGCCTCACACTGAGGCCTCTCTCACACACTGAGGCAAACTAACACTAAGTCCTTCTCATACTGAGGCCTACTAACACACTGAGCCCCCTTTCCCACAGAGACTTCTCACAGACTGAGGACTCTCTCAGACTGACGCCTCTCTCACACACTGAGGCGAACTAACACTAAGGGCTTCTCATACTGAGGCCTACTAAGACACTGAGGCCCTTTTCCCACAGAGACTTCTCACAGACTGAGGACTCTCTCAGACTGACGCCTCTCTCACACACTGAGGCGAACTAACACTGAGGCCTACTAACACACTGAGGCCCTTCTCGCACAGATTGAGGGCTCTCTCAGACTGATGCCTCTCTCACACACTGAGGCAAACTAATACTGAGGCCTACTAACACACCGAGGCCCTTCTCTCACAGATTGAGGGCTCTCTCAGACTGATGCCTCTCTCACACACTGAGGCAAACTAATACTGAGGCCTACTAACACACCGAGGCCCTTCTCTCACAGATTGAGGGCTCTCTCAGACTGAGGGCTCTCTCACACACTGAGGCGGACTAACACACTGATGCCCTTTTCCCACAGAGACTTCTCACAGACTGAGGGCTCTCTCAGACTGATGCCTCTCTCACACACTGAGGCAAACTAACACTGAGGCCTAACACACTGAGGCCCTTTTCCCACAGAGACTTCGCACAGACTGAGGGCTCTCTCACACACTGAGGCGAACTAACACTGAGGCCCATTTCTCCCACAAAGACCACTCACAGACTGAGGGCTCTATCAGACTGACGCCTCTCTCACACACTGAGGTGAACTAACACTGAGGCCTACTAACACACTGAGGCCCTTTTCCCACAGAGACTTCTCACAGACTGAGGGCTCTCTCAGACTGACGCCTCTCTCACACACTGAGGCGAACTAACACTAAGGCCTACTAACACACTGAGGCCCTTTTCCCACAGAGACTTCTCACAGACTGAGGGCTCTCTCAGACTGATGCCTCTCTCACACACTGAGGCAAACTAACACTGAGGCCTACTAACACACTGAGGCCTTTTCCCACAGAGACCTCTCACAGACTGAGGGTTCTCTCAGACTGATGCCTCTCTCACACACTGAGGCAAACTAACACTGAGGCCTACTAACACACTGAGGCCCTTTTCCCACAGACTTCTCACAGACTGAGGGCTCTCTCAGACTGACGCCTCTTTCAAACACTGAGGTGAACTAACACTAAGGCCTACTAACACACTGAGGCCCTTTTCCCACAGAGATTTCTCACAGACCGAGGGCTCTCTCAGACTGATGCCTCTCTCACACACTGAGGCGAACTAACACTGAGGCCTACTAACACACTGAGCCCCTTCTCCCACAGAGACCTCTCACAGACTGAGGGCTCTCTCAGACCGATGCCTCGCTCACACACTGAGGCGAACTAACACTGAGGCCCATTTCTCACAGACTTCTCACAGACTGAGGGCTCTCTCAGACTGACACCTCTCTCACACACTGAGGCCTACTAACACACTGAGGCCCTTTTCTCACAGAGACTTCTCACGTACTGAGGGCTCGCTCAGACACTGAGGCAAACTAACACTAAGGACCACTAAAACACTGAGGATCTATTTACCTTCAAACTCAAAGCTGCCCAGCGTGCGGAGGGCAAGGGTGATGCTGCCCACGTCATTGGCCTCAGGGATGTTAGTGAGGCTGGGGGAAGAGAGCTGGTGGGCCAAGCCTTTGGGCATGCCTGGGTGGCGCAGGGGGCGGTGCATCAGGACCATGGAGAGCATCTTCAGCAGCCCGTCCTGGATCTCCTTTTTGAGCTGCGGGATCTGGCGGCTCAGGTCATACAGCACGGCGGTCAGGGCAGGGCTGAGGGGGAGACACGGGGCCGCGTCATCAACACAGTCCAATTGACAGCACACCTGATAGGTGGCCATCCATCTCGTCCAACCCCCTTCTTCCATGCAGGAAAAGCACAATCAAATGACCCCCCCCCCAAAGGTGGTCATTCATCTAGACCAGGGGTGGGTAATTATCTTTTCCAAGGGGCCACACGAGAGCCAAAAAATATTATGGAGGGCCGCACCTAAAGGCTGAACTATATTCTAATCTACATAATGTATTTATTTATTTACTATATTTACTATATATTACACATTATTAATATTAACATATTAATATATCAAGAAATATTCATATATTATTAGTGTTAATATCATAATTATTACATTATAGTATATATACAGACATTATAATATATTGAAATTATAATATAATATAACATTATATTATATTATTAATTATATTATTATTATAAAATTATTATTATAAAATAATAATAAAAACCACTAAAATAAAATGAAATGAAATTCAAGAAGACAAGGTGCAAACCAAGATGGAGGCTGACATCCTCAAGAGAGGAAGGATCCCAAGATGGAATGGTCCAATGCACCCAGCCCAGAGGATGGCAAAGCGGACCCAGCCGCCGCCACAGCAGAGCAGAGCAGCAGGCGATTGGAGGCTGCAGGCCTCCGCCCGCTCTCTCCCCCAGCCGTTGCGTCAGAGGGGTTCCCGATCGGCTGATCGCCCTGCCATGGAGTGCCTGCCATCCCGGGAGGCGATCCGGTCCTGCAGCGGGAGCAGTCGGCAACCTGTGGCGGCTGATCGCCCTGGCGACCCGGAAGACAGTCAACTCTTCCGAGTCGCCAGGGCGATCAGCCGCCACATGCCGCCGACTGCTCCCGCTGCAGGCCCGGATCGCCGCCCGGGATGGCAGGCACTCCAATGCCGCCGCTCCTCCGATCGTTCTCTGGAGCGCGGGCTGTCTGCCGGCGAGGCCCCACAGCCCGTGATGGGATGGCGGCAGCGGCAGCCCTTCCTGTTGCGGAAATGGCCCTGCCCCCCGACGTCCTTCTCTTGGGTTGGTGAGAATCAGCCGGCAGGCCACATCCGGCCCACGGGCCGTAAGATGCCCAGGTCTGATCTAGACACTATACTCCTGGCCCGCGTGCCGTAAGATGCCCAGGTCTGATCTAGACACTATACCCCTGGCTCATGGGCCGTAAGATGCCCAGGTCTGATCTAGACACTATACTCCTGGCCCGCGGGCCATAAGATGCCCAGGTCTGATCTAGACACTATACTCCTGGCTCGCGGGCTGTAAGATGCCCAGGTCCGATCTAGACACTATACTCCTGGCCCGCGTGCCGTAAGATGCCCAGGTCTGATCTAGACACTATACTCCTGGCCCGCGGGCCGTAAGATGCCCAGGTCTGATCTAGACACTATACTCCTGGCTCACGGGCCGTAAGATGCCCAGGTCTGATCTAGACACTATACTCCTGGCCCGCATGCCGTAAGATGCCCAGGTCTGATGTAGACACTATACTCCTGGCTCACGGGCCGTAAGATGCCCAGGTCTGATCTAGACACTATACTCCTGGCTCACGGGCCGTAAGATGCCCAGGTCTGATCTAGACACTATACTCCTGGCCCGCGGGCCGTAAGATGCCCAGGTCTGATCTAGACACTATACTCCTGGCTCACGGGCCGTAAGATGCCCAGGTCTGATCTAGACACTATACTCCTGGCCCGCGGGCCGTAAGATGCCCAGGTCTGATCTAGACACTATACTCCTGGCTCACGGGCCGTAAGATGCCCAGGTCTGATCTAGACACTATACTCCTGGCTCACGGGCCGTAAGATGCCCAGGTCTGATCTAGACACTATACTCCTGGCCCGCATGCCGTAAGATGCCCAGGTCTGATGTAGACACTATACTCCTGGCTCACGGGCCGTAAGATGCCCAGGTCTGATGTAGACACTATACTCCTGGCTCACGGGCCGTAAGATGCCCAGGTCTGATCTGGACACTATACTCCTGGCCCGCGGGCCGTAAGATGCCCCAGGTCTGATCTAGACACTATACTCCTGGCTCACGGGCCGTAAGATGCCCAGGTCTGATCTAGACACTATACTCCTGGCTCACGGGCCGTAAGATGCCCAGGTCTGATCTAGACACTATACTCCTGGCCCGCATGCCATAAAATGCCCAGGTCTGATCTAGACACTATACTCCTGGCCCGCATGCCATAAAATGCCCAGGTCTGATCTAGACACTATACTCCTGGCTCACGGGCCGTAAGATGCCCAGGTCTGATCTAGACACTATACTCCTGGCTCACGGGCCGTAAGATGCCCAGGTCTGATCTAGACACTATACTCCTGGCTCACGGGCCGTAAGATGCCCAGGTCTGATCTAGACACTATACTCCTGGCTCACGGGCCGTAAGATGCCCAGGTCTGATCTAGACACTATACTCCTGGCTCACGGGCCGTAAGATGCCCAGGTCTGATCTAGACACTATACTCCTGGCCCGCATGCCGTAAGATGCCCAGGTCTGATGTAGACACTATACTCCTGGCTCACGGGCCGTAAGATGCCCAGGTCTGATGTAGACACTATACTCCTGGCTCACGGGCCGTAAGATGCCCAGGTCTGATCTAGACACTATACTCCTGGCCCGCGGGCCGTAAGATGCCCAGGTCTGATCTAGACACTATACTCCTGGCTCACGGGCCGTAAGATGCCCAGGTCTGATCTAGACACTATACTCCTGGCTCACGGGCCGTAAGATGCCCAGGTCTGATCTAGACACTATACTCCTGGCCCGCATGCCATAAAATGCCCAGGTCTGATCTAGACACTATACTCCTGGCCCGCATGCCATAAAATGCCCAGGTCTGATCTAGACACTATACTCCTGGCTCACGGGCCGTAAGATGCCCAGGTCTGATCTAGACACTATACTCCTGGCTCACGGGCCGTAAGATGCCCAGGTCTGATCTAGACACTATACTCCTGGCTCACGGGCCGTAAGATGCCCAGGTCTGATCTAGACACTATACTCCTGGCTCACGGGCCGTAAGATGCCCAGGTCTGAGCTAGACACTATACTCCTGGCTCACGGGCCGTAAGATGCCCAGGTCTGATCTAGACACTATACTCCTTTTAATGCAGCCCAGAGATCTCATTGGCTTTTGTCCAACCTGTTCAACCTCACAAACAGAACCATCTAGATGGGGGATATGGTGACCTACTGTTGATCAGGAAAATTGCAGTCCGAAAGCCTTGGGAATTCACAAAGAATTCAAAAACACACATCATTTTCCCTTCCTCACATGGGCAATGATTTTTTTAATGAGCTGGTTGACAGGCATCTCTTGGAAAACAAGAAAATGGTCCATTTTGAGACCCAAGACCTGGTTGCCATCCCATCAGACGGCTCAGAAGGTCGGAGGAGGTCGGAGACAAAGAATTCAGCCCTTGGTTGGCAACTAAAAGTATTTGTTTTCGCGGGCATTTGCCTCACAGGTGATATCTGAGAGGCCAGAAGTAGGCAAAAAGTAGGCCGCCTCGGAAATTCATGCCGAATTCCAGAAATTCTTGAAATACCGACACAACCCGGCTTTTTCGACAGACACACAAATATGTGGTATTTTGCAAAGCAGTGTCTACTCTTTTCAGCATAAACCCTTATGGATGGCACAAAAAAGACAGCAACAGAACACATCTATGCTCCCGTTGCATCATATTCACCTACTGCAGCCAACATATGCTCAGCCCAAGAAGAGACACAAAAGTAAATACAAGAAGCATTACAAAGAAGGAGGAAAGGAAGAATTAATAAAGAAACTGATATAGCCAATCAGTTAAGGCAGTGTTTTTCAACCTTTTCTGAGCCGCGACACATTTTTTACATTTACAAAATCCTGGGGCACACCACCAACAAAAATGACACGAAATGACACTCTTAACACAGTAATACATATAGTTAATATGTTTTTAAATGTATTTATGCACTCAGTGTAAAACCCGAGCCTGTTTCGATGAACACAACATAGATATCCTGGCAGGAATGGCAGAAAGACACAAACTTCCCACACAGAACACCCATAACCAAGAGAAAATACTTAAAAGAGTTTGGTGGGCATTGACCTTGAGTTTTGGAGTTGTAGTTCACCTATATCCAGAGAGCACTGCGGACTCAAACAATGGTGGATCAGGACCAAACTTGGCATGAATACTCAATATGCCCAAATGTGAACACAGATGGAGTTTGGGGAAAATAGACCTTGACATTTGGGAGTTACAGTTTCTGGGATTTATAGTTAACACACAATCAAAGAGCATCCTGAACTCTTGCAACAATGGAATTGAACCAAATTAGGCATATTGAACTCTCATTACCAACAGAAAGTACTGCGGGCCTGCCATGCGTCTCCGGAGCTTCCGATGTCAGACGGGGGTGGGTCCTGTCTCACCCCCGTCCGTGCTCCCCTGCCTTGGGCCTGACGGTCTACCTGCATGGGCCCACCGCGTGTCCTGAGGCCTCCTCTGGGCTTCTTGCGGAGCCTCCGGTGTGGGGCAGGGGAGGAAGATGGCCCGCCTCCAGCATTCGCGGGGGCTGCGCCTGCCTCCCTCCACTGCCTTGCTGCTGGCTTGCCTCACGGCGTTCCCACAGCCCCCCGGTTCAGGGCAGGAGAGAGCCTCAGCCCAGCGTCCCCGCGACCCCCCAGTTTGGGGCAGGAGAGAGCCTCAGCCCGCCTTTCCCGCGGCCCCCTGGTTCGGGGCGGGAGAGAGCCCCGGCCTGGTGTTCCCGCGGCCCCCGGTTCTGGGCAGAAGAGAGCCTCGGCCCAGCGTTCCCGCGGCCCCCCGGTTCGGGGCAGGAGAGAGCCTTAGCCCGGCATTCCCACGGCCCCCTGGTTCGAGGCAGGAGAGAGCCTCAGCCCACCGCCCGCACCTGCCAGGATAGGAGGCCCCAACATGCCTCTTTCCCTTCAGGTACTAATTTTTTTAATTAATTAATTAATTATATGGCTCTCACTGAAATAAATATTTACAAATATTTTGCTTTAATGGCTCTCTGAGTCGACCCCTGGCATAGATGAAACTCTCCGAAATAAAGATGAAGTCCTTGAGCTACATGATGGGAAGACAGGAAAGCTTGCCGGGGGAGAAGAAGCAACACACAGCGGCGAAGAGATGTAGCGGCGCGTCCCTACCTCAGCCCCACGGCTAACATGGGTTCCAGAAGCTCCTTGATGTCTTGCTGGATAGAAGGCCCCATCGCCCGTGCCAACATGCTGATGCAGGTAAAGACGGTGGCGTCCACTTGGACCGACTTCTGCCTCCTGCTGAGGTGCATCAGAACAACAAGTGAGCCCCGTGGAGACACTCAACATAGGCCACGTCAGAGGGTGGGCAACTCATGTATTGTCTCTAGCTATTTGTATATCTTCCCTATCTTCCCCAGCTTGCTCCCAACTGATGTGTGCACTCGCTTACTTGTGGGTGAAGTCCTTTTGAGGCAGAGCCCCCTTGATAATCTCCAGGACCTTGGGGAGGTAAATTTGGAATTCGGACCGGACAGCGACCGAGAGCAAGCCAAGGGCCTGGAACGCAGCCGTCCGCTCCTTTTCCTTCTTAACACAGCTCAGGACGTGATTCATGGTGTCCGGAAGGTAGTGGTCGGCTGGTGGTATCCAACAGAACAAAACAAAACAAAACAAAAGGGGGAGGGTCCATTTCCTCCTGTAATATTTGCAAGCCCTATATATCTATGTTCATATCTATCTAGACATGTCTACATATATTTTTGTGTGCATTTCCTCCTGTAATATTTGCACGCCCTATATATCTATGTTCATATCTATCTAGACATGTCTACATATATTTTTGTGTGCATTTCCTCCTGTAATATTTGCACGCCCTATATATCTATATTCATATCTATCTAGACATGTCTACATATATTTTTGTGTGCATTTCCTCTTGTATTATTTGCACGCCCTATATATCTATGTTCATATCTATCTAGACATGTCTACATATATTTTTGTGTGCATTTCCTCCTGTAATATTTGCAAGCCCTATATATCTATGTTCATATCTATCTAGACATGTCTACATATATTTTTGTGTGCATTTCCTCCTGTAATATTTGCAAGCCCTATATATCTATGTTCATATCTATCTAGACATGTCTACATATATTTTTGTGTGCATTTCCTCCTGTAATATTTGCAAGACCTATATATCTATGTTCATATCTATCTAGACATGTCTACATATATTTTTGTGTGCATTTCCTCCTGTAATATTTGCAAGCCCTATATATCTATGTTCATATCTATCTAGACATGTCTACATATATTTTTGTGTGCATTTCCTCCTGTAATATTTGCAAGACCTATATATCTATATTCATATCTATCTAGACATGTCTACATATATTTTTGTGTGCATTTCCTCCTGTAATATTTGCACGCCCTATATATCTATATTCATATCTATCTAGACATGTCTACATATATTTTTGTGTGCATTTCCTCCTGTAATATTTGCAAGCCCTATATATCTATGTTCATATCTATCTAGACATGTCTACATATATTTTTGTGTGCATTTCCTCCTGTAATATTTGCAAGACCTATATATCTATGTTCATATCTATCTAGACATGTCTACATATATTTTTGTGTGCATTTCCTCCTCCTGTAATATTTGCAAGCCCTATATATCTATATTCATATCTATCTAGACATGTCTACATATATTTTTGTGTGCATTTCCTCCTGTAATATTTGCAAGACCTATATATCTATATTCATATCTATCTAGACATGTCTACATATATTTTTGTGTGCATTTCCTCCTGTAATATTTGCAAGCCCTATATATCTATATTCATATCTATCTAGACATGTCTACATATATTTTTGTGTGCATTTCCTCCTGTAATATTTGCAAGACCTATATATCTATGTTCATATCTATCTAGACATGTCTACATATATTTTTATCTGTGCATTTCCTCCTGTAATATTTGCAAGACCTATATATCTATAGACATGTTCATATCTATTTAGACATGTCTACATATATTTTTGTGTGCATTTCCTCCTGTAATATTTGCACGCCCTATATATCTATGTTCATATCTATCTAGACATGTCTACATATTTTTTTGTGTGCATTTCCTCCTGTAATATTTGCAAGCCCTATATATCTATATTCATATCTATCTAGACATGTCTACATATATTTTTGTGTGCATTTCCTCCTGTAATATTTGCAAGACCTATATATCTATATTCATATCTATCTAGACATGTCTACATATATTTTTGTGTGCATTTCCTCCTGTAATATTTGCAAGACCTATATATCTATGTTCATATCTATCTAGACATGTCTACATATATTTTTGTGTGCATTTCCTCCTGTAATATTTGCACGCCCTATATATCTATGTTCATATCTATCTAGACATGTCTACATATATTTTTGTGTGCATTTCCTCCTGTAATATTTGCACGCCCTATATATCTATGTTCATATCTATCTAGACATGTCTACATATATTTTTGTGTGCATTTCCTCCTGTAATATTTGCAAGCCCTATATATCTATATTCATATCTATCTAGACATGTCTACATATATTTTTGTGTGCATTTCCTCCTGTAATATTTGCACGCCCTATATATTCATATCTATCTAGACATGTCTACATATATTTTTGTGTGCATTTCCTCCTGTAATATTTGCAAGCCCTATATATCTATGTTCATATCTATCTAGACATGTCTACATATATTTTTGTGTGCATTTCCTCCTGCAATATTTGCAAGCCCTATATATCTATATTCATATCTATCTAGACATGTCTACATATATTTTTGTGTGCATTTCCTCCTGCAATATTTGCAAGCCTTATATATCTATATTCATATCTATCTAGACATGTCTACATATATTTTTGTGTGCATTTCCTCCTGTAATATTTCCATGCCCTATATATTCATATCTATCTAGACATGTCTACATATATTTTTGTGTGCATTTCCTCCTGCAATATTTGCAAGCCCTATATATCTATGTTTATATCTACACATCTCTCTCTCTGTGTGTGTGTGTGTGTGCATTTTCCTCCTGCAATATTTGCAAGCCCTATATATCTATGTTTATATCTACACATCTCTCTCTATATGTGTGTGTGTGTGCATTTTCCTCCTGCAATATTTGCAAGCCCTACATATCTATGTTTATATCTACACCTCTCTCTCTATAAATATCAGGGGCGGGCAACCTACGGCCTGCGGGCCGGATCCGGCCCAGCAGCTGATTCTGTCAGGCCTGGGAGAAGGGTGTCAGGGACGGGGCCAAGAAGAATGGGTGCCGCTACCGCCATCCCATCGCGGACTCTGTGGGGCCTGTGTTGGCAGACAGGCCAGAGGAGAAGCGGCTTTGGAGTGCCTGCATCCCTGTAGGCGATCCGGGCCTGCAGCGGGAGCACTCAGCAGCCTGCGGGGGCTGATCGCCGTGGCTTCGTCTTCCGGGTCGCCACGGCGATCAGCTGCCTCAGATTGCTGAGTGCTCCCCCTGCAGGCCAGGATCGCCTCCAGGGATGTCAGGCACTCCAAAGCCGCAGCTCTTCTGGCCTGTCTGCCAACACAGGCCCCACAGAGCCCGCGATGGGATGGCGGCAGTGGCACCCCTTCCTCTTGGCCCCGCTGGGCGATCAGCTGGGTGCGAGAGCAGGTGGAGGCCTGAAGCCTCCGATCGCCTGCTGCTCTGCTCTGCTGCGGCGGCTGGGTCCGCTCTGCCATCCTCTGGGCTGGGTCCATTGGGCCATTCCATCTTGGGATCCTTCCTCTCTTGAGGATGTCAGCCTCCATCTTGGTTCGCACCTTGCCTTCTTTAATTTTATTTTAGTGTTTTTTATTATTTTATAATACTTTTATAATAATAATATAATAAAATAATAAATAATATAATGTTATATTACTAGCTGACCCGTGCATGTGTTGCTGTGCCATAGTCTGTGGCTAACCCCTTGCCTCTACATTCTAACTGAGGGAGTATTTGCATAATGCCTCTAATTGGCCAGCACCACCAACATTCTGACACTCTAAACTGCAAGAGGGGGTGGCTCCCAGCCTCTACATTCTAACTGAGGGAGTATTTGCATAGTGCCTCTAATTGGCCAGCACCACCAACATTCCGACACTCTAAACTGCCAGAAGGGGGTGGCGTGGGGGATCATGGGAGTTGTAGTCCAATGGTTTTTTGTATTTTTGGTCTTGTTGTTTAATTTTGGGGGGTAAACATACCTCGTGGGGTTTTGTGTGTATGTGGGCTGATTTGGTGTGCCTGCCTTGTGTGATTTTGCTGTCTATAAGCCTGTCAGGATGACATGAAGGATTTTATATAGATAGATAGATATTTCTCTCTATATAAATAATTATATCAATATAGGATTTGCACAGACTTGTAAACATGTGAGGGGAAAATATTTATATCTATACCCTCACAGGCCAAAAAAAAAAGCAATGTGTGTAGCTATCCAAACACGAACTCTCACCCGTGAAAGCAGAAGGGCGGAAAGCAGCCAGCCGGGGCAACAAACTGAGAACCGTCATTTGGATCAGAGAGTTCTTGCTGCTTCGGCACTTCAGGACCCAATAACAGACCTATCGAGAAATAAGGACAGCACTACGTCAGGAGGCAGAGTAGTCTTTCACAAAATGGAAAGAAGGGGCAGCTGGGATGAGGAGTATAAACAACAACGACAACAACTTATTTACAGGCCACCCTATCATAACAACACTTTACTTATAGGCCGCCCTATCACAACAACAACAACACTTTATTTACAGGCCGCCCTATCACAACAACACCACTTTATTTATAGGCCGCTTTATTACAACAACAACAACTTTATTTATAGGCCGCCCTATCACAACAACAACAACAATAACACTTTATTTATAGGCTGCCCTATCATAACAACAATAACACTTTATTTATAGGCCGCTTTATTACAACAACAACAATAACACTTTATTTATAGGCCGCCCTATCACAACAACAACAATAACACTTTATTTACAGGCCGCCCTATCACAACAACAACACTTTATTTATAGGCTGCCCTATCACAACAACAATAACACTTTATTTATAGGCCACTTTATTACAACAACAATAGCACTTTATTTATAGGCCGTCCTATCATAACAACAACAATAACACTTTATTTATAGGCCGCTTTATTACAACAACAACAACACTTTATTTATAGGCCGTCCTATCATAACAACAACAATAACACTTTATTTATAGGCCGCTTTATTACAACAACAACAACACTTTATTTATAGGCCGTCCTATCATAACAACAACAATAACACTTTATTTATAGGCCGTCCTATCATAACAACAACAACAACACTTTATTTATAGGCCGCCCTATCACAACAACAACAATAACACTTTATTTATAGGCCACCCTATCACAACAACAATAGCACTTTATTTATAGGCCGCCTATCACAACAACAACACTTTATTTA
>JARBWK010000017.1:14352507-14424539 GCA_030556195.1 Anolis apletophallus | reverse complement strand
AGGCCTACTAACACACTGAGGCCCTTTTCCAACAGAAACCTCCCACAGACTGAGGGCTCTCTCAGACTGATGCCTCTCTCACACACTGAGGCAAACTAACACTGAGGCCTACTAACACACTGAGGCCCTTTTCCCACAGAGACCTCTCACAGACTGAGGGCTCTCACAGACTGATGCCTCTCTCACAAACTGAGATGGACTAACACTGAGGCCTACTAACACACTGAGGCTTTTTCCCCACAGAGACTATGCACAGAATGAAGCAAGCAAACACCGAGGCCTTTCTCTTACTGAGGCCTCTCTCAGACTGAGGGCTTATAAAGAACTACCGCTTTTGATGAGCCATGGCACCCATTTGACTCTTTCAGTGCTTGACTCACATTTTTGTAATGAAAAATACTTAGTTAATTTTTAATATTTCTGACAGGAATAACATCTCATTGGTCTGAACGTATTCTGGGGATTTGAGCCATTCCTTTACTCACTCTCAATTACTACTTTCAGAGGAAAGGTAAAAACACAATTCCCTGAGCATCTGGGGGGCACCTGTTCCCCTAGGGACCCCTACTCCACGCTATAGGCCCACCGCTCCTCTTTCAGGATCTGTTTACCTTCAAACTCAAAGCTGCCCAGCGTGCGGAGGGCAAGGGTGATGCTGCCCACGTCATTGGCCTCAGGGATGTTGGTGAGGCTGGGGGAAGAGAGCTGGTGGGCCAAGCCTTTGGGCATGCCTGGGTGGCGCAGGGGGCGGTGCATCAGGACCATGGAGAGCATCTTCAGCAGCCCGTCCTGGATCTCCTTCTTCAGCTGCGGGATCTGGCGGCTCAGGTCGTACAGCACGGCGGTCAGGGCAGGGCTGAGGGGGAGACACGGGGCCGCGTCATCAACTCAGTCCAATTGACAGCCCACCTGACAGGTGGCCATCCATCTCGTCCAACCCCTTTCTTCCAAATAGGAAAAGCACAATCAAAGCACCCCGACAGATGGTCATCCATCTTGTTCAACCCCCTTCTTCCATGCAGGAAAAGCACAATCAAAGCACCCCGACAGATGGTCATCCATCTAGTCCAACCCCCTTCTTCCATGCAGGAAAAGCACAATCAAAGCACCCCCCAAAGGTGGTCATCCATCTAGACCAGGGGTGGGCAATTATTTTTTCCAAGGGGCCACACAAGAGCCAAAAAATATTATGGAGGGCCGCCCCTAAAGGCGGAACTACATTCTGATCTACATTATTTATTTATTTATTTACTATATATTACACATCATTAACATTAACATATTAATATATCAAGAAATATTCATATTATTAATATCATATTTATTATAGTACAGTATATATAGAGACATTATAATATATTGAAATTATAATATAATATAACATTATAGTATATTATTTATTATATTATTATAATAAAATTATTACAAAATAATAATAAAAACCACTAAAAGTAAAATGAAATTCAAGAAGACAAGGTGCAAACCAAGATGGAGGCTGACATCCTCAAGAGAGGAAGGATCCCAAGATGGAATGGCCCAAGGGACCCAGCCCAGAGGATGATAAAGCGGACCCAGCCGTCGCCGCCGCAGAGCAGAGCAGCAGGTGATCGGAGGCTGCAGGTCTCCGCCCGCTCTCGCCCCCAGCCGTTCCCCAGCTGATCGCCCTGCTATGGAGTGCCTGCATCCCTGGTGATGATCCGGGCCTGCAGGGGGAGCAGTCGGCGATCCGAGGCGGCTTATTTGACCTGGCGACCCGGAAGACTATCAAGGTTTTCCTGGCCTGGAGTGCAACAAGTAAGAGGCAGAATGGGCGGTGAGCCTTCCCTTGGTCGCTTGGGGCATGGCCTCCACCCGGGCCCCGCCCCCTTTTGGCCCAGGCTACTCCCTCTTCCTCCTTTCCCTCCTGCCTGCCTGGCTTGTCGGGGGCGATGGAGGCGTACGGCTTGGACTGGACGCGGGGCCTGGGACAGGCTGTGTGCCTCCGCCTGGCCGCGCTCCTCTCCTCGGGCTCGGTGCTGCTTTTTACGGTCCGGCCGGAGGGCCCGCTGCGGGAGGTGGAGGTGCTGCTCCACTGGGACTGGCTGCGCCTCTGCCCACACGCGCTCCCCGCAGACCTGGCCCAGCCCCATGCCACCCAAAGCCTCCTCTGCACCGCCCAGGAACCCCACCGGCAGATGGAGGGGAAAGGTGCGCGACCGCCCCTGGAAAGGATCCTCCTGGTCAACAACGCCGGTCGGCCAGGCAGGAGGGATGGCAGGCACTCCAAAGCCGCCACTCCTCCGGCCTGTCTGCCGACACAGGCTCCACAAAGCCCGTGATGGGATGGTGGCAGCGGCACCACCCCCAACGCCCTTTTCCCCGGGCTGGACAAAATCGGCTGCCGGGCCACGTCCGGCCCGCGGGCCGTAGGTTGTCCACCTCTGATCTAGTCCAGCCCCCTTCTTCCATGCAGGAAAAGCACAATCGAAGCACCCCCCAAAGGTGGTCATCCATCTAGACCTGTGTTGCCCAACCGCTGTTCCGTGGCACACTAGTGTGCCGTGAGCAATTGCCTGGTGTGCCACGGAAAAACCTCTCTTCCCCTTTTTCTTCCCCCTCCTGCCGAACTCCTGCTGCTTTGAGAGGGAGGGGGGGGAGGAGGAAGGGCCGGGCGGCGGTGAAGAAGAAGAAGGGGCCAGGGCAGCGTCTCCTTCGGCTGTTTCCACAGCCAGCCAGCCTCCAATTGAGGGAGGGCGGGGAACGGAAGCGTGCTTGTCTGGGCGCATGCACACCAGGCCCCAGGGGTGGCAGACACATTCAGCTTCCTCCTGCGGCGATGAAGGAAGCGAAGGAGCCAGCTGCTTCCGGGGCGCCCCGGCTCGGCTCTGCTGCGTCCCAGGCGAGGCCCCGGGGGCCCTTCCCCTCGGCCGGGCCCCCTGAAGCCCCCCGGGAAGGAAGGGCCCCAAAGGGGAAAAGGGGCCTTCCTTCACGGGGGGAAAGGGTCGGGGCCTGGCAGGAGGACCCTCGGAGGAAGGAAAGGCAGGAGGGATTCCGCGAGGGACTCCCTCGCCAGCCTTCCTCAGCCTTCCTCCCAAATGTCAAAGTCTATTTCCCCGAACTCTATCTGTGTTCACATTTGGGCATATTGAGTATTCATGCCAAGTTTGGTCCTGATCCAACATTGTTTGAGTCCACAGTCCTCTCTGGATATAGGTGAACTACAACTCCAAAACTCAAGGTCAATGTCCACCAAACTCTTATAGCATTTTCTCTTGGTTATGGGAGTTCTGTGTGGGAAGTTTGTGTCTCTCTGCCATTCCTGCCAGGATATCTATGTTGTGTTCATCGAAACAGGCCCAGGTTTCACACTGAGTGTATAAATACATTTAAAAACATATTAACTATAGGTATGACTGTGTTAGAGTGTCGTTTTGTGTCATTTTGGTTGGTGGTGTGCCCCAGGATTTTGGAAATGTCAAAAATGTGTCGTGGCTCAAAAAAAGGTTGGGAAACACTGATATAGACACTCTACTCCTTTTCATGTAGCCCAGCGATCCCATTGGCTTTTGAAGCTGCAGCTGGCTCATGTCCAACCTGTTCATCCTCACAAACAGAACCATCTAGATGGGGGATATGGTGACCTCCTGTTGATCAGGAACATTGCAGTCCCAAAGCCTTGGGAATTCACAAAGAATTCAAAAACACACATCATTTTCACATCCTCACATGGGCAATGATGTTCTGGTTGAGAGGAATCTCTTGGAAAACAAGAAAACGGTCCATTTTGAGACCCAAGACCTGGTTGGCGTCCCATGAGATGGCTCAGAAGGTCAGAGGAGGTCGGAGACAAAGAATTCAGCCCTTGGTTGGCAACGAAAAGTATTTGTTTTCGTGGGCATTCGCCTCACAGGCGATATTTGAGAGGCCGGAAGTAGGCAAAAAGTAGGCCGCCTCGGAAATTCATGCCGAATTCCAGAAATTCTTGAAATACCGACACAACCCGGCCCTTTCGACAGACACACAAATATGTGGTATTTTGCAAAGCAGTGTCTACTCTTTTCAGCATAAAACCTTATGGATGGCACAAAAAAGACGTCAACAGAACACATCTATGCTCCAGTTGCATCAGATTCACCTACCACAGGAAACATATGCTCAGCCCGAGAAGACAGGTCTGCTCCCTAAAAATATCCCAAGAAGCCGCTGAGGGCCCCAAAAAGGCCTCAAAAACACACCCATAGGTCCTGTAGAGCAGTGTTTCCCAACCTTTTGAGCATGGCACATTTTTACATTTACAAAATCCTGGGACACACCAACAACCAAAATGACACAAAACGACACTCTAACACAGTAATACATATAGTTAATATGTCTTCGAATGTATTTATACACTCAGTGTGAATCCTGGGCCTGTTTCGATGAACACAACATACAGTAGATATCCAAATTTGGCCACAAAACATACTAATACTAACCCAAGGAGGGACCATCACTCAAAAAATTGATTTTGTCATTTAGGAGTTGTAGTTGCTGGGTGTTATAGTTCACCCGCAATCAAAGAGCATTCTGAACTCCAGCAATGATGGAATGGAATCAAAATTCCCACACAGAACTCCCATAACCAAGAGAAAATATTATAAGAGTTTGGTGGGCATTGACCTTGAGTTTTAGAGTTGTAGTTCACCTATATCCAGAGAGCACTGCAGACTCAAACAATGGTGGATCAGGACCAAACTTGCCATGAATACTCAATATGCCCAAATGTGAACACAGA
The DNA here is from genome assembly GCA_030556195.1 of Anolis apletophallus. NCBI lineage: Eukaryota > Metazoa > Chordata > Lepidosauria > Squamata > Anolidae > Anolis > Anolis apletophallus. The sequence continues at coordinate 14,419,786 of JARBWK010000017.1, read as the reverse complement.
TGGAGATTGGGGAAAATAGACCTTGACATTTGGGAGTTACAGTTTCTGGGATTTATAGTTAACACACAATCAAAGAGCATCCTGAACTCTTGCAACAATGGAATTCAACCAAACTAGGTATATTGAACTCTCATTACCAACAGAAAGTATTGCAGGCCTGCCACGCGTCTCCGGAGCTTCCGATGTCGGATGGGGGTGGGTCCTGGCTCACCCCCCCCCCCCGTCCGTGCTCCCCTGCCTTGGGCCCGACGGTCTACCTGCATGGGCCCACCGCGTGTCCTGAGGCCTCCTCCGGGCTTCTTGCAGAGCCTCCGGTGTGGGGCAGGGGAGGGAGATGGCCGGCCTCCCGCACTCGCGGGGGCTGCGCCTGCCTCCCTCCACTGCCTCGCTGCTGGCTTGCCTCACGGCGTTCTCGCACCCCCCCGGTTCAGGGCAGGAGAGAGCCTCAGCCCAGCGTTCCCGTGGCCCCCGGTTCGGGGCAGGAGAGAGCCTTGGCCCGGCGTTCCCGCGGCCCCTGGTTTGGGGTGGGAGAGAGCCTCGGCCTGGCGTTCCCGCGGCCCCCGGCTCTGGGCGGGAGAGAGCCTCGGCCCGGCGTTCCCGCGGCCCCACGGTTCGGGGCAGGAGAGAGCCTTGGCCCGGCGTTCCCGCGGCCCCTGGTTTGGGGTGGGAGAGAGCCTCGGCCTGGCGTTCCCGCGGCCCCGGCTCTGGGCGGGAGAGAGCCTCGGCCCGCGTTCCCGCGGCCCACGGTTCGGGGCAGGAGAGCCTCGGCCCGGCGTTCCCGTGGTCCCCCGGTTCGGGCCAGGAGAGAGCCTCGGCCTGGCGTTCCCGCGACCCCGGCTCTGGGCAGGAGACAGCCTCAGCCCAGCGTCCCAATGGCCCCCCGGTTCGGGACAGGAGAGAGCCTCGGCCCGGCGTTCCCGTGGTCCCCCGGTTCGGGCCAGGAGAGAGCCTCGGCCTGGCATTCCTGCCCCCCCCTTCAGTTCAGGACAGGAGAGAGCCTCGGTCCGGCATTCCCGCCCCGGTTCGGGGCAGGAGAGAGCCTCGGCCTGACGTTCTTGCGGCCCCCCGGTTCGGGGCAGGAGAGAACCTCGGCCCGGCGTTCCCACGGCCCCCTGATTTGGGGCAGGAGAGAGCTTCGTCCCGGCATTACCTCGGCCCCCTATTCGGGGCAGGAGAGAGCCTCAGCCTGCCGCCCGCACCTGCCAGGATAGGAGGCCCCAACATGCCTCTTTCCCTTCAGGTACCAATTTTTTAAAATTAATTAATTAATTATATGGCTCTCATTGAAATAAATATTTACAAATATTTTGCTTTAATGGCTCTCTGAGTCGACCCCCGGCATAGATGAAACTCTCCGAAGTAAAGATGAAGTCCTTTAGCCACATAATGGGAAGACAGGAAAGCTTGGGGTGGGGGGGGGGGGAGAGAAGAAGCAGCACACAATGGTGAAGAGATGTCGCGGGGGGCGCGTCCCTACCTCAGTCCCACGGCCAACATGGGTTCCAGAAGCTCCTTGATGTCTTGCTGGATAGAAGGCCCCATCGCCCGAGCCAACATGCTGATGCAGGTAAAGACGGTGGCGTCCACTTGGACCGACTTCTGCCTCCTGCTGAGGGGCATCAGAAAAACAAATGAGCCACATGGAGACCCTCAACATAGGCCGCATCAGAGTCATAGCGTCACTCATCCCAATGGAGAAAGGACCTCAAAGGGTGGGCAACTCATTTATTGTCTCTAGCTATTTGTATATTTTCCCTATGTTTCCTAGCTTGCTCCCAACTGGCGTGAGCACTCGCTTACTTGTGGGTGAAGTCCTTTTGAGGCAGAGCCCCCTTGATAATCTCCAGGACCTTGGGGAGGTAGATTTGGAATTCAGACCGGACAGCGACCGAGAGCAAGCCAAGGGCCTGGAACGCAGCCGTCCGCTCCTTTTCCTTCTTAACACAGCTCAGGACATGATTCATGGTGTCCGGAAGGTAGTGGTCGGCTGGTGGCATCCAACAAAACAAAACAAAAGCGGGAGAGGGTGGGGTTGTTTTTTTTTTAATAAAAAAAATACATATTTATAAAAATTCCCCCCGAAACATTTGCAAATCCTTTCTCTCTCTCTCTCTCTCTCTCTCTCTCTATATATATATATATATATATCTCTATTACATATAATAAAAAGTCAGTGTTTGCGGGCGGTGGGCGGGTGGGCGGCGGCCAGGGAGGAATATCTGCCAGCGTTTCGATTGGCTGCCACTCCGGGATTATTTGTATAAATGGCTCTGACTGGCCAGCCTCAGAACTCCAACGTTCTACGGTCCCAGACAGAGGTGATTGGTTGCCACTGACAGACAATTTGCATAAATGACTGTGATAGGCCAGCAAAACAGAATGCAACTGAATGCTTGCGAGCAGTGCATATAGCCACTGATTGGCGACAGTTGACAGTTTGGCAATGGAATGTTCATTTTCTGAGAGGATTTCACTACAGAGTTTCCTGATGTACTGAGAACACTACTAGCATTACAAGCTAGGCCCAAAAATACACATACATCCTTCGAGCCAAAGGGGAAAACACCACTTTTCGCAACAGGCCTAAGCCTGAATTGACAGTAAGGCTTCCTAGGCCTCAGCCTGCATTGACAGTAAGGCTTCCTAGGCCTCAGCCTGCATTGACAGTAAGGCTTCCTAGGCCTCAGCCTGAATTGACAGTAAGGCTTCCTAGGCCTCAGCCTGAATTGACAGTAAGGCTTCCTAGGCCTCAGCCTGCATTGACAGTAAGGCTTCCTAGGCCTCAGCCTGCATTGACAGTAAGGCTTCCTAGGCCTCAGCCTGCATTGACAGTAAGGCTTCCTAGGCCTCAGCCTGCATTGACAGTAAGGTTTCCTAGGCCTCAGCCTAAATTGATAGTACGGCTTCCTGGGCCTCAGTCTAAATTAACAGTAAGGCTTCCTAGGCATCAGCCTGACTGGACAGTAAGGGTTCCTACACCTCAGCCTGAATGGACAGTATGGCTTCCTAGGCCTCAGCCTGAATGGACAGTAAGGCTTCCTAGGCCTCAGCCTGAATGGACATTAAAGCTTCCTAGGCCTCCGCCTGAATTGAAAGTAAGGCTTCCTAGACCTCAGCCTGCATTGACAGTAAGGCTTCCTATGCCTCAGCCTCAATTGACAGTAAGGCTTCCTAGGCCTCAGCCTCAATTGACAGTAAGGCTTCCTAGGCCTCAGCCTGCATTGACAGTAAGGCTTCCTAGGCCTCAGCCTGCATTGACAGTAAGGCTTCCTAGACCTCAGCCTGCATTAACAGTAAGGCTTCCTAGGCCTCAGCCTGAATTGACAGTAAGGCTTCCTAGGCCTCAGCCTGCATTGACAGTAAGGTTTCCTAGGCCTCAGCGTAAATTGACAGTACGGCTTCCTAGGCCTCAGCCTAAATTAACAGTAAGGCTTCCTATGCCTCAGCCTGAATTGACAGTAAGGCTTCCTAGGCCTCAGCCTGCATTGACAGTAAGGCTTCCTAGGCCTCAGCCTAAATTGACAGTACGGCTTCCTAGGCCTCAGCCTAAATTGACAGTAAGGCTTCCTAGGCCTCAGCCTGAATTAACTGTAAGGGTACCTACGCCTCAGTCTGAATGGACAGTACGGCTTCCTAGACCTCAGCCTGAATTGACAGTAAGGCTTCCTAGGCCCCAGCCTGAATGGACATTAAAGCTTCCTAGGCCTCAGCCTGAATTGACAGTACGGCTTCCTAGGCCTCAGCCTAAATTAACAGTAAGGCTTCCTAGGCCTCAGCCTGCATTGACAGTAAGGCTTCCTAGGCCTCAGCCTGAATTGACAGTAAGGCTTCCTAGGCCTCAGCCTGCATTGACAGTAAGGCTTCCTAGACCTCAGCCTGCATTGACAGTAAGGCTTCCTAGGCCTCAGCCTGCATTGACAGTAAGGCTTCCTAGACCTCAGCCTGCATTGACAGTAAGGCTTCCTAGGCCTCAGCCTAAATTAACAGTAAGGCTTCGTAGGCCTCAGCCTAAATTGACAGTAGGGCTTCCTAGGCCTCAGCCTGAATTAACAGTAAGGGTTCCTACGCCTCAGTCTGAATGGACAGTACGGCTTCCTAGACCTCAGCCTGAATTGACAGTAAGGCTTCCTAGGCCTCAGCCTAAATTAACAGCAAGGCTTCTTAGTCCTCAGCCTGAATTGACAGTACGGCTTCCTAGGCCTCAGCTTATATACATACACATATGCACACACACACACACACACACACACACACACACACACAAGCTGACCCGGCCACGCGTTGCTGTGGGATGTTTGTGTGCATGTGTATATTTCTTTGCATGTATATATGTGTGTATGTGTGCATGTCTTTAAGTATATATGTGTGTGCTTATGTTTGTGTGTATATGTGTATATGTATATTGTGTGTGTGTGTTCTTATGTATATGTGTGTTTATATATGTATATGCGTGTATATGTGTAGATGTGTGTAAGTACAGATGTGTGTATGTATGTGTGCATGTGTATATTTCTGTGCATGTATATGTGTGTATGTGTGCATGTCTTTAAGTATATATGTATGTGCTTATGTTTGTGTGCATATGTGTATGTATATTGTGTATGTGTGTTCTTATGTATATGTGTGTTTGTATATGTATATGCATGTATATGTGTCGATGTGTGTATGTATGTGTGCATGTGTATATTTCTGTGCATGTATATATGTGTGTATGTGTGCATGTCTTTAAGTATATATGTGTGTGGTTATGTTTGTGTGTATGTGTGTATATGCGTTGCTGTGGCGTAGCCTGGTGGACAGGAAAGGCAGGAAAGAGGCAAAGAAGAAAGGAAAAGGAAGAAAATGAAATAGTATTCCTTTCCTTCCTTCCATCCTTCCATCCATCCATACTACCTTCCTTCCCACCTTGTATCCTTCCGTTCTTTCCTCCTCCCCTCCCTCCCTTACTGCTATCCTTCCTTTGTCCTCCCTCCTCTCCTTCCTTCCCTCTAGCCTTCCCTTTTCCTTCCTTCCTTCCTTCCCTCCTTGTGTCCTTCCCTTCCTTTCTCCTCCCCTCCCTTCCTTCTATCCTTCCTTTTTCCTTCCTTTCTCCTCCCCTCCTTCCATCTATCCATCCGACCTTCCCTCCTTCTATCCTTCTGTTCCTTTCTCCTCCTCTCCCTCCCTGCTATTCTTCCTTTTTCCTTTCTCCTCCCCTTCTTCCTTCCCTCTCTCCTTCCTTTTCTCCTTAAGGGAGTTTTTTCCGTTTGGGAGGGGGGAGTTTAGAAGCTGTTTCATGCGCCTGGGCCATGGCAGTTTTTTTTCTTGGCGCAGGGGTTTCTGGGACTTGTAGTCCCAAAGGTTATTTAGGGTTTTTGGCCGTTGGTTGGTTTTTTTAAAGGTTTTTTTAGTTGCAAACATACTGTAGCTTGTAGGGTTGTGAGTGTATGTGGCCTAGTTTTGTGTGTCTGCATTGTGTGGTTTTGTTGCCTATAAGCTTATAACCACGGGTGTTGCATTTTTATATATATAGATCTATAACCATCTATGTCAGTGTTTCTCAACCTGGGGGTCGGGACCCCTCGGGGGGTCGTGAGGGGGTGTCAGAGGGGTCGCCAATTACTATCAGAAAGCATAGTATTTTTGTTGTTCATGGTGGTTCTGTGTGGGAAGTTTGACTCAATTCTATCATTGGTGGGGTTCAGAGTGCTCTTTGATTGTAGGTGAACTATAAATCCCAGCAATTAGAACTCCCAAATGTCAATGTCTATTTTCCCCAAATTCCACCAGTGTTCACATTTGGGCATATTGAGTATTCATGCCAAGTTTGGTCCAGATCCATCGTTGTTTGAGTCCACAGCGCTCTCTGGGTATAGGTGAACTACAACTCCAAAACCCAAGGTCAATGCCCACCAAAGTCTTTAAAGTATTTTATCTTGGTTATGGGAGTTCTGTGTGGGAAGTTTGTGTCTTTCTGCCATTCCTGCCAGGATATCTATGTTGTGTTCATCGAAACAGGCCCAGGTTTCACACTGAGTGTATAAATACATTGAAAAACATATTAACTATATGTATGACTGTGTTAGAGTGTCATTTTGTGTCATTTTGGTTGGTGGTGTGTCCCAGGATTTTGTAAATGTAAAAAATGTGCCGCGGCTCAAAAAAGGTTGGGAAACACTGCCTTAGAGTGTCGGAATTCTGAGGCTGGCCAATCAATGTCCTTTATGCAAATAATCTGGTGCCTGAGAGTGTCGGGAGTTCTGAGGCTGGCCAATCAGTGCCCACTAAACCCTTCCAATATTTTCTGTTGGTCATGTGTGCCAAGATTGCTTCAATTCCCCCATTGGTGGAGTTCAGAATGCTCTCTGATTGTAGGTGAACTATAACTCCCAGCAACTACAACTCCCAAATGACAATATCAATCCCCCCCACCTCACCAGTATTCAAATTTGGGTGTATCGGGTATTTGTGCCAAATTTGGTCCAGAATATACATCCTGCATATCAGATATTTACATTACGATTCATAACAGTAGCAAAATTACAGTTACGAAGTAGCAACGAAAATAATTGTATGGTTGGGGGTCACCACCACATGAGAAACTGTATTAGGGGGTCGCGGCATTCGGAAGGTTGAGAAACACTGATCTATGTAGACATTTCTCTCTAATAATAATTATATCGATACAGGATTTGCACAGACTTGCAAACATGTGAGGGGAAAAGATTTAATACATATTTATACCCTCACAGGCCAAAAATAAGCAATGTGTATAGCTATCCAAACAGTAACTCTCACCCGTGAAAGCAGAAGGGCGGAAAGCAGCCAGCCGTGGCAGCAAACTCAGAACCGTCATTTGGATCAGAGAGTTCTTGCTGCTGCGGCACTTCAGGACCCAATAACAGACCTGAGGAATAAGGACAGAACTACATCAGGAAGCTGAGCGGTCTTTCACAAAACAGGGGAAGAAGGGGGAGCTGGGATGAGGAGTACAAACAACAACAACAACAACAACAACAACACTTTATTTACAGGCCGCCCTATCACAACAACAACAACACTTTATTTATGGGGGGGGCAGCTGCAGTGGTTCTTGGACGACACAGCCGGATTAGATCCCTTCCAGTCCGGCTTCCGCGTTGGGCACGGGACAGAGACTGTGCTGGTCTCTATCACAGACCAGTTGGACCAAGGTGGGTCAGCGCTGCTCGTGTTATTGGACCTCACGGCAGCATTTGACACAGTCGACCATTAACTATTGATCCACCGTTGAGCCACGACGGGAGTGAGGGGGTCCGTCCTTAAATGGGTGGCCTCCTTTCTCCAAGACCGGGGACAACGGGTGGAGAGGGGAGGGATGGTCTCGGAAAGGGTCCTCCTTAACTGTGGAGTCCCCAAAGGGGCTATCTCCCCTCTATTATTTAACATCTACATGCGTCCACTGGCCCAAATGGTGCGTAACTTTGGTCTGGAGTATCCTCAGTACGCTGACAACACCCAGCTGGTGCTGAGGATGGAAGGCCATCCGACTCTGTACCCGATTATTTCCATCGGTGCCTGGAAGCCGTGATTGGGTGGCTACGACCAGCAGGTTGAAGGTGAGCCCGTCGAAGACGGAGGTCCTGTGGCTGGGTCGCCCTGGGGGGGGGGGGCTCCAGCTGCCAATAATGGATGACGAGGTGGTTAGCCCGTCGCCGCTGGTTAAGAGCCTGGGGGTCCAACTGGACCCTCTGCTGACAATGGTGGCACATGTCTCCACCGTGAGCAGAGCGGCTTTTTTCCATCTGCGCCGGGCTAGGTGCCCGCCGCCCTTCCTTTCTAGTGGTGACCTAGCCACGGTAATCCAGGCCATGGTCATCTCAAAACTGGACTACTGTAACGCCCTTTACATTGGCCTTCCTCTGTCAGTAATCCGGAAACTTAAGCTGGTGCAAAACGCTGCGGCTCGACTACTGGTTGGTGCGGCACTATCGTGCCACATCACCCAGTCCTACAGCATTTGCACTGGCTCCCCATCGAGTACGGATTGCCTTCAAAGTGCTGGTGTTAACCTTGAAGGGCCTTGCATGGCCTAACAACAACAACACTTTATTTATAGGCCGCCCTATCACAACAACAACACTTTATTTATAGGCCGCCCTATCACAACAACAACAACACTTTATTTATAGGCCGCCCTATCACAACAATAGCACTTTATTTATAGGCCGCCCTATCACAACAACAACAACACTTTATTTATAGGCCGCCCTATCACAACAACAACAACACTTTATTTATAGGCCGCCCTATCACAACAACAACAACACTTTATTTATAGGCCGCCCTATCACAACAACAACACTTTATTTATAGGCCGCCCTATCACAACAACAACAACACTTTATTTATAGGCCGCCCTATCACAACAACAACAATACTTTTTATTTATAGGCCGTCCTATCACAACAACAACAACACTTTATTTATAGGCCGCTTTATTACAACAACAACAACACTTTATTTATAGGCCGTCCTATCATAACAACAACAATAACACTTTATTTATAGGCCGCTTTATAACAACAACAACAACACTTTATTTATAGGCCGCCTATCATAACAACAACAACAACACTTTATTTATAGGCCGCTTTATTTATAGGCCGCTTTATTACAACAACAATAGCACTTTATTTATAGGCCACTTTATTACAACAACAATAACACTTTATTTATAGGCCACTTTTTTACAACAACAACAATAACACTTTATTTATAGGCCGCTTTATTACAACAACAACAATAACACTTTATTTATAGGCCGCCCTATCATAACAACAACAACACTTTATTTATAGGCCGCCCTATCACAACAACAATAACACTTTATTTATAGGCCGCTTTATTACAACAACAACAATAACACTTTATTTATAGGCCACCCTATCACAACAACAACAATAACACTTTATTTATAGGCCGCCCTATCACAACAACAATAACATAGGCTTCACAACAACAACAACACTTTATAGGCCAGCCCTATATCACAACAATAACACTTTATTTATAGGCCGCTTTATTACAACAACAACAACACTTTATTTATAGGCCGCTTTATTACAACAACAATAACACTTTATTTATAGGCCACTTTATTACAACAACAATAACACTTTATTTATAGGCCATCTATCATAACAACAACAATAACACTTTATTTATAGGCCGTCCTATCATAACAACAACAATAACACTTTATTTATAGGCCGTCCTATCATAACAACAACAACAACACTTTATTTATAGGCCACTTTATTACAACAACAATAACACTTTATTTATAGGCCGCTTTATTACAACAACAATAACACTTTATTTATAGGCCACCCTATCATAACAACAACAATAACACTTTATTTATAGGCCGTCCTATCATAACAACAATTTATAGGCCACTTTACAACAACAACACTTTATTTATAGGCCGCCCTATCACAACAACAATAACACTTTATTTATAGGCCGCCCTATCACAACAACAACAACAACACTTTATTTATAGGCCGCCCTATCACAACAACAACAATAACACTTTATTTATAGGCCGTCCTATCATAACAACAACAATAACACTTTATTTATAGGCCGTCCTATCATAACAACAACAATAACACTTTATTTATAGGCATCACAACAACAACACTTTATTTATAGGCCGTCCTATCATAACAACAACAATAACACTTTATTTATAGGCCGCTTTATTACAACAACAACAACAACAACACTTTATTTATAGGCCGCTTTATTACAACAACAATAACACTTTATTTATAGGCCACTTTATTACAACAACAATAACACTTTATTTATAGGCCGCTTTATTACAACAACAATAACACTTTATTTATAGGCCACTTTATTACAACAACAATAACACTTTATTTATAGGCCGTCCTATCATAACAACAACAATAACACTTTATTTATAGGCCGCTTTATTACAACAACAACAACACTTTATTTATAGGCCATCCTATCATAACAACAACAATAACACTTTATTTATAGGCCGCTTTATTACAACAACAACAACAACACTTTATTTATAGGCCGCCCTATCACAACAACAACAATCACTTTATTTATAGGCCGCCCTATCACAACAACAACAACAACACTTTATTTATAGGCCGCCCTATCACAACAACAACAATAACACTTTATTTATAGGCCACCCTATCACAACAACAACAATAACACTTTATTTATAGGCCGCCCTATCACAACAACAACAACACTTTATTTATAGGCCGCCCTATCACAACAACAACAATAACACTTTATTTATAGGCTGCTCCACCAAAGCGTTGGACTGCTGGGGCTGGACCGACTGGAAGCTGGAGAAAGGGGTGATGTGCCGAGGCTTGGTCCCGAAGCCCAGCAGGTCCTTGCAGTACTTGTCGTGCACCAGCTGCTGCTGCGTGATCTCCTCCATCTCTTCTCGGAGGCGCTGGGCGGAGGGGAGGCAATGCGCGATGAGTACAAGGACACCACTGCATGTCCAGAGGAGTCCCTGCTCTCAGTCCCACTCCCGTCACAAGCACAGTTGGTGGGAATGAGAGGGGGGGCCTTCCCCGCGATGGCTCCCCACCTCTGGGACTCCCTCCTCTCTTCCCCGGCATCAAAGTCCACCGTCTCACAACGACTCCTCACCTCTCCTTCCATGCTGCTGATGCGCACCAGCTCGTTCAGGATGAGTAAGGCCCCGTGGATGCGGTCGTCGCGGTTCATGCCCTTCTCCTTCGCCACCGTCTCGTCAAAGCCCTTCTCGGCTTCCTCGTAGGTTTGCTGGAACGACACGACTGAGCCTTAGCCAGGGAAGAGCACAAGCGCTTGGTCCGATCCCTCTTCGAACAAACCCCGAGGTAGGGATTCGGAAATCGCAAGAATGGGACAACATCCCAGGAAGGAAGGAAAGAAGGAAGGAAGGAAGGGAGGGAGGAAGGATAGATAGAAGGAAGGAAGGAAAATAGGAAGAAATAGAAAGAAGGAAGGAAGGAAAGAAGGAAGGAAAGAAGGAGGGGAGGAAGGAAAGAAGGAAGGAAGGAAAAAAGGAGGGGAGGAAGGAAAGAAGGAAGGAACAATAGATAGAAAGGAGGAATAGAAGGAAGGAAGGAAAGAAGGAAAGAGGGAAGGAAGGAAGGATAGATAGAAGGAAAGAAGGAAAGAAGGAAAGAGGGAAGGAAAGATGGAGGGAAGGAAAATAGGAAGGAATAGAAGGAAGGAAGGAAAGAAGGAAGGAAGGAAGGAGAGATAGGAGGAATAGAAGGAAGGAAGGAAAGAAGTAAAGAGGGAAAGAGGGAAGGGAGGATAGATAGAAGGAAGGAAAGAAGGAAAGAAGCAGGGAAGGAATAGAAGGAAGAAAGGAAAGGAGGGAAGGAAAATAGACAGGAATAGAAGGAAGAAAAGAAGGAAGGAAAGAAAGGAGGGGAGGAAGGAAAGAAGGAAGGAAGGATGGACAGAAAGGAGGAATAGGAAGGAGAGAAGGAAGGATAGCAAGAAAGAAAGAAAGAAAGAGGGAAGGAAGGAAGGAAAATACGAAGGAGAAATAGAAGGAAGGAAGGAATGAAGGAAAAGCTAAGAAAGAAGGGAGGGAGGGAGGGAGGGACAGAGGAAGGAAGGAAGGAAGGAGGAAGGAAGGAAGGAAGGAAGGAAGGAAGGAAGGAGGGAAGGGAGAAAATAGGAAGGAAGAATAGAAGGAAGGAATGGAAGGAAGGAAAGAAGGAAGGAAAGAGGGGCGGAGGAAGAAAGGAAAGAAGAAAGGAAAGAAGGAAGGAAGGATAGAAGGAAAGAAGGAAAGGAAGGAAAGAAAGAAGGAAGGAAAGAGGGAAGGACAGAAGGGAGGGAGAGAGGAAGGAAGGATAGCTAGAAAGGAAGGAAGGAAGGAAGAAAGGAAGAAAGGAAGGAAGGAAAATAGGAAGGAGAAATAGAAGGAAGGAAGGAAAAAGGAAGGAAAGAAGCTAGGAAAGAAGGGAGGGAGGGACAGAGGACGGAAAGAAGGAAGGAACGAAGGAAAGAAAGAAGGAGGGAAGGGAGAAAATAGGAAGGAAGAATAGAAGGAAGGAAGGGAAGGAAGGAAAGAGGGAAGGAACGAAAGAAGGAAGGATATAAGGAAAGAAGAAAGGAATGAAGGAAGGTTAGAAGGAAAGAAGGAAGGAAGGAAAGAGGGAAGGAAAGAAGGGAGGGAGAGAGAGGAAGGAAGGAAGGAAGGAAGGAAGGAAGGAGAGGGGGACGGAGGAAGAAAGGAAGAAAGGAAAGAATAAAGGAAAGATAGAAGGAAAGAAGAAAGGAAGGAAAGAAGAAAGGACTCTTCTTACGCGATACCACTGTGGTTTCTGCATCTCTTTGGACTCGCGTTGAGTGGTCAAGATGAGGCAGGCGCGCAAGGCCGAGACGGCTCCTTCGCGAATGGCCTGCTTTGGGTCCCAGACGGCCACAAAGATGTTGTCGAAAAAGGGCTGCACTTGCTGGAAGAAGAAGGTGGGGACGCTGATGGCCAGCTCCCGGAGAACCAAGACCTAGGAGGAGGGAGAACAGGAGGAACAGGGGACGTTGGGACTGTGTCTGTTGCATCCCATGCTCATCCCTCCCAGATCTCCCCTCCCAAAATCCCTCCTTACCGCCGCATGCCTCCGGCCTTCATTCCTGTCCGCTCCGAGCCACTCCAGAGCCCGCTTCACTTCAAACTCCACGTACTCGGCGGTGAAGTTGTCCCCGGCCATGGCGAGGCGCCCAATGGCCTTGGAGGCCATCTCCATCACCACAGGGTCGTTGGAAGGGAGGAGGTTCCTCAAGTAGTTGGCAAAGCGGCCAATGCGGGTGGCATTGCCTCCCTCCACGCCGATCAGGCTCGCTGAGGAAAAGAAAATACAGCCAGGAGATTCTATTTTTAATTATATTTATTATTTATTTATTATTACATGTATTATTTTTATTATTTTACTCTATTTATTATTGTTGTTATTATTATTACATTTATTATTTTACTCTACCATATTTATTATTATTGCATTTATTGCTTTACTCTATTATTATATATTATTATTTTACTCTATTTATTATTGTTATTACATTTATTATTTTGCTCTACCATGTTTATTATTATTATTATTGCATTTATTATTTTACTCTATTATTTTTATTACATTTATTATTTTATTCTATTATTACTACATATTTTATTTTACTCTATCATTACTGTCATTATTGCATTTATTTTACTATTATTGTTATTACATTTATTATTTTATTCTATTATTACATATTTTATTTTACTCTATCATTACTGTTATTATTCCATTTATTGTTTTACTCTACAGTATTATTATTGCATTTATTATTTTACTTGCATTTATTATCTTACTCTTATTTTTTATTACTGTTATTATTTTAGTTATTATTTTACCATATTTATTATTATTACTGTTATTATTTTATTTATTATTTTACTCCTTTTTACTGTTATTACTTTTTTATTTTACTCTATTATTATTACATCTATTATTTTACTCTATTATTATTACATTTATTATTTTACTCTATTATTACTGTTATTATATTTATTATTTTACTCTTTTTACTGTTATTACTTTTTTATTTTACTCTATTATTATTATTGCATTTATTATTTTACTCTATTATTACTGTTATTATTAGTTATTATTTTACTCTATTTTTACTGTTATTACATTTATTATTTTACTTTATAATTGTTATTACATTTATTATTTTACTTTATTGTTATTGCATTTATTATTTTACTCTATTGCTGCTATTATTAGTTATTATTTTACTCTATTTATTATTATTACATTTATTATTTTACTCTATTATTACTGTTATTACATTTATTATTTTACTTTATAATTGTTATTACATTTATTATTTTACTTTATTGTTATTGCATTTATTATTTTACTCTATTATTGCTGTTATTATTAGTTATTATTTTACTCTATTTATTATTATTACATATTGTATTTTACTCTATTATTACTGTTATTATTATATTTATTATTTTACTCTTTTTCACTGTTATTACACTTATTATTGTTATTGCAATTATTATTTTACTCTATTATTATTACATTTATTATTTTACTCACCTATAGCCAGAATCCCTCCTTTCCTCTCATTTGCATCTGAACTAGAAACCAACTCAAAGATGTGGTGATTCAGCTGGTCGTAAAAACGAGTGGATTCCTCTTGGCTCATCTACACCAAAGGAAAAGAGGAATAAAAGTTCAGTTTCATGGGCAAAAAGAGGGTGCACGTTTCCGCCCTTTGCGCCTCGCGTCCCAGGAGGCACCTCTCTCTCTCTCACCTCTCGGAGCTCCATGGTCACGTAATGCTGCAGGTCTTTGGCCGCTTTCGCCCGGGTTTCTTCATTCCGGCTCTTGAGGCCGGTAGCAAACTGCTGGAGGATAATGACGGTCCCCGACATGATGGTGGCGGCGGCAGATCAGCGTCTACGGGGTTCTTTAGGATCCTGGAAACAGAAGGAAACCATTCTGGAAAAGCCAAAGGAAGAAAAAGGCCGCAATGTAACACAGCAAGTGTCATCACCCTCAGCAGCAGGCTTGCTATTATTATCATTATTATTATTATTATTTGATGTGTCCTTCTAAGAAAAAGAAGACGGCATATATATACGCTATCGTACTGATGGTAGCTTGTCCAACTTAAGCCGCCTGAGGGCTCGCACTAAGACTCTAAACTATCTAGTCCGTGAGCTGCTTTTTGCTGACGATGCTGCCCTTGTCGCCCATTCAGAAGCAGCCCTGCAGCGCCTCACATCCTGCTTTGCAGCAGCTACAGAGCTGTTTGGGCTGGAAGTCCGCCTGAAGAAAAAGGAAGTCCTCTACCAGCCCGCACCACAGGAAGAACACCATCATCCCCACAACATCATAGGCACATCTGTGCTTAAGTCCGGTCAGCCTGAAGAAAAGGGAAGTCCTCTACCAGCCCGCACCACAGGAAGAACACCATCATCCCCACGTCATCATAGGCACATCTGTGCTTAAGTCCGGTCAGCCTGAAGAAAAGGGAAGTCCTCTACCAGCCCGCACCACAGGAAGAACACCATCATCCCCACGTCAGCATAGGCACACCTGTGCTTAAGTCCGTTGAGCCTGAAGAAAACGGAAGTCCTCTACCAGCCCGCACCACAGGAAGAACACCATCATCCCACGTCAGCATAGGCACATCTGTGCTTAAGTCCGGTCAGCCTGAAGAAAGGGAAAGTCCTCTACCAGCCCGCACCACAGGAAGAACACTATCACCCCCACGTCATCATAGGCACATCTGTGCTTAAGTCCGGTCAGCCTGAAGAAAAGGGAAGTCCTCTACCAGCCCGCACCACAGGAAGAACACCATCATCCCCACGTCAGCATAGGCACATCTGTGCTTAAGTCCGGTCAGCCTGAAGAAAAGGGAAGTCCTCTACCAGCCCGCACCACAGGAAGAACACCATCATCCCCACGTCAGCATAGGCACATCTGTGCTTAAGTCCGGTCAGCAGTTCACCTCCCTGGGAAGCATCATCTCTTCAGACGCCAAGATTGATAAAGAGAGAGATCACAGATTAGCAAAGGCATAGAGTGCATTCGGAAGGCTTCACAAAAGAGTCTGGAGCAACAAGCACCTGAGGCAAAGCTCCAAAATCAGTGTGTACAGAGTTATAATACTATCTATTCCCCTCTATGGGTCTGAAACATGGGTCACCTACTGCCAACACCTAGGACTCCTTGAGCGCTTTCATCAGTGCTGTCTTCGCACAATCCTAAATGTACACTGGACTGACTCTGTGATGAATGTTGCCGTCCTTGAGCAAGCAGGGATCACCAGCGTTGAGGCCATGCTATTGAGAACACAGGGCACGTCTCTAGGATGGAGGACCACCGCCTCCCAAAGATACTACTCTACGGTGAACTCGCAAGAGAGGCGCCCCAAAAAAGAGATATAAGAACTCCCTGAAACAACATCTCAGGCTCGGCCAGAATGATCGCCAACAATGGTCCACCCTGGCCTCACATCGGGAGGCATGGAGACGCACTATCCACAATGAGAAGACACGCTGAACGGCTCTCGACAACGCAGAAAGAACCGCAACTTGGAAACAACATCCCCCAAGGAGCCTTTCTGCTGTGCTTTCTGCAACCGGACTTGCCTATCTCAGATTGGCCTTTTTAGTCACCAACATGCTAGCAAAAAGCCTGGGAGGAGTCCTTCCTAAAGGGTCTTCGTTCGCAAAGTAATGCCGAGAGAGAGAATATTGTTATAGAATAGTAATTAATATTATTATATATTATTATATCTATCTCGGCATTACTTCGCGAACGAAGATTCTTTAGGAAGGGCTCGTCCCAGGCTTTTTACAAGCGTGTTGATGACTAAAAAGGCCAACCTGAGATAGGCAAGTCCAGTTGCAGAAAGCACAGCAGAAAGTACTGTATATATTACTACTAGCTGTACCCGGCACGCGTTGCTGTGCCCTATTTAGGAGATGCGAGAAAGTCTGAGTATGTAAGGGTTGGAATTGATGTGACTTATGGTCTTGGTGGGGTCATGGCTGTGTTGTTGTGGGTTGTTCTGGTGGGTGGGATGTTGGAGTCCTGGGGAGTTGTCGGTGTGTGGTGTTCCTGGCGTTCTGCAGAGCTTGTGGATATCCAATGTTTGTTGTCTTTCCGTCTGCTGTGTTGATGTAGAGGTTCTGTGGTTTCTGTGGTTTCCCAACTCTGGAGCACGCTACGTAGAGTTGTCCGTGGGAGAAGCATTCTGTGTCAAGGTCTGTGCCACAGATGTGTAGTGTTTGTCCTTGAGCCTTGTTTATGGTGGTGGCAAAAGCTAGTGTCGTGCAGTGTCTTTCTGTTCTGGCGTTTGTTCTGCCCTTTTGTGTGTGATGTATGTAGCGTTGCGAGTGTGTCGTCCGATGCTGTTCTTTTTAGAATGCATGGCTTGTCTTTTGGGTCAGTTTCTGCCTGTGTGGAAGGAAGGAATGGCATACAAATGGGTTGAGCAGTAGACGCAAGGTTGTGTTATGTGCGTATTGTGTTGTGTGTAGGTATTACTTTTTTGGTGAGTTAGTGGGTGTGTGGTGGCATTGTGGGTGGTAGTATGTTGTGGAATGCTTGTGTGGGTGGGGTGTTTTGGGTGTTTGTGTGTGTTTGTAGCGTATCAGTGTTGTGTTGTGGTTGGAGTATAGGTGGAGTTGGTTTTTGTTTGTGGTGGTGGTAGGTGTTGTGTGTGCGGGGTCCCGTAAGGTTGGGGGGATGGGTTGTGATAGGAAGTTGTGTTGTGTGGGTAGGAATTGCTGGAGTATTGTGCCTGGGATGTGTGTGTATTTGGAGGTGTGTGTGGTGGTGAGTAGTGAGTGCAGTCCTGGGTTTTGTGTTGGGGAAGTTGTCAGGTATTTGTGGGGTGTATTTTGTGTGTGTTGTGGTGACATAGTAGTCTTAGTCTGGCTGTGTGCTGGTTGTGATGTGGAGGGGGTGTTCCTTTTGCCAGTGTGTTTGTTGTGTATTTTTGGGGGGTGGGTTTTTGTGTTGCACGATTTATTTTTTTTTGGTGGGTTTTGCAAGTTTGTGTTATTCTGGGGGTATGTGTTTATCAGTGGTGCCTGTGTCCCTGGTGCCCTATTTGTCTCCCTCCTAGATCTTGGCCTTGGCAGTTTAACCCTCAAACACCAACTGACTAAACTCAAATCACTCAGCATTCTATCCTAGCCTTGGCTGGCTGTGCCCAGCGTTACTATGGTTACTCAGCCTCCCTGCATTTTGTGTGGGATAGAATGCTGAGTGATTTGAGTTTAGTCAGTTGGTGTTTGTGGGTTAAACTGTCAAGGCCAAGATCTAGGAGGGAGACAAAAAGGGCACCAGGGACACAGGCACCACTGACGTATGTTGGCCAATGGGTTTCACTGGCTGCCGCAGAGGATGCTGGGAAATGTAGTTTTTAATCGTTGTTTTGGGGGCCTTCTAGGTTTGGGGGGGGGAGTTTCTTTGCTAAAAACCTTCCTTGCCTGAGGCCTATTTTTGTTGCCAAGTTTGGTGTCTCTGCCTTGGAAGGTTTCTCTGCCTAGGACGGTCGTTCCATGACGACTCTTCCTTTATATATATAGATTATAAAAAGGCCAACCTGAGACAGGCAAGTCCGGTTGCAGAAAGCACAGCAGAAAGTATATATTACTATTGTTCTCCCTCCCCTCACAAAGCATCTTCTGAGGGGACAGATTCCCCTTGGCGGAGGGAGGCCTTCTGGGGGGGCCCCCAGCCCCCCAAAAGGCCTTCCTTGCCCCCCAAAGCCTCCTCCCCTTGCTCACCTCTCTCCTCAGCCTCATCTTCGCCTTTTGCGGGCCCGTTCTGTCCACCAGCCAATCAGCTTCCCCGAAATACTTAACGGACAAAGCAGCGACCAATAGGAAGCCGCGACTCGGGAGGAGTGACAAGCGTCGGTTCCCGCCCACTACGGAACACACTTTTCCTTCTCCGCGAGGGCGGGGCTACGGCGACAACAAACCAATGAAAGCAAAGAATGAAGAAGATGGGCACTAGGGAAGCACCAATGAGGTGCGTCTACTTGGAAATATCGCGAGACTCCACGGGGTGAGGCGTTCTTTTCCAAGATGGCGGTTGTGTGAGGGAAGGAAGCGGCGCTCGCGGAGAGGAAGCGGGAAATGGCGGCGAAGGAAGGACCGGGCGGCGCCGAGGAGGCCACGGCGATGGAGACAGGCAGCGGGGGGTTCGTCCTGCCCGGGTTTGGGGACGCGGATGCCTTCGTGAAGGTAGTTTCGAGGGAGAGGAAGGCCCCGGCGGGAGAGCGCATGCGCGGCGCTAAGCATGCCGGGAGTTGTAGTTTTCCCGAGAAGAGAATCTAATGCATGAATGTTAGGGCTCACGCAAAGGATTCTGGGAAGTGTAGTCCTCCCAAAGGACATTTCCTCCCAATTCCCTCCTTTTGGGGGATTCTGGGTTTGGCATTTACTCCTCAAATAATATATTAATAATTAATAATAGTAAATATTACGTTATTAAAATGTTATTATATTATATTAATTAGATTTAAAATTATTATATTAACTAGATATAAAATTATTATTATATTAATTAGATATAAAATATTATATTAATTATATATAATAATATTATTATATTAATTAGATATTATATTAATTAGATATAAAATATATTTATTAGATATAAAATTATTATTATATTAATTAGATATAAAATATTATATTAATTATATATAATATTATTATTTTATTAATTAGATATTATTATATTAATTAGATATTATATTAATTAGATATAAAATATATTTATTAGATATAAAATTATTATTATATTAATTAGATATAAAATATTATATTAATAATATATAATAATATTATTATATTAATTAGATAAGGTATTATATTAATTAGATATAAAATATATTTATTAGATATAAAATTATTATTATATTAATTAGATATAAAATATTATATTAATTAGATATAATAATATTATATTAATTAGATAAGGTATTATATTAATTAGATATAAAATATATTTATTAGATATAAAATTATTATTATATCTAATTAGATATAAAATATTATATTAATTAGATATAATAATATTATATTAATTAGATAAGGTATTATATTTATTAGATATAAAATATTATTATATTAATTAGATATAAAATTATTATTATATTAATTATATATAATATTATTATTATATTAATTAGATAAGGTATTATATTAATTAGATATAAAATTATTATTATATTAATTAGATATAAAATATTATATTAAAATATAATAATATTATATTATATAAAATATTATTATATTAATTAGATAAAATATTATATTAATTATGTAATATATATTTTTATTATATATTAAATATCTTGAATATATAGATATGTATTAAACAATTTATAGCAGTTAGAATACTAAATTGAAATTGAATTTTATATATATTAAATATCATTTATTATATATTATTAAAATATTATATTAATTATATAAAATATAAATATAAAATATTATATTATTATTATTTATATAAAATTATTATATTAAATAACAAAATTATTATATATTAAATATCTTGAATATATATATATGTATTAAATAATTTATAGCAGTTAGAATAGTTATAATACTAATTATATTATTAAAATATTATATTAATTATATAAAATTATTATATTAATTATATAAAAGTATTATTATATAACAAGTGTATTATATATTAATATATAGATATGTATTAAACAATTTAGAGTAGTTATAATACTAAATTGAAATGGAATTGAAATTGGCAGGGCCCAGCTAGTACCTAAGATCTACCTTGAGTTCCCTGGGCTTCCTTTCCTGACGGTTGTCCTGCCCTTGCTTCCCAGCATGCCCTGGGCTCCGTGGTCTCTCTCACCAAGGCCTCCAATGGCCTCCCGCAGCCGGGAGACGAGTACGATTTCTACCGCAGCTTCCCTGGCTTCCAGGCCTATTGTGAGACGCAAGGAGACCGGCTGCTCCAATGGTGAGTCGAACACTGGAGTCGGGAGGGACCTCCAACCCAGGGGGACACCTTCCAAGCCCTCCTGAGAGATGGCCACCCACCCTCACAGATATTAAAAGCTTCATAAGGCTATAGAAATGTGAGATCCTGGAGTTGGGAGGGACCCCAAGGGCCATCCAATCCAACCCCATTCCTGCTTCCTCCTCAATACGTGAACATGGCTCTCGTGTCCCTCTCTCTTGGCCTATCGCAGCTCTGGTCCTAGTAAACAAGCTCTATTCTGTACCGTTTCCCAGCATGAGCAAAGTGATGCAGTACCACGGCTGCCGAAGCCACCTCCGGGACCGAAGCGCCGCGACGGAGCTGGAGGACAAGTTTGATCTGCTGGTGGATGCCAACGACGCCATTTTGGAGCGAGTGGTGAGTGCGAACGAGGGAGCGCCTTCCGCGGGGCATTGCGGGAACGAGGGAGCGCCTTCCGCGGGACATTGCGAGAATGAGGGAGCGCCTTCTGTGGGACATTGTGGGAATGAGGGAGCGCCTTCCGCGGGACATTGCGGGAACGAGGGAGCGCCTTCCGCGGAGCGTTGTGGGAACGAGGGAGCGCCCCCTGCGTAGTGTGGGAACAAGGGAGCGCCTTCCACGGGGGGTTGCGGGAACGAAGGAGCGCCTTCCGCAGGGCATTGCCGGAACGAGGGAGGGCCTTCCGCGGAGCGTTGTGGGAATGAGGGGGCGCCCCCTGCGTAGTGTGGGAACAAGGGAGCGCCTTCCGCGGGGCGTTGCGGGAACGAGGGAGCGCCTTCCGCGGGGCGTTGTGGGAACGAGGGAGCGCCTTCCACGGGGCATTGCGGGGACGAAGGACCGCCTTCCGCAAGGCATGGCGGGAACAAGGAAACACCTTCCGCGGGGCATTGTGGGGACGAGGGAGCGCTTTCCGCGGGGCATTGCGAGAATGAGGGAGTGCCTTCTGTGGGACATTGCGGGAACGAGGGAGCGCCTTCCGGGGCATTGCGGGAACGAGGAGCGCCTTTCGCAAGGCATGGCGGGAACAAGGAAACACCTTCCGCGGGACATTGAACGAGGGGAGCGCCTTCCGCGGGGGCAGGGCGCGCCTTCCGCGGGGCATTGCGGGAATGAGGAGCGCCTTCCGCAGGGCGTGGCGGGAACGAGGGAGCACAATGCGGGGCCTCCGGAGGCTCCGCCCTGCCTCTCGTCCGGAAGCAACCATGCAGCCTCCCTCGTTCCCGCAACGCCCCGCGGAAGGTGTTCCCTCGTTCCCGCAATGCCGCACTGAAGGAGCGCCTCCTTTGGACCCGCGATCGACTGGTCGGTCGTGATCGACTTCGTGGGCAGCCCTGCTGTATATGGTGGAGGGCTTGGGTTGGACTGGATAGCCTTTGGAAGTCCCCTTCGACTCTACGGTTCTGTGTTTGCAGGGCACGCTCTTGGACGAAGCCGCCGGCGTGAACAAGAACCAGCAGCCGGTCCTCCCGTTGGGTTTGCAGCCTCCGAAGACCATCGTTTCCAGCTGGAACCGCAAGGTGAACCTCCTCTTCCTTGTGTTGACATATTACGTGGGAGTGACATCGTGCCTTGGGTGGCTAACGCCTGTGTCTCAACCCAGCAGAGCAGCGAGGCCAGCAAGCGGTCTAGGCCCGAAACCTTCCGCCTGCTCCACGCCCGGAACATCCTGCGCCCGCAGCTCAGGTTCCGGGAGAAAGTGGACAACTCCAACACCCCCTTCGTCCCCAAGCTCTTCGTCAAACCCAACGCCATGAAGCCGCTGCCAGAAGGTGAGCGAATAACTCTCTAGTACAGGGGTGCCCACACTTTTTCAGCATGCGAGCTACTTTAAAGAAAACCAAGTCAAGAAGATCTACCTTCTTTGCGGCACACCTTGTGCGTGTGCGCACCTCCCGCGGGGCATTGCGAGAACAAGGGAGCGCGAGGCGGGGCTTACGGAGGCCCCGCCTCACGCTCCCTCGGTCCCGCCGCTGGCTCCTCCCGCAGGCCACTTAAGCAGGAAAGGGCCTCAGGCTGTGAGGAATGGTGGGAGTTGAAGTCCAAAGCACCCAGAGGGCCGGAGTTTTCCCATGCCTGTTTGAGGGACCTTGAAGTGGTGAGCCTCCTTCCAACATTGTGATATTGGAGAGAAAACAAACAACAACATAACATAACATTGTTTGAGTCCACAGTGCTCTCTGAGTGTAGGTGAACTACAACTTCCAAACTCAAGGTCAATTCCCATTTCAGTACTTTCTGTCGGTAATGAGAGTTCAATATGCCAAGTGTGGTTCAATTCCATTGTTGCAAGAGTTCAGGATGCTCTTTGATTGTGTGTTAACTATAAATCCCAGAAACTGTAACTCCCGAATGTTAAGGTCTATTTTCCCCAAACCCCATCTGTGTTCACATTTGGGCATATTGAGTATTCATGCCAAGTTTGGTCCTGATCCAACATTGTTTGAGTCCACAGTGCTCTCTGGATATAGGTGAACTACAACTCCAAAACCCAAGGTCAATGCCCACCAAACTCTTATAGTATTTTCTCTTGCTTATGGGAGTTCTGTGTGGGAAGTTTGTGTCTTTCTGCCGTTCCTGCCAGGATATCTATGTTGAGTTCATCGAAACAGGCCCAGGTTTCACACTGAGTGTATAAATACATTCAAAAACATATTAACTGTACGTATTACTGTGTTAGAGTGTCATTTTGTGTCATTTTGGTTGGTGGTGGATTTCCAGGATTTTGGAAATGTAAAAAGTGTGCCGCGGCTCAAAAAAGGTTGAAAAACACTGCATTATTATTATATTTTTTATTTTATTATATCTTTTTATTTATATTATATTATTATTATTATTCAGAGGAACTATTATTCACACTATGTTACACAATTTTTGTTCCTTAGTTATTGCCATACAAATAGTAAATAATAATACATAATAATACAAATGATAAAGAGAGTAATTGACTATTATATACTGCCAATATATTGAAACGGTTTGCCTTTGGGCCCACAGTTCTCTCAAAAAGCAGGAGGGAAAGGCAGGAGCAGCCCGAAGACCTGGACGTCCCTGCCGCTTTGGCCGACTTCCTCCACCAGCAACGGACCCAACAAACCGAGCAGGACATGTAAGACGTGTATTAAAACCTGACACCCCCCCCCCCACTGGACTAGAGGATTCTGGGGCTTGTAATCATATAATGTTTGTATCCTGTTATCCATGGCTCTTTAAGGTTCGCTCACCCGTACCAGTACGAACTGGAACACTTTTCGCTGCCGGAGGAGTTTCTCGAAAAACCGCAAATCCAGGTGAGCTCTCTGCGCAAATTTCAGGGTTTTTGCAGCAGCGTTTTGACATAAGAGTAGCATTTTGAGTTAAGAGCAATAAAATAAATCTCAAACCAGTGCTCATAATAATAATTTTAATTTTCTTATTAATAATAATAGTTTGAGATTTATTTATTTTATTGCTCTTAACTCAAAATGCTACTCTTATGTCAAAACAATGCTGCATAAACCCTGAATTATTATTATTATGCTTTACTTGTACAATATAATTCCCAAATAATAATAATACTTTATCTGTACACTATAACTCCATAATAATAGTAATAATACTTTACCTGTATAATATAACTCCCAAATAATAATAGTAATACTTTATCTGTACACTATAACACCCGTACCAGTACGAACAGGAACACTTTTCGCTGCCGGAGGAGTTTCTCGAAAAACCGCAAATCTAGGTGAGCTCTCTGCGCAAATTTCAGAGTTTTTGCAGCATCGTTTTGACATAAGAGTAGCGTTTTGAGTTAAGAGCAATAAAATAAATCTCAAACCAGTGCTCATAATAATTTTAATTTTCTTATTAATAATAATAGTTTGAGATTTATTTATTTTATTGCTCTTAACTCAAAATGCTACTCTTATGTCAAAACAATGCTGCATAAACCCTGAATTATTAGTATTATGCTTTACTTGTACAATATAATTCCCAAATAATAATAATAATACTTTATCTGTACACTATAACTCCATAATAATAGTAATAATACTTTACCTGTATAATATAACTCCCAAATAAAAATAGTAATACTTTATCTGTACACTATAACACCCGTACCAGTACGAACAGGAACACTTTTCGCTGCCGGAGGAGTTTCTCGAAAAACCGCAAATCCAGGTGAGCTCTCTGCGCAAATTTCAGGGTTTTTGCAGCATCGTTTTGACATAAGAGTAGCGTTTTGAGTTAAGAACAATAAAATAAATAAATCTCAAACCAGTGCTCATAATAATAATAATTATTATGCTTTACTTGTACAATATAACTCCCAAATAATAATAATAATACTTTATCTGGACACTATAACTCCATAATAATAGTAATAATACTTTACCTGTATAATATAACTCCCAAATAATAATATTTTATCTGTACAATATAATAATAATAATAAATTTACTGGGGTTAGCTGCCAATCTATAATATGATATATAATATAAATATATGTTTCTCATCTGCCAATAATAAAAATATAATAAAATGAAAATATAATAAAAATAAAAACATAATAAAAATAAACATAATAAAATAAAAATAATATAACAATAATAATAACTAACTCTAATACTCCTTCATAATAATAATTATTATTATTGGCGGACATCTAAAACCTGTGTTCCTTCTTATTTCCTCCACCAGATGTTCAGACCGGTGGCTGAAACTCCCTGCCACTTTGTCTCGACTTTGGAAGGGTTGGTGGAGCTGAACGACAAGCTTCGGGCCTGCAAGGAGTTCGCCTTGGACTTGGAGGTGGGTATGGGCCGGCCCTGGGGTGGGTTTCCTTTCCACCCAGAGAAGGAAAGAAAGAAAATCCTTTGGCACACAACCAGTGTGTCAGGTTTTGTTTTGACATAAGAGTAGCATTTTGAGTTAAGAGCGAGTGCCAGAGGGAGCGTTAGCGCGAGAGTCCGGGGCTTTAGGGCTCCGAGGGAGCAGCCTCTTGGCCTCGTGCTCTTCTCCACTTTGGGAGATGGCAGTCCGCTTTGACATAAGAGTAGCATTTTGAGTTAAGATAGGGTTGCCACTTTTTGAGATAAGAGGAAAGGGCATTTACCTATAAATATGGGATTTTTCACAAAAATTGATTTTCAATTTGATTTCAAGTTTTTAATGAAGTGTCCCTTATTTTTGTGAAAAATCCCATATTTATAGGTAAATGTCCCTTACTCTTATCTCAAAAATGGCAACCCTAAGTTAAGAGCAAGTGCCAGAGGGAGCGCTAGCGAGTGAGTCCAGGGCTTTAGGGCTTCGGGGGAGCAGCCTCTGGCCTCGCGCTTTTCTCCAGTTTGGGAGATTGTGGTCCGCTTTGACATAAGAGTAGCATTTTGAGTTTAGAGCAAGTGCCAGAGGGAGCGGTAGCTTGAAAGTCCAGGGCTTCGAGGTAGCAGCCTCTGGGCCTCGTGCTCTTCTCCACTTTTGGAGATGGTGGTCTGCTTTGACATAAGAGTAGAATTTTGAGTTAAAAGCAAGTGCCAGAGGGAGCGCTAGCACGAGAGTCCAGGGCTTCAAGGGAGCAGCCTCTGGGCCTCGTGCTCTTCTCCACCTTGGGAGATTGCAGTCCGCTTTGACATAAGAGTAGAGTTTTGAGTTAGGAGCAAGTGCCAGGGGGAGCGCTAGCGCAGGAGTCCAGGGCTTTAGGGCTTCGAGGGAGCAGCCTCTGGGCCTCATGTTCTTCTCCACTTTGGGAGATTGCCGTCTGTTTTGACATAAGAGTACCGTTTTGAGTTAAGAGCAAGTGCCAGAGGAACTCTGTGTTTGATTTTGTGCGGTTCTCATTCATCTCAGAGAAGGGGGATCTGATTGAATGGGTTGCATTGAAGTATTTCCTTCTGTGTCCCCTTCTCCTTCTTCCCCCGGAAACAGCACCATTCCTACCGGAGTTTCCTGGGCCTGACGTGCCTCCTGCAGATCTCCACCCGGGCGGAGGATTTCATCCTCGACGCTCTGGAGCTGCGCGGAGACTTGTACATCTTGAACGAGGCCTTCACCGACCCTGCCATCGTCAAGGTGAAGGAACATCGGGGGGCTTTAAAGGCGGGGGTCCTGAAGGTCAACAGCGGTCAAGGAGATCCAAATGCTCAGTATTCAGGCCTTGCTTCTCTCCCGTATGTGGCAGGTCCTCCACGGGGCCGATTCCGACGTGGAATGGCTCCAACGGGACTTCGGCCTCTACTTGGTCAACGTCTTCGACACCCACCAAGCGGCCCGGCAGCTCAGCCTCGGGCGGCATTCGCTGGACCACCTGCTCAAGCTCTATTGCAATGTGGACGCCAACAAGCAGTACCAGCTGGCCGACTGGAGGATACGGTAACCATCAATAATAATAACAATAATAATATCATAGTTATTCATATTGCCCATCTTCCACGTCAAGGTTCCCAGGAAAGACCATATGGGCCCGCCAGTCCAACCTCCTACTATAATGATGATAATAACAATAATGTAATATTACAATTATAATAATATAATAAAAATAATAATTTAATGATAATGATAACAATAGAAACATGGAGTTGGAAGAGACCACATTGGCCAACCAGTCCGACCCTCTTCTGTAATGATAATAATATAGTAATAATATAGTATTATCCTATAATATAATATATATTGTAATATAATAATTTATACTATAATATATAACAATTGCAATATATAATAATAATATGTATTATAATATATTATAATAATTTATACTATAATATATAATAATTATTATAATATATTACATAATGTAATAATATATAATAATAATATTGAATATATAAAATATAATAATATAGTAATAATAATAGTAATAATAGAATCATAGAGTTGGAAGAGCCCATATGGGCCAACCAGTCTGACCCTCTGTTGTAATGATAATAATGTAATAATAGTATAGTATTATACTATAATATATATTATATTATAAGAATTTGTAATAATTTATAATAATTTATACTATAATATATAATAATTATTATAATATATTACATAATGTAATAATATATAATAATATTGAATATATAAAATATAATAATATAGTAATAATAATAGTAATAATAGAATCATAGAGTTGGAAGAGCCCATATGGGCCAACCAGTCCAATCCCTTGCTGTAATGATGATGATGATGATAATAATAATAATAATAATAATACAAATAATAATATGATATGATATATTATAGCATTTGTATCGTATAATATAACATATTATAACATTTGTTCTTAGAATCTAATATTGATTTTTTAGTAATTTAGAGGGAGTTTTTATTTATGTTTTTGTTTACTGTTTACGTTGTTTTATTGTGTGAACCGCCCCGAGCCTACAGGAAGGAGCAGTATAGAAACTGAAATAATAAATAAATAAATGATAGTAATAATTTGATAGTTTAATCATAGTAGGAGTAATAGGCAGAGAACTAGGAAGCATTTCCTTTTATTTTGTTTTGACATAAGAGTAGCGTTTTGAGTTAAGGGCAAGTGCCTGTTTTTATGTGCCTTCGGTTCCACTCCGGGCCTGGTCTAAGCTGTGTTTACGATGTTCTCAATCTCAGGCCGTTGCCAAAGGAAATGCTCGACTACGCCCGGGACGACACTCACTACTTGCTGTACATCTACGACCGGGTCCGAACGGAGCTCTGGGAGCGAGGCAACGAGATGCCGGCGCAGCTCCAGGTGGTTTGGCAGCGGAGCAGAGACATCTGCCTGAAGGTAAACGCAAAAGGGGAGAGAGAATGGCTCGTGGCCCCGGGAGGAGGTTCCAGGGATGGGAAGGGCCCCGCCGTTGCCTTTGGCGCCTTCCTATGCGTTGCCTTCTCTCTTGAAGAAATACCGGAAGCCCATCTTCACCGAGAACTCCTACCTGGAGCTGTACCGCAAGCAGAAGAAGCACCTCAACACCCAGCAAGTGACGGCCTTCAAGCTGCTCTTCGCCTGGAGGGACAAGATGGCGCGCCAAGAGGACGAGAGCACCGGGTGAGTCAGAGAGGCACCATCATCAGTAGTAGTAGTAGTAGTAGTAGTAGTAGTAGTATTACACTGCTCGTGGGTGTCAATGTCTTTTCCTAATGGGCTCTATCATAAAAGATACAGAGATAATACTTCCCATGGTCTGCCAATTATATTATTATTATTATTAGAGAAGCGAGTAATAAATAAAATATTATTATCAGAGAGAATACTTCCCATGGTCTGCCATTATTATTATTATTAGAGAAGCAAGTAATAAATAAAATATATTATTATTGTTATCAGAGAGAATGCTTCCCATGGTCTGGCAATTATATTATTATTATTATTATTATTATTAGAGAAGCAAGTAATAAATAAAATATATTATGATCGGAGAGAATACTTCCCATGGTCTGCCATTATTATTATTATTATTATTATTAGAGAAGCGATTAATAAATAAAATATATTATTATTGTTACCAGAGAGAATACCTCCCATGGTCTGCCAATTATATTATTATTATTATTAGAGAAGCAAGTAATAAATAAAATATATTATTATCAGAGAGAATATTTCCCATGGTCTGGCAATTATATTATTATTATTATTATTATTATTAGAGAAGCAAGTAATAAATAAAATATTATTGTTATCAGAGATAATACCTCACATTGTCTTCCATTTATATTATTATTATAGCAGATAGTAATAAATAAAATATATTATTATTATCAGAGAGAATACTTCCCATGGTCTGCCATTATTATTATTATTATTAGAGAAGCGATTAATAAATAAAATATATTATTATTGTTACCAGAGAGAATACCTCCCATGGTCTGCCAATTATATTATTACTATTATTATTAGAGAAGCAAGTAATAAATAAAATATATTATTATCAGAGAGAATACTTCCCATGGTCTGGCAATTATATTATTATTATTATTATTAGAGAAGCAAGTAATAAATAAAATATTATTGTTATCAGAGAGAATACCTCCCATGGTCTGCCAATTATATTATTATTATTAGAGAAGCGAGTAATAAATAAAATATATTATTATTATCAGAGAGAATACTTCCCATGGTCTGCCATTATTATTATTATTATTATTATTAGAGAAGTGATTAATAAATAAAATATATTATTATTGTTACCAGAGAGAATACCTCCCATGGTCTGCCAATTATATTATTATTAATATTTATTATTATAATAAATATTATTATTAAAATTAAATATTTAAAATATTATTTTAAAATAAAATAATAATAATAAAATAAAAAGCAATAAAAGCGGAAGCGAGTAATACATAATTTATTATTATTTATAAATATTATTAAAATTAAATATTAAAAATATTATTTTTAAATAAAATAATAAATAATAAAATAAAATAATAAATAATAAAATAAAAAAGCAATAAAAGGGAAGCGAGTAATAAATAAAATACATTATTATTATTATTATTATTATTATTAGAGAGAATACCTCCTAACGGGATACTATTCACCGCTTCCAACGAAAGGCGAGCACCAAGTGGCAGTTTCAAAGCTCGAATGCCATATCTGGTTTGGAGCATCACAATCCAAGAAGGATAGAAAAATATTATTATTACTAATATTATGACTAATGTTTAATTATTTTACTTTCTGGGCAGGTACGTGCTGCCAAACCACATGCTGCTGAAGATATCCGAGGAGCTTCCCAAGTAAGTCAGGCTCATCCTCATCGTGAATGGCGTTGCCTAGGACGGCAGTTTGAGGATACCGGGAGATGTTGTCGTATTTCCAATGTGACGCTATGGCCGTCTTAACCTTCTTTCCTAGGGAGCCGCAGGGGATCATTGCCTGTTGCCACCCGGTTCCGCCTCTGGTCCGGCAGCAGATCAACGAGATGCACCTCCTGATCCAGCAGGCCCGGGAGATGCCGCTCTTAAAGGTACAGAGGCCTCCGAAAGAGAAATTGTAATTTTAGGAGAAATCTTCCATCCTCTCAATGTTTTCTTTCTCCCATCCATTCCTAGTCCGAAGTCACCGTTGCTGCAAAAAGGAAAGGGCCTCTACGGCAAGCCGAGGTATGCTGCGGCCACAGCCACAGTATTATATATAGATAGATAGATTATGTATATATCTCTAGATTATGGGTTGATTCTAAGTCCCTCTCTTCTTTGCTTTTGGCAGAAGCCTGAGAACCACCTCTTTGGGCCCCACGACGTCTCCCACCTCCCTCCGGACGAGAAGAGGGACCGATCCGATCAAAGTAATTCGCTGTTCTTTTGGGGGATGGGAAATACTATTATTGTTATTATTATTATTATTGACCATCTTCCATGTCAAGGTTCCCAGGAAATAAAGAATCAAAATGGTACCAATAGTTAATAATAATACATTATTATATATCTATTATATAAATGGGTTCACGTCATGTGATGTATATCTCAAACAAAGAAACCATACAACGCAGAAACACAATACTTGCCAACAGAAATAGGCCTCAAGCAAGGTACGTTTGTAGCAAAGAAACTTCCCCCCCCAAAAACCTAAAAGGCCCCCAAAACAACGAATAAAAATAAAACTACATTTACCAGCATCCTCCGGGGCAGCCAAAGACTCACCCAGCCTCTACATTCTGAACAACATGATTGGCTGCCAATAAGGGCGGATTTGCATAACTGCTGCACTGGCCAGCCAACATGAAAATTCCGATCCATACTAAACTGCCAAAATAGAATAAGGAAGAGGCCTGAGCCCATCCCCAACACAAACACCCAAATCACTTGCAACCGAAAATTTACACCCCAAAACATCACAGACCACGCCCAAAATTGACAGTAAGGCTTCATTAACTTGATTTCCCTAACTAGGCCTCACTTACTGGGAAGCTGTTTACGCTCTGAATTGACAGTAAGGCTTCATTAACTTGATTTTCCCGACTAGGCCTCAGCTCATGGGACATTGTGTATGGCCTGAATTGACAGTGAGGCTTCATTAACTTGCTTTTCCTGACTAGGCCTCAGCTCATGGGACATTGTGTATGGCCTGAATTTACAGTAACCTACCTTGGCACACAGAACCCCGACCATGCATGATGGGACTTGAAGTACCACCATGGAAAATGGGATTTGTAGTACTTCAAAACCCATCATTCCCCACAGACCACTGCGGCCCAGAACCAAGACCAATAAAGACTTGGCACACCATGTGCCCCATGACCCACACTCCATCCAACTGCAGTTTAGAGGAGGGCACACCGTGGATGATTGGACTTTCTCGCATCTCCTAAAAAGGGCACAGCAACGCATGCCGGGTACAGCTAGTAATTATATATTATTATATATATTATTATATACTATTATTATGACCCACCTTTCAAGTCAATGTTCCCAGGAAAGAAAGAATCAAAATGGTGCCAATAAATAATAATAATAATAATATTGCCCATCTTCCATGACAATTTTCCCAGGAAAGAAAGAATCAAAATGTTGCCAATATAATAATAATAATAATATTTCCTGGGAATAATAAAGGTTCCCAAGAAAGTCTCAAAGTGATGCCAATAGGTAATAATAATTATAATAATAATAATAATATTTCCCGTCTTCCATGTCAATTTTCCCCCGAAAGAAAAAATCAAAATGGTGCCAATAAGTCATAATAGTATTATATTATTATTATTGCCCATCTTCCATGTCAATGATCCCAGGAAATAATCAAAATGGTGCCAATAGGTATTAGTAATAATAATAAAAAAATATTATTAATATATTATAATATAATAATGTCTATTGTATAATAATAATAATTATTTATTATTATTTCCCATCTTCCATGTGAAGGTTCCCAGGAGAGAAAGACTCAAAATGATGCCAATAAGTACTAGTAGTAGTAATAATAATAATAATGCCCATCTTCCATGTCAATTTTCCCAGGAAAGAAAGAATAAAAATGGTGCCAATAGGTAATAATAACAATTTTATATATATATATATATATATATATATATATTGCCCATCTTCCACATCAAGGTTCCCAGGAAAGAATAAAAATAGTACCAATAGGTAATAATAATAAATTATTGTTATTATATATTATATATAATGGTTTTTTATTTTATAAATAATATAATAATATATTATGATATAATATAATGTAAGCCGCCCCGAGCCACTGGGAGTGGCAGCAAATAATGCGAATAAATAAATAAATAATATAATTTTATAATAGTTATTATTATATATAATAATATATATTGTTATATGATAATGTATATTATATAATAATTGTAATAATTATAGTTTATTATTATAATAATTATTGACCATCTTTCATGCCAAGGTTCCCAGGAAAGAAAGACTCAAAATGGTGCCAATAGGTAATAATAACAATAATATATTATTATATATAATCATTATTATAATATATTATTATTATTGCCCATTTTCCATGTCAAGGTTCCCAGGAAAGAAAGACTCAAAATGGTGCCAATAGGTAATAATAACAATAATATTTTAATTATATATAATCATTATAATAATATATTATTATTATTGCCCATTTTCCATGTCAAGGTTCCCAGGAAAGAAAGACTCAAAATGGTGCCAATAGGTAATAATAACAATAATATTTTAATTATATATAATCATTATAATAATATATTATTATATATAATCATTATTATAATAATATGTTATTATTATTGCCCATTTTCCATGTCAAGGTTTCCAGGAAAGAAAGACTCAAAATGGTGCCAATAGGTAATAATAACAATAATATATTATTATATATAATCATTATTATAATATATTATTATTATTGCCCATTTTCCATGTCAAGGTTCCCAGGAAAGAAAGACTCAAAATGGTGCCAATAGGTAACAATAACAATTATATATTATTATATATAATCATTATTATAATATATTATTATTGCCCATTTTCCATGTCAAGGTTCCCAGGAAAGAAAGACTCAAAATGGTGCCAATAGGTAATAATAACAATAATATTTTAATTATATATAATCATTATAATAATATATTATTATTATTGCCCATTTTCCATGTCAAGGTTCCCAGGAAAGAAAGACTCAAAATGGTGCCAATAGGTAATAATAACAATAATATTTTAATTATATATAATCATTATAATAATATATTATTATTATTGCCCATTTTCCATGTCAAGGTTCCCAGGAAAGAAAGACTCAAAATGGTGCCAATAGGTAATAATAACAATAATATTTTAATTATATATAATCATTATAATAATATATTATTATTATTGCCCATTTTCCATGTCAAGGTTCCCAGGAAAGAAAGACTCAAAATGGTGCCAATAGGTAATAATAACAATAATATTTTAATTATATATAATCATTATAATAATATATTATTATATATAATCATTATTATAATAATATGTTATTATTATTGCCCATTTTCCATGTCAAGGTTCCCAGGAAAGAAAGACTCAAAATGGTGCCAATAGGTAATAATAACAATAATATTTTAATTATATATAATCATTATAATAATATATTATTATATATATCATTATTATAATAATATGTGATTATTATTGCCATTGTCCATGTCAAGGTTCCCAGGAAAGAAAGACTCAAAATGGTGCCAATAGGTAATAATAACAATAATATTTTAATTATATATAATCATTATAATAATATATTATTATATAATAATTATTATTATAATAATATATTATTATTATTGCCCATTTTCCATGTCAAGGTTCCCAGGAAGGAAAGACTCAAAATGGTGCCAATAGGTAATACTAACAATAATAATATATAATTATATATATTATAATAATAATTTTTTATTATTATTGCCCATTTTCCATGTCATGGTTCCCAGGAAAGAAAGACTCAAAATGGTGCCAATAGGTAATAATAACAATAATAATATATTATTATATATAATCATTATTATAATAATATATTATTATTATATATAATCATTATTATAATAATATATTATTATTATATATAATCATTACAATAATAATAATTTATTATTATTATTGCCCATTTTACACGTCAAGGTTCCCAGGAATGAAATGTATTACTATTATTATTATTATTACATTTAGTTCTACCCCGCTTTATCTCCCCAAAGGGGAGTTGAAATGCTGGCGAGAGCTGTTGCGATGACATAATAATAATAATAATAATAATAATGGTTATTTGATAAATTGAATGGGGTATAACCATTGGTTTTTCCTTTCTGCAGCACCCGGACTTGCCCTGGCGCATTCGAGGCTCTTTTCGGAAACCGAGGAGGACCCTTCGCCGCAACCGCCCTGCCTCCTTTGGAAAGCCAGCATCAGCATTTTTAATGTACGTCTCCCGTAACGATCTCTCTCTGAGCATTAGCCGAGATCCAAGCGCGTACATAGTCCCTGAAAGGCATTTGTAGTATCTGACTGTCCCATTGCCATTGACATTCAGAAGTCACCAAGAGACTTATGTTTTCCTAGGAACCGGAAGGGGGCGACGAGAAGGGCGGAGGCTTAAGCATCGCGCAGCAGAAAGCCCGGCGCATCATGGAGTCCTTTGAGAACCCGTTCCGAATGGTAAGGAAGGCCCGCCTTTCTATCCGGGATCGATAAGTAAAGATGGCGCTGAGTTTTATCTTTCCTTCTTTCGCTTTCTCGCTCATATGCGCATGCAAGGCATTTAGGTTTCTCAGTTGTTAGACTGATATACCAAGTGTTATTTTTGCCAAGTTTGGTCCAGATCCTCCAGTGTTTGGGTGTATATAGTAAATATTATATTCATATATTATCATATAATCATGTATATTACATAATAATTGTAATAATAATAATTATTATTATTGCCCATCTTCCATGTGAAGGTTCCCAGGAAAGAAAGACTCAAAATGGTGCAATAATAATATATTATTATTATATATTATTATATATAATCATTATTATATATTTATATCTATACTAGCTCTTGGACCCGGCGGTGCCCGGGTTATTTGAGGAAGGCATTGTGTGCCAAGGTTGGTTCCTATTAGATGTTTCTGTGGCTTGCAGTGGTCTCGGGAACTTAGTGAAGGTACTGCAAGTCCCATTGGCCATGGCCCGTCCCCCTCCAAACAGCACCAGGATGTAGAGTGGGTCATGGGGGCTCTGTGTGTGTCACATTTGGTCTTGATCATTCTCTGGATGAGGGTTGCAGCGATCTCTGGAAGTGAGGGAAGGTACTGGAAGTCCCATCATCTGTGGCCCAACCTCCTTGAAACAGCACCAGGGTGTAGAGTGGATCAAGGGGGCTCTGTGTGCTAATTTTGGTCTGTATTGGTCATTGGGTGAGGGTCGCGTTGTGAAGTGGGCCATTGGGCCCCTGTGTGCCAAGTTTGGTCCTGATCCGTCACCGCTGTGGGCCGCAGTGTCTGACTGCCTGAGGCCCTTTCCTTCTCCCTCTGAGTCACCTTAGAATGTTGGAATGTGGATGGCCAATCGGAGTCCTTTATGCAAATACCATTTCAGTGGCAACCAATCCCCTCTGTCTGGGGCCGTGGAATGTTGGAATTCTGAGGCTGGCCAATCAGAGTCCTTCATGCAAATAATCCCATAGTGGCAACCTATCAAAACGCTGTCACATATTCCTTGGCACCTCCGCACCTCCCAGAAAATGAGCATTCCATTTCCAATGGAAAAAAACTGTCTTTTGGCTAAGTCAAGCATTCAGTTGCATTCTGTTTTGCTGGCCAATCAGAGTCCTTTATGCAAATTGTCTCTCAGTGGCAACCAGTGCCCTCTGCCTGGTGCCTTAGAGTGTTGGAGTCCTGAGGCTGGCCAATCAGAGTCCTTTATGCAAATAATCTGGTGCCTTAGAGTGTTGGAGTTCTGAGGCTGGCCAATCAGTGTCCTTTATGCAAATAATACCACAGTGGCAGCCAATCAAAATGCTGGCACATATTCCTCCCTCCGCACCTCCGCAAACACTGGCTTTTATTATATACATAGATAGATCGATCACACACACACTCCTAGCCCCTATACTTTCATTTTTTCCCCTTTGCCTTCCTTCAGTATTTGCCTCCGGAAGAGAACGCCGCTCACGTCTCGCAGGCGGCGAAATCGGACCCGTCATCGAAAATTTATGAAGTAAGCCTGGGGTGTCTGTGGTGGAGGAAGCGCTGGGTGGGTCTCCCGATACACTGGGTGGGTCTCCTGAG
Source organism: Anolis apletophallus (assembly GCA_030556195.1). Lineage (NCBI taxonomy): Eukaryota > Metazoa > Chordata > Lepidosauria > Squamata > Anolidae > Anolis > Anolis apletophallus. Next base: position 14,383,035 of record JARBWK010000017.1, on the reverse strand, counting down.
TGCTGGGTGGGTCTCCCGATACACTGGGTGGGTCCCCCGATGCGCTGGGTGGGTCTCCCGATACACTGGGTGGGTCTCCCGATACACTGGGTGGTCTCCCAATACACTGGGTGGGTCTTCCGAGCGCTGAGTGGGTCTCCCAATACACTGGGTGGGTCTCCCGATACACTGGGTGCGTCTCCCGATACACCTGGTGGGTCTCCCGATACACTGGGTGCGTCTCCCGATACACTGGGTGCGTCTCCCGATACACTGGGTGGGTCTCCCGAGCGCTGGGTGGTCTTTCGATACACTGGGTGGGTCTCCCAATACACTGGGTGGGTCTCCCAATACACTGGGTGGGTCTCCCGAGCACTGGGTGGGTCTCCCGATAAACTGGGTGGGTCTCTCAAGCGCTGGGTGGTCTCCCGATACACTGGGTGGGTCTTCCGAGCACTGGGTGGGTCTCCCAATACACTGGGTGGGTCTCCCGATACACTGGGTGGATTTTCAGAGCGCTGGGGTCTCCCGATACACTGGGTGGGTCTCCCGATACACTGGGTGGGTCTCCCGATACACTGGGTGCGTCTCCCGATACACCTGGTGGGTCTCCCGATACACTGGGTGCGTCTCCCGATACACTGGGTGGGTCTCCCAATACACTGGGTGGGTCTCCCGAGCACTGGGTGGGTCTCCCGATACACTGGGTGGGTCTCCCGAGCGCTGGGTGGGTCTCCCGATACACTGGGTGGGTCTCCCGATACACTGGGTGGTCTCCCAATACACTGGGTGGGTCTTCCGAGCGCTGAGTGGGTCTCCCAATACACTGGGTGGGTCTCCCGATACACTGGGTGCGTCTCCCGATACACGGGGTGGGTCTCCCGATACACTGGGGGGGTCTCCCGATACACTGGGTGGGTCTCCGAGCTGGGTGGTCTCCCGATACACTGGGTGGGTCTCCCGAGCACTGGGTGGGTCTCCCGAGCACTGGGTGGTCTCCCGATACACTGGGTGCGTCTCCCGATACACTGGGTGGGTCTCCCGAGCACTGGGTGGGTCTCCCGATACACTGGGTGGGTCTCCCAATACACTGGGTGGGTCTCCCGAGCACTGGGTGGGTCTCCCGATAAACTGGGTGGGTCTCTCAAGCGCTGGGTGGTCTCCCGATACACTGGGTGGGTCTTCCGAGCACTGAGTGGGTCTCCCAATACACTGGGTGGGTCTCCTGATACACTGGGTGGATTTTCAGAGCGCTGGGGTCTCCCGATACACTGGGTGGGTCTCCCGATACACTGGGTGCGTCTCCCGATACACTGGGTGCGTCTCCCGATACACCTGGTGGGTCTCCCGATACACTGGGTGCGTCTCCCGATACACTGGGTGGGTCTCTCGAGCGCTGGGTGGTCTCCCGATACACTGGGTGGGTCTCCCGAGCACTGGGTGGGTCTCCCGATACACTGGGTGGGTCTCTCGAGCGCTGGGTGGTCTCCCGATACACTGGGTGGGTCTCCCAATACACTGGGTGGGTCTCCGAGCACTGGGTGGGTCTCCCGATACACCGGGTGGGTCTCTCAAGCGCTGGGTGGTCTCCGATACACTGGGTGGGTCTTCCGAGCACTGAGTGGGTCTCCCAATACACTGGGTGGGTCTCCTGATACACTGGGTGGATTTTCAGAGCGCTGGGGTCTCCTGATACACTGGGTGGGTCTCCCGAGCACTGGGTGGGTCTCCCGATACACCGGGTGGGTCTCTCAAGCGCTGGGTGGTCTCCGATACACTGGGTGGGTCTTCCGAGCACTGGGTGGGTCTCCCGAGCACTGGGTGGGTCTCCTGATACACTGGGTGGATTTTCAGAGCGCTGGGTGGGTCTCCCGATACACTGGGTGGGTCTCCCGAGCGCTGGGTGGGTCTCCCGATACACTGGGTGGGTCTCCCGAGCACTGGGTGGGTCTCCCGATACACTGGGTGGGTCTCTCAAGCGCTGGGTGGTCTCCCGATACACTGGGTGGGTCTCCCAATACACTGGGTGGGTCTCCCGAGCACTGGGTGGGTCTCCCGATACACCGGGTGGGTCTCTCAAGCGCTGGGTGGTCTCCCGATACACTGGGTGGGTCTTCCGAGCACTGAGTGGGTCTCCCAATACACTGGGTGGGTCTCCTGATACACTGGGTGGATTTTCAGAGCGCTGGGGTCTCCTGATACACTGGGTGGGTCTCCCGAGTGCTGGGTGGGTCTCCTGATACACTGGGTGGATTTTCAGAGCTCTGGGTGGGTCTCCCGATACACTGGGTGGGTCTCCCGAGTGCTGGGTGGGTCTCCTGATACACTGGGTGGATTTTCAGAGCGCTGGGTGGGTCTCCCGATACACTGGGTGGGTCTCCCGAGTGCTGGGTGGGTCTCCCAAGCGCTGGGTGGGTCTCCCGATACACTGGGTGGGTCTCCCGAGCACTGCTTCGGCCAATCATGGGCCATTCCGGCTTTTGTTTCCTTACAGATCAGCAACCGGTGGAAGCTGCAAAGCCAGGCCCAGCTTCAGGCGGCAGCAAAGAGGGGGTCTGCCAAGAGGAAGCTTCAGCAGACAGGTAAACAAACAGCCTGGGACTCAAAATGGCCGCCTTATATCCTCGAGGACAACTCTTTACCATGTCGAATATCCCTTTTAGCCCCGCCCACCAAAAAGGAAAGCCAGGCCAAAGCGGCGGACGTCTCTGTGCGGGAGATGGTCGCGGTGAGTGCTTCCTATGCCTGGGATGATGGGAGTTGTAGTCCATCTTCGGAGAGCTTCTGTATAACCGTTTCAAAGCTCTGAGCTTGGGCAGTGATGGCACGATCGTCGGCATAGATGACGACGGCCAATCTCTATTTTTTTTCATAGTTGGAGCAAAAGAAAGAGGTGACGGGAAGCGACGCTGGGGAAAAGGAGAGGCCCGGAGGAGACCCCAAAAAGCCCAAAGGGGGGTCCCCACAGGCGACGGGAAGCGGCGGGGAGAAAGAGACCACCAAGCCCTTCACGCCCTTCGACTACAGCAAGTCCGACCTCCGGATGTTCGCGGGTAAGGAACCCATCGGAATACGGCACAAGCGCTGCGTGTATTCGATGTGCGTTGTCTGGGCGCGATCACTCACGTTTTCCGCTTTCCTTCCAGGGAAAGGCAAGGCCAAGCCGCCCTCGTCGCAGTTCGACCCCGCCAAGCAGGCCCACGCCGGGAAGGTCAGCCTCCGCGCCTCCGGGAGAGCCGTCGCCGGCACCTATTTTCGGGAATTTCGCATTTCCGTCTCGCTTATAACATGCGAAATTTATTTATTTACTAGCCGTCCCCTGCCACGCGTCGCTGTGGTCCAGTCTGCGTACATGTGTTTATGTGTGTGTATATATTTGTGTATATATGTGTGTTTGCGAGTGTGTGTAGGTTTTCTTATTTTCATTATTTTATTATTATTATTTTACTGACATAGTAATAATAATGATGAAAACCACCTGGTGTGTATAATAATAATAATAATATCCATGACACATGTATTAAAATTTATATAGATAGATATGTGTGTGTATTATATACACACCAGGTTTTCTTATTATTTTTATTTTACTGACACAAAATAATAATAATAATAATAATAAGCCTGATGTGTCTAAAAATAATGATTCTTTATCATATCCCTGACACATATATTAAAATTATATATATACTAGCTTGGGGACCCGGCGGTGCCCGGGTTATTTGAGGAAGGCATTGTGTGCCATAGTTCGTCATTGGTGTGGGCCACAGTGCTCTAAGGAAGTGCATTAAAGTACTGCAAGTCCCATCATCCATGGTCCATCCTTCCTCAAACTGCACCAGGATGTAGGGTGCATCTTGGGGGGTCTGTGTGCCAAGTTTGGTCTTGTTCTGTCATTGTCAGGGGGCCTAGTCAGGAAAATCAAGTTGAGGAAGCCTAACAATATCCCATGAGCTGAGGCCTAGTCAGGAAAATCAAGTTGAGGAAGCCTTGCTGTCAATTTTGGGCCTGGTCTGTGATTTATAGGGGCTGCAGTGTTGTTTGGGAAGTGAATGAGGTGAAGGTACTGCAAATCCCATCATTTGTGGCCCATCCTGCCCTAAACCACACCAGGTTGTGAAGTGGGCCATTGGCCCCTTGTTTGCCATGTGTGGTCCTGATCCGTCATTGCTGTGGGCCGCAGTGGCTGGCTGCCTGAGGCCTTTTGCTTTCCCTCTGAGTCGCCTTAGAAGTGTATTGGGTGAAGGGACTGAACATTCCATTTCCAACAGAAAAAACTGTCAACTGGCTAACTTCAACTCCAGCCTCAGGCCCTTCCCTCTCCTCTCTGTGCTGTGTTGGAATGTTGGGAGGCTGGCCAGCCACAGCCATTTATGCAAATAATCCCACAGTGTCAGCCAATCGAAACGCTGCCACATATTCCTCCCACCGCACCGCCGCAAACACTGACTTTTATTATATAGATAGATAGATAGATAGATAGATAGATAGATATGTGTGTGTATTATATACACACCAGGTTTTCTTATTATTTTTATTTTACTGACACAAAATAATAATAATAATAATAATAAACTTAGTGTGTATAATAATGATTCTTTATCATATCCATGACACATATATTAAAATTATATGTGTGTGTTTGTATTATATACAACAGGTTTTCTTATTTTTATTTTACTGTCACAAATAATAATAATAATAAAACCTGGTGTGTATAATAATAATAATTTATCATATCCATGATACATATATTAAAATTATATATGTTTATGTGTGTGTGTGTTTGCGCATGTGTATATGTGTATATATATTTGCGTATTGTTGTGTTTATATGTGTACATGCATATTGTGTATATGTGTGTGTTTGCCTATATGCATATTTGTGTGTATATATGTGTGTGTGTGTGTGTGTGTGCATGCATGTGTATATGTATATGTGTATATTTATGTGTGCATGTGTATTTGTATATATGTATGCGTATTTTGTGCATATATATACTGTACGTGTGTGTATGAATGTGTCCATGTGTATATGTGTGTATTTGTGTGTTGTGCTTATTTGTGTACATGCATATTGTGTATATGTGTGTGTTTGCCTATATGCATATTTGTGTGTATATATATATACAGTATGTGTGTGTGTGTGTGTGCATGCATGTGTATATGTATATGTGTATATTTATGTGTGCATGTGTATATGTATATATGTATGTGTATTTTTGTGCATATATATACATGTGTGTATGAATGTGTGCATGTGTATATGTATATGAGTGTATGTACAGTATATATGGCGTATTTTTTGGGATTTTAAGCCTGCTCCGTTGGGGTTGTGTGTGTGTGTATGTGTATGTGTGTTTAGGTGTGATGGACACTCGTTGGCCTGACCGGTGTCTTGTGTCCAAATTTGGTGTCAATTCATCCAGTGGTTTTTGGGTGATGTTCATCCCACAAACGAACATTACATTTTTATTTATATAGATGTATTTATTTATATGCCTAACACCAAATTAAATTATTTCCTGGGCAGAAGGGAGCCGGCAAAGCCCAGCAGCCGCCCGGGATGAGGAGCATGTCCTTCACTGCCGGGAAGTCCAACAGGTTGGTCGGTCGATGGGTCGGAAAGGGAGGCGTTTGGAAGAGTTTCTAGTAGTCCATAGGATAGATGCAATCTATAAATGCGTAGCGCTACGTGTGTCATTCTTACGAAAGTCAGAGCTTCCTTTATCTTGCTCCAAGGAGATTGTGCCAGTTTCCTTCCTCTGAAACAGAGGCTGGGACGTCTTGTTGGCCTCCCATCCGGGTCCGAACCAGGGCTGGCTCTGCTTAGCAGCCAGGAAAATATTTTTATTATTGTATTCTTTGTATTTTAATAATAATAATCCTTTATTGTATCCATGACACATATATTAAAATTTATGTGTGGGAGTATTATATATAAATGACATCAGGCATATCCTTAGTCCTGGATCACTGCTCAGTATGTTGTCATATAGCCACTGATAAATCCATCTACAGTCCCTCTAAACGAAGAGCTTTTGATGTAAAATCTTTCGCTACGTGCGCCACCACAACATCTGTGTATGCCATAATGTGTCAATGTTCCTATATTTACGTGGGCAAACCAAAAAGAGAGCTGAGAAAGAGATTTATAGAACACCGTTCTTTGTATTATATACACACCAGGGTTTCTTATTATTTTTATTTTACTGACATAAATAATAATAATAATAATAATAATAATAATAAAAAGACCTGGTGTGTATATTAATAATAATTCTTTATCATATCCATGACACATATATTAAAATTATTTGTGTGTGTATTATATATTCACCAGGTTTTCTTATTTTTATTTTATTGACACTAATAATAATAATAGTAATAATAAAACCTGGTGTGTATAATAATAATAAACCTTTATTGTATCCATGACACTTATATTACAATAATATGTGTGTGTGTGTGTGTATTATATACACACCAGGGTTTCTTATTTTTATTTTACTGACACTAATATTAATATTAATAATAAAACCTGGTGTGTATAATAATAATAATCCTTTATTGTATCCATGACACTTATATTACAATAATATATATGTGTGTTTGTATTATATACACACCAGGGTTTCTTATTATTTTTATTTTACTGACACTAATAATATTAATATTAATAATAATAAAACCTGGTGTGTATAATAATAATAATTCTTTATTGTATCCATGACACTTATATTACAATAATATATATGTGTGTGTGTATTATATACACACCAGGTTTTATTATTATTCTGACAATAATAATAAAATATATATACACACACGGACACACAATAAATTATATATATAAATATAATTTTAATATATGTGTCATGGATGCTATTATTATTATTATTATTGGGTAGTTAGCCATCTTCTAGGGAGAAAGTAGGGAGAGAAAGGAAGTATCAATAAATAAATTGGCTTTCGGTGAGACTAAAACCTGGTAGAAATGCCAATATATGGACTTTGGAAGCTGGAATCAACTCAACTCAAACCAATAATAATAATAATAATCCTTTAATTCTTTTCTGCAGGGGTTTCCGGCACAACTGGCCCAGAAGATAATGCAGCTGAGAGGGATCGACTTGGAAGAATCAAGAATCAAAGGGGACGCCATATTTGTGTACAGATACCAGTTTGGTTTTGCTGTTGTTCTTTTTTTATATGAAAAAATACAAATTAAATTTCTTCTCTTCCCCTTTTTAATGGCCTCGAGTGTTAAACCGTCTATGTGGTCTATCGACTTCCTTTCTTCTTTCCTACTAGTCCTTCCTATTTATGATTTTCACTGTATCTAAAGGAAAAATTATATTTATATATACACACACACACACACACATTATATTACACTAGCTGTACCCGGCACGCGTTGCTGTGCCCTTTTTAGGAGATGCGAGGAAGTCCACTCATCCACGGTGTGCCCTCCTCTAAACTGCAGTTGGATGGAGTGAGGGTCACGGGGGCATGGTGTGCCAAGTTGGGTCTTTATGGGTCTTGGTTCTGGGCCACAGTGGTCTGTGGGGAATGATGGGTTTTGAAGTACTACAAATCCCGTTTTCCATGGTGGTACTTCAAGTCCCATCATGCATGTCCCATCATGCATGGCCATACACAATGTCCCATGTGTGCCAAGTTAATGAATCCTTACTGTCAATTCAGACCATACACAATGTCCAATGAGCTGAGGCCATACACAATGTCCCATTCTGAGCTGAACAGCTTCCTAGTAAGTGAACAGCAAATCAAGTTAATGAAGTCTTACTGTCAATTCAGGCCATACACAATGTCCCATGAGCTGAGGCCTAGTCGGGAGAATCAAGTTAATGAAGCCTTACTGTCAATTCAGAGCGTAAACAGCTTCCCAGTAAGTGAGGCCTAGTTAGGGAAATCAAGTTAATGAAGCCTTACTGTCAATTTTGTCGTGAGCTGAGGCCTTTGGGAGAATCAAGTTAATGAAGCCTTACTATCAATTCAGAGCGTAAACAGCTTCCCAGTAAGTGAGGGCTAGTTAGGGAAATCAGTTGGAAGTGATTTGGGTGTTTGTTTTTTGGGTGTAAATTTTCGGTTGGAAGTGATTTGGGTGTTTGTGTTTTGGCAGTTTATTATGGATCGGAATTTTCATGTTGGCTGGCCAGTGCAGCAGTTACGCAAATCCGCCCTTATTGGCAGCCAATCATGTTGTTCAGAATGTAGAGGCTGGGTGAGTCTTTGGCTGCCCCGGAGGATGCTGGTAAATGTATTTTTATTTTTATTCGTTTTGGGGGCCTTTTAGGTTTTGGGGGGGGGAGTTTCTTTGCTACAAACGTACCTTGCTTGAGGCCTATTTCTGTTGGCAAGTATTGTGTTTCTGCGTTGTATGGTTTCTTTGTTTGAGGTATACATCACATGACGTGAACCCATTTATATAATAGATTACACAGTCCTCAATGCTTGGAAAATATGCAAATTATACCACAGTGGCAACAAATCAGAACGTTAGAATGTTGAGGCTGGCCAATCAGAAACCATAAGCAAAGTTTTCCACAGTGGCAACCAATCAGAAAGCTGCCACATATTCACATACATATATACACTGACTTTATAGATAGATAGATAGATAGATAGATAGATAGATAGATAGATAATACATTAATATATGAGCCTTAAAGGTCTTAATCACTGATAATAGCAAAATGTACAGAAAGCAACATATTATATTAACCCGCATTATGGCCAAAGAATTGTATATAATATATAAAATATTATATTTTTTTCCTAACCCACATTATGGCCAAATATTTATATACTAGCTTGGGGACCCGGCGGTGCCCGGGTTATTTGAGGAAGGCCTTGTGTGCCAAGGTTGGGTCCTATTAGATGTTTACGTGGCTTGCAGTGGTCTCAGGAACTTAGTGAAGGTACTGCAAGTCCCATTGGCCATGGTCCAGCCCCCTCCAATCATCACCAGGATGTAGAGTGGGTCATGGGGGCTGTGTGTGTCACATTTGGTCTTGATCATTCTTTGGATGAGGGTTGCAGCGGTCTCGGAAGGTGAGTGAAGGTATTTCAAGTCCCATCATCTGCGGTCCATCCTCTTGAAACAGCACCAGGGTATAAAGTGGGTCAAGGGGGCTCTGTGTTGTGTAGAGTGGGTGAGGGGCACATTGTGAAGTGGGCCATTGGGCCCCTGTGTGGCAAGTTTGGTCCTGATCCATCACTGCTGTGGGCCGCAGTCTCTGACTGCCGGAGGCCTTTCCTTTTCCCTCCGAGTCACCTTAGAATGTTGGAATGTGGATGGCCAATTGGAGTCCTTTATGCAAATACTATTTCAGTGGCAACCAATCCCCTCTGTCTGGGGCCGTGAAATGTTGGAGTTCTGAGCCTGGCCAATCAGAGTCCTTTATGCAAATATTCACATAGTGGCAACCTCTTGAACCGCTGTCACATATTCTTTGGCACCTCCGCACCTCCGAGAAAATGAACATTCCATTTCTAACGGAAAAAACTGTCATTTGGCTAACTCAAGCATTCAGTTGCATTCCGTTTTACTGGCCAATCAGAGTCCTTTATGCAAATAGTTCCTCAGTTGCAACCAATGCCCTCTGCCTGGTGCCTTAGAGTGTTGGAGTTCTGAGGCTGGCCAATCAGAGTCCTTTATGCAAATAATCTGGTGCCTAGAGTGTTGGAGTTCTGAGGCTGGCCAATCAGAGTCCTTTATGCAAATAATCCCACAGTGGCAACCAATTGAAACGCTGCCACATATTCCTCCCTCCGCACCCCTGCAAACACTGACTTTTATTATATACATAGATAGATAGAAGATAGATAGATAGATAGATAGATGAGCCTTAAAGGGCTTAATCATTGATAATAGTAAAATATGTACAGAAAGCAACATATATTAACCCACGTTATGGCCAAAGAATTGTATATAATATATAATATATAAAATACTTATTACTATATTATATTTTCTAACCTGCATTACGACCCAAAAATATATATTATAAAATCATATATTATTTATAATATATAAAATACTTATATAATAATATATATGGCCAAAGAATTATATATTATATGTAAAATTCCTATTATATTATATAAGAACATATATGGCCAAATATATATAATATATACAATACTTATATTATCTCTCGGCATTACTTCGCGAACGAAGATTCTTAGGAAGGACTCATCCCAGGCTTTTTACAAGCGCGTTGATGACTAAGAAGGCCCATCTGAGATAGGCAAGTCCGGTTGCAGAAAGCACAGCAGAAAGTCTCCTTGGGTGATGTTGTTTCCAAGTTGCGGTTCTTTCTGCGTTGTCGAGAGCCGTTCAGCGTGTCTTCTCGAAAGAGGCCGCAGCATTGTGGATAGTGCGTCTCCACGCCTCCCGATGTGAGGCCAGGGTGGACCATTGTTGGTGATCAATCCGGCCGAGCCTGAGATGTTGTTTCAGGGAGTCCTTGTATCTCTTTTTGGGGACACCTCTCTTGTGCTGACCCGTGGCGAGTTCACCGTAGAGTAGTATCTTTGGGAGGCGGTGGTCCTCCATCCTAGAGACGTGCCCTGCCCAGCGCAGCTGTGTTCTCAATAGCATGGTCTCAATGCTGGTGACCCCTGCTTGCTCAAGGACAGCAGCATTAGTCACATAGTTAAAAATGAAACTGATTGTAAAGAGCTCCAGAAAGATCTCTTGAAATTGAGTGAATGGGCAACAAAGTGGCAAATGCATTTTAACCTAAACAAGTGTAAAGTCATGCACATCGGGGCAAAGAACCCCAACTACAGCTACAAATTGATGGGGTCAAAGCTTTCCGAGACAAACCAGGAAAGGGATCTTGGGGTTTTGGTGGACAGCTCAATGAAGATGTCAACCCAGTGCGCAGCAGCAGCGAAAAAAGCAAATTCTATGCTTGGCATGATCAGGAAGGGAATCGAAAATAGGTCGGCAAATGTTGTATTGCCTCTCTACAAATCTATGGTGAGGCCACATCTGGAGTACTGTGTACAATTCTGGTCTCCGCACCTTAAGAAGGATATAACGGAACTGGAAAAGGTACAGAAAAGGGCAACAAGAATGATCCAAGGGATGGAGCGGCTCCCTTATGAAACCAGGTTGCAACGCCTTGGTCTTTTCAGCCTTGAAAGACCCTGAAGCTCCAAGGTAGGAAAGTTAGGACTAATAAAGGGAAATATTTCTTCACCCAGAGGGTCATTGGGTTATGGAACTCACTTCCAGAGGAGGTTGTGACAGCGGTCAGCCTGGACAGCTTCAAGGCAGGATTAGACAGATTCATGGATACCAAGTGTATCGGTAGTTACTGAAATGGACATCCAAGTGCCACCTCTGTGTTGATGGAGGCAGGCAGGATTTTCCCCGGGTACTGGTTGTGGGGGGTCGGGAGCAGGTGAGGGTTTTGCCCTCCTTTCTGCTAGAGATCCCTGTGTACAACTGGTGGGCCACTGTGTGACACAGAATGCTGGACTAGATGGGCTGAGGCCCGATTCAGCATGGCTCTTCTTATGTTCTTATGTTCTTACATAGTCAGTCCAGTGTATATTTAGGATTGTGCGAAGACAGCGCTGAGGAAAGCGTTCGAGGAGTCGTAGGTGTTGGCGATAGGTGACCCATGTTTCAGACCCATAGAGGAGAATAGACAGTACGATAGCTCCGTACACCCTGGTTTTGGTGCTTTGCCTCAGGTGCTTGTTGCTCCAGACTCTTTTGTGAAGCCTTCCGAATGCACTCTATGCCTTTGCTCATCTGTGATCTGTCTCTTTGTCAATCTTGGCGCCTGAAGAGATGATGCTTCCCAGGGAGGTGAACTGCTGAACGGACTTAAGCACAGGTGTGCCTATGCTGACGTGGGGATGATGGTGTTCTTCCTGTGGTGCGGGCTGGTAGAGGACTTCCCTTTTCTTCAGGCTGACCGGACTTAAGCACAGGTGTGCCTATGCTGACGTGGGGATGATGGTGTTCTTCCTGGTGTGCGGGCTGGTAGAGGACTTCCCTTTTCTTCAGGCTGACCGGACTTAAGCACAGGTGTGCCTATGATGACGTGGGGATGATGGTGTTCTTCCTGTGGTGCGGGCTGGTAGAGGACTTCCCTTTTCTTCAGGCTGACCGGACTTAAGCACAGGTGTGCCTATGATGACGTGGGGATGATGGTGTTCTTCCTGTGGTGAGGGCTGGTAGAGGACTTCCCTTTTCTTCAGGCTGACCGGACTTAAGCACAGGTGTGCCTATGATGACGTGGGGATGATGGTGTTCTTCCTGTGGTGCGGGCTGGTAGAGGACTTCCCTTTTCTTCAGGCTGACTTCCAGCCCAAACAGCTCTGCAGCCGTTGCAAAGCAGGATCTGAGGCGCTGCAGGGCTGCGTCTGAATGGGCGACAAGGGCGGCATCGTCAGCAAAAAGCATATATATCTGCATATATAATATATATTATATATAATATAAGTATTTATATAATATATAATATATTGTATATAAGTATTTTATATATTTTATATATCATATATTATATATAATTCTATAGATAAATAAATAACTGAATAAACTGAATTAATATATTTTTTCTAAACCGCATTATGGCCGAAGAATAGAGTAGACCTATTGGGTTCAATGCGTTTACTCCGGTGTAAACGCCCGCTGCCAAAAGGTCACGATCCATGCCTTTCCCCCCTCTGCACAGAGCCACGTGGAACGCTCCGCTCGCGTTCCTTCCGGTTTCAAAACCCTCGGCCAATCAGAGAGCCGCGTTCCCTCGGCGGCCACGCCCACCCCCAAACGTGTCCGGCAAAGGAACAGAGAGGAGGCGCAGCCTAACCTGCTGAATGCCAACCCGAGCTATTTGCATTCCCGGACCCGGCTCGGCCAATGAGAGGCGAGGGTCCCGCTGGGGCGCGGATCGGGATTGGTGGGACTGGTGGATAAGAGGGCGCCGCCCCTGGCTGAAGCCGCCGAGGAGCGGGTTGGGTTGAGAGGCGCCCATTGGAAGACATGGAGCCCGGCCTGGAAGGAGGAGAAGAAGCAGCAGAAGCCCTGAAGGAAGGCTGGTTCCGGGAGACGTGCAGCCTGTGGCCCGGGCAGGCCCTCTCCCTCCAGGTGGAGCAGGTCCTGCATCGCCAGAGGTCCCCCTTCCAGGAGATCCTGGTCTTCAGGAGGTGAGCCCAGCCCAGGGCAGCCCGCCCAGCCCAGCCCCTTCTGCCCAGGGCCAGGAGCAGGGCAGGCCCGGCAAAGCAGCCCCGGCAGATGGCCAGCCAGGTGGGCGGCCACTCTAAGAGGCAGCCTTGGACCTCTGGGAGGCCTCCATTGATCTCTGAGAGGCCCTCATTGATTGATTGACCTCATTGATAGGCCCTCATTCATTGATTGATTGGTTGACCTCATTGATTGATTGACCTCATTGATAGGCCCTCATTGATCTCTGATAGGCCCTCATTGATTAATTGAGTGATTGACCTCATTGATAGGCCCTCATTGATCTCTAATAGACCCTCATTGATTGATTGACCTCATTGATAGGCCTTCATTGATCTCTGATAGGCCCTCATTGATTGATTGGTTGACCTCATTGATTGATTGATTGATTGATTGGTTGACCTCATTGATAGGCCCTCATTGATTTATTGAGTTATTGACCTCATTAATAGGCCCTCCTTGATCTCTAATAGGCCCTCATTGATTGATTGACCTCATTGATAGGATCTCTGATAGGCCCTCATTGATTGATTGATTGACCTCATTGATAGGCCCTCATTGTCCTCATTGATAGGCCTTCATTGATCTCTGATAGGCCCTCATTGATTGATTGATTGATTGATTGACCTCATTGATAGGCCTCATTGATAGGCCCTCATTGATTGATAGGCCTTCATTGATCTCTGATAGGCCCTAATTGATTGATTGACCTCATTGATAGGCCCCCATTGATCTCTGATAGGCCCTCATTGATTGATTGATTGACCTCATTGATAGGCCCTCATTGTCCTCATTGATAGGCCTTCATTGATCTCTGATAGGCCCTCATTGATTGATTGATTCACCTCATTGATAGGCCCCCATTGATCTCTGATAGGCCCTCATTGATTAATTGAGTGATTGACCTCATTGATAGGCCCTCATTGATCTCTTGATAGGCCCTTCATTGACCTCATTGATAGGCCCTCATCTGATTGATTGATTGATTGATTGATTGGATAGGCCCTCATTGATCTCTAGGCCCTCATTGATTGATTGATTGACCTCATTGATAGGCCTTCATTGATCTCTGATAGGCCCTCATTGATTGATTGATTGATTGATTGACCTCATTGATAGGCCTACATTGATCTCTGATAGGCTCTCATTGATTGATTGACCTCATTGATAGGCCCCCATTGATCTCTGATAGGCCCTCATTGATTGATTGATTGATTGACCTCATTGATAGGCCCTCATTGATTGGCCCTCATTGTCCTCATTGATAGGCCTTCATTGATCTCTGATAGGCCCTCATTGATTGATTGATTCCTCATTGATAGGCCCCCATTGATCTCTGATAGGCCCTCGATTGATTGATTGACCTCATTGATAGGCCCTCATTGATTGATTGTCCTCATTGATAGTCCTTCATTGATCTCTGATAGGCCCTCATTGATTGATTGAGTTATTGACCTCATTGATAGGCCCTCATTGATCTCTAATAGGCCCTCATTGATTGATTGATTGACCTCATTGATAGGCCCTCATTGATCTCTGATAGGCCCTCATTGATTGATTGATTGACCTCATTGATAGGCCCCCATTGATCTCTGAGGCCCTCATTGATTAATTGAATTGAGACCCTCATTGATTGATCATGAGTGATTGACCTCATTGATAGGCCTTCATTGATCTCTGATAGGCCCTCATTGATTAATTGAGTGATTGACCTCATTGATAGGCCCTCATTGATCTCTAATAGACCCTCATTGATTGATTGACCTCATTGATAGGCCTTCATTGATCTCTGATAGGCCCTCATTGATTAATTGAGTGATTGACCTCATTGATAGGCCCTCATTGATCTCTAATAGACCCTCATTGATTGATTGACCTCATTGATAGGCCCTCATTGATTGATTGACCTCATTGATAGGCCCTCATTGATCTCTAATAGACCCTCATTGATTGATTGACCTCATTGATAGGCCTTCATTGATCTCTGATAGGCCCTCATTGATTGATTGGTTGACCTCATTGATTGATTGATTGATTGACCTCATTGATAGGCCCTCATTGATTGATTGAGTTATTGACCTCATTAATAGGCCCTCCTTGATCTCTAATAGGCCCTCATTGATTGATTGACCTCATTGATAGGCCCTCATTGATTGATTGACCTCATTGATATGCCCTCATTGATCTCTGATAGGCCCTCATTGATTGATTGATTGATTGATTGATTGACCTCATTGATAGGCCCTCATTGTCCTCATTGATAGGCCTTCATTGATCTCTGATAGGCCCTCATTGATTGATTGACCTCATTGATAGGCCCCCATTGATCTCTGATAGGCCCTCATTGATTGATTGATTGACCTCATTGATAGGCCCTCATTGTCCTCATTGATAGGCCTTCATTGATCTCTGATAGGCCCTCATTGATTGATTGACCTCATTGATAGGCCCCCATTGATCTCTGATAGGCCCTCATTGATTGATTGATTGACCTCATTGATAGGCCCTCATTGTCTCTGATAGGCCCTCATTGATAGGCCTTCATTGATCCCTCTCCCTCATTGATTGATTGATTGATTGATTGACCTCATTGATTGATTGATAGGCCCTCATTGATCTCATTGATAGGCCCTTCATTGATTCTGATTGACCCTTGATTGATTGATTGATTGATTGATTGATTGACCTCATTGATAGGCCTACATTGATCTCTGATAGGCTCTCATTGATTGATTGACCTCATTGATAGGCCCCCATTGATCTCTGATAGGCCCTCATTGATTGATTGATTGATTGATTAACCTCATTGATAGGCCCTCATTGATCCCTCATTGATCTTGATAGGCCCTCATTGATCTCTGATAGGCCCTCATTGATAGATTGACCTCATTGATTGGCCCTCATTGATTGATTGATTGATTGATTGATTGATTGACCTCATTAGTAGGCCCTCATTGATAGGCCCTCATTGATTGATTGATTGATTGATTGACCTCATTGATAGGCCCTCATTGATCTCTGATAGGCCCTCATTGATTGATTGATTGATTGATTGATTGACCTCATTGATAGGCCCTCATTGATTGATTGAGTTATTGACCTCATTGATAGGCCCTCATTGATCTCTAATAGGCCCTCATTGATTGATTGACCTCATTGATAGGCCCTCATTGATTGATTGACCTCATTGATAGGCCCTCATTGATCTCTCATTGGCCTCTCATTGATTGGTTGACCTCTGATAGGCCCTCATTTGATTGATAGGCCCCCATTGATCTGATTTGATTGATTGATTGACCTCATTGATAGGCCCTCATTGATCCTCATTGATAGGCCCTCATTGATCTCTGATAGATTAACTCATTGATTGATTGACCTCATTGATAGGCCCCCATTGATCTCTGATAGGCCCTCATTGATTGATTGATTGATTGATTAACCTCATTGATAGGCCCTCATTGTCTTCATTGATAGGCCTTCATTGATCTCTGATAGGCCCTCATTGATTGATTGATTGATTGATTGATCTCATTGATAGGCCCTCCTTGATCTCTAATAGGCCCTCATTGATTGATTGACCTCATTGATAGGCCCTCATTGATCTCTAATAGGCCCTCATTGATCTCTAATAGATAGGCCCTCATTGGCTTCATTGATAGGCCTTCATTGATCTCTGATAGGCCCTCATTGATTGATTGACCTCATTGATAGGCCCCCATTGATCTCTGATAGGCCCTCATTGATTGATTGATTGATTGATCTCATTGATAGGCCCTCCTTGATCTCTAATAGGCCCTCATTGATTGATTGACCTCATTGATAGGCCCTCATTGATTGATTGAGTTATTGACCTCATTGATAGGCCCTCATTGATCTCTAATAGGCCCTCATTGATTGATTGACCTCATTGATAGGCCCTCATTGATTGATTGAGTTATTGACCTCATTGATAGGCCCTCATTGATCTCTAATAGGCCCTCATTGATTGGTTGACCTCATTGATAGGCCCTCATTGATCTCTGATAGGCCCTCATTGATTGATTGATTGATTGACTTCATTGATAGGCCCTCATTGATCCCTGATAGGTCCTCATTGATTGATTGACCTCATTGATAGGCCCTCATTGATCTCTGATAGGCCCTCATTGATTGATTGATTGACCTCATTGGTAGACCCTCATTGATCTCTGATAGGCCCTCATTGATTGATTGACCTCATTGATAGGCCCTCATTGATTGATTGACCTCATTGATAAGCCCTCATTGATCTCTGATAGGCCCTCATTAATTGATTAATTGACCTCATTGGTAGGCCCTCATTGATCTCTTATAGGCTCTCATTGATTGATTGATTGATTGATTGACCTCATTAGTAGGCCCTCATTGATTGATTGATTGGTTGGTTGGTTGACCTCATTGATAGGCCCTCATTGATCTCTGATAGGCCCTCAATGATTGATTGTTTGATTGACCTCATTGGTAGGCCCTCATTGATCTCTGATAGGCTCTCATTGATTGATTGACCTCATTGGTAGGCCCTCATTGATCTCTGATAGGCCCTCATTGATTGATTGATTGACCTCATTGATAGGTGCTCATTGATTGGTTGGTTGGTTGGTTGACCTCATTGATAGGCCCTGATTGATCTCTTATAGGCCCTCATTGATTGATTGATTGATTGATTGACCTCATTGGTAAGTGCTCATTGATCTCTGATAGGCCCTCATTGATTGATTGATCTCATTGATAGGTGCTCATTGATCTCTGATAGTCTGTCATTGGCCTCTGAAAGGCACCCATTGATCATGGGTCGGCGTTCCATGATATCGAACAGGCATTTATTGATCTCTAATAGGGTTGAATGGATGCAATGACTCAGCAAAAGCTACCGTTCAATATAAGCAAGTGTAGCTAGTCCCCTGCAGTTCAATATAAGCAAGTCACCGTGTGAGGGAGGCCTCAGTGGGTGGATGAAGAGATACATGGATAGAGAGACTGCTCCATCAATAGATAGATAGATGATAGATAGATAGATACATACATACATAGATACATGGTTAGATACACAAACACACAGATGGATGGATAGATATGTGGATAGATAGATCAATAGACAGATATATGGATGGATGGGTAGGTAGGTACATAGGTAGATATGAACATGGATGGATGGATGAAAGGAAGGATAGATGGATGGATAGATAGATATATGGATACATTGATACGTGGATAGATACATGGATAGATACATGGAAGGAAGGAAAGATGGTTGGATGGATGGATAGATAGATAAATAGACAGATATATGGATGGATAGGTAGGTAGGTAGATATAAACACAGATGGATGGAAGGAAAGATAGATGGATGGATAGGTAGGTAGATAGATATGAAGATGGATGGATAAATGGATGGATGGATGAAAGGAAGGCTAGATGGATGGATAGATATGGATGGATGGGTGGATGGGTAGGTAGGTTGATATGAACATGGATGAATGGAAGGGTGGAAGGAAGGAAAGATGGATGGATAAATGGATACATTGATAGGTAGGTAGATATAAACACGGATGGATAAATGGATGGCTGGAAGGATAGATAGACAGAGATATATGGATGGGTAGGTAGGTAGATATGAACATGGATGGATGAAAAGGATGGATGGATAGATAGAGAGATAGATAGATAGATAGATAGATAGATAGATAGATAGATGGGTAGGTAGGTAGATATGAACACGGATGGCTGGATGGATGGATGGATGGAAGGATAGATAGACAGATATATGGATGGGTAGGTAGGTAGATATGAACACAGATGGCTGGATGGATGGCTGGATGGATGGATGGATGGAAGGATAGATAGATAGACAGATAGATATATGGATGGGTAGGTAGGTAGATATGAACACGGATGGATGAAAAGGATGGATGGATGGATGGATGGATAGATAGATAGATATATGGATGGGTAGGTAGGTAGATATGAACACAGATGGCTGGATGGATGGCTGGATGGATGGATGGATGGATGGAAGGATAGATAGATAGACAGATAGATATATGGATGGGTAGGTAGGTAGATATGAACACAGATGGCTGGATGGATGGCTGGATGGATGGATGGATGGAAGGATAGATAGATAGATAGATAGATATATGGATGGGTAGGTAGGTAGATATGAACACAGATGGCTGGATGGATGGCTGGATGGATGGATGGATGGAAGGATAGATAGATAGACAGATAGATATATGGATGGGTAGGTAGGTAGATATGAACACGGATGGATGAAAAGGATGGATGGATGGATGGATAGATAGATAGATAGATATATGGATGGGTAGGTAGGTAGATATGAACACGGATGGCTGGATGGATGGCTGGATGGATGGATGGAAGGATAGATAGATAGATAGATATATGGATGGGTAGGTAGGTAGATATGAACATGGATGGATGGGATGGATGGATGGATGGATGGATAGATAGATATATGGATGGGTAGGTAGGTAGATATGAACATGGTGGATGGATGGATGGATGGATGGATGGATAGATAGATATATGGATGGGTGGGTAGGTAGGTAGATATGAACATGGATGGACCCTTGGGGTCTCTAGGATGCTAGGATTTGCATTATAGTCTATGAAGCCTTTGCCATTCTTATTATGCCTTTGTTGACGTGTCTTCTGTTGTCCCGGCAGCAAAACCTATGGAAATGTCTTGGTCCTCGACGGCGTCATTCAGTGCACGGAGCGAGACGAGTTCTCCTATCAGGAGATGATCGCCAACCTGCCGCTGTGCAGCCACCCAAACCCACGCAAAGTGAGTATCCTCCCAATAATAATCTATCTGTCTATTTATTTTAGCTATCTATACCAGGTATGGGCAAGCTTTGACACCAACAGATAACTAGGTACATGAGTCTAACAACCGAGAAACCTAATTGCCTTGCAATCAGATCTATACACAGACCTGATTGCCGAAATCTGATTCTATTGATATAATGATGTATTTTTACATTTTTTTTTGCTCAGGTTCTCATCATTGGCGGCGGAGATGGTGGCGTCTTAAGAGAAGTCGTCAAACACCGCTCCGTCGAGTCCGTAATACAATGCGAGATTGACGAGGTAAAGCTATACGATGTCATGGGTGTGCATCTCAAAACGATGCCTCGATCCATTGGTGGGTGGTGACGTCAGAGGCTGTTGGGTGGGAGAATAGAAAGGAATGTGGAAATGAATGCCGATTGGTGGAGCATTGGGGGAAAATTGCATAGTCGACAAGGGAATGCTATACGATGTCATGGGTGTGTATCTCAAAACGATGGCTCGATCCATTGATGGGTGGTGACGTCAGAGGCTGTTGGGTGGGGGGAATAGAATGGAATGTGGAAAGTGAATGCCGATTGGTGGAGCATCGGGGGAAATTTGCATAGTCGACAAGGGAACGCTATACGATGTCATGGGTGTGTATCTCAAAACGATGGCTCGATCCATTGATGAGTGGTGACATCAGAGGCTGTTGGGGTGGGGGGGATAGAATGGAATGTGGAAAGTGAATGCCGATTGGTGGAGCATCGGGGGAAATTTGCATAGTCGACAAGGGAACGCTATACGATGTCATGGGTGTGTATTTCGAAACGATGGCTCGATCCATTGATGGGTGATGACATCCGAGGCTGTTGGGTGGGGGGAATAGAATGGAATGTGGAAAGTGAATGCCGATTGGTGGAGCATCGGGGAAAATTTTCATAGTCGACAAGGGAACGCTATACGATATCATGGGTGTGTACCTCAAAATGATGGCTTGATCCATTGATGAGTGGTGACGTCAAAGGCTGTTGGGGTGGGGTACAATGGAATGTGGAAAGTGAATGCCGATTGGTGGAGCATCTGGGGAAATTTGCATAGTCGACAAGGGAACGCTATAAGATGTCATGGGTGTGTATCACAAAGCGATGTCTCAATCCATTGATGAATGGTGACGTCAGAGGCTGTTAGGGTAGTGATAGAATGGAATGTGGAAAGTGAATGTCAATTGGTGGAGCATCTGGGGAAATTTGTATAGTCGACAAGGGAACGCTATACGATGTCATGGGTGTGTATCTCAAAATGATGGCTCGATCCATTGATGAGTGGTGACATCAGAGATTTTTGGGTGGGGGGGATAGAATGGAATGTGGAAAGTGAATGCTGATTGGTAGAGCATCGGGGGAAATTTGCAGTCGACAAGGGAACGCTATACGATGTCATCGGTGTGTATCATGCCTCCCTTTCTTTGTTTCAGGATGTAATCCAGGCCTCAAAGAAGTTCCTCCCAGGGATGGCGGTGGGCTACGCCAGCCCCAAGCTTACGTTGCACGTCGGGGACGGGTTCGAGTTCATGAAGCAGAACCAAGAGGCCTTCGACGTGATCATCACGGACTCTTCGGACCCCATGGGTGAGCCATGGACCTCAGTTTCGGGCCCCTCGACGTCCTTTCCGGACTCGTGATTCTGGGATTCCTACTGCACGTTGCTTCCTTTCCAGGTCCCGCCGAAAGCCTGTTCAAGGAATCCTATTACCAGCTGATGAAGACCGCTCTGCGGGAAGACGGCATCCTCTGCTGCCAAGGTGAGCAGGGTTCAGGCCAAGCCTTTTTGTTTACGGGGTAGTTGTAGATCCAAAGGGTCAGTCCAAATCTCCTCCCAAGGTCCCACCTTCCAACCCTAACATCGCAATGACCATACGAGTTTCTACCTTCCAAGTCGATTATGTAGATCAGTGTTTTTCAACCTTTTTTGAGCCGCGGCACATTTTTTACTTTTACAAAATCCTGGGGCACACCATCAACCAAAATGACACTCTAACACAGAAATACATACAGTTAATATGTTTTTATATTTATATACACAGTGTGAAACCTGGGCCTGTTTCGATGAACACAACATAGATATCCTGGCAGGAATGGCAGAAAGACACAAACTTCCCACACAGAACTCCCATAACCAAGAGAAAATGCTATAAGAGTTTGGTGGGCATTGACCTTGGGTTTTGGAGTTGTAGTTCACCTATATCGAGAGAGCACTGAGGACTGAAACAGTGTTGGATCAGGACCAAACTTGGCATGAATACTCAATATGCCCAAATGTGAACACAGATGGAGTTTGGGGAAAATAGACCTTGACATTTGGGAGTTACAGTTTCCGGGAATTATAGTTAACACACAAAGAGCATCCTGAAGTCTTGCAACAATGGAATTGAACCAAACTTGGCCTATTGAACTGAGCAAAGCGAGGCAAAGCGAGCAGAGCGAGGCTGGGAAGAAGGGAGCCCGAGTGGAGAAGAGAAAGTGTTCGGCAGGAGGGGGAAGAAAGGGTATCGGAGGTGCCAATTTCCCACGGCACACCTGATGATCGCTCACGGCACACTAGCATGCCACGGCACACTGGTTGGGAAACACTGATCTAGATTATCTTCTGAGATCCCACCTTCCAAGTCTACCATCCAAATGACATCCTGAGATCCCACCTTCCAAGTCGATTATCTAGATGACCTCCTGATATCCCAACTCTATCATCTAGATCAGGGGTGCTCACACTTTTTCAGCATGGGAGCCACTGATTAAAAAACCAAGTCCCAAAGATCACCTCCCCAGAAATGTAAAACGTATAACTATTTTCTTATTTATTTATTTATATTTATTATTCATTTTTATGTACCGCTCCTTCCAGCAGGCTCGGGGCAGTTTACATAAAATGAAGTTATAAAACATCAACATTTCAATTTAATAACAACAATATAAAACAGAGCATAAAAATACATCCAACCACCCCATTTCTCCCACACTGCCATATTACCACACATATTATCAGCCAGAAAGTAAGAAGAGGCTGTTGAACTGCAAGGCCATTTAATACTCAGCAAGGTAAACAAAGGGCATGCAAAAATACATCCAACCACCCCATTTCTCCCACACTGCCATATTACCACACATATTATCAGCCAGAAAGTAAGAAGAGAGGCTTTTGAACTGCAAGGCCATTTAATACTCAGCAAGGTAAACAAAGGGGCATGTAAAAATACATCCAACCACCCCATTTCTCCCACACTGCCATATTACCACACATATTACCAGCCAGAAAGTAAGAAGAGAGGCTTTTGAACTGCAAGGCCATTTAATACTCAGCAAGGTAAACAAAGGGGCATGCAAAATACATCCAACCACCCCATTTCTCCCACACTGCCATATTACCACACATATTATCAGCCAGAAAGTAAGAAGAGAGGCTTTTGAACTGCAAGGCTATTTAATACTCAGCAAGGGAAATAAAGGGGCATGCATAAATACATCCAACCACCCCATTTCTCCCACACTGCCATATTACCACACATATTATCAGCCAGAAAGTAAGAAGAGAGGCTTTTGAACTGCAAGGCTATGTAATACTCAGCAAGGTAAACAAGGGGCATGCAAAAAATACATCCAACCACCCCATTTCTCCCACACTGCCATATTACCACACATATTATCAGCCAGAAAGTAAGAAGAGAGGCTTTTGAACTGCAAGGCCATTTAATACTCAGCAAGGTAAACAAAGGGGCATGCAAAAATACATCCAACCACCCCATTTCTCCCACATTTCCATATTCCCAAACATATATTTCTCAAGGAACAAAGCAAGCAGAGAGGCTTTGGAGCTAAAAGGCCATTTTTAAACATTAAAAATAAACAAAGAGACATGCCACAGAACAATCAAGCACCCACCCCAAAGTAAAAAGACCAGCATTTGAGATGCGGTAAGGAAATGACCCCAAAGCATCCTTCTTCTTCTCCGCCGTCGTTGCTCCCATTTCCACGCTGCCAGCATGCGTGCCCCCTCCAAGAGCTCACGAGAAGTCCGAGAGGCAGAATGGGCGCTTCGCGTCATCCAGGCCCGCCCCCTTTGGTCTCCTACAACTCTGAGTGGCTGAAGGACGGAGGGAGGAGGAGGAATCCAAAAGAGGGGGCCTATTCTGCCTCTTGGACTCTGGAGCTTTTGGAGGCAGCACGCAAGCAGGGAGCGGGAGGAGCAACGACGGAGGACTTCTTTGCAGCGCACAGGGGCGCGTGAAGAGGACCAACAGCAAAAAACCTGGTCAGAGGCCTGAAGATCACCAGGATGAGGCCCGAAGATCACCCTGGTGATCCCGATCACCATTCTGAGCACCCCTGATCTAGATTATCTTCTGAGGTCCTACTTTGCATGTCCACCATCTAGATGACTTTTATGAGGTCCCACTTTCCATCTCTTTCATCTAAATGACCACCTGCTTCTACCTTTCATCTCCTTCATCTAAATCAGCACACTTTTTACATTTCCAAAATCCTGGGGCACACCACCAACCAAAATGACACAAAATGACACTCTAACACAGTCATACATATAGTTAATATGTTTTTCAATGTACTTATACACTCAGTGTGAAACCTGGGCCTGTCTCGAAGAACACAACATAGATCTCCTGGCAGGAATGGCAGAAAGATACAAACTTCCCACACAGAACTCCCATAACCAAGAGAAAATGCTATAAGAGTTTGGTGGGCATTGACCTTGGGTTTTGGAGTTGTAGTTCACCTACATCCAGAGAGCACTGTGGACTCAAACAATGTTGGATCAGGACCAAACTTCGCATGAATACTCAATATGCCCAAATGTGAACACAGATGGAGTTTGGGGAACATAACCTTGACATTTGGGAGTTAGAGTTTCTGGAGGGGGGGGGGGCTCGAAAGACCAGCAGTCTCCCTCTCACTTAAGTTGCCCCCTCCCTCCCTCCCTCCCCGCCAGGCTTGAGTTGGGGTCGTGGGGAGCAGGAGCCTCACCACCTGCACAGCTCCTCGGGGGTCAGCGGGGCGGCCCGGGTGGGCATCTCGTGGCTGGCGAAGCAGGAAGGAAGGCGGCGGCGGGCAGGGAGCCGGAGGGAGGCCGAGAGCAGTTTTGCGCGCACCGGGGAGGAGGGAGGGGCGGGGCCGGTGCTGGACTGAACCATCCGGCATTAGACCCCGTGGGGGGGGGGAGAGGAGGTCTCTACTTGGGGAAAGGGAGGCGGGCCTTCCCAATGCATGGAGAGGGAGAGACCAAGTAAACAACGGGTGGGGAGGGGGTGGTTGTAATTTTGTGCCTTTATTGAGGTACGTTTCTTAGGGTTTTTATACTTCAACACACTAGACTTCCCCCCTCTTTCTGGAGGTTCCAATTTTCCACGGCACACCTGATGATCGCTCACGGCACACTAGTGTGCCCTGGCACACTGGTTGGGAAACACTGATCTAAATGACTTTCTGAGGTCCCACCTTTCATTGCTATCCTCCTTCCCTTCTGTTTTTAAGTTCTTGCGGGGCTTCGGGGATGTTACTCTGGACCCCAAGGCAGTGAAGACTTTCCTTTGGCTCAGAGCTTTGCTAACCTGTTGTTGTGATGATGATGATGATGATTTCCGCCCGCCTAGGTGAGTGCCAATGGCTGCACCTGGACCTCATCAAGGAGATGCGGCAGTTCTGCAAGTCCCTCTTCCCCGTCGTGGAGTACGCCTACTGCACCATCCCCACCTACCCCAGCGGGCAGATCGGCTTCATGCTCTGCAGCAAGAACCCGGTGAGGAGGAAGACAGGGATTTCGGCTTCGAGGAAGGGAAGTAGTTGGGTTTGCTGGGTGCGGGGTTGAAGCTTTCGATGGGTGTTTGGGGGACAAAGTAAAAACCCCATTGCTGGTGTATATAACAATACATGCCCGGATTACCCATAAGGCCAACGAGGCCATGGCCTAGGGGCGCAAGCCGAGGGAGGGCGCAGATCATGGACCAAAACCCCCCCAAAACTGGTCCGCGCCCCTCTTTCCCCCTTTCTCATGCCCCTCCTCGCTCCTTCTCCTGGGAAAGTCTCTGCTCTGTTCCCTCCGGGAGCGCACGCCAAGCGGACATCTCTCTCTCTTGTGCCCGCCCTCTCTCGCCCCCACTCTCTCTCGCCCTCTCTCTCTTGCCCCCCCTCTCTCACGCGCCCTCTCTCTCTCTTGCTCTCTCTCTCTCTCGCCCCCTCTCTCTTTCCCCCTCCCTCTCTCGCGCACCCTCCCTCTTTTGTGCCCCCCCTTGCATGCGCCTTCTCTCGCGCACCCCCCTTTCTCGCACCCACTCTCTTGGGTGCCCTCTCTCTTGCCCCCTCTCTCTCGCGTGCCCTCTCTCTTGCCCCCTCTCTCTCGCGCACACCCTCTCTCACACGCCCTCTCTCTTGCCCCCTCTCTCTCGCGTGCCCTCTCTCTTGCCCCCTCTCTCTCGCGTGCCCTCTCTCTCTCTTGCCCCCTCTCTCTCGCGTGCCCTCTCTCTCTTGCCCCCTCTCTCTCGCGCACACCCTCTCTCACACGCGCCCTCTCTCTTGCCCCCTCTCTCTCGCGTGCCCTCTCGCGTGCCCCCTCTCTCTCGCGTGCCCTCTCTCTCTCTTGCCCCCTCTCTCTCGCGCACACCCTCTCTCACGCGCCCTCTCTCTTGCCCCCTCTCTCTCGCGTGCCCTCTCTTGCCCCCTCTCTCTCGCGCACACCCTCTCTCACACGCGCCCTCTCTCTTGCCCCCTCTCTCTCACGTGCCCTCTCTCTTTCGCCCTCTCTCGCTCTCACCCCCTCTCTTTCCCCCTCCCTCTCTCGCGCACCCTCCCTCTTTCTTGCCCCCCTCTTGCACGTGCCCTCTCTCGCGCACCCCCTCTCTCTCGCTCAATCTCTTGTGCGCCCTCTCTCTCTTTCCCCCTCCCTCTCTCGCGCACCCTCCCTCTTTCTTGCCCCCTCTTGCACGTGCCCTCTCTCGCGCACCCCCTCTCTCTTGCCCCCTCTCTCTTGTGCACGCCCTCTCTTGCACGCGCCCTCTCTCTTGCCCCCTCTCTCTCGCACGCGCCCTCTCTCTTGCCCCCTCTCTCGCGCGTGCCCTCTCTCTCACGCGCGCCCCCTCTCTCGCCCTCTTTCTCTCGCTCTCTCTCTTGCCCCCTCTCTCTCGCGCTCTCTCTCTTGCCCCCTCTCTCGCGCTCTCTCTCTCTCGCACTCTCTCGCTCTCTCTCTCTCATGCCCTCTCTCTGTCGCGCGCCCTCTCTCTCTTGCCCCCCCTCTTTCGCACTCTCTCACGCACCCTCTCTCTCGCTCTCTCACGCGCACTCTCGCACTCTGTATCGCCCTCTTGCACGCCCTCTCTGTCTCGCGCACCCCCTCTCTCTTCCCCCCTCTCTCGCGCACCCTCGCTCTCTCATGCGCGCTCTCTCTTGCTCTTGCACTCTCTCTTACTCTCTTTCTCGCGCGCGCTCTCTCTCTTTCTCTCTCTCTCGTGCGCGCCTTTGGAGCGAGTTTGCACTTGCTGCGCTCTCCCCAAGCCCCCCGACTCCCGAGGAGACCTTCAGAGCACAGCGGAGCTTTCCAGCCGGTGGGAATCACGGGGACCTTGGAGGTGGCGGGATGGGGCCTACTCGCCTTTCTCTTCTGCTCCGGAGGCACCGTGGCGAAAGCCAGCCAAGTGTGGGTCTGAGTGGTGGTGGGGGGTAGAGGTTGGCTGGGGGTGCAATTCCAAACTGTGGCCTAGGGCGCAAAAATGGGTTAATCCGGGCCTGTAACCATATCCTTCATTTGATTGGATCCTGATTCCAGAATACTAATTTCCGGGAGCCGGTCCAAGAGCTGTCACAAGAGCAAGTGGAAGAAATGAGCCTCAAGTATTACAACTCCGACATCCACCGGGCGGCCTTCGTTCTGCCTGAATTTGCACGAAAGGTACGGCCAGTCTTCAACTTCCATTTTTCTTTATTTACCATATAATTATAATATAAACCTATAACTGATAAATTTATATAAATTCATAAATTATAAATAACAATTTCTATTATATATGTAAATAAACATGTATAGATAAATTTATATAATGTTATATATATTTTATATTTGTAATTAATACATTTATATAATGCTATTACTTATAAATATATATTTTATATAATATACTGTGTATATATTTACAATTTATATATTTATTTTTAAAAAATTATATCATATATATAACATTGTATAATTATTTATATTTCTAATATATGTTATATATAATTTATATTTGTAATTAACATATATCTATATTTTATGTTTGTGATTAATAAATTTATATAATGCTATTAATTATAAATATACAATTTATATATCTTATATATATATATATTTACAATTTATATATTTATTTTAAATAAATTATATTATATATATAATATTATATAATTATTTATATTTCTAATGAATGTATATACATTTATCAATAATAACTATAAATAATTATATAATGTGTATGTGTGTGTATATATATACATATATAATATAATATAATGGCACTCCATGCAGTCATACTGGCCACATGACCTTGGAGGTGTCTATGGACAATGCCGGCTCTTCAGTTGGATTCTTGGATGCTGGCCAGTCAGAGTCCTTTATGCAAATACTCCCTCAGTGGCAACCAATCCCCTCTGTCTGGTGCCTTAGAACAGTGTTTCCCAACCAGTGTGCCGTGGCACACTAGTGTGCCGTGAGCTATCATCAGGTGTGCCATGGGAAATTGGACTTTCCAAAACCCTTTCTCCCCCCTCCTGCCCACAGTTCTCTCTGGGTGTAGGTGAACTATAACTTCCAAACTCAAGGTCAATTCCCAAGCAAACCCTTTCAGTACTTTCTGTTGGTAATGGGAGTTCAATATGCCAAGTTTGGTTCAATTCCATTGTTGCAAGAGTTCAGGATGCTCTTTTTGTGTGTGTTAACTATAAATCCCAGAAACTGTAACTCCCAAATGTCAAGGTCCATTTTCCCCAAACTCCACCTGTGTTCACATTTGGGCATGTTGAGTATTCATGCCAAGTTTGGTCCTAATCCAACATTGTTTGAGTCCACAGTGCTCTGGGGATGTAGGTGAACTACAACTCCCAAAACCCAAGGTCAATGCCCACCAAACTCTATTTTCTCTTGGTTATGGGAGTTCTGTGTGGGAAGTTTGTCTCTTTCTGCCATTCCTGCCAGGATTTCTATCTATGTTGTGTTCATCGAAACAGGCCCAGGTTTCACACTGAGTGTATAAATACATTTAAAAAAACATTAACTGTATGTATTACTGTGTTAGAGCGTCATTTTGTGTCATTTTGGTTGGTGGTGTGCCCCGGGATTTTGTAAATGTAAAAAGTGTGCCGCGGCTCAAAAAAATGTTGGGAAACACTGCCTTAGAATGTTGGAGTTCTGAGGCTGGCCAATCAGAGTCCTTTATGCAAATAATCCCACAGTGGCAACCAATCGAAACGCTGCCACATATTCCTCCGCACCTCCGCCCGCAAACACTGACTTTTATTATATATATATATATATCATTTATATTCCCACTTTTCTCTCTTGACTGAGACTCAAAGCAACTCACAACATTCATTAAAATCTGCAACATACTAAATTTAAAATCGAGAAATGCCTCAATTTATTCTGCCTCTCGGTCGGGAACAAGGTTTTTTTCCCTCTCCCTCCTTCTTAATAAACGATTTTCTTTTTCACACCGGGAAGGTGGCGCAACTGGCTAAGTGTCAGCTGCATAAGATCTCTCTGACCAGTAGGTCATGAGTTCGAGGCCTGCCCGGGTCGAGGTGGGTGCTCGACCTTTAAGTGTAGCCTGCTGTCGACCTTTGCAGCCCGAAAGACAGTTGCATCTGTCGAGTAGGCGATAAAAGTGCCACATTAAGTGGGGAGGCAAATTTTGAATGATTTATGAGGCCATTAAAGAACTCCAGGAACGCTGAGGAATGCGCAAGGAACAACAAGGGACGCTGAGAGATGAGGAGTGCGCCAGCTCCCCCTGGTGGCCAGAGTTTGCCTCTGTTCGTCTATATGTGTGTATGAGGAGTGTGCAAGCTCCTTCTGGTGGCCATAGTTTGCCGCTGTTCGTCTGTATGTGTGTATGAGGAGTGTGCCAGCTCCCCCTGGTGGCCAGAGTTTGCCTCTGTTCATCTATATGTGTGTATGAGGAGTGTGCTAGCTCCCCTGGTGGCCAGAGTTTGCCTCTGTTCGGTCTATATGTGTGTATGAGGAGTGCGCCAGCTCCCCCTGGTGGCCAGAGTTTGCCTCTGTTCGTCTATATGTGTGTATGAGGAGTGCGCCAGCTCCCCCTGGTAGCCAGAGTTTGCCGCTGTTTCTCTATATGTGTGTATGAGGAGTGCGCCAGCTCCCCCTGGTGGCCAGAGTTTGCCGCTGTTCGTCTATATGTGTGTATGAGGAGTGCGCCAGCTCCCCCTGGTGGCCAGAGTTTGCCTCTG
>JARBWK010000017.1:14310022-14352407 GCA_030556195.1 Anolis apletophallus | reverse complement strand
CCCCTCCTGCCCACAGTTCTCTCTGGGTGTGAGTGAACTATAACTTCCAAACTCAAGGTCAATTCCCAAGCAAACCCTTTCAGTACTTTCTGTTGGTAATGGGAGTTCAATATGCCAAGTTTGGTTCAATTCCATTGTTGCAAGACTTCAGGATGCTCTTTGATTGCGTGTTAACTATAAATCCCAGAAACTGTAACTCCCAAATGTCAAGGTCCATTTTCCACAAACTCCATCTGTGTTCACATTTGGGCATATTGAGTATTCATGCCAAGTTTAGTCCTGGACCAACATTGTTTCAGTCCACAGTGCTCTCTGGATATAGGTGAACTACAACTCCAAAACCCAAGGTCAATGCCCACCAAACTCTTACAGTATTTTCTCTTGGTTGTGGGAGTTCTGTGTGGGAAGTTTGTGTCTTTCCTGCCATTCTGCCAGGATATCTATGTTGTGTTCATCGAAACAGGTCCAGGTTTCACACTGAGTGTATAAATACATTTAAAAACATATTAACTGTATGTATTACTGTGTTAGAGTGTCATTTCGTGTCCTTTTGGTTGGTGGTGTGCCCCAGGATTTTGTAAATGTAAAAAGTGTGCCGCGGCTCAAAAAAAGGTTGGGAAACACTGCCTTAGAATGTTGGAGTTCTGAGGCTGGCCAATCAGAGTCCTTTATGCAAATAATCCCACAGTGGCAACCAATCGAAACGCTGCCACATATTCCTCCGCACCTCCGCCCACAAACACTTACTTTTATTATACACACACACACACACACACACATATATATATATATATATATCTTCATTTATATCCCCACTTTTCTCTGTTGACTGAGACTCAAAGCAACTAACAACATTCATAAAAATCTGCAACATATTAAATTTATATGTTTCCAATACCCTTTCTTCCCCCTCCTGCCCACAGTTCTCTCTGGGTGTAGGTGAACTATAACTTCCAAACTCAAGGTCAATTCCCAAGCAAACCCTTTCAGTACTTCCTGTTGGTAATGGGAGTTCAATATGCCAAGTTCAATATTCCAAGTTCAATACGCCAGCTCCCCCTGTTGGCCAGAGTTTGCCTCTGTTCGTCTATATGTGTGTATGAGGAGTGCGTCGGCTCCCCCTGGTGGCCAGAGTTTGCCTCTATTCGTCTATATGTGTGTATGAGGAGTGTGCCAGCTCCCCGTGGTGGCCAGAGTTTGCCTCTGTTCGTCTATGTGTGTATGAGGAGTGTGCCAGCTCCCCCTGGTGGCCAGAGTTTGCCTCTGTTCGTCTATATGTGTGTATGAGGAGTGCGCCAGCTCCCCCTGGTGGCCAGAGTTTGTCGCTGTTCGTCTATATGTGTGTATGAGGAGTGCGCCAGCTCCCCCTGGTAGCCAGAGTTTGCCGCTGTTTCTCTATATGTGTGTATGAGGAGTGCGCCAGCTCCCCCTGGTGGCCAGAGTTTGTCTCTGTTCGTCTATATGTGTGTATGAGGAGTGCGCCAGCTCACCCTGGTGGCCAGAGTTTGCCTTTGTTCGTCTATGTGTGTATGAGGAGTGCGCCAGCTCCCCTTGGTGGCCAGAGTTTGCCGCTGTTCATCTATATGTGTGTATGAGGAGTGCGCCAGCTCCCCCTGGTGGCCAGAGTTTGCCTCTGTTCGTCTATATGTGTGTATGAGGAGTGCGCCAGCTCCCCTTGGTGGCCAGAGTTTGCCGCTGTTCATCTATATGTGTGTATGAGGAGTGCGCCAGCTCCCCCTGGTGGCCAGAGTTTGCCTCTGTTCGTCTATATGTGTGTATGAGGAATGTGCCAGCTCCCCCTCATGGCCAGAGTTTGCCTCTGTTCATCTATATGTGTGTATGAGGAGTGCGCCAGCTCCCCCTGGTGGCCAGAGTTTGCCGCTGTTCGTCTATATGTGTGTATGAGGAGTGCGCCAGCTCCCCCTGGTGGCCAGAGTTTGCCTCTGTTCGTCTATATGTGTGTATGAGGAGTGCGCCAGCTCCCCCTGGTGGCCAGAGTTTGCCGCTGTTCGTCTATATGTGTGTATGAGGAGTGCGCCAGCTCCCCCTGGTGGCCAGAGTTTGCCTCTGTTCGTCTATGTGTGTATGAGGAGGGTGCCAGCTCCCCCTGGTGGCCAGAGTTTGGCTCTATTCGTCTATATGTGTGTATGAGGAGTGCACCAGCTCTCCTGGTGGCCAGAGTTTGCCGCTGTTCGTCTATATGTGTGTATGAGGAGTGCGCCAGCTCCCCCTGGGGCCAGAGTTTGCCTCTGTTCGTCTATATGTGCGTATGAGGAGTGCCCCAGTTCCCCCTGGTGGCCAGAGTTTGCCTCAGTTCGTCTATATGTGTGTATGAGGTGTGTGCCAGCTCCCCCTGGTGGCCAGAGTTTGCCTCTGTTCGTCTATATGTGCGTATGAGGAGTGCGCCAGCTCCCCCTGGTGGCCAGAGTTTGCCTCTGTTCGTTTATATGTGTGTATGAGGAGTGTGCCAGCTCCCCCTGGTGGCCAGAGTTTGCCTCTGTTCTTCTATATGTGTGTATGAGGAGTGCGCCAGCTCCCCCTGGTGGCCAGAGTTTGCCTCTGTTCGTCTATATGTGTGTATGAGGAGTGCGCCAGCTCCCCCTGGTGGCCAGAGTTTGCCTCTGTTCGTCTATATGTGTGTATGAGGAGTGTGCCAGCTCCCCCTGGTAGCCAGAGTCTGCCTCTGTTCGTCTATATGTGTGTATGAGGAGTGCGCCAGCTCCCCCTGGTGGCCAGAGTTTTCCTCTGTTCGTCTATATGTGTGTATGAGGTGTGCGCCAGCTCCCCCTGGTGGCCAGAGTTTGCCTCTGTTCGTCTATATGTGTGTATGAGGAGTGCGCCAGCTCCCCCTGGTGGCCACAGTTTGCCTCTGTTCGTCTATATGTGTGTATGATGAATGCGCCAGCTCCCCCTGGTGGCCAGAGTTTGTCTCTGTTCATCTATATGTGTGTATGTGGAAACTGCAGGGATTGTCTGCTAAGTATGTGTACATTGTAACCTGCTCTGAATTCCCTTCGGGGTGAGAAGAGCGGGTTATAAATAAAGTGTATTATTATTATTATATTGTCTCCCTCCATCCTCTGTTTCCGTAGGCGCTGAGCACCATCTGAAAACAAAAAACACCGGCGGGCCGCATTCCTTCCAATTTATGTATTTGTACAAACGGAACGAAAGACTTTGAGGATCGGGTCCTTCCGGGGTCGCCGAAACCGCCATCCATCCGGGCCGGGCTTTTCACCCATTTCTCGATCGGCCATTTTCCCAGATCGGAAACCGTTTCGACCCCCAGCGTCGCCTTTCCGCCTCTTTAACCCCTGTATTTATAACTGACCACATACCCCACAGGTTTCCGTTTCACCATTTCCTTCCTTTGGGGAAATTCTCCTTCGGACTCTTAACGGGGCGGAAGGAACCGACCGACGAGTGGTTATTAGGTATGACTTCGCCGCCTGTCGGAAGTCTCTTGTTCCTCCTCGGCTCGTGTTTCCTTTCCCGCCCACTCACGGACCTCTTCCTTTCCCCTTCTTTCCCTCTTTCCTGGCCTTCGCTCTCCACGAAAGAGGGGTTCCTGTGCCTGCGTTCAATACCCTCGAGGTCACGGATTTCGATTTTCCGCGCTGAATTCTCGTCTGTGGAGAATTGTACTTAGCTTTAAAGACGTAAGAAAAATACGATTTTTGTTGTTGTTCTGTTACAGGGTGAGAGAGGAGGAAAAAAAGAGGAATGTATATTTGGAGTTTAGCGAAATGTATCCCCAATATATGTATTTTGTAGCATGGGGTGCCCCGATTATTCGGAGGGCGGATATTCGAGGAGGTCAAGGAAGCACAAAATATCGCCGACTCCCCAAATCCAAAACATATCTGAATCCGTAATGGAAAATAATATGGATGGGGGAGATTTGTCAACACCGATCCGTCTTTAGAAATATATATCTGAGATTACTTTATATCCTTGTCGGACTACAATCCCCATCATCCACAACCATGTTGCCTCAGGATTATGGGCGTCGGAGTCCAAGCACTCCGCGGTTCGATGGCTTTACAAGTCAAGGGGTTTTGTTCCAATTCGTAATTTCTTGGTCCATCCATCCTGTCAACACTGGAATTGGAGAAATACATGTAGACCTCAGCATCACAACAGTCTCTCGCCTGTCATTGTTGTCGTTTGTGTATTCCTTTCTCCCTTTGCGAGATTCGCAGAGTGGTGCGCATGCGCAGGTGAGGGAGAGCGTGCGAGGCTGGAGGGAGGCTCACACAATAGAGTCTGACACTCCAAACAGGGAGGGGAGAGCGGGCGTGCTAGGCGCATGGCAGAGTAGTCGTGCTAGGTGTATGGCAGAGCGGTGTGCATGTGCAGACGAGGGAGAGCATGCGAGGCTGGAGGGAGGCTCACAAGAGAGTCTCTTCACGGCATGGGAGTTCTACGTCGGAAGTTTGGTTCAATTCCGATCTGAGACTCCAAGCAGGGAGGGGAGAGCGGGCGTGCTAGGCGCATGGCAGAGTGGTGCGCATGTACGAGCGAGGGAGAGCGTGTGAGGCTGGAAGGAGGCTCACGAGAGAGTCTCTTCACAGCATGGGAGTTCTACGTGGGAATTTTGGCCCAATTCCGATCTGTGACTACAAGCAGGTTGGGGAGAACAGGTGTGCTAGGCTCAAGGCAGAGCGGTGTGCATGTGCAGACGAGGGAGAGCATGCGAAGCTGGGGGAGGCTCACAAGAGGGTCTTCACGGTATGGGAGTTCTACGTCGGAAGTTTGGTTCAATTCCGATCTGAGACTACAAGCAGGTAGGGGAGACCGGGCGTGCTAGGCGCATGGCAGAGCGGTGTGCAAGTGCAGGCGAGGGAGAGCATGCGAGGCTGGAGGGAGGCTCACACCAGAGAGTCCCTTCCTAGCATGGGAGTTCTGTGTGGGAAGTTCGGCCCAATTCGATCTAAGACTCCAAGCAAGGGAGGGGAGAGCGGGCGTGCTAGGCACATGGCAGAGTGCTGCGCATGTGCAAGCGAGGGAGAGCATGTGAGGCTGGAGGGAGGCTCACGAGAGAGTCCCTTCATGGCATGTGCGTTCTACATGGGAAGTTTGGCCCAATTCCGATCTGTGACTACAAGCAGGTAGGGGAGAGCAGGCATACTAGGCGCATGGCAGAGGGGTGTGCATGTACAAGCGAGGGAGAGCGTGCAAGGCTGGAGGGAGGCTCACGAGAGAGTCTCTTCACGGCATGGGAGTTCTGTGTGGGAAGTTTGGCTCAATTTGATCTGAGACTCCAAGCATGGAGGGGAGAGCAGGCGTGTTAGGCGCATGGCTGAGTGGTGTGCATGTGCAGGTGAGGAAGAGTGTGCGAGGCTGGGGGGAGGCTCACACGAGAGAGTCCCTTCACGGCATGGGAGCTGTATGTGGGAAGTTTGGCCCAATTATATTGTTTGTGGGGTTCGAGGGGCTCATTGATTGTACTATAAATCCCAGCAACTACAACTTCCAAATGACAAGATCAATCTCACCAATATTCAGATTTTGGCGTATCGAATATTTGGTCCAGTGAACGGAAATACATCCTGCATATCGGATATTTAAATGACGATCCATAACAAAACAACAGTTGTGAAGTAGTAATGAAAATAACGCTGTTTGCAGGTTACCACAACATGAAGAACTGTATTAAGGGATTGCGTTCCACATGCAATAAGGCTGCATTGTCACCAGGTGGCACCATTCACTATTTTTAGTTCCACATGCAATAAGGCTGCATTGTCACCAGGTGGCACCGTTCACTATTTTTAGTTCCACATGCAATAAGGCTGCATTGTCACCAGGTGGCACTGTTCACTATTTTTAGTTCCACATGCAATAAGGCTGCATTGTCACCAGGTGGCACCGTTCACTATTTTTAGTTCCACATGCAATAAGGCTGCATTGCCACCAGGTGGCACTGTTCACTTATTTTAGTTCCACATGCAATAAGGCTGCATTGCCACCAGGTGGCACTGTTCACTTATTTTAGTTCCACATGCAATAAGGCTGCATTGCCACCAGGTGGCACTGTTCACTTATTTTAGTTCCACATGCAATAAGGCTGCATTGCCACCAGGTGGCACTGTTCACTTATTTTAGTTCCACATGCAATAAGGCTGCATTGCCACCAGGTGGCTCTGTTCACTTATTTTAGTTCCACATGCAGTAAGGCTGCATTGCCACCAGGTGGCTCTGTTCACTTATTTTAGTTCCACATGCAGTAAGGCTGCATTGCCACCAGGTGGCACTGTTCACTTATTTTAGTTCCACATGCAATAAGGCTGCATTGCCACCAGGTGGCTCTGTTCACTTATTTTAGTTCCACATGCAGTAAGGCTGCATTGCCACCAGGTGGCACTGTTCACTTATTTTAGTTACACATGCAATAAGGCTGCATTGCCACCAGGTGGCACCGTTCACTTATTTTAGTTCCACATGCAATAAGGCATCATTGCCACCAGGTGGAACTGTTCAATTATTTTAGTTACACATGCAATAGGGCTGCATTGCCACCAGGTGGAACTGTTCACTTATTTTACTTCCACATGCAATAAGGCTGCATTGCCACCAGGTGGCACCGTTCACTTATTTTAGTTCCACATGCAATAAGGCATCATTGCCACCAGGTGGAACTGTTCAATTATTTTAGTTACACATGCAATAGGGCTGCATTGCCACCAGGTGGAACTGTTCACTTATTTTACTTCCACATGCAATAAGGCTGCATTGCCACCAGGTGGCACTGTTCACTTATTTTACGTCCACATGCAATAAGGCTGCATTGCCACCAGGTGGCACCGTTCACTTATTTTAGTTCCACATGCAATAAGGCTGCATTGCCACCAGGTGGCACCGTTCACTTATTTTATGTCCACATGCAATAAGGCTGCATTGCCACCAGGTGGCACTGTGGGATACAGATTGAGATCTAGGCAACAGACCAGTTGTTAATGTGCAACACTGCCACCTGGTGGCTACAGCTAGAATTGCAATGCTAAATACACTGCCGTGTATAATTCCAGGCCATGCAGGTCGTTCTCAAAAGGGTCAAGTCAGGTCTGAACTGACCTTCATGGATCAGGACCCAACTTGTTGCCACAGTTACATTGTTGGAGAAGGGAGAAAGTAGGCCTTCTCAGAGCTGGAGAAGGGAGAACATAGGCCTCGGAGCTGGAGGAAGGAGAAAGCAGGGCATTTTCTCAGTGCTGGAGAAAGGAGAGCATAGGCTTTATTCTCAGAGCTGGAGAAGGGAGAAAGTAGGCAGGCAGCAGTCCCAACAATATACAAGGTTCTTGTTGTTTTGGCTCGAACGATGCTTCTTGTACGCCACAGAGGAGTGCCTGGGAGCTGGCGGCGCAGTCCATGATGCTCCTGTGGTGGTTTGCAATCTCACCATCCAAAGGAGAAGGAGACCTTGGTGGGCCTCAGCAATCTGTCCAAGTGTCCTGGAAGAACTTCTTGCAAATCAACGGTGTCGCCCTGTTCACGGCTTTACTTGAGGCCTCCTTAGGGTTGGGCGGCGGGTCCTCCGCGGACTTCTTCCCTTGCTCCTGTGAATGATGGAGGAGAAGCAAAGCCGTTGTTGATAGGCGCCCATCTCTCTTTGGCAACACAGCTATGGCAATTACATTACATTACATTTACATGCAGCCTTATTGCACTTGGAACTAAAATAAGTGAACGGTGCCACCGGGTGGCAATGCAGCCTTATTGCATGTGGAACTAAAATAAGTGAACGGTGCCACCTGGTGGCAATGCAGCCTTATTGCATGTGGAAGTAAAATAAGTGAACTGTGCCACCTGGTTGCAATGCAGCCTTATTGCATGTGGCAGTAAAATAAGTGAACGGTGCCACCTGGTGGCAATGCAGCCTTATTGCACATGGAAGTAAAATAAGTGAACGGTGCCACCTGGTGGCAATGCAGCCTTATTGCATGTGGAAGTAAAATAAGTGAACTGTGCCACCTGGTGGCAATGCAGCCTTATTGCACATGGAAGTAAAATAAGTGAACGGTGCCACCTGGTGGCAATGCAGCCTTATTGCACATGGAACTAAAATAAGTGAACGGTGCCACCTGGTGGCAATGCAGCCTTATTGCATGTGGAACTAAAATAAGTGAACGGTGCCACCTGGTGGCAATGCAGCCTTATTGCATGTGGAACTAAAATAAGTGAACAGTGCCACCTGGTGGCAATGCAGCCTTATTGCATGTGGAACTAAAATAGGTGAACGGTGCCACCTGGTGGCAATGCAGCCTTATTGCATGTGGAACTAAAATAAGTGAACGGTGCCACCTGGTGGCAATGCAGCCTTATTGCATGTGGAACTAAAATAAGTGAACGGTGCCACCTGGTGGCAATGCAGCCTTATTGCATGTGGAACCAAAATAAGTGAACAGTGCCACCTGGTGGCAATGCAGCCTTATTGCATGTGGAACTAAAATAAGGTGAACAGTGCCACCTGGTGGCAATGCAGCCTTATTGCATGTGGAACTAAAATAAGTGAACGGTGCCACCTGGTGGCAATGCAGCCTTATTGCATGTGGAAATAAAATAAGTGAACGGTGCCACCTGGTGGCAATGCAGCCTTATTGCACGTGGAAATAAAATAAGTGAACTGTGCCACCTGGTGGCAATGCAGCCTTATTGCACATGGAACTAAAATAAGTGAACGGTGCCACCAGGTGGCAATGCAGCCTTATTGCATGGAAGTGCACATGGAACTAAAATAAGTGAACGGTGCCACCTGGTGGCAATGCAGCAGCTTATTGCATGTGGAACTAAAATAAGTGAACAGCCTTGCCACCTGGTGGCAATGCAGCCTTATTGCATGTGGAACCAAAATAAACAGTGAACAGTGCCACCTGGTGGCAATGCAGCCTTATTGCACGTGGAACTAAAATAAGTGAACAGTGCCACCTGGTGGCAATGCAGCCTTATTGCATGTGGAACTAAAATAAGTGAACTGTGCCACCTGGTGGCAATGCAGCCTTATTGCACGTGGAACTAAAATAAGTGAACGGTGCCACCTGGTGGCAATGCAGCCTTATTGCACGTGGAAGTAAAATAAGTGAACGGTGCCACCTGGTGGCAATGCAGCCTTATTGCACGTGGAACTAAAATAAGTGAACGGTGCCACCTGGTGGCAATGCAGCCTTATTGCACGCGGAACTAAAATAAGTGAACGGTGCCACCTGGTGGCAATGCAGCCTTATTGCATGTGGAACTAAAATAAGTGAACAATGCCACCTGGTGGCAATGCAGCCTTATTGCATGTGGAACCAAAATAAGTGAACAGTGCCACCTGGTGGCAATGCAGCCTTATTGCATGTGGAACTAAAATAGGTGAACGGTGCCACCTGGTGGCAATGCAGCCTTATTGCATGTGGAACTAAAATAAGTGAACAATGCCACCTGGTGGCAATGCAGCCTTATTGCACGTGGAAGTAAAATAAGTGCACGGTGCCACCTGGTGGCAATGCAGCCTTATTGCACATGGAACTAAAATAAGTGAACGGTGCCACCTGGTGGCAATGCAGCCTTATTGCATGTGGAACTAAAATAAGTGAACGGTGCCACCTGGTGGCAATGCAGCCTTATTGCATGTGGAACTAAAATAAGTGAACGGTGCCACCTGG
This sequence comes from Anolis apletophallus, assembly GCA_030556195.1. Taxonomy (NCBI): domain Eukaryota; kingdom Metazoa; phylum Chordata; class Lepidosauria; order Squamata; family Anolidae; genus Anolis; species Anolis apletophallus. The sequence goes on along the minus strand of JARBWK010000017.1, from coordinate 14,342,760 downwards.
TGGCAATGCAGCCTTATTGCACATGGAAATAAAATAAGTGAACGGTGCCACCTGGTGGCAATGCAGCCTTATTGCACGTGGAACTAAAATAAGTGAACGGTGCCACCTGGTGGCAATGCAGCCTTATTGCATGTGGAAGTAAAATAAGTGAACGGTGCCACCTGGTGGCAATGCAGCCTTATTGCATATGGAACTAAAATAAATGAACAGTGCCACCTGGTGGCAATGCAGCCTTATTGCACGCGGAACTAAAATAAGTGAATGGTGCCACCTGGTGGCAATGCAGCCTTATTGCATGTGGAACTAAAATAAGTGAACAGTGCCACCTGGTGGCAATGCAGCCTTATTGCATGTGGAACTAAAATAAGTGAACGGTGCCACCTGGTGGCAATGCAGCCTTATTGCATATGGAACTAAAATAAGTGAACAGTGCCACCTGGTGGCAATGCAGCCTTATTGCACTGTGAACTAAAATAAGTGAACAGTGCCACCTGGTGGCAATGCAGCCTTATTGCACGTGGAAGTAAAATAAGTGAACGGTGCCACCTGGTGGCAATGCAGCCTTATTGCATGTGGAACTAAAATAAGTGAATGGTGCCACCTGGTGGCAATGCAGCCTTATTGCATGTGGAACTAAAATAAGTGAACAGTGCCACCTGGTGGCAATGCAGCCTTATTGCACGCGGAACTAAAATAAGTGAACAGTGCCACCTGGTGGCAATGCAGCCTTATTGCACGTGGAAGTAAAATAAGTGAACGGTGCCACCTGGTGGCAATGCAGCCTTATTGCACGCAGAACTAAAATAAATTACATTACAACACAGCTATGGCAATATCCATAGTTCATCTTTGGCTGTCACGGACTCCCGGGATGCATAGTTTGGTGTTTCTTACGGCCCTCCGGTGTAGTGGTTCTCCCATATTAGTCTCCAAGAGGAAACGTACCACCTTTGATTTGGGAAGAGGTCTACTCTATGCAGAAATGCCCAACTCAAGCCTTCCCCAAAGATGCCTGTCCAACCTCTGTTGGAAGACCTCCAGAGAAGAAGAGCCCACCATCTCTGCTCTGAAACTGTTCTTCCTAATGTTCTGAATCTTTGTTCTTGAAGAAAAGCCAAGAAGATATTATATTAATTGTAATAATATATTATATTAATATAATAGTACAGTATAGTAATATATTATATATTAATCTATTACATATAATAATAAAAGTCAGTGTTTGTGGGCGGTGGTGCGGCCGAGCGGAGGGAGAATATGTGCCAGTGTTTTGATTGGCTGCCACTGTGGGATTATTTGCATAACGGGCTCTGATTGGCCAGCCTCAGAACTCCAACATTCTACGGCCCCAGACAGAGAGGATTGGTTGCCACTGAAATGGTATTTGCATAATGTACTCCGATTGGCCACCCACATTCCAACATTCCAAGTTGACTCAGAGGGAAAGCAAAAGGCCTCAGGCAGTCACCAACTGCGGCCCACAGCAATGACGGATCAGGACCAAACTTGGCAAACAGGTGCCCAATGGCCCACTTCACAACCTGGTGTGGTTTAGGGCAGAATGGGCCACAAATGATGGGATTTGCAGTACCTTCACCTCATTCACTTCCCAAACAACACTGCAGCCCCTATACATCACAGACCAGGCCCAAAATTGACAGCCAGGCTTCCTTAACTTGATTTTCCTGACTAGGCCCCCAGGACTCGCAGTACCTTCACTAAGTTCCTGAGACCACTGCAAGCCACATAAACATCTAATAGGAACCAACCTTGGCATACAATGCCTTCCTCAAATAACCCGGGCACCGCCGGGTCCTCAGCTAGTATATATATATAAATCAATTTTATATATATATATATATATATATATATATATATATATAATATTATATTAGTACAATTACTATAATATATTACTATAATATTACAATATAATATAATAATATATTATAATAGTATATTCTAGTAATATATTATATTTTAATATTAATATAAATGCAATATTATTATATACAGTTTATATAACATTATATTATATTAGTACAATTACTATAATATATTACTATAATATTTCATATTATAATATTACAACAATATAATATAATATATTATAATAGTATATTATAGTAATATATTATATTTTAATATTAATATAAATGCAATATTATTATATATATAACATTATATTATATTATTAGTACTATAATATATTACTATAATTTAATATTATTAATATAATAATATTTAATATTATTTTAATATTAATATAAATGCAATAATATATTATATATATGATGTTATATTAGTACAATTAGTATAATATATATAATATTTAATTATATATTTTATTTATAATAATATAATATAAATAGCAATATTATATTTTAATATTAATATAAATGCAATAATATATTATATATATGACATTATATTATATTAGTACAATTACTATAATATATTACTATAATATTTAATATTATTATAATATTACAACAATATAATATAATAATATAATACTATATTATAGTTATATATTTTATTTTAATATTAATATAAATGCAATAATATATTATATATATGACATTATATTATATTAGTACAATTACTATAAAATATTACTATAATATTTAATATTATTATAATATGACAACAATATAATATAATAATATATTATTGCATTTATATTAATATTAAAATATAATATATTACTATAATATTATTATAATATTACAACAATATAATATAATATATTATAATAGTACATTATAGTAATATTATATATTTTAATATTAATATAAATGCAATAATATATTATTATATTATATTGTTGTAATATTATAATAATATTATAGTAACATATTATAGTAATTGTAATAATATAATATAATGTTATATTGGAATACTTTTGTACATACATATAATATTGATAATATAACGTAATACAATATAATACATGGGTTGAGAAGATTAAAGTACCATAGATAGCTCTATGAAAATAGGAATGAAAAACTATAGTAGATCCTAAGGCAAACCCCTGATGAGGCAGTGAAGTCCACTCCGGATTTTAGTCCGAACTTTAGTATAATAATAGTAGTAGTGCAAAATGGGTTGAGAAGATTAGAGTCAAATACCATAGATAGTTCTATGAAAACAGGAATAATTACGTTAGTAGATTCTAAGCCAAACCCCTAGTAAGGCAGTTAAATCCAGTCCAGATTTTAGTCCGAACTTTAGTATAATAATAGTAGTAGTGCTCAATGGGTTGAGAAGATTAAAGTACCATAGATAGCTCTATAAACATAGGAATGAAAAACTATAGTAGATTCTAAGGCAAACCCCTGGTGAGGAAAGTGAAATCCACTCCGGATTTTAGTCCGAACTTTAGTACCGCTGTTTGAAAGTGACGAACCTATTTGGTACCGCATTGACGCCTAGATGAAACCCCAGTGTAGACTCTACCTAATATGGGATCTCTCGGCCTTTGGGGGAAAGAAAACGAAACACAACGTCGTCGTCAGATTGGCTAAGCTTTATTTGCCACTACAACCACCATAAACCAGCATGAAAAAAAGACAGAAGATAGTGGTAAAAGGGGGAGAACAGAGCTGCTGGGAGTTGGAGTTTTACACTTCTGTGCCTCTGAGACTCAAAAGTCCAATTTCGGGAAAACGGCATAAGAGATGGTGGCCGCGGAAGGCTGCTTCACGACAAAGCTATCGGGTGATCTGGTGTCGGTTGGTAAAATTTCTCACCATCCGTGATTATAATGCCATTCCGGACGTTCTGCAAAGAGGAGAGAGCTTGCATCACGATCCCAAGCTGCTGGCTCTTAAGGCGAGTTCGTGGGGAGTGGGGGTGGGCCCGTTTGATTGTGGCAATAAGGCGGGTGTGGGCAATTATTTTTTCCAAGGGGCCACACGAGAGCCAAAAAATACTATGGAGGCAGGGGCGGTCCTTCCGATTCCGCGACCTACGCAGCCGCGTAGGGCACTACCGGCTGGGAGGGGCGCCACCGCGCCGCCTCCGCGCCACCGCCGCCGCTGCACTGCCCTGTGCCGCCGCTACGCCAGGTGTGCCGGGCGTGCTGGGCGCTCCTCCACAGCCGCCCCCACCAGCCGCATGCGCAGAAGCACCCCAAAGCGCTGTAGCGCCTGTAGACGTTCTGCACATGCGCGAACATCTGCTCACGCGCACTGCCTCCCAAGCGCGCCTGCCGGTTTGGAGCCAGCGCGCATGTGCAAAACCTGCACGCATGCGCGCTGGCTCCAAAACAGCAGGCACACTCGGGAGGCAGATGTTCGCGCGCACGCGGAGGTGCACCACGGCCGATGGGGCCGGCTGCGGAGGCGCGCCCGGCACGGCCGGGCGGCGGAGGCGGCGCGGAGGCGGCGTGGCGGTGGCAAGTGACGCGCGACGGGGGGACAAAATTCCAGATTAGGTTAGACCGCCCCTGTATGGAGGGCCGCACCTAAAGCCGGAACTACATGCTAACCTACATTATTTATTTATTCACTTACTATATTTACTATATATTACACATCATTAATATTAACATATTAATATATCAAGAAATATTCATATATTATTAGTATTAATATCATAATAATTATATTACTAGCTTGGGGACCCGGCGCTGCCCAGGTTATTTGAGAAGTGCAGCAGGATGTAGAGTGGGTCATGGGGGCTCTGTGTGCCAAGTTTGGTCTTGATCCATCATTCTTGGGAGTTGCAGTGGTATCATGAAATTACTGAAGGTACAGCAAGTCCCATCATCTGTGCGCCACCCTCCTCCAAACTGCAGCAGGATGTAGAGTGGGTCATGGGGGCTCTGTGTGCCAAGTTTGGTCTGTATTGGTGAATGGATGAGAGTTGCATTGCTTTAAGGAATTTATGTTTTTAAATGTATTTATACACTCAGTGTGAACATTACATTTTTATATAGAAATTATTATTATTATGTTAATCCCACAAACAAGCATTACGTGTATGTGTATGTGTGTGTGTGTGCATATATAATTATTTTAATCCCACATACAAACATTGCAATATATATACACACACACACACACACACACACACACACACATACACGTAATGCTTGTTTGTGGGATTAACATAATAATAATAATTTCTATATAAAAATGTAATGTTCACACTGAGTGTATAAATACATTTGAAAACATATTAACTATATTTATTACTGCGTTAGAGTGTCATTTTGTGTCATTTTAATTGGTGGTGTGCCCCCGGATTTGGTAAATGTAAAAAATGTGCCGCGGCTCAAAAAAGGTTGGGAAACACTGGTATAATGCTATACACCAGGGGTGGTCAGAACGGTGATCGCGATCACCAGGGTGATCTTCGGTCTCCATCCTGGTGATCTTCAGGCCCCTGACCAGGTTTTTTGCTGTTGGTCCTCTTCACGCGCCCCTGCACGCTGCAAAGAAGTCCTCCGTCATTGCTCCTCCCCGCTCCCTGCTCGTGCGCCACCTCCAAAAGCTCCAGAGTCCAAGAGGCAGAATGGGCCCCCTCTTTTGGATTCCTCCTCCTCCCTCCGTCCTTCTCCAGCCACTCAGAGTCGTAGGAGACCAAAGGGGGCGGGCCTGGATGACGCGATGCATGGCTGGCCCTGCACGCATGCGCAGAAGCACCCATTCTGCCTCTCGGACTTCTCGTGAGCTCTTGGAGGCGGCACGCATGCTGGCGGCGTGGAAATAGGAGCAACGACGGAGGAGGAGGAGAAGGACGCTTTGGGGTCATTTCCTTACCGCATCTCAAAGGTCAGTCTTTTTACTTTGGGGTGGGTGCTTGATTGTTCTGTGGCATGTCTCTTTGTTTATTTTTAATGTTTAAAAATGGCCTTTTAGCTCCAAAGCCTCTCTGCTTGCTTTGTTCCTTGAGAAATATATGTTGGGGAATATGGAAATGTGGGAGAAATTGGGTGTTTGGATGTATTTTTGCATGCCCCTTTGTTTACCTTGCTGAGTATTAAATGGCCTTGCAGTTCAAAAGCCTCTCTTCTTACTTTCTGGCTGATAATATGTGTGGTAATATGGCAGTGTGGGAGAAATGGGGTGTTTGGATGTATTTTTGCATGCCCCTTTGTTTACCTTGCTGACTATTAAATGGCCTTGCAGTTCAACAGCCTTTCTTCTTACTTTCTGGCTGATAATATGTGTGGTAATATGGCAGTGTGGGAGAAATGGGGCGGTTGGATGTATTTTTGCATGCCCCTTTGTTTACCTTGCTGAGTATTAAATGGCCTTGCAGTTCAAAAGCCTTTCTTCTTACTTTCTGGCTGATAATATGTGTGGTAATATGGCAGTGTGGGAGAAATGGGGCGGTTGGATGTATTTTTGCATGCCCCTTTGTTTACCTTGCTGAGTATTAAATGGCCTTGCAGTTCAAAAGCCTTTCTTCTTACTTTCTGGCTGATAATATGTGTGGTAATATGGCAGTGTGGGAGAAATGGGGTGTTTGGATGTATTTTTGCATGCCCCTTTGTTTACCTTGCTGCGTATTAAATGGCCTTGCAGTTCAACAGCCTTTCTTCTTACTTTCTGGCTGATAATATGTGTGGTAATATGGCAGTGTGGGAGAAATGGGGCGGTTGGATGTATTTTTGCATGCCCCTTTGTTTACCTTGCTGAGTATTAAATGGCCTTGCAGTTCAACAGCCTCTCTTCTTACTTTCTGGCTTATAATATGTGTGGTAATATGGCAGTGTGGGAGAAATGGGGTGGTTGGATGTATTTTTATGCTCTGTTTTATATTGTTGTTATTGAATTGTAATGTTGATGTTTTATAACTTCATTTTATGTAAACTGCCCCGAGCCTGCTGGAAGGAGCGGTACATAACAATGAATAATAAATATAAATCAATAAATAAGAAAATAGTTATACGTTTTACATTTCTGGGGAGGTGATCTTTGGGACTTGGTTTTTTAATCAGTAGCTCCCATGCTGAAAAAGTGTGAGCACCCCTGCAATACACATTTCCGGACGTTGTGTGGAAAGGGACAACGTACTCACCGAACTGTCCTGAGCCCAGGTCTCTCCAACAGTGACCACAGACCAGATCAGGAGAAGAACGGCAAGGAACATAGCAGAGAACTTCATGGTGGCTTCAACAGCGAGGCTCTTCCCGGTCCGTGGATCTGCTCTACTAATGACAGTTGGTTGGGCCTTCTTTATATAGACCTCTCACTAGGAAATATGGAAACGAATCCAGTTCTGGTGAGGAACATCATGGATTTGCCCTTGGCCAAGGCGGAACGTATTGGGTACGCCGTGCCTCCTGCTGCTTAGTGGTCCTTGACGTTCCTCTCCGGGACCTTCAACCTTGACGAAGCTCAAGCACAACGCCTCAGTGCCTCCAAACAGGGAGGAGGGCAGGCCGTGCTGCTGCTGCCCCACGCTACGATTTTCCTTCCACCCTTCGAAGAATCCACCACAACCTACATATCAGGTATTTCACAGCACCCTCCTGATTGTTTGTGAACTACATATCTCCTTAAAAAATCGCTGTCCATTTCTCAGAAACCTCTCCAGTATTTTCTGTTGGTCATGGGAGTTCGATATCTCAAATTTGGGGGCAATTCCATTGTTGCAAGAGTTCAGGATGCTCTTTGGTTGTGTGTTATAACTTTAAATCCCAGAAACTGTAACTCCCAAATGTCAAGGTCTATTTTCCCCAAACTCCATCTGTGTTCACATTTGGGCATATTGAGTATTCATGCCAAGTTTGGTCCTGATCCAACATTGTTTGAGTCCACAGTGCTCTCTGGATATAGGTGAACTACAACTCCAAAACTCAAGGTCAATGCCCAAGCAAACCCTTTCAGTACTTTCTGTTGCTAATGAGAGTTCAATATGCCAAGTTTGGTTCAATTCCATTGTTGCAAGATTTCAGGATGCTCTTTGGTTGTGTGTTAACTATAAATCCCAGAAACTGTAACTCCCAAATGTCAAGGTCTATTTTCGCCGGGTCCCCAAGCTAGTTAATATAATAAACAAATATTGGCCATTAATCTCCAACACAGAGGGCCTTGAGAATCCCCCCACCATAGCCTACAAGCAGACCCAAAACCTGAGTGACATACTAACTCACTCAAATCACGTGAGACAGAACAAAAGTAATTTTTCGCCGGGCACGAGAATTTGTGGACATTGCTCCGTATGCGATAACATTAATACAGAACGGGACATTTTCAGCCCCGCTAAAAGAAGATCTTTCTGCATCAAATCCTTCAGTACCTGCGCTTCGACCCACGTCACGTATGCCATTACGTGTTGTTGTCCCAAGGTCTACGTGGGCATGACGACCAGACAAGTACGTCAAAGATTTATAGAACATCGCAGCAGGATCCGTGCTGGCAATGAAGACATCCCATTTTACACCCATTGTAAACAACAGGGCCATTCTCCTAGCGATCTGAAACTCCAGGTCTTAGAAAGACTAGATTTGAAACCCCACATTAATATTACCCAGGCTTTACACCAAATGGAATGTAAATGGATCGTTTTACTCGATTCAGAGACCCCGAAAGGGTTAAACGAGCCCGTCTCCCTTAGTTCTCTCCTGACTTGATTCCATCCGCATGGTTTCAATTAGGGGTAATTAACTACTCTATATATAGACTGTAAACTACACCGCTAATTACCTTTACGGTCACCTTGCTATTGAGCAAGGTTATGCTGATGTTTTGATCCCGCACCGGTATGTATATATGTTATATTCAATTTACGAGGGTTGTTTTCTACGGTACCTACCTTTTAATGTAATGTATATTATTGTTACTGATGTTACAGATAGGACTACTCATGTCTGTATTGCCGAAGCCTTGAGAAAGCCCCAGTGAGGGGCGAAACGAAAGTTGGTTACCTATTGATTGGTGTATTAACACCCCGTCGGTGTATTAACACCCCGTCGGCTTCTCCCAGATGACTGCATATTCAAGTGCGGATTTATGCCCTTGATGTCCTATTGTTTTGTTTGGATACAATCCCAGAATGGCATGGAACTTTATTTACTGCATTGGCTACTTGGACTGATACATTTGAGCTCTTTTCCATTGAACTGACTCCCCCACCGCTTCCTGGACTATTTCCTCTATCCGACATCAGTACGGACTGTATAATGTGGATTACCACTGGTTGCGGTTTGTATTGCGGAAAGGAGTACAGTAAGGTATATTTTAGAGCTTTATTTTCGTTACATGTATCTACCTATGCTGATTCTTGGGTTTTGTACAACATCTTTACAAATATATTGTATGTGTTTACTACAGTGTTGTTTTCTGAGTTAGTTTAAACCCTGCTCCCAAGCCAGGAATCCAAAACAAACTCAGGACGTCCTCTGTGACGTCCTTCGAGGGATGAGCCAATAGCGTAGTCAGTAACCGGTCTGGAGTCATGGGCAGGAGAATGACGGGGAAACGAGGAGACAATCCAAGGTCTACAGGAGAGAAAGTCCAGCGGAGTTCAAACCCCGCCACTAGGAAGTAAACCGGATCAGGAACACAATGCAAGATAACAGGATACCAAAACAGGATGCCAAACAGGATACCAAGAACAACTCCTTGCTCGCCTCAAGGGAGCCTCCCCAAAAGTCCACATTATATAGCCCTAAAGATCAGACTCGCCCGAAGAGGACAACTCCTCCTGATTAGGCGTTGCAGCTGCTTCTCTGTCTGCAGCTGACACCCTTTGTGAGTCCCTCCAAGATCCCCAGCGTTTTTCAAAACTTAGCATATCCCACTCATTCCCTGAGGTTTCAGAGGGCCAGTCTTTATCACTATCAAACCCCAGAAAAGTATCACTACTGGTGTCTGCATTACACACACCCCCAACCTCCTGTACCAAAGTCCAATCTAACTCAGTATCACTCTCTTCTGGTGAGCTTCCCCCATCCCTGGGAAAACCCTCAAAGGACTCCGAGTCAGTAGGAGACATAAGTATTTGCTGAATTCTCTTTCTTTGTTCCAAACCTTCCCTGCTGGAATCACTTGCAGTTCTCTTTCTGCCTGCTCCAGCGTTTAGGTTACTCACAGCCCCACTCAGACGCTGATGACTCAACATCCTCCTCAGCCCTACTAGCAGGCAGAGCCGAGGGCTCAATTACAACACTCCAGCCATCCAGCCTTCTCCTCCTCCTCTCCCAAGCAGCAGTAGTAGGATTTCGGCAGGAGGGGGAAGAAAGGGGGGAAGAGAGGTTTTCCCGCAGCACACCAGGTGATTGCTCACGGCACACTAGCGGTTGGGAAACACTGGACCAGGATACTATTTAATGTTGTTGGATTTACCACACCATTAATACCTGGACTTTTCTTGACCAGTCGGGATACGTGAGTACGGTGCAATATTTCGGTAGGCTTGTATAGGACAGATATTTACAAATATAAGAGGCATTATATACCAGAAATTAGATTTGATTATTGTGGATATTACTTTTAATTTCTTACACTTGGTTTAACACTAAGTGTAATGAGGAGACACAGAGACTTCTTCAGAAAGTGGAGGACTCGTTCTTCGATGGTCTTCTCGCGGGAGCTGGACGGGGATCGGGTCAGGTCGTGGGTTGTGTGGCGGGTCTCGTAGACAGGGTCAAGGTCTCCCCGAGATGTCTAGTCATGGGATTTGGGGTGGTTGTCCGAAAAGACCGCAAAGATTTCTTTCAGGAGAGCCTGGTGGTGCGAGACGAAGTGTTTGGCTTTGGCGATCAGGCCTCACTTTACTCTTCCAATGACGGAACGGGAGGCCCTCTATGGACAAACATACAAGCAAAAAGAAGTGTGTACGGGGGAAAGGTGTCCTTACAATTACTAGTTACTTAGTCCAGTGTTTCCCAACCGCTACAACTACCAAATGGCAAGATCTATTTCCCCTGAACTCCATCTGTGTTTATAGTTGGGCATATATTCATGCCAAGTGTGGTCCAGATCCATCATTTTTTCAGTCCACAGTGCTCTCTGGGTGTAGGTGAACTACAACTTCCAAACTGAAGGTCAATTCCCAAGCAAACCCTTTCAGTACTTTCTGTTGGTAATGAGAGTTCAATAGGCCAAGTTTGGTTCAATTCCATTGTTGCAAGAGTTCAGAATGCTCTTTGTTTGCGTGTTAACTATAAATCCCAGAAACTGTAACTTCCAAATGTCAAGGTCTATTTTCCCCAAACCCCATCTGTGTTCACATTTGGGCATATTGAGTATTCATGCCAAGTTTTGTCCTGATCCAACATTGTTTGTGTCCACAGTGCTCTCTGGGTGTAGGTGAACTACAACTCCAAAACCCAAGGTCAATGCCCACCAAACTCTTATCGCATTTTCTCTTGGTTATGGGAGTTCTGTGTGGGAAGTTTGTGTCTTTCTGCCATTCCTGCCAGGATATCTATGTTGTGTTCATCGAAACAGGCCCAGGTTCCACACTGAGTGCATAAATACATTCAAAAACATATTAACTATATGTATTACTGTGTTAGAGTGTCATTTTGTGTCATTTTGGTTGTGGTGTACCCCAAAATTTGGTCAATGTAAAAAATGTGCTCAAAAAAGGTTGGGAAACACTGTATTGGTGTGGAATTTGCATGACCCCGCCAACTGCCTCTCCCGTAACCCTTTCCTATTCTTTTCTATGGCACTCAGCAAATAGCGGAATTGATCAGCAACTGAACGTACTAGAGGGGTCTTTATAGGAGTTGTAGGTACTGGGATTTATAGTTCATCTACAATCTAAAAACCACACCCTGAACTCCACCAATGATGGATCTGGACCAAACTCGGCATGCATACCCGTTATGCCCATATTTGAATACTGGTCAGTTTCGACAGGAATTGGCCTGGATATTTTGGAGTTGTAGATATTGGGATTTATAGTTCACCCGCAATCAAGGAGCACTCTGAACTCCGCCAAAGTTCGAATTGGATCACACTTGGCACACGGAGCCTTCATGACCAACAAAAAATCCTGGAGGTCTTTTGGGGAAATTCACCTTGATTTGGGGAAGTTGTAGTTCGCCTACATCCAGGGAGCACTGTGAACCCAAACACCGATGGATCTGGACCAAACTTGGCACACAGACCTGATTTCCCAAAATTTGATTACTGGAGGGTTATTTGGGGGACGGACGATGACTGGAAGTTCCTTTTTGTCTCTCCTTACTTCACTTTCTTCCATCCTTCTTTTCTTCTTTCCTCCTTCGTCTCTCTTTCCTTCCTCCTTCCCTTCCTTCCACCCTTCTTTTCCTTCCTTTCGTCCTTCCATTCCTCTTTTTCATCGTTTCATCCTTCTCTTCCTCCCTATTGTCCATCTGTCCATCCTTCCTTCCCCCCTTTTTCCCTCCTTCGCCTCCCTGTCTCCTTCCCTCTTTCCTCCCTCCTCCTTCCATCCTTCCCTTCCTCCCTTTCGTCCTTCCTTCCATCTCTCTTTCCTTCCTCCTTCCCTTTTCTCTATCCATCCTTCTTTTCTTCCTTTCGTCCTTCCTTTCTTCTCTCTTCCCTTTTCCTTCCCTTCCTCCTTTCTTTTCTCCCTTCATTCTTCCTTCCTTCTCTTCCACACTTCTTTTCTTTTTCGTCTCCTTCATTTTTCCTTCTTTCTTTCCATCTTCTTTTCTCCCTTCTTCCTTCCTTTTCTTCCTCTTTTTCCCCTCCTCCTTCCTTTCCCATTTCTTTTCTCCCTTTTCTTCCTTCTTTCTTTAACCTTCTTTTTTCCTCCCTTCCTTCTCTTTTCCTTCTTTCTTTCCATCCTTCTTTTCCTTCTTCTTCCTTCCATTCTTCTTTTCTTCCCTTCCTTCCATGCTTCTTTTCCTCCTTTCGTCCTTTCTTCCTTCTCCCTTTCCCTACTCCTTGCCATCCTTCCATTCTTCTTTTCCTCCCTTCTTCCTTCCTTTCATCTCTTTCCTTTCTCCTTCCCTTCCTTCTACCCTTCTTTTCCTCCCTTTCATCCTTCCATCCTTCCCTTCCTCTTTTTATCGTTTCATCCTTCCTTCCTATTGTCCATCCATCCGTCCATCCTTCCTTCCCAACTTTTTTCCCTCCACCTCCCTCTCTCCTTCCCTCTTTCCTCCCTCCTTCTTCCATCATTCCCTTCCTCCCTTTCGTCCTTTCTTCCTTCTCTCTTTCCTTCCTCCTTCCCTTTTCTCCATCCATCCTTCTTTTCTTCCTTTCGTCCTTCCTCTCTTCCCTTCCTCCCATGCTTCTTTTCTCCCTTCATTCTTCCTTCCTTCTCTCCTTCCTTTTCTTCCATCCTTCTTTTCTTCCTTTCATCCTTCCTTTCTTCTCTTTTCCCCTCTTTGTTCCCTTCCATCCATCCTTCCTTTCCTCCCTTTCATTCTTCCTTCCTTCTCACTTTCTCTCCTCCTTCACTTTCTTCCATCCTTTTTTTCTTCCTTTCGTTCTTTCTTCCTTCTCTCTTTCCCTCTTCTTTCCCTTCCATGCTTCTTTTCCTCCCTTCTTCCTTCCTTCCTTCCTTCCTTCTCTCTCTTTCCTTCCTCCTTCCCTTCCTTCCTTCCATCTTCGGGCAACCAGTCCTCTTAGCAGGGAGTTCTAGCACGTGCCCTCCAAGTTAGAATATTTGCCCATGGCTGGTCTACACTGTGGAATGAACGTGGTTTGACGCCACTTGGGACTCTCCCGGCTCAACGCTGTGGGGTCCAAGGAGTTAGGATCCCATAACATTGAACCATGGGATCAAATCGCATTCACCCTACTGTGCGGACACACTCTATGATTGCATACCCACCTTATGGACCATGAAGACTTCAATCTTCCGCTCAAGGGTGATGGTTGGCCAAGGTCAAGCTTGGACCCTGTTATGAGTGTTCCTCACGAATCCCGGTATCTTTGTATGGAAAGGAGCGCATGCTTTCCCCACTTACCACGTTGCCTTGGACCGCTTCCATAGTCTCGTCAGTGGCAGTCACGGACCAGATCAGCAGCATGATGGCGAGGAAGCCAGAGGAGACCTTCATGGACAACACAACGATGTCCAGTTGGGTCAACTGAGAATACGAGGCGTTCCTCAAGTCAAGGGTGGCTTCTGCCCTCCGTATATATATGATACTTCTTGACCAATGAAGGATGTTGATCCTAGCTCTAATACTAAACGTTGGAATGGCAATGGAGCAGAGAAGGAGAGTTAATGGCCCACCGGATTGCCATTACGTTGGCCAACCCTTTCCTTGGCCAGGGCCAGATCGATTTCCATTGCGTTGGCCAACCCAACCCAACCCAATGCCAAGGCCAGATCTTGAGATGTTCAACCCCCCGTTGACAATTATAATGAGGCGTTGTGCCACGAGAAAAGCTCAGCCAGCCACCCTCCAATCGAAGGAAGGAAGGAAGGAAGGAAGGAAGGAAGGAAGGAAGGAAGGAAGGCAGGCAACCGTGGATGAGTGAGTGCCTTCCCTTCTGGTGTGGAAGAGGGAGCGAGCCATTCAGGAAGGGAGCCACCTGGGGGTTCTGTGTGGGAAGTTTGGCCCAGTTCTATCCTTGGTGGGGTTCAGAATGCTCTTTGGTTGGAGGGGAACTATAAATCCCAGCAACTACAAATCCCAAATGGCAAGGTCTATTTCCCCTGAACTCCATCAGCGTTCAAATTTGGGCATATTGAGTATTCACTCCAAGTGTGGTCCAGATCCATCATTATTTCAGTCCACAGTGCTCTCTGGGTGTAGGTGAACTACAACTTCCAAACTCAAAATCAATTCCCAAGCAAACCCTTTCAGTACTTCCTGTTGGTAATGAGAGTTCAATAGGCCAAGTTTGGTTCAATTCCATTGTTGCAAGAGTTCAGGATGCTCTTTGTTTGCGTGTTAACTATAAATCCCAGAAACTGTAACTCCCAAATGTCAAGGTCTATTTTCCCCCAACCCCATCTGTGTTCACATTTGGGCATATTGAGTATTCATGCCAAGTTTGGTCCTGATCCAACATTGTTTGTGTCCACAGTGCTCTCTGGAAATAGGTGAACTACAACTTCCAAACCCAAGGTCAATGCCCACCAAACTCGTATAGCAATTTCTCTTGGTTATGGGAGTTCTGTGTGGGAAGTTTGTGTCTTTCTGCCATTCCTGCCAGGGTATCTATGTTGTGTTCATCGAAACAGGCCCGGGTTTCACGCTGAGTGTATAAATACATTCAAAAACATATTAACTATATCTATTACTGTGCTCTTCCCGGTCCTTGGATCTGCTCTACTAATGACGGTTGGTTCGGCCTTCTTTATACAGAACTCTCACTAGGAAATATGGAAACGAATCCAGTTCTGGTGAGGAACATAATGGATTTGTGAGGAACATCATGAGTTTGTGAGGAACATCATGGATTTGCGGGGAACGTCATGGATTTGCCCTTGGCCAGGACAGAACGCATTGGGTACGCCGTGCCTCCTGCTGCTTAGTCGTCCTTGACGTTCTTCTCCAGGACCTTCAACCTTGACGAAGCTCAAGCACAACGCCTCATTATAATTGTCAACGGGGCTTTGAACATCTCAAGATCTGGCCCTGGCGTTGGGTTGGGTTGGGTTGGCCAACGCAATGGAAATCCGGGGGCCATTAACTCTCCTTTTCTGCTCCATTGCCATTCCAACATTTCATATTGACTTGAACATCTCAAGATCTGGCCCTGGCGTTGGGTTGGGTTGGCCAACGCAATGGAAATCCGGGGGCCATTAACTCTCCTTTTCTGCTCCATTGCCATTCCAACATTTCATATTGACTTGAACATCTCAAGATCTGGCCCTGGCGTTGGGTTGGGTTGGGTTGGCCAACGCAATGGAAATCCGGGGGACCATTAACTCTCCTTTTCTGCTCCATTGCCATTCCAACATTTCATATTGACTTGAACATCTCAAGATCTGGCCCTGGCGTTGGGTTGGGTTGGGTTGGCCAACGCAATGGAAATCCGGGGGACCATTAACTCTCCTTTTCTGCTCCATTGCCATTCCAACATTTAGACTTGAACATCTCAAGATCTGGCCCTGGCGCTAGTTGGGTTGGGTTGGCCAACGCAATGGAAACGACCATTAACCTTTTTCTGCTCCATTGCCATTCCAACATTTAGAATTACAGCTAGTAATAGATCGACATCCTTCATTGGTCAAGAAGAATCATATATATATATGGAGAACTTGAGGAACGCCTCGTATTCTCAGTTGACCCAACCGGACACCGTTGTGTTGTCCCACCATGAAGGTCTCCTCCAGCTTCCTTGCCATCATGCTGCTGATCTGGTCCGTGACTGCCGCTGACGAGACTATGGAAGCGGTCTAAGTATGGAAAAGTATGCGCTCCCTTCCATACAAAGATACCGGGATTTGTGAGGAACACTCATAACAGGGTCCAAGCTTGACCTTGGCCAACCCTAGTCCTTGAGATTTTCATGGTCCATTAGGTGTGGGTATGCAATCATAGAGTGTGTCTGCACTGTAGGATTAATGCGATTTGATCCCCTGGTTCAATGTTATGGGATCCTGAGTGTTTTTACAAGTCAAAGAGGGCTACTAAAAACTCCTTGGACCCCACAGCATTGAGCCAGGATAGTCCCAAGTGGCGTCAAACCCAGGGGCGGTCCTACAGGTAGGCCAAGGAAGCGGCCGCATGGGGCGCCATCTGGGAAGGGGCGCCATCTGGAATGTTTCTCAGGCAGCGCCGCGGCTGCCTGCTTTTGGGCCCTGGCCTTGTGCGCTCCGACGCCGCTTCTGGGCATGCACGGAGGTTTTCGCGCAGGCACAGTTGCTCTGGACCTGAAATTGAGCGCAGGAGCAACTGCGCATGCGCGAAAACCTCCGCGCATGCCCAGTAGCTCCTGTGCGCAGAAGCCTGTAAGCAAAGCACTCCCTATCGGGCAGGCAGGGAGTGCTTCCCCTCTCACTTTGTCTCTGCCCTGCCGCCGAATACGGTGACCCAATTGGGCAGGCAGTGGGCGGAGACAAAGGGAGAGGGGAGTGGAGCCAAAGGGGTATTGGCGACGTATTGCCTCCTGACAGCCGCCACCGGAAGTAGCCGCCGCGTGCTGAGGCGAACTCCCTCGCCAGGCCCAATCCCGTGCGAACCCTACCACACCCGCCCACCTCCCCCCATGCGCACGCGCGCCGGCCGGGACCATCAAGGAGAGACAGGCGCAACTGCACAGGCAAATAGTAATATATAATATTTTATTTTACTTTATTTTGGGGTTTTTGAGTTTTATAGGAGTAATGAGAATATTTAGTAGAGGATAATTTTATTTAAATAAATAATTTTATTTATAATTTTATTATAATAATAATATAATAGAATGCGATATTATATTATATTATAATGTCAATATATTATAATATAATTATATTGTAATGTAGTATAATATAATTATGATATCATATAGTATGACTATGTACTATAATATATTGTATATACATTGATACAATATAATACTACTAATGGTATTGTGATATTATAATTGTATAATTGTTTTACATGCCAAAATAATGTTCGTTTACCATCTAAAATTACCTTAGACCACCCCTGGTCAAACCACGTTCATTCCACAGTGTAGACCAGGCGTGGGCAAATATTCTAACTTGGAGGGCACGTGCTAAAACTCCCTGCTAAGAGGACTGGTTGCCCAGTGATGGAAGGACGGAAGGGAAGAGAGAAGGAAGGAAGGAAGGAAGGAAGGAAGGAAGGAAGGAAGGAAGGAAGGAAGGAAGGAAGGAAAGAGAGAAGGAAGAACAAAGGGAGGAAAAGAAGGGTGGAAGGAAGGGAAGGAGGGGGGAAAGAGAAAAGGAAGGAAGGACGAAAAGTAGAAAAGAAGGGTGGAAGGAAGGGAAGGAGCAGGGGAAGAGAAAAGGAAGAAAGAATGAAGGGAGGAAAAGAAGGATGGAAGGAAGGGAAGGAGGAGGGAAAGAGAGAAGAAAGGAAGGAATAAGGGAGGAAAAGAAGGATGGAAGGAAGGGAAGGAGGGAGGAAGGAAAGAGAGAAGGAAGAAAGAATGAAGGGAGGAAAAGAAGGATGGAAGGAAGGGAAGGAGGAGGGAAAGAGAGAAGGAAGGAAGGACAAAGGGAGGAAAAGAAGGAAGGAAAGAGAGAAGGAAGAACAAAGGGAGGAAAAGAAGGAAAAGGGAGAAAAGGGATGGAAGGAAGGGAAGAAGGAGGAAGAAAGAGAGAAGAAGGATGGAAGGAAGGAAGGGAAAGAGAAGAAAGGAAAATAAGGGAGGAAAAGAAGGATGGAAGGAAGGGAAGGAGGAAGGAAGGAAAGAGAGAAGGAAGAAAGAATGAAGGGAGGAAAAGAAGGATGGAAGGAAGGGAAGGAGGAGGGAAAGAGAGAAGGAAGGAAGGAATAAGGGAGGAAAAGAAGGAAGGAAAGAGAGAAGGAAGAACAAAGGGAGGAAAAGAAGGGTGGAAGGAAGGGAAGAAGGAGGGAAAGAGAGAAGAAAGGAAGGAATAAGGGAGGAAAAGAAGGATGGAAGGAAGGGAAGGAGGAAGGAAGGAAAGAGAGAAGGAAGAAAGAATGAAGGGAGGAAAAGAAGGATGGAAGGAAGGGAAGGAGGAGGGAAAGAGAGAAGGAAGGAAGGACAAAGGGAGGAAAAGAAGGAAGGAAAGAGAGAAGGAAGAACAAAGGGAGGAAAAGAAGGGTGGAAGGAAGGGAAGAAGGAGGGAAAGAGAGAAGAAAGGAAGGAATAAGGGAGGAAAAGAAGGATGGAAGGAAGGGAAGGAGGAAGGAAGGAAAGAGAGAAGGAAGAAAGAATGAAGGGAGGAAAAGAAGGATGGAAGGAAGGAAGGAGGAGGGAAAGAGAGATGGAAGGAAGGAAAGAGAAAGGAAGAAAAAGAAGGAAAAGAAGGAGAAAAGGGAAGGAGGAAGGAAAGAGAGAAGGAAGGAAGAACAAAGGGAGGAAATGAAGGGTGGAAGGAAGGGAAGAGGAGGAAGGAAAGAGAGAAGGAAGGAAGGAATGAAGGGAGGAAAAGAAGGATGGAAGGAAGGGGAAGGAAAGAAAAGAGAAGGAAGGAAGGACAAAGGGAGGAAAAGAAGGAAGAAAGAGAGAAGGAAGAAAAAAAAGGAGGAAAAGAAGGGTGGAAGGAAGGAAGAAGGAGGGAAAGAGAGAAGAAAGGAAGGAATAAGGGAGGAAAAGAAGGATGGAAGGAAGGGAAGGAGGAAGGAAGGAAAGAGAGAAGGAAGAAAGAATGAAGGGAGGAAAAGAAGGATGGAAGGAAGGGAAGGAGGAGGGAAAGAGAGAAGGAAGGAAGAACAAAGGGAGGAAATGAAGGAAGGAAAGAGAGAAGGAAGAACAAAGGGAGGAAAAGAAGGGTGGAAGGAAGGGAAGAAGGAGGGAAAGAGAGAAGAAAGGAAGGAATAAGGGAGGAAAAGAAGGATGGAAGGAAGGGAAGGAGGGAAGGAAGGAAAGAGAGAAGGAAGAAAGAATGAAGGGAGGAAAAAGGATGGAAGGAAGGGAAGGAGGAGGGAAAGAGAGAAGAAAGGAAGGACGAAAGGAAGAAAAGAAGGATGGATGGAGAAAAGGGAAGGAGGAAGGAAAGAGAGAAGGAAGGAAGAACAAAGGGAGGAAATGAAGGGTGGAAGGAAGGGAAGAAGGAAGGAAAGAGAGGAGGAAGGAAGGATGAAAGGAAGAAAAGAAGGATGGAAGAAAAGGAAGGAGAGAATGAAGGGGGGAAAGAAGCATGTAAGGAGGAGGGAAAGAGAGAACGAAGAAAGAACGAAAGGAAGAAAAGAAGGATGGAAGAAAGTGAAGGAGGAGGGAAAGTGAGAAGGAAGGAAGAATGAAAGGGAGGAAAGGAAGGATGGAAGGAAGGGAAGAAGGAAGGAAAGAGAGAAGGAAGGAAGAACAAAAGGAGGTAAGGAAGGGTGGAAGGAAGGGAATGAAGAGGGAAAAAGAGAAGGAAGGAAGGACGAAAGGGAGGAAGGGAAGGATGGAAGGAGGAGGGAGGAAAGAGGGAAGGAGAGAGGGAGGCGAAGGAGGGGGAAAAGGTCGGATGGACGGATGGACAATAGGGAAGAAGAGAAGGATGAAACGATGAAAAATAAGAAGGGAAGGATGGAAGGACGAAAAGGAGGAAAAGAAGGGTGGAAGAAAGGGAAGGAGGAAGGAAAGAGAGAAGAAGGAAGAAAATAAGGATGGAAGAAAGGGATGTAAGGAAAGACAAAAAGGAACTTCAGTCCCCCCCCCAACCCCTCAAGTAATCAAATTTTGGCAAATCGGGTCTGTGTGCCAAGTTTGGTCCAGATCCATCGGTGTTTGGCTTCACAGTGCTCCCTGGATGTAGGTGAACTACAACTTCCCCAAATGAAGGTGAATTTTCCCCAAAGACCTCCAGGATTTTTGGTTGGTCATGGGGGCTCCGTGTGCCAAGTGTGATCCAATTCGATCTTTGGCGGAGTTCAGAGTTCACCTTCATTACAGGTGAACTATAAATCCCAATATCTACAACTCCAAAATATCCAGGCCATTTCCCTTCGAAACCGACCAGTCTTCAAATTTGGGCATATCGGGTATGCATCCCGAGTTTGGTCCAGATCCATCATTGGTGGAGTTCAGGGTGCTCCTTGATTGCAGGTGAACTATAAATCCCAATATCTCCAACTCCAAAATATCCAGGCCATATCCAGGCCATTTCCCTTCGAAACCGACCAGTATTCAAATTTGGGCATATCGGGTATGCATCCCGAGTTTGGTCCAGATCCATCATTGGTGGAGTTCAGGGTGCTCCTTGATTGCAGGTGAACTATAAATCCCAATATCTCCAACTCCAAAATATCCAGGCCATTTCCCTTCGAAACCGACCAGTATTCAAATTTGGGCATATCGGGTATGCATCCCGAGTTTGGTCCAGATCCATCATTGGTGGAGTTCAGGGTGCTCCTTGATTGCAGGTGAACTATAAATCCCAATATCTCCAACTCCAAAATATCCAGGCCATTTCCCTTCGAAACCGACCAGTATTCAAATTTGGGCATATCGGGTATGCATCCCGAGTTTGGTCCAGATCCATCATTGGTGGAGTTAAGGGTGCAACTTGATTGCAGGCGAACTATAAATCCCAATATCTCCAACTCCAAAATATCCAGGCCATTTCCCTTCGAAACCGACCAGTATTCAAATTTGGGCATATCGGGTATGCATCCCGAGTTTGGTCCAGATCCATCATTGGTGGAGTTCAGGGTGCTCCTTGATTGCAGGTGAACTATAAATCCCAATATCTCCAACTCCAAAATATCCAGGCCATTTCCCTTCGAAACCGACCAGTATTCAAATTTGGGCATATCGGGTATGCATGCCGAGTTTGGTCCAGATCCATCATTGGTGGAGTTCAGGGTGCGGTTTTTAGATCGTAGGTGAACTATAAATCCCAGTCACATACAACTCCTAGAAATCATGGCGAATTCTCCCCAGACATCTCTAGTATGTTCCGTTGCCGATCAATTCCTCTGTTTGTTGAGTGCCATCGGTAATAATAGGAAAGGGTTACGGGAGAGGCAGTGGGCGGGGCCATGCAAATTCCACACCAATGACTAAATAAATAAATAAATAATAAACTAGTAATCGTAAGGACACCTTTCCCCGTCCACACTCCCTTTTGCTTGTTTGTTTGTCCATAGAGGGCCTACCGTTCCTTTTTTTCAAGCATGAAGGAAAAAGCCCAACACTTCATCGAGTAGCACATTGATATCGTGCAGAAAATCGCCGAGGCCTTTTCGGACGACCACTCCCACGCCCATGACTAGACATCTCGGGGAGACCTCGACACCCCCCCCCCCCGTCTACGAGACCCGCCACGCAACCCACGACCTGATCCGATCCCCACCCAGCTCCCGCGAGAAGAAGACCATCGAAGAAGACCATCGATCCTCCGCTTTCTGAAGAAGTCCGGTCCGTTGTCTTGTGGATCCGACAGTTCTTCCCTCGCGTTGAGGTGGAACCCCATAATTCGGATCCGCCTCCAAATAGTCTGTATCTCTCGATCCCGTGTTGTTTGGTGCTTCCCGAACTCGCCAACCTGACACGTTTCCCCCTCCTCTTGAGTCTCCGTGTCTCTTCATTAGACTTAAGTCAATAATAAAGATATGATCCCAGTTACCTCGTAGATCCTATTTATTTATTTATTTATTTATTTATTTATTTATTTATTTATTTATTTACTAGCTGAGGACCCGGCAGTGCCCGGGTTATTTGAGGAAGGCATTGTGTGCCAAGGTCGGTTTCTATTAGATGTTTATGTGGCTTGCAGTGGTTTCAGGAACTTAGTGAAGGTCCTGCGAGTCCCATCGTCTGTGGTCCATCCTCCTTGAAACAGCACCAGGATGTTGAGTGGGTCGTGGGGGCTCTGTGTGTCACGTTTGGTCTTGATCATTCTCTGGATGAGGGTTGCAGTGGTGTCTGGAAGTGAGGGAAGGTACTGGAAGTCTCAGGATGAGTGTTGCAGCGGTCTCAGAAAGTGAGTGAAGGTACTTCTAATCCCATCATCCGTGGTCTGTCCCACCTAAAACTGCACCAGGATGTAGAGTGGGTCATGGGTACTCTGTGTACTTGGGTGGTCCAAGGGTGGTCCTTATGAGACCCCGTAGCCCACACCAATGAATGATTAAGACCAAACGTGACACACAGAGCCCCCATGACCCACTCTATCTTCTACTGCAGTTTGGAGGAGGGTGGACCGTGGATTATGGGACTTGAAGTACCTTCACTCATCTTCAAAGACAGCTGCAACCCTCATCCAATGAATGATCAAGACCAAACGTGACACACAGAGCCCCCATGACCCACTCTATCTTCTACTGCAGTTTGGAGGAGGGTGGACCGTGGATTATGGGACTTGAAGTACCTTCACTCATCTTCAAAGACAGCTGCAACCCTCATCCAATGAATGATCAAGACCAAACGTGACACACAGAGCCCCCATGACCCACTCTATCTTCTACTGCAGTTTGGAGGAGGGTGGACCGTGGATGATGGGACACACAACCTCCCTGACCCCCTTTACGTCCTGGTGAGGTTTGAGGGACATGACCCACCCTCTATTCACTTCCCAAGTCCGCTGCGACCCTTATCCAATTACTGATCAAGACCAAACTTGGCACACATAACCCCCATGACTACCTTCACGTCATGGTGAGGTTCGGGGGGAGGACTGACAATGGATGATGGGATTTGTAGTACTTTCACACCCCTCTGTTCCCACAGACCACTGCGGCCCCCAACAAACACCGATAAAGAGCACACTTGGCACACAGAGCCCCAGTGACCCACTCTACATCCTACTGAAGTTTGGAGGGGGCCAGAACATGGATGGTGGGACTTGCAGTACCTTCCCTCACTTTCCAAGACTCCTACAAACCTAATCCAATGACTGAGGAACACCAAACCTGGCACACAGAGCCCTCATGACCCACTCTACATCCTGGTGCAGTTTGGAGGAGGGCAGACCATGGATGATGGGACTTGCAGTACCTTCCCCAAATCCAGGAGATCTAACAGCAGAGAGTCCCCAGTATTCCTTTTGGCCCATGGCCTAAGTTGCACCAGTACCAGACCCTTTTTTTTCCTTCTGCCCCACTTAGTTCCATAGTTCACGACACCAACTTCGTCCCTCCCAGTACACCCAGCCACCGTTGCTTCCCCTCACCCCATCTGCACAACATTTATACAGCCAAATAGTACATGAAAGACATTTTAGCAAACATCAAACAGCAAAACAATAAAACCAGGACATTTCCCCCAGCATCACCAAAACCCCACACATGGCAACAACACATTGAACCCCATAAACAGACCAGGGTCTGTTTTGCTTCCGAGGGGGGATTGATGCCGTGACGGACGGGATTCAGCTGCAGGGAGTTCCACAGTTCCTTTTTCCTCCATCTTGGGCCGGGTGGAACAAGAACAAAAAGCCCACAAAATGGCCCCTTCTTCCTCTCTCTTTACCTCTGCCTGAGCTCCATTTTCTCCTGACACAACAATAGCCACTGCAGCAACAGTAAGCACCCATTTCCTGTAAGCAACATCAGTTTTCCCCTGAGGGCATCACCTGCCCTCGGCCACATTGTTCAAAACAATGACTCACACAGCTGCTCCAAAGGTGGGGGGCACGAGTGACCTTTTACCCAGTCACCATGAGGATTTTCACCACAGTTACCAGTTTGAGAGATCTAGTTTCCCCAAGTACACTGGCCCATTTTGCCCTTTTTTTCCTGCTACATAACCCGGACTATCCCTGGACTGCTCTCCCCAGCGGATTCCAGCATAAGCCCTTGCCACATCTTACAGACCATGGACCCAAGGGACTCTCTTTCTGGACAAACCGTGTCCGATGCTTTTCCGGAGGGGTTTTGCCCAGATTGCAAGGGGACTGAAAGGGAACCCAGGTCTTTTGGGCTTTGGGAGAAGCAGTTCGCCAAGGACACTTCCCAGTTGAATATTCCCAGCCTTTTTCCCTCTTGCCACATGGACTTTGTGACTCTCTGTCTCGGCAGGTCGCCTCCAGAAGGTCTCTGCGGAGGGACCTGTGCGAGTGGGGAGGCCTCGAACTCATAACCTGGGTCTGTGCCAGCTGGGACCTGAAGTTCACCCAAGGACACTGATCATGGACTCTTCTTGCTGCCATTTCTCACTGCTTTGAGCTCAGCCCCATGCGGGCTCACCCAGGATCCCCACCCTCAGACTCTCTGCCCCTCAGGACTTGGTAGTTTCCACAAGGACGTTTCTTCAGTTGGACATTTCCTGCTTTCCCCTTTCACATCATGGACCCTCAGTGACTTTGCTACTCCTCTGCACCCCAAGCCCCAAAGGCTCTGCAGTTCCCAAGGACAGTGGAGGACTACAACTCCCAGGAAGAAAGCAGCATTGTGTTGCCTGGTTTTAAGATCATAACTCTGGGAGCAAGAGCTGTATGGGAATGTATTGGGGATGATTGCTGGGGATCTCTGTATTGTCTATTTTGTACCCTTTGTGTGTTCCCTTTTTGTGTCAATGTAACTTCTAAGCTAAAGCCCCCAGCAGAGCGTTCCAAGGATGAACAGAACACAATAACCCACTTTTTTACCCAATTTTACCTTGCACAAATAATAACCTTGGGGGGAGGGACGTTGGGTTTCTTCGTGGGGTGAGGCCCACTCTTTATGAACAACAAAAGATACAAGACTAAGATATAAAAATATCTATTTCATAACAGCATAGCACAGCATTGGGTTATACAATTGTTGTATACATAGGTAAGGACTAGTCATCCATGAAACAACATCAAAGGAGATGCTCTATTTACAGTAGAACAATGGTTATAAATCATAGTAGAACTGCAACTCCTCAAATAATATATTGACTGTCCATAGAATCAGATCATATCCCCAAAAGCTGTGAAGTCCAAATGGCAGATGACACAGGGAAATAGGAGGTAGAATAAGCTCCAAAATTATAAGTTCAAAAGGAGGCCGACGGGCTGGCGATGCCAAAGTTTTTTTCGGGCCACTCCCCGTTTCGCCCGGGCGGGGCTTTCTCAAGGCCATAAATGATATTTCCGTGGTCCAAGTGTCTAAAGAGAGGTATTAAGTACATATCAAATACAATACAGTAGTCTGTAAACAACCCAGAATACATTAGAAATTAAAGGTAACATACCAATCAGCGAAGCATTCAGGCTTAACCTTACCTAGGTGACCATAAAGGTAAGAGAGGAAGGATCAGGAGTGTGTTATAAAGTAATTCAGGTGGAACATTAGGTAATTAGTGATTGAACACTGATTACCTCGTTTAACCCATTTGGAATCTCTGAGTTTAACTGGATTATCCAGAGTCTTTCAAGTTTGCAAAGGGCCTTAAAGGGGTCTGTATGCTTATGTGGTTCAATTTTATCAAGTACTCTAATGCGCAATGAGTCAGGCTGGTGTTTATGTTGTAGGCAATGTGTATACAAGGGTAAGTCAGTGTTCCCTGTGTTAATCCTACTTCTGTGTTCAATAAAACGTTGGCGTAACGATCTAGTGGTCATCCCAACATAAACTGACGGGCAGGAACAACTGATGGAATACGTGACGTAAGAACTGGCGCAGGTGGCGAAACAACGCACTTCAAAATTCTTCCCTAAGGAGGGGCTGTGTATAGTAGTATCAGTACAGATATTTTTGCAAATAGAGCATCTGCCACAGGTCTTAGTGCCCTTACTAAGATTGCTCATGATATGTGTATAAGCATGATTCGAGTGGGTCAAGGTGTCCCCTAAATTACGTGTACGATTGTAAGCGACAAGAGGGGATGTTCTAGCCCTTTGATGTGTGAAATGATGGGCCAATATGTCCGTATAAGTTTGATGATAGAACTCGAGTGAGGTGTGAGAGTCAAAGGCCATACCACATTATCTGTTTGGGCCTTAGGTTTACTCATGAGTAGGCTGTTTCTATCTAAGTGTCTGGCTTTAATGAGGGCCTTAGAGACTATCAGTTCTGGATAACCTCTTGCTAGGAATTCCTGGCTCATGGTCTTAGCTTCACTTGCAAAATCCTAATTAAAAGAGGAGTTGCGTTTCAGTCTAGAAAATTGTGTAAACAGTAGATTTGATTTAAGAGGGTGTGAGTGGAAACTTTTAAAATGTAGATATGAGTTCCTTTTCACCATTTTTCTATAGTTGCTGGTTTTAAGGAGGCCTTTGTCTGGGAAGATAGTGAGGTCAAGGAAATTGACCTTTTTCTTGACTAGCACTCACTGTAAATTGGATGTTAGTGTCCCATGTGTTCAACCATATGTTTAAGTCACTCAGATTGATGGAATCATCAATAAGAAATAGGACATCATCAATATATCGATGATAATGAGAAATAGCTTTAGAAAAGGTGTTGTGCGTGGTGGGGAAGACAAAAGTGTCCTCTAGATGTGACATGTACAATATGGCTAGTGAAGGCGAGGCCGCTTGGCCCATGCTGACCCCCGAAATTTGCAAGTAGATGTCTTTTTCAAAAGCAAAGTAGTTATAATCCAAAATAATATCAAGGATCTGTATCAGGAAACCCACCATCTCCAGGTCCTGTACATTCGCCATCAAATACTCGTATACTACAGCTCTTAATTCTGGTAGTGATATACAGGTGTACAATGAAACAATATCTGCTACTATAATGGTCTGCTTGGATGTAATGGGTTGATTTTCCAGTTTCCGAATTACATCAGTAGTATCCTTAACAAAAGCCTTCGTCTTACGTACTATAGGTTGTAAATAAGAATCCAAAAAATTGGATAGTGTTTCCAAAATACCCCCACAGCCGCTTACAATGGGTCTCCCTGGAGGAGGAAAAATTAATTTATGCACCTTTGGGAGGACATAGAAAACGGGCGTTCTAGGGTGTTTAACAAAAAGGTATTCCCCTGTTTTTTCATTAATAACACCAGTAGCCACAGCTTCTTCAATGGTATTTCTAATAACAGAAGAAAATTTAGCAGTAGGGTCATAGTTCAACATGTTCCACCTGAATTACTTTATAACACACTCCTGATCCTTCCTCTCTTACCTTTATGGTCACCTTACCTCCTAGGTAAGGTTAAGCCTGAATGCTTCGCTGATTGGTATGTTACCTTTAATTTCTAATGTATTCTGGGTTGTTTACAGACTACTGTATTGTATTTGATATGTACTTAATACCTCTCTTTAGACACTTGGACCACGGAAATATCATTTATGGCCTTGAGAAAGCCCCGCCCGGGGGCGAAACGGGGGAGTGGCCTCGAAAAAAACTTTGGCATCGCCAGCCCGTCGGCCTCCTTTTGAACTTATAATTTTGGAGCTTATTCTACCTCCTATTTCCCTGTGTCATCTGCCATTTGGACTTCACAGCTTTTGGGGATATGATCTGATTCTATGGACAGTCAATATATTATTTGAGGAGTTGCAGTTCTACTATGATTTATAACCATTGTTCTACTGTAAATAGAGCATATCCTTTGATGTTGTTTCATGGATGACTAGTCCTTACCTATGTATACAACAATTGTATAACCCAATGCTGTGCTATGCTGTTATGAAATAGATATTTTTATATCTTAGTCTTGTATCTTTTGTTGTTCTTGTGCAAGCAGCACTCAGTGATTTAGATTGCCCACTCTTTATGCCCAAGACTCCCCCACATATGTCCCTGTCATTCTCGGAGCTTGGCCAATGATTAAGGGAATATGTATGGTCATATAAACAGGATCCAAAACATGGTTGTTTCATGTGAGCTTCGGACCCTCGCAGCCAGCCCCAATAGCTACCTTTCCGGACCATTTTGACTGAGCAACCATGCTCCCAAGCCCAGCCAGGGCTCCCTTTGCGGAGAGTTCCCCTGGTGAACAAATAATACATTTTTTTGCCATATGATGCTTTGCACCAATATTGGGTGAAGGTCAGGTGTTCTGTGGAACATAGATTCTGCCATTATGGGCCTGAATTCACCCGCTCGTGTCCCCCCTTGGCCTCGGAGCTGGACCCCCAAGGGATTCATGGGCTCTAGCAAACCCAAGTCACACAGCCACCCCATAGCTGGACCAGAGTGGGCTTCGGAACCCCACTCACCGGCTGCAATAACATATGATTTTTGCCATTTTGAACTGAGAAACCATGCTTCCCGCTAGACTGAAACTCTCAACACAAAGGAGTTTCAGCCAGGACAAAAGACTGCCATTAAGGTATTCAAGGACAGACAATAGACAGGAAGGCTTGAGCTTCCACATCGGGGGCTCGCCAGCCGCTAGGTATACAGCCACAAGTTACTTCCTCCACCCAGCCGTTTTTCCTTTGTGTCCTTTCCCGCCTTGCATAGCCGGCCAGGATAGGTTAGTTCAAATCTTGGCGCGCCTTTTCCCATTGGTTAAAGCGCGCCGGCCGCCTCCTGGCCCAGCTGACTTTGACAGCGCGGCCAATCAGCTGGAGCTACACGTGGGAGGGGAGGGCACCCGATTCAAATGTAAATGACTGCTTTTCTATATATTGGACTGCTTTCCCATTAAAGACTATGTTTTGCCTTTGGAACCTTGGCGTGGCATTGCATCCTATTCAGCTGAATTAGATTCTTCTCTCGGTAGTGGCGTTCTTCCGTCTGGGTGAGCATTGATCTGGGTTTCTTTGGGATTTGTAGTTCTGGGAAGATCATCCAGATTTGGGCCTCGATCCTCGCTTTTAGGGGTGGCCTGGACTCTGTCCCCTTAAGGGAAACGGCCCCTAGTCATTTTTCGGCAACACCCTCACTTTCCAAGACTGCTGCACACCTAATCCAATGACTGATCAACACCAAAACTGGCACACAGAGCCCTCATGACCCACTCTACATCCTGGTGCAGTTTTGTGTGAAATGGACCACGGATGATGGGACTTGAAGTACCTTCACTCACTTCCTAAAAACAATACAACCCTCATCCATTCACCAAAACAGACCAAACTTGCCACACACAGCCCCCATGACCCACTCTACATCCTGCTGCAGGTTGGGGGAGGGTGGACCACAGATGATGGGACTTGCACTACCTTCAGTAATTTCATGATACCACTGCAACTCCCAAGAATGATGGATCAAGACCACACTTGGCACACAGAGCCCCCATGACCCACTCTACGTCCTGCTACACTTCTCAAATGACCCGGGCACCGCCGGGTCCCCAAGCTAATAAATAAATAAATAGGATCTACGAGGTAACTGGGATCATATCTTTATTAGTGACTTAAGTATAATGAAGAGACACGGAGACTCAAGAGGAGGGGGAAACGTGTCAGGTTGGCGAGTTCGGGAAGCACCAAACAACACGGGATCGAGAGATACAGACTATTTGGAGGCGGATCCGAATTATGGGGTTCCACCTCAACGCGAGGGAAGAACTGTCGGATCTACAAGACAACGGACCGGACTTCTTCAGAAAGCGGAGGACGCATTCTTCGATAGTCTTCTTCTCGCGGGAACTGGGTGGGGATCGGATCAGGTCGTGGGTTGCGTGGCGGGTCTCGTAGACGGGGGGGGTCGGTCAAGGTCTCCCCGAGATGTCTAATCATGGTCTCTGGAGTGGTTGTCCGAAAAGACATCGACGATCTCATAAAAGAGATCCTTGTGGTGCGAGAGGATGTGTTTGTATCTCTCCATCATGATTCCATATATGCCACGGGAGGCTCTCTATGGACAAACAAACAAGCAAAAAGGAGTGTGTACGGGGGAAAGGAGTCCTTATGATTACTAGTTTATTATTTATTTATTTATTTATTTATTTAGTCATTGGTGTGGAATTTGCATAACCCCGCCCACTGCCCCTCCCGTCACCCTTTCCTATTCTTTCCTATGGCACTCAGCACACAGAGGAATTGATCGGCAACTGAACATACTAGAGAGGTCTGGGGAGAATTCGCCATGGTTTCTAGGAGTTGTAGGTTACTGGGATTTATAGTTTTATCTACGATCTAAAAACCGCACCCTGAACTCCACCAATGATGGATCCGGACCAAACTCGGCATGCATACCCGATATGCACATATTTGAATACTGGTCGGTTTCGAAGGGAATTGGCCTGGATATTTTGGAGTTGTAGATATTGGGATTTATAGTTCACCTGCAATCAAGGAGCACCCTGAACTCCACCAATGATGGATCTGGACCAAACTCGGCATGCATACCCGATATGCGCAAATTTGAATACTGGTCGGTTTCGAAGGGAATTGGCCTGGATATTTTGGAGTTGTAGATATTGGGATTTATAGTTCACCTGCAATCAAGGAGCACCCTGAACTCCACCAATGATGGATCTGGACCAAACTTCGGCATGCATACCCGATATGCGCAAATTTGAATACTGGTCAGTTTCGAAGGGAATTGGCCTGGATATTTTGGAGTTGTAGATATTGGGATTTATAGTTCACCTGCAATCAAGGAGCACCCTGAACTCCACCAATGATGGATCCAGACCAAACTCGGCATGCATACCCAATATGCCCAAATTTGAATACTGGCCGGTTTCGACGGGAATTGGCCTGGATATTTTGGAGTTGTAGATATTGGGATTTATAGTTCACCCGCAATCAAGGAGCACTCTGAACTCCGCCAAAGTCCGAATTGTATCACACTTGGCACACGGAGCCCCCATGACCAACCAAAAATCCTGGAGGTCTTTGGGGGAAGTTCACCTTGATTTGGGGAAGTTGTGGTTCACCTACATCCAAACTGTGAATCCAAACACCGATGGATCTGGACCAAACTTGGCACACAGACCTGATTTGCCAAAATTTGATTATTGGAGGGGTTTTGGGGGGGACGGGGACGGGGACAATTCCTTTTTGTCTTTCCTTACTTCCCTTTCTTCCATCCTTCTTTTCTTCCTTCCGTCCTTCTTCTCTCTTTCTTTCCTCCTTCACTTCTTTCCACCCTTCTTTTCTTCCCTTCTTCCTTCTTTCCTTCCTTCCTTCCTTCTCTCTTTCCCTCCTCCTTCCTTTCCTTCCATCCTTCTTTTCTTCCCTTCTTCCTTCCTTTCTTCTCTCTTCCCCTCTTCCTTCCCTTCCTTCCACCCTTCTTTTCTTTCTTTCCTCCTTTATTCCTTCTCTCTCTCCCTCCTCCTTCCCTTCCTTCCATTCTTCTTTACCTCCCTTCGTCTTTTCTTTCTTCTCTCTTCCCTTCCTCCTTCCCTTCCTTCCATTCTTCTTTCCCCCTTCTTCCTTCCTTTCTTCTCTTTCCCCCCTCCTTCCCTTCCTTCCATCCTTCTCTTCCTCCCTTTCTTTCTTCCTTCTTTCTCACTTTCCCTCCTCCTTCCCTTTCTTCCATCCTTCTTTACCTCCCTTCGTCTTTTCTTTCTTCTCTCTTCCCTTCCTCCTTCCCTTCCTTCCATTCTTCTTTTCCTCCCTTCGTCCTTCCTTTCTTCTCTTTTCCCCCCTTCCTTCCCTTCCTTCCACCCTTCTTTTCCTCCCTTTGTTCTTCCTTCTCTTATCTTCCGTCTTTCCTTTCTTTCATCCTTCTTTTCCTCCCTTCGTCCTTTCTTCCTTCTCTCTTTCCTTCCTCCTTCCCTTCCGTCCTTCCATCACCAGGCAACCAGTCCTCTTAGCAGGGAGTTCTAGCACGTGGCCTCCAAGTTAGAATATTTGCCCATGCGTGGTCTTCACTGTGGAATGAATGTGGTTTGACGCCACTTGGGACTCTCCCGGCTCAACGCTGTGGGTCCAAGGAGTTAGGATCCCATAACATTGAACCATGGGATCAAATGGCATTCACCCTACTGTGCGGACACACTCTATGATTGCATACCCACCTTATGGACCATGAATCTTCCGCTCAAGGATGATGGTTGGCCAAGGTCAAGCTTGGACCCTGTTATGAGTGTTCCTCATGAATCCCGGTATCTTTGTATGGAAGGGAGCGCATACTTTCCCCACTTACCACGTTGCCTTGGACCGCTTCCATAGTCTCGTCAGCGGCAGTCACAGACCAGATCAGCAGCATGATGGCGAGCAAGCTGGCGGAGACCTTCATGGTGGGACAACACAACGATGTCCGGTTGGGTCAACTGAGAATATGAGGCGTTCCTCAAGTCAAGGGTGGCTTCTGCCCTCCATATATATATGATACTTCTTGACCAATGAAGGATGTTGATCTATTACTAGTTCTAATACTAAATGTAGGAGAAAAGGAGAGTTAATGGCCCCTGGATTTCCATTGCGTTGGCCAACCCAACCCAACGCCAGGGCCAGATCTTGAGATGTTCAGAGCCCCATTGACGATGGTAATGAGGCGTTGTGCTTGAGCTTCGTCAAGGTTGAAGGTCCTGGAGAGGAAC